>OW386292.2:6134012-7334012 GCA_936432065.2 Rutpela maculata
GGTATCAAATAATTTGTCAAGAAAATAATGTAATGTAATAAATTTATGTATGAGAAACATTTAGAACTTGCCACTAAAATATATGTTTATATGAAGAGTTTGTTTATATATGAGACGAAATATTCTTGATTCAAAACTAATTTTATCTGTGTACACTGTACACAGACGGATTTATCTCATTGTTACAATTCTTTCCTTACGCTTTTGAAAACGAACATTTTTCTCTGCAGTATTTGTACATACACGTTTATACAGTGTGTGTAGTGGCGGGCTAGGCATAGGGAGTAAGAATTACAACATCGCATGTGCCAGCTGGCTGAAATGAAATAACTGAGAGCTGGGATGCTTCGCCAACGGGCGAGTTTGCTCTGCTGTGTTGTCATATATCTCGCGCTACGTGAATGTACATGCCTAATGGGCAATTACATGCACTGTATTTGGTATTTCACATGTCGTATTCGTATATTTTGTGACGTCGAATGGTGCGAAGAGAGCGTTCTGTCACAGTTCACAGAACAACACTTCATGCCTGTGCGATCGAAGCACGCGGTATCTTTCCCGATACTAAATAATTTTTATCTTTTGCCAGTCTGATCCGATTGTAAAAATTCTTCCAGTGAAATTAAATTTGAATTTTCTACCACAATACCACTCACACAACCGATATAATATCACTAAAAATAGAAAAAGTATCTCGATGCTGCATTTTTCTCTGCAGTATTTCAGAACATCCGCGTTCTTAATTTTTTTTTTCTGAGAATTAATAACGAAAATACTATTTTAAAATTTGATCCTTATAGTTTTTATAGTTTTCGAGAAAGCACGATTTATATCTGAAAATTTTTAAATATTGCCGAAAAGAGGTGAAAAATAATATAGGGGACGAACGCAAACTTACATTGCCCCCCGAAAATGTATTCGGCAGAAAATTTTACATAACGTAACCTAATTTTAAAAGTATTATTAAAAATGAAAGAAGTCCTAAACAAACGACCACATTTTAACACTTAAAGTAGTAATGCAAGACACCTTTTAAAGTTTTTAAAAGCGTTGAGAAAGTTTGGGTGTCAAAGGCCTAAAGATTTTATTCCTTTTTGTGGCAACGAACTCTTTTACTATCAAAAGTTTTATGCAGTGGATTTCGCACTCGTTTGACCTCTTTTTTTGACTTCTCTGTAGTTATGACTTTTTTGATGCCCAAGAAAGTTTTTAGTAACTTCTTTAAAACTAAGCCAAGCTGATTTTTCTGTATCATTGATTTTTGTTATAAAAATTGTATCTCTGAGCATTGCACGTATTTGAGGTCCACCAAATGTTCCTTCCTTCAACTTTACATATGAAACATTTGGATATTTTCGTTCTATGTATTTGAATGTTTCTATATCCTTATTTAAAGCTTTCACAAACTGTTTCATTGAGGTTAATGATCAAAATTGTTATTACATAAAGAGATAATCTTTTCTGTTATTATCCTTTTTAAATCAGACATGTAAAACTTTTTACCAGCCAATTCAAGCATTTCATGTAAACGAGCCATAGAAACAAACTTTCATTACCTTAGTTACAGTGAATTTTTCGCTTTGATTGCGAATTTCAAATATAGATTAAAGGACCTCTACTGGCAAATCACATCAAGTCAGTTACATCCTTTACTGACCCGACATGGGCAATTGATACTTTGCCATTTTACATGTTTTACAGGGTTTCCACCAGCCTAAAAAAACCTGAAAACCTGGTAAAGTCAGGGAATCCAAAAAGTGGTCCAGGAAACCTTGAAAAAACCAGGTTATCCAAGGAATTTGAGTAAAATCCTGAAGCCTCGGTCATTCATTATTTATAAAAACTTTAATTTTTTGCTGTACAAAAATTATAAAACTTGAATTTTATATTTTATTTTGGTTATTTAATATTTTATACACTCATAAACAATGTACTTAACGAAAAAATTTCCTTAATACTTTCCAATATTTTTGCTATCATCTGAAACAAATTTTAATAAAAGTACATTAATATTGCCTTGTATACAGGTTTTACTATAATGTGATAAATAGGTATTCAAATTTTGATCCTGGAAAATTAAAATTTTGCTCCTGGAAAATCAGGAAATTCAAAATTCCAATATTCGTATAATTCTTCACTTTTTAGCATCTTTAACCTAATTTAATAGTATTTATAGAAGAAATACTGTATGAGATGTCGAGATGTGTCTTAAAAGTGATTTTATTTTGTTTGAAGGATAGGACAAAATAAACTATCACTTTTAACACTTATATCACAAACAGCTGTTTTGAAACTACTTGTTTTTGGCCTTGCCGATTCGGGGCATCATCTCCAGAAGCAAACGCTTATGGAATCGTACGACAATACCTGAGAACTCATCGCTTATTACATACCTAAAGGGATATGATTTAATTTGTTTCCTCTTGAGCTAACAATTAGCATTTGTAAGTTTTTTTGATTAGGACACACAATTAATAAAAATTAATTTTTTTAATCATCTAGAGCACTCAATTGTTTTTTATTTAACCAAAGGGCAGTGTTCCTTTGAATCCATGAAGCGGCATGCGGTAATATGAATGACAAATGAACATTCAGTTCCGAGACAGATATGTGAATGGATTTTGACGACTAGGTAGGTGGTATATTATTATATGCCATATACAGTACGCCTTAAAACAGTTTATACGCTAGATAAGCACCTAAACTATCCACGTTATGTTATACAGATAAATAAATACATAAATAATTTTATGAACTCATTCCAAATCGACTATATATAGAATGAAACACTACTAACTTACCACGTTTACATTATAGTTTGTCTGTTGGCTTGCTGAAATTGCTTACAGCAACTACAAAATTATTTTCGCCAAGCCAAGATAGATTTTACTAGTAATCAAATTTTAACTAAAAATTGTCTCGGGTAATTATGTTATATTCTTTTGTTTAAAAGAAAATATTATTCAGTTTCTAACATCAACAAAGAACCCCGCACACCATATAGGGGGATTTCTGCCTCCAGTCAATTTTAATCTAACCCACTTAAAGATATTCTTGTGAACCCCCTGAACAAATGTTCAAATGCCCATTTAATGGGCATTTAAAATAAAAAACATGATACACTCTGAAAGTTCAGATAAAAAAAGAACAATTCTAATCTTAGGAAGCTTGGAGAACAATAATTCATCACAAGATTTTGAGTCACAGAACTTTTCATTTTGCATAAAAAGAATCGATAATATTATTGATGCTGGACATAGACCACCACAGGAACTTGAACTTCCAGTTGCATAAAAATCAGAAATACATTGTATCTTTGAAAAAATGCGAAGCGCGCCGAATCGCCCTGGCCGTATTTCAAGGGCTAGAACTAAAATAAAACAGAAGTTTTTTATTTAAAAAAAAAGTATCACAACTTTATTCTTGAATTTGAAAAAACCGCAGCGAAGACTCATGATGTCATTAACACGAGTAAGAAATATGGTTATTTAAGAATTAATTATGCAGTTTTGAATTTCCATAAAATCAAAGCCAACTTTAATTTAATTTGTTCAATTTTAAAACGTATTTGGAGCGATCTTTAGGGCTCCATATCTCGAAACGAAGAACTTTTCGGACCTGACTGCATTTGAACATTTGTTCAGGGGGTTCAAAAGAACATTTTTACGCGGGTTAGATTAAATTTGACTGGAGGCAGAAATCCCCCTAGATGGTGTGCGGGGTCCTTTGCCGAAAACAGCTTATTACTAAACATAATTTTAGTATATTACCTTTTTAGTAGATTGAGCCACTTTCTACAGAACTTTCATCGCACTAACTCCTCAGTAAACATAGAACACGGCAAGATTTTAGGAATTTTTATAGTAGCCCAAGCATATTAACTAAATCCAAGCGTTTGCGGACATTACTTTTCACAAATCGCCAGGGGCGGATACAGGATTGACTTCGGGGGGGGGGGGGGGGGGGTCGGAAGAAAATTCATAGTAATACTCTTGTTATGAATGTCTCTCTCTTGGACATGGCCACACCTTAACACGGCATATTTCACACTTCTGGGGGGGGGGGCTTTTCTTTCATTTTCAATGCCGTGGGGTCCCGGCCAGATATTAACCGATTTGGCTAAAATGTACCCTAATTGGTTTTAGATACATAGTAACAAATTAGAAACTAGCCCATCTACAAATTCAAATTTTCTTGTTTTTCGGCCCACCCTAATGATGTGCTCCATATCGGCTGCAAGTCGGGAGGTCGCTAAAATTATGGCTGGATTTGAGCCATTCAAGTGTGTTTAGTTTTGAGATTTAACTTCTTTGGTGAATTATACCGAGTAGTTGAGAAGCTAACACCAAAATATGTCTAGTATAGACGTTTCCGAATTAAAGTAGCATTTGTTGGTGTAATACTAGCTACTTGAAGTGGGTTAATAAGACAGTTAAGTTTAAAGTTAGTGTTTAATATACCTGTAATGGTATAGTTATGCAGTTACAGCTGGCACCGATCTATAATTTGAGTTTGTAACCATAACAGTTCCTTCGTCCCTTTTGCTGCAGTTTTTGTAAGTACATTTACATTTCTACCTTGTGTTTACTTTCAACTGGTAACAGCCCCTGACGAAGTTCTTGTAACTTTCCTTTAACATCGTGACCAAAAACGCATATATGGTGCGACTTTTTGTGTTTAGTCCGGATATTTCATTGTTTGTTTTGACAAACTACATCATTTTCGCGAGTGTACGTATCGTCTCTTAAAGAATGTTAATAAGAGTTCTTGTTTAATACCTGTAAATAATTTTCTGTGCAGGGCACATTATGTTTTTGTATGTATCTTGTAGCTTAAAATGCTACTATGTATTTCATTTCCTATGTTATTACCTTTATTTAGGTGTATAGATTTGTTTATGATATAAAATATCAAAATTTGTTTATTAATAAAATGTTATTTAATCTTTTCATTTAGTAATAACTACGTTGGCCAACTAATAATTTAGTTGTCTATCTTTTACAATATTTACATTAGTTTTCATGTATTGTGGCCTTCTGCCAACAATTATGGATTTATCTTTGTAGATTACTTATATTATTACCTTTTTTTACGTATATCCGTCTCTCTGTGTATCATTTATTTTGTCTAAATTGTTGTAGAATATTATCGTTAGCACATTTTTATATGCCCGGATCCTGTATTTATATCTCTGCTCTACCGATTTTATGTAATATATTTGTTATATTTTTAATGTTGAGTTTTATTTCAAAACTATACTAATTGTAAGTTTTAACTTGGTAGCTAGCCAGGTAAATATGAAAGTAAAGTTTTGATAAAGTAATAAATTTTCTAATATAAATATAAATGGGATTTAACCCGTTTTAATGTTTTACTTTTCCATCTTTTTTACTCGGTTGTTGAATTTCCCTTCCTAACTTCGAATTCTTATCATATTTCAATCTGGATACTACTGTCAGACAAACTTTTAATTCTCCATCTGTTTTATGTTAAATTTTATATTTCTTATCTTATAATTTTAAATACTTCCATATTGCAAATTGTTATTTTTTTTGCCTTCTTCAAACCTCTACGATTTTTTTCGGTTGGGAATTATTAATCCGAGTTCATATTGTTCTAACGAATGCAACTTTTTTTTATTGTAAATTTCTGCTGTACTTGAATATCGTAGTTTATCAATGAAAATAGTTCCTAATTTCATTATTAGAGCATGGCATTTAAATTTATGATAAAAAAAACTGTATATTGTTGTATTCCTCAGAGCAATGGCAAGTACCTGAAACTATTTTAAAGATTATACTATTTATGATTTTTTAAATATTTATAATAATCCGAAAATTAACGTATATTTCCCTCTCACTCTGCAAAATCCTACACTCAAAGAAATAGTATGGGTAAATTCAACAAAAAAAAATTGTTAACTAACAATATCGTTAATTTTGTTAAACTAAACTATATTGATGGTATTTTTAAACAAGAGGTGATTGTTATTTTAATTAATGAAAAAAAACAAACATTAACTTAAAAAATAGATGAATAAGACTATTATTTTTTTCGTCTGACTATTATTTTGTTGAATTCTGTCAAATTAAACTAGGTAATAGTATATTTTATTTTTAACAATTATCGAATTGTAATTCTAACCCAGTATTAGTTCGCTGTATTATTGTACTTGGTAGACAAACCAATATTATTGTCGTCTTCTAGAAGTTCTAAAAGAATTACCATAAAATTTGCTTGCTTACCACGTAGTCTATTACAGAAATTATTCCCAGATGACGCCACATACAAATCACTGACAATAATCAATCATGCATTATCTTACACTCTTATGAATTTATAGAAAATTAATAACATGATTGCAATGTTCAAATTCTCTCAGGGATCATCGATATATTTGGATGGATCTTATAAACGATCTCTAATCTTTGGTTTGGGTGGTCTGATGTCTCAATACTGAGATTTTGGCTAACCAAAAAAAACTTCATCATACAATAAAGTGTAGATCAACCTAAAAATTAGTTGGTGAACAAAAAACAAAGTCGTTGTACTATTTAATTGTAGACCAAATTGAAAATGGTTAGTGAACATAAAAAAATGTCATTGTACTATTTAATTTGTTACAAGAAGATATGATTATTAAACTACTATTTGTTTACGAAAACAAATAAAGTTGTATGACTATTCTTTTCTGATTGATATAACTATGAAACTAGATAGGCGCGATTTCATATGCTCTTTTTGGTTGAATTTACCTATCATTTTCTTTGAGTGTAGCCTTAACTCACTTAAATTGTCAAAATAATTGATAGGTTACAACCTTGAAATTGCCTTTTCCAACTGCTCCCCGCTTCACCGAACTAATACATTTTCAAACGACGGGAAGAGCAAAAAAATCCTTATCTATATATGCATCAATCCACTCATTAAAATGAATGGTTTCGCAAATAAGGAAGAGAACCGAGTCAACCTAAAAAAAGTACAACAAATAACGTGATTTGTATGCGCTCAGGTCTCCACGTAATGAATTTAAAGCTGATAAAAGTATTTTACGAATTCTCTCCGGAGTGACACCTGAATGCATAATCTGCATCAAGTTGTATCAATGTTTTCCACTTGTTTTCAGGCAGACCAGTTGCGACATTTCTATGTTTCTTGTCACGGTACTTACTTGACATGAATAAATCAGTTTAGCGGGGGTCCCTGTGCGGTCGCGATCGTCAAGTCGGGTTTATTTACATTTTTGCTTAGTCGAGCTTTTTTACCTTTTGCCACATGTCGCTTCGGAAATATGTAAATGCTTGTTTTGCGAACGTAGTACTGCAATTGGAACTTGTTTTTGTGGCACCATAGGCCGGTATGTAGAGCGATGAAATCGGAGTGATAAGGAAAATATTCAGTTTTTCATAAATGCTCCACTGGGTGTGTGCTGCATTTTCAGTTAGCGCGGTGGCGCGTAGCTTTGCTAATAAAAGTCATTTTTAGTGGGTTAATTCTGCAAGGAATTTATTTTAATCGTAGCTTTTTGAAAAGGGAAGATTTTATTCTAAAAAATGGTACTATTTTTAGATTGATTTAAACTTTGATCTCTGCCAATTGGTTTGTACGTACAGGGTTATTCATTATATATTGACCCCTCCCCTTTATTTCTGTTATTACTGGAAATTAAAAAAAGTTTCGTAGGCAGTGTGTCCCAGGATAGATGTAACAAGAGGTGTAATGGACCAAAAATTTTGGAATTTTGGAATGGTATTTGGGGATTGAGTCCTGCTTGTTATAAAACTAAAGTATACCAAAAATGACTTGATTTGGTGTGCTTTTATAAGCAAAGTTGTAAAAATCACCACTAATAAAGTACCTTTATTTTTCAAAATATGAAAAAATTCCACTAAGAAAAGTTATTTAGAATGCAATTCTATACTCTATACCAAAGTTCAGGAATATAAAATTATTTTTTTGAATAAATTAGTATTTTATTTTGAACCATTCGATTAAAACTGCACAGAAATTATTTTTTGTGAATTAATATTTAAAGTTATGTAGAAGCTAAAAGTAGGCTATGAGAAAAGCAGTGGATACCTACACATTTATCATTTATTATTGACATACCTGTCAAACGTAGTCAATATTATCCTTAATTTCTGTTTCAAATTAACGAACCAAGCATAAAAAATTAAGTGAAAATGGTACTCACAGTGCGTGAAAAAATTTATATTGTGCAATGCTACAGAATTGGCGGTGAAAACTCGCTAAGAGAAGTGGTAAGCCAATTTAATTTGAAATTTCCAAACACTGCTTTGTCACGTACTCAGGCTATGAGAATAATTAAAAAGTTTCTGGCTACTGGTAGTGTTCTTAACATGAAAAGAAAAATAAAAGCATATGATGAAGACGATGTTGGGGCTAATATAGCTCATGCCTCTGTTATAGAAAATCCTAGGATGCCACTAAGAGAGAGATCAGCTCTTATTAATATTAGCAAGTCTGAACTCCAAAGAATTTACAAGGCAAAAAAAATTAGGGCATATAAAACAAATTATAAACATACGCTTGAAGAGGGAGATGACGGCCGTAGGTTGGATTTTTGTTTGACCTTTGGAGAAAAAATCATGGAAGAGAGATTTTTTCATCATTTCATAATTTTCTCAGATGAATCCACATTCACATCCAATAGTGTTGTTTCATCTCAGAATTGTCGGTTTTGGGCTTCTGAAAATCCAAATTTTAGAATTCATTGTAGAAGACAATATTATAAAAAAGTGAATGTGTGGTGTGCCGTTTCTTATCACGTTGGAATTATTGGACCTTATTTCATTGAGGGAAGGTTAAACCAGCACACTTATTTACAGCTTCTCGAAAGATTTTCTGAAGAACATTTAAATATTTTAAGAGATATGCCTTTAGTTCATTTTCAACATGATGGTTGCCCTGGCCACTCCACAGAAATGGTTAATCGGTGGTTGAATTTAAATTTTGGAGAAAATTCGATTGCCAGGAATGGACCGATCAAGTGGCCGGCGAGATTCCCAGACCTATCAATATTGGATTTCTTTTTATGGGGTCGCCTCAAGCAGTTGGTTTACGCTGAACCACGTCCTAACGATGTAGCAGTATTGAAGCAGAGAATTACAAATGCCGTAAACTCCATACCGTTAGATCATATTCGAAACAGTTCGACGATGTGGAAGTAATAAAAAGAAGCTGATTCATTGGTCTGATAACACACATGACACTTGTACAAAATACAATTCGACATCTCAACGCTCAGCTTCTTACATAAAGGATAATTGCAAATAGTTGAATAGAATGTTACACTCCTTCACATTTACTTAAAACAAGTAATGAACATAGACGCCCAAAGAACAATAATAAATGGTATGACGTCATACGACCATCGGAGATACTCGCAAAATCTCGTCAACTTCTGATAATTCTGTCACATTCTTAATAACTGTGACATGTAACGGTCAAGTTTTTAAGTATTCGCAAATTTCTATTTTTGTCGAGAAATATTTAACGCCGGTGCTGTCTTGCGGTTATTGCTTACAAGGCGACATTCTTAACATTCTATATTCTCCAGGCAAATAACGGGTACAAGCGCCAACGTGGAGGTTTTCCTCCAATGAGAATGCACAGATATAACATAATGTGGACGTTTGGTCTAGAAGGTAGTGTAAGCAGGGTATTATAAAACAAAAATTTAGTGTGATGTATAGCACTTTTTATCAGAGTCCTGGTTAAGAAAGTCAAGTAACTGTGTATTGTTTAAAAGAACAATAGTTCAAAGAAAATACTAACAATACTGTTTGTCTCGTAAATACTTGCATAATTAATAAGAATCGGATAAAGTATTCTGTTTGCTTTACGAGTGGTTAAAAGGACATTATAGTGTTGGAGTTCATTATACCTGCAGTCATTCTTATAGTTATAGTCTTTATGGCCCAGCAGATTTTGTAAGTACATAAACAATTATTATCTTCCAATTGGTCGTCAACGATTCATAGAATCGAGAGAGAATTGAGCCCGTATTTCCCGTTCCGCGTTCATTTTACATTTGCGTCACCCGGAACTTTAGGCCAGTTTTACTTTTTATCTCTCAATTTTCCGTGTAAACATACCAAATTGTTTTCGTGTTCCTACGTCTTAGTTGTTTAAAATTCATATTATTAATTTGCCTTTAAAGAAACTATGTAA
The DNA here is from genome assembly GCA_936432065.2 of Rutpela maculata. Lineage (NCBI taxonomy): Eukaryota > Metazoa > Arthropoda > Insecta > Coleoptera > Cerambycidae > Rutpela > Rutpela maculata. The sequence continues at coordinate 6,144,207 of OW386292.2, forward strand.
CATATAGACTGTATAAATACAAAGTTTTGTACTATTTAGTTAAGTCTATTATACTGCTTTCGATTTATAATTTTTGTAAATATCTAGTTATTCATTCTTAAGCAGTTTGTTTGTCTTTATCTTAGGTGAATGAACAATTATGTGTTTATAAGTATCTTTATATTATTACATTCGGAAATGGCCAATCTGCCATATCTTACGTTTTTATGAATTACCTTTTGTTATGTTATATTTATGTCTGTCTCTTTGTGTGTACCTTATATTTAGTAGAATCTTATTATCGTTAGCACAATCTTATTTGCCTTCACCCTATATCTATATATCTCTTTGCTCTACTTTTATTTTTTATATTTGCAATAAATTTTGTTATTGTTAAATAGTTACTTTTTATTTTAAAAGTCCATTATTTTATTTACGAATTTTGCTTTTAAAATATAGTTTCTTATAGAAAAGCCGGGCTATCTTTTTGTCTCTTTTTGGGAACTTTAATAAAGATAATTAATTCCCTTTCATAAATTATTAGACGCTTTCTCTTTATGCAGCCATGTTCACATGGGAATGGAAATACAAGGATGGCTTGCTATAGCCCAAGTTATGTCTAGTGCCTACTTCCAACACCCTGTACAAAAAGGAAATTTATGGCTTAAATCTCGGCAAAATCTTGAATTTTGGGCTTATCTAGTCCGTGTAAATAAACAAGCTAGAACCCAGGCCTACTTATATGCCTCATCGAAAATTTCAGATATGTTAAGATGCATGTTAGTTTATAAAAGTCTACACACATTCATAATAATACGACTAATGGCGCCACAGATAAAACTGTTTACATTTTACGTATCGTGCAGCAGATCAGTCATCATTCTCGGAAGATAAAAATAAATGTTAACAAAGTAAGTTTTATAATGACGCCTTTCAGCGTGTTGTAATTCTAAACTATTTTGTTTTGATATATGTTATATGAGAAGTATTATATGAAATTTGCTTGCTTATATTCATAGATTGATATCACAGCCTTCTTCTGATCTATCAGTATTTCCTATTTTTTTTAAGAATATTGTATTATTCAGTTTAAGCATTCAATCACAATCATTTGAATGAATATACTATTGATATAGTGGAGTATAAATATGTAGAGACATTCTGATTTGAATCAGCGAAATGTATCACTGATTTCAAATTAATTCTATTTAAAATTTTTGAACGAAGTTTTTAATCAATGTTTGACCCATTTTTATCATTTCATGGCAGGCGTTAAAACTGTTCAATTCAGTTTTAATAATTTCCAAATAATAACGAAGTTCCACAAGGTAGGGTATTATGGCCTATGCTTTTCCTAATCAAAGGAATGCAAAGTACACATCTTTGCGAATGATACTATTATATATTTATCTGGATTTGATGTAAGACAAGTTGCTCTTATAACATAGGCCCACAAAAATAAAGTGGTATAGTCTTTACCCTAGCCGGTAATGACCATACCTATCCCTTGTATTTTAAGCCGCTGAAGACGAATCTTAGTTTTTCTCCAGCACATCAGGTTTTTTTAACACTAAAAAAATGAATCGTAATATTCCTTACCCAGCTCATTTAAATTAGACTCCAAAAGTGATTCTTTAAAACTTTACCCTAATAATATTATGGTGCTTCAGTATTGACCTCATAACTCAAAGAAACCGTAAAACCCAATAACCCCTCAACCCCATAACCCTGGGAATCCGATGATAATAGTGGGGAACCTTGATTGGGGATTTAATGAGATTGTTACCTCGGATCTTTGTGCTTGAGTATCATACATCCACAATCTCATGATCCCATAACCTCAGTATCCCATAACTCCGTAACCCCCCAACTCTGAAGATCCAACGGAAAAATGTAGATTCGCGTCATTGTGACGTTAGAATCTTGGAAACAAGCACCCTATGGTGCCATAGCTCTTCAACGGCAATCCCTCTATCCCCATAACCCCATAATCCTGAGGATTCAGTTAAAAAAAAATAGGAGGCTCTCGATTGGGGATTTAACTAGATTGTGCCCTTGGAACCTTGTTGCTTTGTTACCAAGTAAGCCTATAGCGCTCCAGCAGCAAACCCTTCTACTACATAAACTAGTAACCCCGTAAACCCAGAACTATATAACTCTGGGAATATAATAGAAGAATGTGCAAAATCTGAAGAGAGGAACTCGTGAGATTGTTTTCGGAATCTTGAAATCAAGTAGCCCGTGATACCTTAGCTTAACTTTTAGCCGTATAATCCCGTGATTCTGGGTATTTAATAAAAGCAAATTAGGGAATCTTAATTGAGGGTTCAATGAAAATGTAACTTCGGAAGTGGAGAATCTTTTCAGGTGATTTCTGTTTAGGTGACTTCATTTGATCCCTTACTTTGCAATTAGGAAGTTTCCTATTTTAGAAATATCATGTACATTCAACCTCATTTAGTAGTCTTTCAGTTAACTAGTCAAACAAAAAAAAAATCATCTCGATATCTGAAAAACTCACGAACTTATTTAATTTCTGATTTGAATATTTAGCGCCCGACTGTGACGTCACAGTACATTACTCGCTGTTATTTTAGGCATAACTTACTTCTTCAAACGATTCAAACGTTCCAAAGCCCAACTACAAAAATATCTTAGGCCGTGTCCGGTAAGAATAACACTGAATGAACTAAACTGCTAGTGCCCGCGCCCGCTCACTGTTGACGGAATCATGTACTGTGACGTAATTGAGCCTCAGCCCAGATGAGCGCTAACTTTTTTATTTATAGAGATAATTAAAAAAAAAAATTACACATATTTTTTAGATTTTTACTAGAAAATGAGAAAAACGGAAACTTTCTAATTCTTTTATCTTACGATATCATGAAAGGTGAGTTGAGCATATGATGGCAGATGGTTGTTCAAAGATAAAAGAGTTCGCGAAAGCAAGATATCAAATGAAGCACCTAAACAGAAATCATCCAAAAAGATACTCACTCCACTTTCACTCACTGAATCCCCAGTTAAGATTCCCTAATTTGCTTTTATTGAATCCCAGAATCACGGGATTAAACGGTTAAAACCTCTGGTGTTCAAGAGCGTTTCTGGGAAAAATTATTTTAGATTTACATGCATTTTCTAGGAAAACGTGAAATTTCTTCCATTTTCCCAGAAATTTCGATAATTATGAGTTTTTTCAAAATATTTGAAGACATCAATTCTAAGGAAGATTGATTGAGCTTTCCGATGCTTTTTCTATTTTTTCTCTAACATAAAAAATAACAAAGTTATGACCTAAAATATGCGTCTCTTCGCATTTCCTAAAATTTATAAAATATTCATTTGCAAATAGTCTTACAATTAATTATTTTTTATTTATTTGCTTTTATCATGATTAGAGAATATTATTTAGGTATTATGCAAATCACAACTTACACACTTTTTATTTATTATGAAAATACCTACTTTCTGTATATTGTTGCCCTAATCTGGGCACGCTAATATACTAGTTAGGTAAATACTTTAAAACACTCATTATTGGAGAATCAATCAAAACAACTACTCTTCCAGCTAATACTGACGAAGTATTGAATTACATGATAGGATTCTTAGCATTTTAAAGAAAAAAATGTATTGAAAATACTTAAATCATTTATTCAAATTTAGCCATTCACACTTTTTTATTTAATATGAAATTATCTACTTTCTGTATATTGGTGCCTTAATCGGGTCACGCTAATATACTACTTAGGAAAACACTTTAAAACACTCATTATTGGAAAACCAATCAAAACAACCACTCTTCTAGCTAATACTGACGAAGTATTGAATTACATGATAGGATTCCTGGCATTTTAAGTCAAAAAATATATTGAAAATACTTAAATTATTTATTGAAATTCAATTATTCACAGCAATTATTGAACTGTACATTCTATTTCAACTCTAGAAAAGTTGTACAAGTTTTTTCGAACTCGTTAGTTCTCATCAGTAGAGTATAGAAACATTCATTCATTATTTACAAGCCTATTCTTGATTTATTTTTACAATTAATTATTTTTTATTTATTTGCTTTTATCATGATTAGAGAATATTATTTAGGTATTATGCAAATCACAACTTACACTCTTTTTATTTATTATGAAAATACCTACTTTCTGTATATTGTTGCCCTAATCTGGGCACGCTAATATACTAGTAAGGTAAATACTTTAAAACACTCATTATTGGAGAATCAATCAAAACAACTACTCTTCTAGCTAATACTGACGAAGTATTGAATTACATGATAGGATTCTTAGCATTTTAAAGAAAAAAATGTATTGAAAATACTTAAATCATTTATTCAAATTTAGCCATTCACACCAGTACATTCAAACGCCTACAGGCAGGATCCAATTCAATAGCTCTGATCTATTCGATTATTGATCGATTACAATTAATGCACAATCTCGCTAAATCATCCATCTCGAGAGGGGGCAAATCTGTTACATTCCGTCTTGCCATGGCGATTTCTCTTTTATTTATGTTGGCGTCGCCGTCGAGCCGACTTAACTGTCGTTGAGGTAAAGCAAAGACGCATATTCTGATATGCCTTATTTCCACAAGTTGACGGTCAAAAAAAAATATTTTTTCTTCAAGCGTATTAAAATGTTTAAATTATGTCACCAAAAACAGAAGTAGAAGTAGGACATTGTTTTACTAGTAACAAAATGTTAGTACCGAACGCCACCGTAGTGGACATTGTTTTACTAGTAACATAATGTTAGTTCCGAAAGCGCCACCGCAGTGGGTATTATTTTACTAGTAACATAATGTTAATACCGAAAGCCACCGGTGGCGCGCTATCCACTAGCCACTTGTCATATTGTGTCAACATGTAAGACTGTAGTTTGAATATTTGTACATTTATGATAAATAAATGAATTTTTGCATTTTAATACGCTTGAAGAAAAAATAGTATATATTACACGGAGTAGAACGCCTTTTTTGTGTTTCGCCCACGTTGAACATCATCATAGATGATTGAATCCACGAGGAGAATTTCATCAAGTACTAGCAAGTTTAATCATGATCAGAGCACAATGCAAAATAAAACAGAAAGTACCCAGATTCAACCCACCAATTCAAGCCAGCCCACAAACATTTATAATAATTGTGTTTTTAATATTAATAAAACCTATAATAATTAAATTTATTTCGTTATTATTTTGCTTATTAGTCGATATCATTAGAGATTTGCCAATGAAGATATTAGTTCAACATGAAATAAATTCTAAAAAAATCATATAGGTATATCCACCATATTTCGTTAAATAAAAAAAAATTACCAACTTTAGTTACACCAAATGCTAAAACTCAGATGGGTATTAGTTCAGTATATCGCCCTTTCATAATTTTAGGTTACTAAAGGTGGTAGAAATGTATTTTTTGTTAAAGTAATCCATAACACTTCTAATTTAAAAAATATAATATTATCATGGTTTGTTGCAGTAGGTGGCCGTGATATAGGCGGCCATGCTTTTGACAGATGATGTTTATATTGGTAAATTACATTAAGTTACTGTATAGTAAATCAGCAAACAAAGATATTTTTATGTAAAACATTTCTTGTAAGCATTTGCGTTAAACAATTTGAGAAAAATGGAATGCTTTGAAAAGTACAATTTATGTAAATACTGCAAAGAGTTGAGTCAAGCGCAAATATGTCATCCAAGATTAATATATTTAACGAATTTAATGGAAGATTGCGATCAGGAAGCGTTAGAGTCGAATGGTTTGTTACGAAAATCCAAGAAAGTCTGCTGCAGATGTCAAGTAAATATGGCCTTTTGATTTGAACAAAATTGTTTCAAAATATTACATATATGTCTTAAAACACAGACATCTAATTAATTCGTCACCTTCCTATTCACCATTAAGAAGAGAGGATGGGTTAGAATTCAAGCAACATTTAAATCTTACTATGTTTGTACATCCTACGTTTTTTGAATTATAAATTGTTAATGCATAATAATTTAACAAATTTGTGTTTTCTGTTTAATGAAACTTTATAGCGAATAATAAATAATAATGTTAATTCAGAAATTTTGCATTATTCACAGGTATATCTACATTTTTTAATGGTTGTAGATCATATGTTTACCTTTTCAACTGTCAAAAAATTTTCACTTAAATATCGTGGCGCCTCGAAAAAATTTCCGGAATTTTTTTTAATTGCCATGGTAACTAGTCAAAATTAAGGTATCTTATTGGTTAAAAAGTAGAGGTGTGAACTTTTCACTACAATTTTTCAAATCCGCGATGGCGGTCAGGGGCGTAGCGAAGGGGGGGGGGTACGTTTTGAAATTTTTTTAAAGATTTTTCTCCCTCCCTCTCATCAATTTTTATTTCGGCGGAATTTGGCAAAAGTTGAAAATTCGAGATGTAAGTTGCCAATTTTATTGTAAAATTTTTTTTTTAGGATTTCTCCCCCCCCCCGCTCATCAATTTTTTTGGAGGGGTTATTATTTAATTATTTACAGAGTTGGCTTTTTAAGTCGTATGAAGTTGGCAAATTTGAAAAATAACCCCCCAAAAAAGTTGGCTCGCTACGCTCCTGATGGCGGTACTTTCGATGTCACGAACTCCTAGACTATTTTATGTTATGTTTAGTACTGCACACATTTCCAGTCGGTACCTAACTGTGCAAAATTCGGTGCTCCCGATGCGGATTCGCGATTCCTACGTGAGAAGAAATCTAAAAAGTGACGTGTACGCGCGAACCATGCGAGACATCTAGAAAGTTAATTAAATTATTATTGCGCCAACGAACATACAAGTTTTAAATGGGACGAGTTGCTTTGCCAATAATTTTAAAGTTGATCAGATAACACGATGTCTTGCCGTTTTATCAGGGGCGTAGCTAGCCAACTTTTTTGAGGGGTTATTTTTCAAAGGCAACTTCATAAGACTTAAAAAGCCAACTCTGTAAACAATTAAATAATAATTCTTCAAAAAAATTAGAAATTCTAAAAAAAAATCAATAAAAATTGCCAACTTTCATCTCAAATTTTACCAAGTTCCGTCGAAATAAAAGTTGATGAACGGGCGGGGGGGGGGATTTCCAACTTTTGCCAAATCTGACAAAGTTGAGGGGGTAACGTACCCTCCCATACTCCCCCATCGCTACGCCCCTGCGTTTTATTTTAGAGCTGTTTCGTAAACTTTTTAGTAATAAAAAAACTGCGTATGTTTCTGGGTGTGTACTGTCAACAGGTCATTTTTGAATAAACTTTTACTGGGTGATCGCTGACACTGACATATCAGCCAAAGGCCTAAATCATGTCTCCGTTAAAAAAAAAAATGATTAAATAAATTCTTGTCACAGAATGTTAACGGTAGAATATATTGCTTTAAATGGAATTGGAACTGCATATTATGACCTACACTAGCAGATTTTTTTAAACAAAAAGGAGAGACGATAAGGAGAACTACAATTTGAAAGGAAGGCCTATAAGGCCGGTTTTCGGCCCTTTTTATTTTTGGTCAAAACATTTCGAAAAATTTTTTTTATCATATATATTCAATATCTAATCTGTTCCACCCTAAACAGAACTTCCCCCAACCCATTCTCCTCCATGTAACCCCATTAAATTATGATAAAACCAGTTTACGTTAACACACATGCTTACATGTGTTTGAACTTGAAAATCATATTTCCTTTGAAAAAACAGCACTCTAAGCTCCCCCTACTACTATACAATACCCCAACACCCCCAACCCCCAATGAAAAACACCCTCTTCGCCCACAACATAAACCTTTATGCTGCCACCAGATATAAAATAGTTTTAAAAGGACTTTTTATTTACATTATTAATAAAATGCCAATTCCTCTTGTAACCCTCCCCCCTCCCCAACACCCTCTCTCCCGAACTATTCTATTATGTTGTAGTTTAGGTTAGAATTTTTTTGTTTTTTTTTTGTCCGTTGATTTAGAGATTATAGTATATGTACTATTCTCTGATATTTCCGAACTTAGAGTTTCAGTTTGATTATCTTCGTATTTTTGTTGCTTTGGGCGTATGGACGTGAGGAGAGGGAGTAAAACGGGCAATATCTTTCTGACGATAAAGTAAAGTATAAGAAAAGTCTTCGCTATACCATTTTTAAGCTTGTAGCAGTATAATGATGGCGGGAATGGTTCGGAAGAGTGGGTGGGGATAAGAATTGACATTTTATTAATGATGTAAATAAAAAATAATTTTAAAACTATTCTATACATGGTAGGAGCATAAAGGTTTATGTTTGTGGGGGGAGAGGGTGCTTGTCGTTGGGGGTGTTCTATAGTAGTAGGGGGAGCTTAGGGTGCAGTTTGTTCAAAGGAAATATAATTTTCAACTTAAAAACATCTAAGCAAGTATATGTACTAATGCAAACTGGTTCTTTAATTTAAGGGGGATACATGGAGGGGGGGGGGGGAGTTGGGGGAATAGATTAGATATTGAATATACAGTGTGTCCCTGGATTGTATAAGTATATATATAAAGAGATATATATAAAGATGGCACAAAGTGAATAAAACGCGTCAATTTCGCTCGTATCTAAAAAGTGTTTATTGTACAGAGAAAAAACAAATAATCTAGTACAAAATATCAAAAGTGAAAATAATAGTGCTGTTATACAAATTTAACAAAAAAATGCCTCCGAAATCAAATCAAAGTGATTTAAAATCTGCAGTTAAAGAATCCTTAAAAGAGCTGCTGGATAATGAAGACTTTATAAATAAGTTACTTGAAAAAGTGACACAAAAAGTTGAACTATTGGAACAAAAAGTAAAGGATTATGAAGTGAAATTTTCTGAATTAGAAACAAAAATCGAAATATTGCAGCAAAATGAAAAGGTAAAAAACGTGTGTATTTATGGTATCCCTGAAGAAACCAGAGAAAAACTTAATGAAAAAATACTGAAACTATTTACTGTAAAAATGAAGGTTGAAATAAATGCAGCAGATGTTTTAAAATGTTTCCGTATAGGAAAAAATTCAACAAAGGAAAGACCTGTAATAGTGAAGTTTGACCGGCAGTCAGTTAGAAATACTGTCCTAAGAAATTGTGGGAAATTGCAAGGAACAAAAATTGCAATAGCTGAGGACCTTTCAAAAAATCGCTTGAAATTGTTTCGTGAAGCACAGCAATTGTTTGACAGAAAACATGTCCGCACCTATGATGGAAATATATATGTCATTAAAAATGAAAGGAAACACAAAGTCCAAAATTCTAATCATTTGCAAACATTCATCTAGTGATATTATTGTCTAGTGAATATTATTATTTTATTATTAATACTTGAAGGTAAAATTATTTTTAATAGTAAATTGTAAATGAGCGAAATGTTTACTTACTTCTACTGCTACTGTTTTTGTATACATTTTTATAGATATAAGTTAATATTTGGAATTCGAAGAATTTATTTCTTTTCTTGTGTATTTGTATTTATATCCTTTGATGAATCATATGTTTATTATTCCTCTATTTAGTCTACTACATCTAGTAAATACACATTTTATAAGTTGATATCACAAAATTAAAAAAAAAAAAAAAAAAAATTAAATAGTGTCACAAATTACTTTTTTATTTAATAAATAGAAATGAATGTGTTAGAATATAATTCTCTGCTGGAAAACCATGCGAATATAAAAAATAGTATTGTTTTAGATCACGATGATATTTTTAAAGATAATCTGAAATCCCCGGGAATAAATATAATTCATTTAAATATCAGAAGTTTAAATAAGAACTTTGACTGCCTGCTAATTTTATTAGAAAGTCTAAAAACAAAATTTGATTTAATTATTTTATCAGAAACCTGGAAAGTAAACAATCTAGAATACTTCAACATACAGGGCTATGATATGTATTATTCGGAAGGGTGCTATAACCAGAATGATGGTTTAGTAATGTATGTATCAAATAATGTTACTTCGAAATTTACTACTCAAAAATTCACTGAAAATACATTTACAAACTTAACACTGAAAAAAAACGATGTATTATTTAATATCACTGCTGTATATAGGTTACCATCTACAAACAGTAACATTTTTTTACATGAGGTAAATAATATACTTTTACAAAATATGAAAAAAAATGCGATAAATATTTTCTTAGGTGACATTAACATAGATTTAATTAAAAAACAAGATAATTTGACTAATGAATACATAAATACAATGTCTGAACACGGATTTCTTTCTTATATAAACATTGCAACTAGAAAAAGTGATGAAAATGAATCTTGTATAGATCACTGCTTCATTAACGTTTCTCCTAGCATTACACACAAAATAAATATTAAACCTATTGTTCTTAAACATGATATTACGGACCACTATCCCATTATTATAAAATTTGAAGAAAAAACTAAAAATATAAATTCCAATGATAATACAAATAAGGATCGAAAAAAAACGAATAATGATAAAATAACACAAATAAATTATAAATTACTCAAAGAAATGATGCAATCGGAAACATGGCAACAAATATATCAAATAAATGATGTAAACCTTGCGTATGAAAATTTTGCAAATATACTAAATAACAATATAAAAAAATCTACAAAAACCTTAATTATTAACTCTAAAGATAGGAAAATTAAGCCCTGGATAACAAAAGGTCTTGTATTAGCAATCAGAAAAAGGGATAAAATGAAGGAAGATTTAAGAAGAAATAAAAATAATATCATTCTATTAAACAACTACAAGGAATATAGAAACTTAACAAACAACTTAATAAAAAGGGTAAAAAAGGACTACTATCATAATAAAATCCTAGAAAATAAGAATGACATAAAAAGAATTTGGGAGACGGTGAATGAGTGTCTTAATGAGAAAAAACCTAACAACAAAATTATAATAAAAAATAACAATGTGGACATAGTAAATGAAACTGAAATTAGTGAAATATTTAATGATTTTTTTATAAATGTTGGTGAAAATATGGCAAATAAAATAAACGTCAACAAAATATTGAAACGCAGAAACATAAATTGCAGTAATATATTTCTCAAACCTATCTCTGAGGACGAAATTATAAAGAACGTGAACACCTTGAAAAATAAATCCTCCTCTGGGGAAGATAAAATATCCTCATACATATTAAAGTTATTGAGTTCCGTTATAGCTAAACCACTTTGTTATATATTTAATTTATGTTTTGAAAAGGGTTGCTTTCCAAATATGTTGAAAGTTTCTGTTGTAACACCCATACACAAAGCAGGTGATAGGGCATTAATAAGTAACTACAGACCTATTTCGGTAATAAGTAATATAGCAAAAATATTAGAAAAATGCATTAAATCTAGGTTATTAGAACATTTAAATTATAATCAAATTCTTTCCCCTAACCAGTATGGCTTCAAAGAAGGTATGTGTGCTGATGACAGTATGTATGAGGTAGTAAAAACTATATATAATTCTGTTGATAGTAAAAAAAAACAAATTGCGATATTTTTAGATTTGGCTAAGGCCTTTGATACAGTGTCCCATGAAATACTAATTACTCAACTCAATGAATATGGTATAAAAGGTATTGTCAGTAACTTGTTCAGTAGTTATCTTCAAAACAGAGAACAGTGTGTAAAAATTGGAGAAAGTAGAAGTAAATTAAAAAAGATAAAATATGGCATACCACAAGGAACTGTCCTAGGACCAGTTCTTTTTAATATATATATTAATGAATTACTTCATATCCCAGTTGATGGAAAAATTGTAGCGTACGCCGATGACACTGTTCTCTTGGTTGAAGATGACTCCTGGGAAAATGTAAACAACAAAGCGGTGGTAGAATTTTCTAAACTACAACAATGGCTAGCTGAACACCTTTTAACAGTTAACTTAGATAAAACTAAATTTATGTGCTTTAGCATCTATGACAAAAATGTACCAAATATTAATATACTGCAGTTACATACACTTGCTTAAATAAACAAAAATATAACTGTAAATGTAATATGAAGTTATCGCAAACAAAAACTACCAAATATCTTGGAGTGGTAATAGATCAAAACTTAAAATGGACAGATCATATCCAACAATTAAATAAGAAAATGCATAAGCTAGTTTGGAAATTCTACCACCTAAAAAATACACTGCCTTTCAATACCTTAAAGACACTGTATCATGCCTTAGTCGAATCAATTCTTAGATATGGAATAATAATATGGGGAAGTGCATATTCAACAAACTTAGAACCCTTAAATATATCACAAAAATATATAATAAAAATCATTTTAGGAAAAAATAAACAATACTCTTCTGAACTGGTATTTAAACAATTCAATGTATTTAATCTACAACTCTTATATACTAAGTCTGTCCTTATATTTACCCATAAGCACAAACATTTATTAAACATCATACAACATGGTCACAATACAAGGCAAAAACATAATTTAAGTGTGATAATACCTCAAATCAGGTATACAACAACTCAAAGGTTTGTAACTTACTACGGCCCTAAATTTTATAATCTTTTACCAACCCACTTTAAATTATATAACAATATAAATTTATTCTCTCGTAAAGTATCTGAACATTTAAAAAACAATAAATTTGGCTTTGTGAGATTATTGGCAGGTGGTTAAAGTTAAAGTTAAAGAAAAAAATAAACTCTCTTACAAAATATAAAACTTTTTCTTTCGCGTCTTATTCACACGCTATTATACTTGTAGATAATGAATATGTTTGTACATGTGTATTTGTGTATTCGTGCATATGTATATATGCATACATACATATATTAATAATATCAAACAACATCATCATTGGTACACACACAGGCTAGATATATAGTCTAGGTGTACCCTAAAGAGAGGAATAATGACATATTCATGAGATAGCTACAAATTTATATCGTTTTAATTTTTAAAGAGATTATACAATATATATGATATGTGTAATTATTATTATTTGTGAACAATAATGCAATAAATTTGATTTGATTTGATTGTGTTTGCGATAGGTGTAAAATACCAAAAAAAAAAATTAGTACGGCTTTCATTTTCTGCGGTCTCGGTCTGCTTGAGGTAAAATGGATTTTTACCAAATTTCAGTTAAAATGGAGTTAATCGCGGAGTTAATCTTAGAAGAAAATAAATTATTGTAGGTAAACTGGTTTTTCTGTTAATTTTACGGAAAAATTCTATTTGGATAAAATATTTGGCATTAAAAGTTAGAACCATATGCCAATTTTCATTGCATTTGAACAAAATAATAATAATAATAATAATAATAATATCACAAATATCACAAATTAGTTTTTGACATTTACAATTATTTCGATTATCTTTTTTTACCATGGCCTTCTCAATAAATATTAGAAATGCGATAAATATGCATAGATGTTAATGGAAGATAATTCGAACATTTATTGTAATTTAGTTTTTCCTATTTTTGGCAAAATTATTTTATTAGAAGTGTTTGTTATTGTTAATAGTTTTCCCTGGCCTCCTACACTTTTCTAGAGATAAATATGACATATGATATATCGTTGGATAGCTAATTTAAGTTATGATCGAATAATGAAATAATTTGCAGGATGTTTCATTTAAAAAAACACAAAAAACGAAAACACGAAAACTGAGGCATGCTTAATTTTCTTCTTATCAGTAACGGATTCTATTCAAAGAAGTGCCTTAAGAATATGTTACTTGATTTTCAATTCGACACTTGGTAATTAGAGAGTTATATAGGTCATCCAAAAATGCCAATTTTCCAAAAACGCTCTGTAGTTCGGTAGTCGAAAAAGATGACGATCGCGGTTTACGCCATTGTTTGTTTCTCGAAAATCGAGCTCAGGACACCTATATTGGTTTTTGCCTAACTGCCATAGTTTTAGAGAAAACCTCAAATCCCATCTAATTTGGTCCACCCTGTACACTTGAATGAAACAGATTATAATCATCTCCAGATGATGACAACGTGGCTAGCGAAAGGCGCGTTTAGTATAGTATTCGAGTGTAGCGTTTTAATATTTTCATTTTATTGTAACTTTAACCAGAACAATATCACTCCAAATGCAAGATAATTTTCACACCTCAACTTGTCTTTTCCACATTTTATTTGTTTATAATATCAATATCTCGCCGTCTTCCGTCTCTTTTCAACTTCCTCTAGTCTAGTTCTCAATTATCCTATTACCTATTAATAATACATTTTTGGAGTGTATCGAAAGACATGGTACGGCTTCTGGTTCGACTACAAGCGCCCCTTTGTTCCCTTGTCGATAGTGAGGGTAAAAATAAGACACAATGGGAATTGGGATTGCCGATAGCAAAGCCAACACAGATGTCGCCAGTTTAAAGTATCAGGAGCCATTATGTTTGTTTAATTTGGTATTAGGAGTTAATAATGATTGAAGATATAACTATAATTAAAATTTTAATATAGTGACAAAAGTTTTTTGTATATTGTTTTAAAAATACAGAACAATTTTAATGAAGAGTTGACGAAAACTGTTAATGGTGAATAAAAATGTCATCAAAAGGTACAGTTTTAAGTATATGCTAACTCGAGGAACCTATCTAATAAGTCTAACTGGGAAAAGTTCGTTCCTACTTACCATAATCCTACATACATAATATTTGACCAAAGATTTTTTACACGTGACATATGACGGATAATCTTGTCCTACACACGAAAAATCTGCACATTTTTTTTGTATCAAACATAAACACTTTGTCAGGCTTATATAGTTCCCATACACGCCTTGAAATATCTTTCACACAAGATATGCAAGATTTCCGTTTTCTACACATCAGATGTAGGTACTCGAGCTACAACAAATAATTTAATATTCTAAGGACAGAACCTTAGATATAAGTATAATAAAATAAAAAATAGCATTGATCAAGATGACTTGTATATAAACAACTGAAAAAAGCACACAGAAGAAATATCAAAACAGTAAAACAAAACTTGTACAGAAAACAAATTAACAATGCGGAAAACATATCTAAGGTAACTTGGAAAATTGTTAATTGTAGGCTTGGAAAAGCAAAATCGTCAAAAAAATCCATCAGTTTGAAAATTGCGGCAAAGATACTATAACATTGGTGTCAAATCGTTTTGCATCATATTTTTCTACTGTTGCATCAAACTCTATCGAGAATAACTTTGGTTTTAGTGTATCATTACCTCACACTTTTTCTGCCTTTAACAATAAATCTGTCTATTTCCATGAGGAATCTAAACCTGGACTCTTGGACGTCATAGGAGAAATGAAAAATAAGACGTCAGCTGTATTAGACGGACTAAGGGCTCTGATAGACGGGCATCAAACACGCCGCGTGTGAAACGCGACGGGTTGCACGCTTCAGATTTTACTTCTACACGAGCATGTTTACTGGACGGCCAGAACGAATACAGTATAGTTCAAAAATGAATGTTACACAGATAGGTTGTGTTTCAGCCTTGTGCGTTCATCTTTTGAAAAAGAAAAGACGACGTTATATTTTAATAGTGACTGTACTGAGTACTATCCGTCCACATGCTCGTGTGGTCAACTCAATTGTGATACACGTGTTGCATTCGAACGGTTTACCCGTCAGCGGAGAAAATGCTGCGTGCCAGCGTTTAAAATGCTCCAAGCGACGTTCCATCCGTCC
This sequence comes from Rutpela maculata, assembly GCA_936432065.2. NCBI lineage: Eukaryota > Metazoa > Arthropoda > Insecta > Coleoptera > Cerambycidae > Rutpela > Rutpela maculata. The sequence goes on from OW386292.2 coordinate 6,159,833, forward strand.
CCGCCAGCGTATATGGACATCTTCAACGTTCGTCAAGCCTCGAGCATTTGAAATACATTGTTTACATTTCAGCGTGCAACCCGTCGCGTTTTACACGCGGCGTGTTTAACGCCCGTCTATAAGGGCCCTAACTGTGTCTATTTTAAAAAGTATTTCATCAAATATTATTGATCAATTTTTGTTTCTTATTAACAAATCAATTCTGGAAGGTTATTTCCCGTCAGTCCCGTCAAAATCTCCTTCGCAATCCCGGTTTTCAAACAGGGGGATGATAGTGACATTGCGAATTGTCGTCAAATAACCGTAGTGTGTGTGTACTGTCGAAAGTGCAACTGCCAAATTACTTGACTTCGTTTATCGCGGAGTGGATAACTGCAAATTTGTTGTATCGATCTCATTTGATCTTTTACAATTAATTATTTTTATTTATTTGCTTTTATCATGATTAGAGAATATTATTTAGGTATTATGCAAATCACAACTACACTTTTTTATTTATGAAAATACCTACTTTCTGTATATTGTTGCCCTAATCTGGGCACGCTATATACTAGTTAGGTAAATACTTTAAAACACTCATTATTGGAGAATCAATCAAAACAACTACTTTTCTAGCTAATACTGACGAAGTATTGAATTACATGATAGTATATTAGCATGACTCGATTAAGGTACCAATATACAGAAAGTAGATGATTTCATATTAAATAAAAAAGTGTGAATGACTAAATTCGAATAAATGATTTAAGTATTTTCAATATATTTTTTGCTTTAAAATGCTAAGAATCCTATCATGTAATTCAGTACTTCGTCAGTATTAGCTAGAAGAGTAGTTGTTTTGATTGATTCTCCAATAATGAGTGTTTTAAAGTATTTACCTAACTAGTATATTAGCGTGCCCAGATTAGGGCAACAATATACAGGAAGTAAGTATTTTCATAATAAATAAAAAAGTGTATAAGTTGTGATTTGCATAATACCTAAATAATATTATCTAACCATTTGATCTTTCTAGAGAATTTGACTCCGTTAACAAAGATATACTTTTCAGCAAGTTAGAAAATATTGGAATCAGTGGTAATCTGTTGAAATGGCTAATTTCTAGCCGAGGTCCCACGGCGTGTGACTTGGCGAGCCTGGTCTGAAGTTTGTCATACCTCGTGCCTTGGGAACGTAAATACTCGTTATTGCTCGAGGTGACTCGGGATGGCTTGACCTTTCCCGTGAAATGTTGGTAAATTTTCGAACATCAAAGGCTTGTAGATCGACGGATGACAAGCCTCGAGTAACTCGAGGTTTGTCAAGTCACAGGCCGTGGGACCCCGGCTTTACATGGAAAATAGAAAATCTATAATGAAATTGAGGCTGAATCCGATACACATGATGTTTTGTTAGGTGTCCCCCAAGGATCAATCCTGGGGCCTTTATTATTAGCCATATGCATTAATGATCTTCCTTATCATATAAAAAAGGACTCACAATTATTTACGCAATGACGCAACTATTTCTGCGGTATTTCTAAATTTTAGCCCAAGAAAAATTATTTCATTTAACTCTCTACTAATAAGCACCACTTCAAAATTCTTATATTGATAACTATATTGATAACTCACTCTCGTGGGAACCTCGGGGTAACCATGTCTGTAGTAAATTAAACAAAGCATATTTTGCCATATTGCAACTAATAGATACTCTAGGTGAGGAGGGACTCATGGATGTTTACTATGCGCTAGCTTATTCTCATCTATCTATCAGTGTTTGTGTCTGGGGAAGGTCTAGCCAATTATATATAGGGTGACCATATGCACTTATTTTAGTAGGACAGTACTCTTTTTTCAAGTAATGTCCTACTGTCCTTAAAAAGTTCATTAAGTACACATAAATGTACTTCTTTTTTCTTGAGGTACACAAAAATTCTAAATAACTATTTTCATTTATTTTTTATTTTTATAAGTACATATAAAATAAAACGTACCGAACGAAACGAAATCAAGTGTTTCTGGCTCACGTATATCAACCGATTGCGATGCCACGGTGACGCTACCTGAGTCTAGCATCGACTGTCGAATGTGTCACTTATCTCGTTATCTCGCTCTTTCATTTTACTGCAGATCAAAAGCGCTTAGGTCGGCTGCAACGTAGTTCTTAGCTTAGGATTTACCGCCGAATGTCAATACTAGTTTAGAGTAGATATTGTGACTTCGCTTCAGAAGAAGACCACGACAAGATGGTCGAAACGTCAAGCACTCAACCAAGTCTACGCGGAAGAAGACCCGGAAACCAGCAGCCAGATCACCAGCTCCGCGAAAGCCTTAGCACTAAGATACGGTATTGTGTATTGGCAATTTATATTTTTAAATCTTGCGCACACGAGACCTACATTTTGAAGACAATATAATTTTTAATCAAATATCTAACTTTTAATTTAAGGCCATTTGACCTTGAAAAATTGAAAATTTTCGCCTGCGGCGCATTTTTAGTAACTGTACCCTCACCTTTAAATAATCTATCTATCATTGTAGGTACTCTTTTTTCTAGAAAAAAATATGGTCACCCTAATTATATAGAATCTTTGTACTACAAAAAAGAATTATAAGGCCGATGTTTAATTTAAATTATAGAGAAAGTTGCAAAAGTACATTCATTACAAAGAAAATTCTAACTGCACCCTGTATTTACATTTATAAATATTTAATATACGCAAAATCAAACTTTAGATAACAGCCATGCGTACAATACATGGGAAGCTGCTTTCGATTCCGCGGCCATAAAACAGCCAAATTTAAAGAATCACTTCATTATAATATAATAAATATAATTGTCTAAATGAAAATTTCAAAAATCTTCAGCTATCTAAATATAAGAGGCAAATAAAAAAATTACTCATCGAAAGTGCCTCGATTGTAATTTTACTAGTTGATATTATGTGTAGGATTTTTTGTACATTTTGATTTTGTATTTATTTTAATCCCTTTTTAAATTATGAAATAGGAAATTTGTATATTTCTTACTTTTGATAAAAGTAAAGAATCCTTGCAGTTCCATTATATAAACTGTATATTTTTAAAGTCGAGTCATAAGATGAGGGTGTGGGTGGGTAAGTAGGCGTGGTGGAGGAAAGGGATTAGTGGGGAAGGAAGCCCAGATGAACATTTTTGAAAAAAAAAGACGAAGGTTTCTAAACACTTTTTAAATGCAAAAAAATTAGCGATACCGTTCCTGGATTCTGGTTATCTAATACTTAAAAGGGGTAGAGGAGATATGTGCGAGTGGGGGGAGGTTCCGTTTGGGGTGAAATCAATTAAATATTGATGACAGATGATAGAAAAATGATTTTTTAAAATTTAAGTCCAAAAATAAAACAGACCTAAAACCGGCTCTAGTTACCCTCCTCCTTTAAGGAACATGGTGAGTACAGACTCTAGGGTTTTGTAAGGCCGCATTATAGCCCGTCGGGCAGAGCGCGAAAAGCCTTCTCTTTCTTGACCTACCCAATACTGAAGTATAACCAGATGGGACCTTCACTAATTATTAAAGCATGTTATTTTATATAGGAAATCAAAATTGACGACACTCTCCATTGGTCGAGACCGAAGATATAAGAAAAAAACTAAAAAAAAAAGAAATTTAGAAATTTAAGATTTAATCAAATATAACTAGAACTAAAACAGATAAAAATACATTTTTTTTTTTGGTTTTGACAAATAAACATTGCTCTTTAATTTGAAGTATAATTTATTGCAATAATTAAAAAATTAACATAAAAAAACTAGCAAAATTCAAAAAGATACACAAATCAGCAACATTTTTCTAATTCTTAACTCGCCATAACTCGCTTATATAACGAGGTATTCAATTTTTTCTTTCACCAAAAACTGACAAATTTAATAGGCTTCATTTTGTCTCGATTAATGCTGGATCTAATTTCTTAACTAAAAGCCCTACAGCCCTTGAAACACAACGAAGCACAGTACGGCGACGAAGACGCGAGGCTTCCTTTCCCGCCCCCGCTACTTTCTCGGCCCATCAAGAAACGTATCGGCTGCTGGCCTCATTATTGTCTGGATAAATATTAATAAGAATATACTATTTTACTTACATGTAGGCTATTACAGTTTATGTATATTGTAGATTCATTTTTATCAATGGAGAAAAACTACATGTTTGTTTTACGAAACTGCTGAAAGCAGTGAAAATCTAATGGTAAAAAACCAACTGTTACTGACATCAGGTCTATTATTAATTGTGCAAATGAAAGAAAATATGCAATATCATTAAAATTTTTATAAAACAAAGTGGTGGCACTTATTTGCACACCCTTCGATACCGATTTCATTATTCTTGTCCGACATCTTTTTGTAATAAATAACATTAACAAAGATAATACGTATTGTCTCTGATATTAGTAACGCGATAAAAAAATGCAAGTGAGCCTTCATGTAGTTATAATAAAGAAAAAAAATCAGTTTAAAATAAAATGACATTGTCTGATTTGTGGAAAATCCAGAAAAATTTGGAATAAATTAAGAACATCTTTAAGTACCAGTTTGTATAGGAAGGGATGCGGAAACTAGAAAAAAATATATATTAAAGCTGCAGTGTCACATTGTGATACAGAAATACAAGGCAGGTTACACATTTATTAAGATTTATTTGGGCTAATGGAAATTATCATAAAATTTATTATGCAAAATATATTAGCAAAAAAAAAAATAAATGTGTACAAACCAAACAACTGAAAGAAAAAAATGAATTTAAAGTAGCGTTAAATATTTTATTTAAGGAGGTTTATCTTGCTGTTTTGCAAAAATGAATTCTTAACTCTAATATTTCTAAAAACACGCCTTAATGATATATTTGAAGAAATGACGGAAGAAAAATTAGATTACTATAGCAGTGGAAATATAAGAAAGAGATTAGAAAAAGCATTTAAGCAAACAAAGTGTTTTGTGAACACAAAGAAAATACAACAACAGTTCATTCAAGTGATAATAAAGCTAAAAGGATTTTTGTTGTCAGTCACAAATGAATCAGGCGAAGAAAACTTGGTTCATGAGAATGAATTGAAAATTCCTGATAAAGCTGCCGGTATCTTAAGAGAAGCTATAGCTGGATGTTTTAAAACTATAAAAAAAACACGACCACTAATCTGAATGCACATAAATGTAAACAAGAAGTTTCAGATTTGTTATAAACATTTATGTCGTGGATACTAAATATGTCAGGACAGACAAATTCGATTTAAACGTTATTTCTATAGTAATGGAATTTATATTAATACTTATGGAAAAAAAAAACAATCAGCTTAGGCCGTTTTTTTAATCCTTTACATATCACTATGTGTTTCGTGCCGTCAGAAGAAAAAGAACTTAATGATATGCTTTATTCTTTTGGCTATGGTTATTCCTACGATGAAATACGTACATTTTTAACATCTTTAGCTAGTCACGTATTAGTAAAAACTGGTGACGACATTTTTATACCACCTGGAGTTCCTCCAGTAAGTTCTGAAGAAAACAATTACATTTATCGCAGCGATAATTTTGATCAAAATGAAGACAGGCTAGATGGTAAAAATCCCACTAGGAATAGTATTATTTAAAAAAAAGAACATATAGTTATGTACAAAAATCCAACTAATCATTCAGAGCCTCTATGAGTTGTGAAAGCATGGCAAATAATTGTTTTGATTATGTGGTTACCTCTGACATTTTATGGAAAATATTAAAATATACGAAGCAAAGTAAAAACTAGTAAAGCTGGCATGATTTTACTTCCACATCCAGTGGAAATATAGTAACGACAAAAAAAATTTAAAAAGTTTATTGTTCAAATGGGCTTAGAATGTCATGAAACGTCGAAATTTCAAGTTTGAGCGAAAAAAAAATTTCTGTCTGTCTGTCGGTCTGTAACTTTTTTGTGCGCACGTTTACTCTGGAACCGTTTGAGATAGTGACTTGAAATTTGGTACACATATGTACTTTAACAACATCTAGAACTAGATTATATTTTCATCTTGTTCCGTCGAAGAGTTGGGGGGTAAATTGGGGTAAATTTGGAATAAATAGGTAAATCAAGCAGATAAGAGTTCATAAAATTGATATTTAGTATAGACAAGAGAAGCTAAGGTTTCAAAAAAAAATTTTGGTATTAGCCACCCCCATTACCACCCCCCCCCCCCCTATTATTAAAGGGGATGAAAAAAAAATGTGATTTAGTGTGTGTACAAGAACCAGAAACCTCAAAATATTTTTTTACTTTATCCACCACCAATCCCACCCCCTGTCACCACCCCCACCCCACTACCGATGTGGGGTATCGTTTTATGGGTTTTTGGGGTAGAGGATTTCAAATGTTATATTATTAAAAGTCCATAAACAATTATTTCCAGATACAAAATTTTTTCGTTGTGTGACTTGGATAGAAAATCCGGATAGGTATGGAAGTATGTGATTCCTTGGGCAGCGGTTTTTACAATGATATATCTGAAAATCAGTTATATCTGTCTGATACCTACCTATTATTTTCACTTTATTAATGCACCACCCGCGTAGTACGACACCATATATAGCAGATTATTACAACTAATATCATATTATTCAATTTGATTTGTTAATTTTATCATCTTACAATAAAGGAAGATAATTCTAAAGCTTTTGTTACGGCCGCTGATTGTAGCCTTGCGCGATTTATGGTGAACGCGGGATGTACCGGGAACGAGTGGGGAAGCCTCGCGACTCCGTCGCCGTAGCTCGCTTCGTTGTGTTTAAAAGGCTGTACCGCTTTTATTTACAGAGCTAGACCCAGCATTAATTGAGACAAAATGAAGTCTATGAAATTTGTCAGTTTTTGGTAAATAAAACATTCGAATAGCTCAATACATAAGCGAGTTACAATGAGTTAGACCTTTCAAAAAAATTGACAATTTGTGTACCATCTAAATCAACGTCAATTTTTTAATGTTAAAGTTATTATTTTTGTAATAAATTATACATCAAATTAGAGAGAATCGTTTGTACTATAAAACTAAAAAATATATATAATTTTATCTTTTTTCGTTTGAAAGTTATTCGTGGTTGAATTTGAATTTTGTTATTTTCATTTTTTTTTTGTTTTTTTCTTGTAACTTCAGTCTCGACCAATGGAGAGTGTCGTCAAAAGTGATTTCCTATGTAAAAAAACCTGCTGAATAAAATGAAATAGGTTTTATTTGGTTATACCTCGGTATTGGGTTAGTGAACGATAGAGCCAGCCATCCGACGTACTATTAACATTATTTTAAAACTATAGGCTCCTATCTGATTTCCATGTATTTCATGATGCCACAGAATGTAAGGCCTATCGTGGACAAAATATACATAAGTATTATACATTTTTCTAACAAAGTCTTCATTATAGTTTATTCAACCCCCCTATATTTGTTTTGTTTTAGGGGTAGTTCATCCCCCTTCCCTTACAGTAGAGAGGACAGTATAGAACGATTATTTGTTCAGGGAAAACCAGATGATACGATTCGAAAAGGATGTCCTTCAAAGCATTGAGCTACTGTTATTAGCGAAGCAATGCGAAGGAAGCCACACGCTTAACAGACAACCGCGAAGATGGCATTACGCTGTTAGATGTGCCATACAGCAAGGAGAGGCCGACTAGATGGGTCACAATATCTAAGATGTAAATAAAATGAAGAGCTACTCCACTGGTTAATACACTCAGTAAATAAAAAGAAATATTAGTTATGTAAATGAAATCAACGAAAATGCATTATTTTATCTCTGGAGCTCAAAATCTGTGTATGTACGCGCATCCCACACCAAAACAGCATAAATAAACAAAGCAGAACCTCAGAGAACAACAGTTGCGTTTTTTCCTTTATTATAATTACCTAGCCAACACAACTCGCAGCCACTAGTAGAATACATATATCGATCATTATCATCCTAACGACTATCAGAAAAATTCCAGTGCTGTAACACACTCAATAAAAATCATATTCCCACACAATTTCCCAGCGTATTCCAAAAATAATCCTCTAAATTTAAATACAATGAGGCGAAATACATGCACTGGCATCTTATGAATCTAACGCTATTTAAAAAGCCCCACTCACACAGGCGAACTTCTGAAATAGCTCCATACAAAAAACACTAAAAACAACTCTTTTGCTTGCCTTCCAAAGCCATGGGTCGAACTCTAATCCTACACGTTTAAAATGACGCGTACAGAATGTATACTAACTTTATAGCAAGCCAGACAAGTTGCTGTCATCGAGCTTTTACAAGCAACTAGCTATTTTCTTAGGTATATTCAGGCCCCGCTGTCTTAAGACTGGACAGAAGTCCACGAGAACTGACTCAGTCATGCAGTGTGAGCTGTTGATCTAGAGATATCCGGTGATATCGATAAAACCATCCTGAGCATCAGTAAGAATAATTATAGAGTTAAGAGCAGTGTTAAGTTGGACATCTATGGAAACAACAACTGACGATCGATACGATAAGAGTGTACGCATGCGCGTAGTAATGCTGACGGAGACAGGGTCACAGAAGGCCACGATTCAGCTAACTTTGGTTTGTGTATCGAAGTGGATTTTCAGCTCACTTATATTGAAATTGAAGACCTGAGATATACAGTTGTGGGGATAGGGGATAGATATGTGGGTTGATTTATGGGCTCCTGTTTTTCAGGACCTGATTTTTTGAGTTCTAGGTGAGGGTAAGATTGTTGCTAAAATAAAATTGTTAGTTTAAGTCACCCCCCCCCCCCCCCACGGCAGCTGCATGGAAAACTATTGCAGTCATCAGACGATAAAATATTACTGAGAAGTTAACACACACTCTTCAAAGAACAATTTTTTTTTCTACAAACAGCCGATGAGGTTGGAATTAGACCGATTTTCTGTACCGATCAAAATGAATAAGTGATTATACCATACTCATCCAGTTACCATAGATACCAAACACATATGAAAATAAGATTTTTATTTAACAAACAACAGATGACGTCACAGATTTTGAGATCTTAGGAAAAACAAGCAGTTGTCATTGAATCATCGCCCGATTGAATGTTCTTTTCTTTAAAGTGAATTTTGCTGTTTGTGCCATTTAAAAGCTTAATGTTGGACTACCTGTTTAACATCTGCAACTATGCTTATACATTTATATCCTCAATTTTGTTCGTCAGGATGATGGATAGTTCGTATTTTCCAGAATTGTCTCATGATGTAGAAATTAGGTATACTGCTGCCATCGAATTAAATCCTTATATTTTGAGAAAAAAATGCTTTAGTATAAATATTGATGTATTTCCAAATATTACATACACATAGGTATACTGCGAATTACTTGGTTTTTGAGAGAAGTGCTTAGACAAGGATGAATTCAAGGAATTCAAAAATCTTGAAGCTGTTTGTGGTTAGGTAAAAGAAGTACTCTGCGAGAAATTTACAGAATAAAAGCTTGTTGCATTGTTATCAATGATCAACCATTCTTTTCATATATACTTGCCTAATTAAATGTTGCTTTATAAATAATTGCTAACGTACAAATTCATTTTTCAAGTTGTGAACTAGTAGCATCATGAACAAAAGCCATTGACTCCTTGGACTATTGCAGATTCAGATGGTTCCTTAATACTTATTGTGAATGTGTTGCTAGTCTAGACAAAACATGTTCACTACTTAGTGACAAGAAGTATTTCCTTTTAGATTTTTAGCAGTAAACATGGCTATGGTCGAGGAATTAACCGCTGTAGATTTTGTGAAAAAGACACCATATAAATTAAGCAATGAAGATTAAGGTGCTACAAACTATTTGAGGTACCTATGTAATAAGACGTACACAATTTCTTCCAGCGATTAACCCCTCGTCTATATAATGTATCTATAGACTGGAATATGCAATTCATTGTAATTTCTGTAAGAATTTTATTTTTCATATATTGTTATGTAATATATCTTTTATAATTTTATGTAAGGCATTTGTTCCTTGTTATTTTATTAAATATTCCCTTTTTATTATGTTTTATTTATCACTCCTACTACTATATATTGTTAATAGTAAATTGAAATAGTCAATTACGTCGAACTTGTACATAGGTACTAGGTACATGCATGTAATTGAAAGTAAAACAAAATATCTGTACTAAATAAATAATTTATTATCCAAGGTCCATTAGTATTTCTAAGAAGAAACGACAAGAACGTTATAAGAGATATAAAGGTTTATATTGTAACAAAAAAAAAATTATTTTAACATAACACATATACTTTATATTAATATCTATCTAAGCAATAAGTAACATTTATAGTTTATATTTAACTCAAAGGGCTTTTATAGCTACAATTTAACCCTTTCATAGCCCATTCACTTTGTTTATGTGTTCACTGACTTTAGACCACTTCAGAGTTTTAATTTTACACTTTCAATGTCCAACAGTTCAACATTGAGTTTTTAAACACCACACGATATACTTTAAAAGGGCATGTTGCATCACTTGTTGATAGCGATAGATACTTTGGAATTTCCTTTTTTAATTTATGTACTTCATCAAATATCTTTAGCCTGCAAACTAAAATTTAAACAAGAAATAATAATTAAAAATACTGACAAACCAATAAAAAATGGTAATTTTCTTTACCATGAATTGTTTATTGCTGGTTTGAGCAGCACTTATTATTATCATACGTTCAGCCTCACGTATGGGTTTTAAATTATATCCCTTATTAAGAGAGGATGCCCAACTGGATGTATCATCATGGTCTTGTAATAAGGCTGTTTTTCCTACAACATAAACCCACGTTAAAAATCAAATTCTTACATTAATCTGCAACAACGTACCACTAATAAAATCCTTGGAAGACTTGTAAAATCATTCCTTTTAATTGTTTGAAATCAGTTGCAGTCTTTTAACACCCAACTTCTTGTGGATATGGAAATAAAACTATTGTAGGTAGATGCATATTTCTATGATATGAAATCTGCAGAAAAGAATGGAGCAATTTTTAGTGAAAGAATTATCTGCATTGCTTTATTGTTGTAAGAGGTGGTTTGGCTTCAGTGTTTGGTTAGGCGTACTGGGCGATCATATCATAGGACCAATAATAATATTTGACGAAAATATTAAGAGTGGGCTAAGATATCCAGAATTTCTATTCCACAGATTATTCAAATTCCCAATATCAATATTAATAAGGTTTGGCCGAAAAATTTAAGTTTATGTATCATTATTTCTGCTTAATAAAAAAAATAGCACGGTCCCATTAAAAAAATTCCATAGCACCCCTACGGGAATGAAAATGAAATTCTATCTTTTGAGAAAAACCTACAAATAAAAAACTATTTTGTTCTTTACAGACCAGTCTACAATCTTATTAATAATTTCCATAGCCTACTTAGTAATTTTCTTACATCGCGTTCATCTGACGCGGCTATTTTGAAAAAAATAAAAAATTGTTTGTACTCACATTTTTTGGAATTTTTTAAATCGGAAAAAATGTTGTACTTAGAATTTTATGTCTAAAAAGAAACCATAAAAAATATATAGTAATTTTATTCAAGAAAAAAAGCTGATGTCACTTCCGGTTGAACCGGAAGCGTTATTTTCGTTCCTGTTAGACTAATTTATGTGCCAAAAACGAAATTTTTAAATTAAAAAACAGCCAAAAAATTTCTGGCGTACATTGACTGGTGGACATCCAGTATACATTAATAATAATGACTTTTAGACAATTAAACACAAAGGATTAAAAAAGAATAAAAATGAGAAAATAATAAATTCTCGACGAAAAAAATAAATGATTAGCCTGCATGCGGATAATTAAGTAGTTGCATGTTCCTATTTAAGAAAAAAACACAAAAAAAGGTTGGGATAAAAACAGTATTTATTATTAGCCTAGAAACTTTTTTTAAAAGCTTTTATTTAACTTGCAATGTTTGTTTGTATGTTTGTTTGTTTGTTTAGGTCAAATTTTGCAAGCTGAATTTCGATTAGTTCTAATTAAGCTAGAGCTTTGAAATTTGGCTCACGTGTATAAGTCCGGTGACGATGCAACATAGTATAGCCATTATCGTCTAAATTCAACATGGCGGACGTCCCAAGATGGCGGATCGCCTTTCTCTTCACAGCCCTCTTGGTATAGGTATCAAATGAAAGGGTTTGACGAGTAAAATACGACAAACTATATGACGTAATTCTAAATCCAATATGGCGGACGTCCCAAGATTACGGATCGCCTTTTTCTTCATAACCCCCTTGATATGGGTATCAAATGAAAGAGTTCGAAGAGTAAAATACGATAAACTATGTGGCGTCATTCTAAATTCAATATGGCGGACGTCCCAAGATGGCGGATCGCCTTTCTCTTCACAACCCCCTTGGTATGGGCATCAAATGAAAGAGTTTGACGAGTAAAATACGATAAACAATGTGACGTCATTCTAAATTCAATATAGCGGACGTGGGAGAGGTGGGGAAGGGATGGGAGAGGTGGGGAAGGGATGGGAGAGGTGGGGAAGGGATGGGAAGAGGTGGGGAAGAGGTGAAAAAGGGTGAGAAGAGGTAGGGACGGGGTGGGAAGAGGTGGGAAAGTAGTGGGAAGATGTGGGAAGAGGTGGGGACGGGGTGGGGAGTGGCGGGGAAGAAGTGGGAAAGGGGGGGTTAGGGGGTAAGAAGTGGGAAGTAGTGTTAGAGAGGTGAGAAGACGGGAGGGGGAAGAGGTGGATGGCGGTGGCAAATGAAAGGGTTTTGTCTGTCTGTTTGTCTGTAAAATAAGTAGACTAAAAAAATAAAATTATATAAAAAAAATTTTAAGAAAAAGCTTTTATTTCAAAAACTACTAAAAAGTCAAAATATTTTTTTTAAATTCATGCACCTGGAAACCAAAAGCTTTGGGGGCAGTCAATTGAGCAAAGTAACTATGCAATAGCGCTATATGACCGTCCCCAAAGCTTTTGGTTTCCAGGTGTATGAATTTAAAAAAAATAATTTTTACTTTTTAGTAGTTTTTTCAAACAAAAGCTTTTCCTTAAAATTTTTTTTATATAATTTTTTATTTTCGAGGTACATTGTATAACTTGAAGTTCAGAGAATTTTTAGTCGATATTGCCAGTCGAAGCCTAGATGACTTTAGGAAACATCAGCTTGTCTAGTGCTGTTGTAGTTTTTTTTTTTAACTATTTAACGTCGGCCTATTTCCGCTACCAGGGCCTATCACCGACGCCAGGAGACGAGCTACCCCTAACCTGGAAATTTTGCCGAACCTCTTCCCTTAAGAAGAGTAGGGATCTTTTACTTGCCTAACATTTAATAGACAAGGGACCGCCTGCTTTACATCCCCTCCGAAGGATGGTATATCCACTACGTAATCCTCGTCTGAAATTACGTAACTTCCGCGTATACACTGATATACAAGCCTCTAGAAGGTGGGACGAGAACGCTGTATTTCCCAAGATAGGTGGGTCACCCATCCAAGTACTAACCGCGCTCGACGTTGCTTCAACGGAATATCGACTGATATTCACATTGAAGTCGCCTCTACGCTCGCCCCTTAGGCTGTTGTAGTTATGATAATTTAAGTTTCTTTCAAAAAGTTAGTTAAAGTTAAATATATTAAGAGGCAAAATACAATAATTCAATAAACAGAGACCTGCGATGCTAGCAATTTTCTGCATTTTTCAATGATTCTGATCGTTTTTTTGTAAACGAAATAGTTTCACATAGGCACCCTTAGTCGTTATATTACTCGTAGAAATGATTTTATAAATTAAAAAAGTTAACTGATGTAAAACGGGTAAAACGTTCAGTTCAGTTCAGTAAGAAATAGAAGTAGAAAGTAGAAGAAGTAAGAAGTTATCAATGTGGTGTCATCAGCATAAGCAATAAACTTATAAGGCGACATTAATTAAAATGTCGTTGGCATACAGATAAACAGGAGTGGGCCCTGAATAGAGCCCCGAGGCAGTCCATGTTTTACCGGATTTAGATCAGAAGTGGTATTATTTCTACTGATGCCCTGTTTTCTGTTACATAAATGAGAGATAAGCAGTTGAAAAGGACCCCCAGGTTCAAGGCCATCAACAACGTCCCGCACCACTGTGGACATAGCTAGTGTAGTAGAGCACTTGCTGTGGAAGTTGTTCGACTCGAAATAATTTATTAACCGATTTTTCAAAATTACTTCTAAAACCGCGGTCCTTTCAAACGTTAGTAGCTCCCGCATATTGGTTAAAATTAGTTGAAATTTGAAGTGAATTGCAATATTGTTTATCTTAGTGGAATATCCGAGTTTAGTTGTATTGTGTCGAAAACTGTTTCCTTCCCTACCCGTCCTCTCCTAATTCAGTTAAAAACATCAGGAACATCCGAACATCACAGCAGCAAAAATTGGTAAGTTTTCGACATAATTTAGGTTTATTGATTTTTAGTAAATATTTAGCATTTTGGAAATACAGTCCCACTTGTTTATTAGAGCCTTGAGCTGCTGGCTTAACCATTTTTCAAAATTTTGAAATTAAGTCAGGGTAGAAAAAATACAGGTGGATAGACCACGTGTTTCTGAACAAAAAATGTCCTAATAAAATTTATCGCTAAAGCCACGGTATTCCTGAAAAAAAAATAGTGAAATAACTTTGTCACTCTGCGTGGCCAAGCGCACGGTTAAATGCATACTATGGAACCTCTAAAAATTCTTAGCAGTTCTATATAACGAGTAAAATAAAGCTTTTTTCTCTTTCTGATTACACATTTTTAACATTTTGCTTAGTGAATAGGAGGTTAAATAGTAAGTATGGAGGGAAAATATATCATTATGAACGCATACACAGACACCACACATAGCCGCTGAATCGCTCGCATGAATTTTTACGTGCCTTTACTGTATTCTATTTATTATATCCACATTTCAGCTATATCCAATGGATTCCTTATACAATTGTTAATGTATTGGAAAAGTTCCAGAATTTATATTCAAAACAATCAAAGATATTTTCATAGCTATAAAGATAAGATCGTGAAAATCGCAATTTCTTATGATGATCTGATTGATCATATTTTCGAAAAAAATGCATACAAGTAAACGAATTTGTGTTTGAACATTCGAAAAGTATAATTTTTTTCGAAATAGTGATATTTTATTTTTTCCAAAAGGTCAATTTCTCGGCAAGTTACAGCCTCTAATATATTATACCGTGTGTGTAGTCACGGGCTAGGCATGGGGAGTAGAATTGCAACAGCGCGTGTGCTAGCTGGCTGAAATGAAATAACAGAGCTGGAATGCTCCACTGATGGACGAATTTACGGCTGCCGGTGTTGTCATATTTCTCGCGCTACGTGAATGTACATGCCTAATGGGAAATTACACGCGCGGTATATTTATCAAGAAAATCATCAGGCAAGGAAATTAAAATAAATGATTTGAGATGTACTTTTCTGTGAATCCACGTTACTACAACTTAATAAACCATAGTAATCATGAAGTGTACATACTTTTTAACAGTTCTCAATGAAGAAAGAATTTTTTTTCAAGGGCTTTTATTTTTTTCTATATTTTTTATTGCGACGATTGAATTCGGACATGATAATATAAGTATATTTTTCCCACCCATCCTTTGTTTGTACTGTTTAAAACAAAAGAGCATCAGGAAGTTACAATTTCCATCATTTTAAATGAACCAACACTGATGTAGATTGAACAAATTCTGATTTAGTGACATGTAATTCAGTGCGTCGGTGTCACAGTCATGCGTATTCAAGCGCGCGCACGCATGTATCTCGCTCCGAGTTATAACGTTACACTTGACTATTTTTTTCCGGGAAAACCGTGGCTTTAAATATAATTTTTTTTTTCAGTGCCTTATTTATATTAACGTCCTGGCGAAGTTTAGCTAATGCTACTCTACCACTTAACCAGGACGACGAGATGAGATACGGTCACCCATTCAAGTGACGGACTCGTCCGGCGTGCTTAACTTCGCCGATCGAGATCTCGTCACTGAAACCGGTGCCGCACCTCACCTCGTTTTGTTAGGACATTTTTTGTTCATAAATACGTGATCTATCCATCTGTATTTTTTTATTTTATCCTAGCTTGACTAAATTGATGAAAAACATTTTTTCACTTTTTTTTTATGTTCTGCATCCGAGCGAAATGTAAACTTTTCACGATATTATTCTATACACTTTCACGAACTCATTAAAAAAATAATTATTCATTTTGCAAGTTTTTGTGGGAAAATATCTTCATCGACTGGACTATAATACTATCGGGCATGCCATACAGCAAACGGAGGCCAATTAGAATAATGCATGAATCACTGAACGTCGGTTAATACTTTCTAGAGTATATCAATTCTATAACAGGCAAGAACTGCTTTCATACGCAAACCAATCTGTATTTCTCTGTCACGTGGTGCCTATTTTTGAATATTTATAATTACGTTTTCAGCTACATAAACATAAATATTCCATTAATTTCGGTTGTGTAAATTGCATGTTGTAAATGGACAGTGAGGAGAAGCTGGGCGCGGTCAAGACCTAACTCTTAGGGGGGCAATAAATTAATGATTGTAATTAATCTGTCTACATGGAACTGCCTTAAAAAATTGAGAGACTCTCGGTGTGGGCCGTAGCACCATTGTGTTGAAAATATCATGTTCAACTGCATTCATATATTCATTTGCTCGATAAAGGTATTCTAATATACAGTGTGGAACGTTTTAACTGGAGTAAATAGGCCCCTTGCATGTGGCATATATATTTTAAATTAATTTACATATATTAATATAGTGTTACTAAACATTAGCAATCAAATCTGTTTTCAGAATTTCTAACTGGAAAATATTTACCTAAATCACCGAATAATATCCGGGAGGGGCGTGTCTGAGAATACACTCATATTGGACGTGACGTCATCTAACAGTATATCTCTGCGAGTGCAATGATTCGGACATATATTTCGTGCAGTTTGCTGTTATTTCCTAAAATTATTTAGTTGTATTCGGTCTGTGATATTAAATTATATTTCGTGTCGCCGTTCTCAAATTACATACTACTTGTAGTCGCAATTTTGTCGCAGCGCTGACCTCGAACTTCAAAGAAAAATGTTTTGTCTAGCAAAACTTGGGTTTAACACTGGCACCATTCATCTCCCTGTATCGAATCCCGGATTATATCATCACTGCAATTTTTCGAGCGCTAGAAATCGGACGTGTTTTTAGTTCTGTGTTCGTGTGATTTGTGTTAAACTTAACAATGATTATACAAAATATTTCCAACAAGGAAACGGAAATTACAAGATTTTTTGGAATCCTTTTTGAGCAGCTCAAGTAAGTCTCAGTTAATTCTTCACTTGCCCGATTGCGAAACATTGACATTCTTTTGTTACATTCATGAAATGCACAACCAGCGTTGCCAGTGTCAGTACATTCGTACTGAAATCAGTAACTTTATGGTGTCAATACATTTTTTTGTATGAAGTTTTACTAGCTTGATTCAAAACAATATTTGGGAAACGAAATAAAAAAATTTGTTTGAGATTTCGCTCCCCGCTCATCAATTTTAGTTACATCAGTACTTTTTTCTTAAAATCAGCACCTTTTGTGTTTCGATACCAGTACGTGAATTTTTTATCAACTGGCAACGCTGCGCACAACTGATTAGTAAACTAATAGCTGCTAGCCCTGCCAAATTCGGCGGGTAATACCTACAGAATCTCGAGAAGGCAGAATGTTTGGCTTTACAAAATCTGCACAAAATTATACACGTATACAATTATACACTTTCGGATGTTCTAATCTCAGCCTTGAGATAGTGGCATCGTACCTTACGTAAATTCAGGAGTAGAGATCACTACCACTCCATTTGTTTTTACAATTACAAGTAACACAGTCAGATTAGCTTGAGGCACGTCATGGAAAGGAATTGCAACACACGGATACTGGAATTTAAGTGAACAGAAATATCACATATAGATTTTGAATTGCTGACCGCCTTCAATACTTTGCAAGCATTTGGATAAGATATTCCAAGTTGTAGTTTTTTTTACGAATCGAAATACCCCACCAATTCTTAAATTAATCGAATGGGGAGTGGGAAGATATTCACGCCTTACCAGAATTCACGATCTATTTGACAGTGGTGAGAAGCAAAGAATATTTTTATTCTCATTTTCTACGTAAATACCAAATGCAAGGGAAGCGGACTTAGAAACGAGGTTTAAATTGAATATTAGTTAGCAAATTATGCTTTTCATCGGTTTTTTGTTTCTTTTAAAACAGCGCAATGCATAAGCGCCGCTGTTCTCTTTTCCGCACTTTCTTGGTGTTCTTTAGATTACAGTGTAATGCTTTTTGTTTGTTTTTAAACAGTGCAATGCTTAAGCACTTTGGCGTTTTCAGCTAACAGTGAAATGCGTAAGCGCTGCTGTTCAGCATTCTGGATGGTGTGTTTTAAAACAGTCCACTGCGTAAGCGCTGCTGTTTTCTTTACCCCACTTTGGTGCTCTTAGCTAAAACAGTGAAATGCGCTAGCACTGCTGTTAAGCTTTCTCGACGGTTTGTTTTAAAACAGCGTAATGCGTAAGCGCTGCTGTTCTCTTTTTCGCACTTTCTTGGTGTTCTTTAGATTACAGTGTAATGCTTTTTCTCAAGCTAACAGTGAAATGCGTAAGCGCTGCTGTTTTCTTTTCCACACTTTGGTGCTCTTAGCTAACAGTGAAATGCATAGCACTACTGTTCAGCTTTCTCGGCGGTTTATTTTAAAACAGCGTAATGCGTAAGCGCTGCTGTTCTCTTTTTCGCACCTTGGTTATCTAAGCTAGCAGTAAAATGCGTAAGCTCTGCTGTTCAGCTTTCTGGGGAACTGTATAATCGAGCATAATTATACAGTCGGTGGAAAATGCCTAGAGCTTTTCTATACTTCCATTCCTTGAAGTGAAATGCGTAAGCGCTGCTGTTCAGCTTTCTGGGCGTAGTGTATAATCGACTCTAATTATGCAGGGTGGAAAATACCTAGTGTTTTTCCATACCAGCTGACATCCCTTTCTCAGGTACTTAGCCTTTTTACAGTGAAATGCGTAAGCGCTGCTGTTTTTTGGCTCCGCCCAGCCCCCCTTTTTCTCTCAAATATTTTTATTCCGTCTTGATGTTAGCTACACTTTCTTCAAGGTTCCAATGTTTCTGATGCTGAGCAATCAGCACATTCCATTAGTGACTCGAACGATGACCATAATATCTCGCCATCTCGCTAGTACTGTGGAACCAGGCACTCCCAGTAACTAACAACAGAGCGTTCTTTCGCTTATTGACAATAAATCTATTCCGCATATTGCTGGTCCAGAAATCTCTGAGAATTTCTTCTGTACTGTCAAGTCTTGCAGATCATGGTAGAGCGAGACCTTCGGAAGTTCACAATAGATTGTATATTTTGTAAGGCTTTGCAACCATCCGAGTTGAATCCAGAAATCAAATCTTGTCTGGATAACGTTCCTCTAAACATGACAGTTTTTCTCTACAGACTCAGCTTCAGTTAACTCCTGTAATTACTACGCTGGCTCTTCCATTTAACATACATTTCATAGCGGTGCACTCACGCCCTCAACTCAAAGGCCGCTTGAAGCAAAAGGAAGAGGGGGGGGGAGGAGTAAGTATAACATACAACGTCAACGCCAATGGTAACGTCAATGACAGTAACCCGGGTGGGTTCTTTTCTGCTCATACTGGCCATTTATGTCAATATTTAGAAAACAATCACAACTTTCTAGAATAGGTGTCTGGATAGAAGATTCGTGTCTTCCATTTCAAGGCTTCATTCCAAATCGAAGCCATCATTCATCAGAGGCAACTCTGATGCAAGGTGTTCAGAAATTTGTTAAAATTGGTGCTGTGCCTAAGACAACTTCTTGCAAGGATCGGTTTCTATCACCATTTTTTCTGGTCCCAAAATCAGATGATACAACGGTTCATTTGAAACCTGAAAAGCCTTATTAAGCCTTTAGAAGCTCCGCATTTTCAACTGCAATATTATCGAACAGTTTTAAAATTGATATTTACAACTGTTATTAAAAACTTGATCTATATGATGCGTACTTTCTAATAGGCAAATGGACGAGAAATCCGGGTTGTAATTCGCATGTTAACAACTTTGAGCGTCCTTATGAATTACCACAAGAGTCAATTAACGCCAACTAGATAATGCCAATATCTCGGCTTATTTTTTGTTAATAAAAAATGTTAAGTTCTATTCCAATAAAATATACCCTTATTTTTAACATTAATGACGGCGCTACCGTCATACTCATTATTCCCAGCTGACCCACACGGCCATGGTATCCTGTTTTTAGCAAAACTACAAATAACTTAACCTTTACGGTTCAAGCTAAATATGAATTTGCTGTTATCTCCTTTCAGAACGCCACATCCCTTACGGAGAAGAATTTCCCTGGAGGTTGGCCCTTTATTCGAAAGGCCTTCCTTTAGAGGTCGTCCCCGCAACATCTCCACACGCCATTAAATACAGCAATATAACTCTTTTATTAACAAATGGTGGAATTTTTGCCTACGTCGACAACAGCATCCATACCTTTATTATATTCAATGATTCATTCACTATAGATTTTCTCAATAAACAATTTGACAGTGGTGCATCTTTTTCACCACTCAACTCTCAAGGTTCCACAATAGCTCTTATTTTTCCATTAGGGCAGAACATAAACTTCTCCTTAAAAGGATTTTAAAAAAAGTTATTTCCATTAACGTCCATCTCGACCAAAATATCACTCCTGGTAAACTACATTCAGCTATCTTTCACCTTTTAGAAATTTTATCTATTGGGTTATTAACTAAAATGTTAACCTGATAAGCTTTAGTGACTGGTCATAGACACCAATTTTTTTTTCTTTCCATCCACATTAACAATATCAAATTCTTCACGGATAGGTTAGAATTTCGTACTTCTGATACAATAAAAACCAACAGTCCCCGAAATTTTCAACCCTTAATGGTTATAACTTTCTCACGGAGAATCCTTCTCTCTGTTACAGACTTATCTTACCCGTACCAACGACGTTCGCCCAGAAATCGTAACTTATTTTATTTTCACAGTTTCAAAAACCTATCCATCCAGCTCTATCCGACAAATTAATCACTGGATTACAAAGGACCTCAAAACTGTGAGCATTGATATAACCCAATTACTAATACTCGTTATGCAGCTTCATCAGCCGTCTTAAGGGCGGGTGTATCTGTAAAGCTTATTCGTATAGCTGCTGGATGGACAGAGAGTTCACAAATGTTTACAAGATTTTATAATAGATAGGTTTTTCTTCGTTTGTTAGAAATGTAATACTTAGTGCTATAAAACTGTTTAGTGATCTTTTGGATATACCTTGATGTCATTCCTCAAGATAATAAAGTTTTGTTCCTATCTAGTTCGTTCTCTTTAAACATCTACAAGTAGTATGTAATTTGAGAACGGCAACACGAAATATAATTAACAGATCAATCGACTTACCTGAAGGAAGGTTGATCCAAATTATATGAGTGTCGCCGTTCGAAGAATTACATTCCCTTCCCTTTCTTCTCTTCACCCCACCCTATTTTGAGGCGAACGATCTAGGACAAAACTTCCTCAAGATTGCAGAGTAGTTAAGTAAGGCCGATTCTGGACCACTTCAGGGTCAGTCTCCCATGTTATTTCTTATGGGGCGTGGTCTAGAAAAATCGAAATTTTCAAATGGTTCCAGCCCCCATGTATTTTCTTATGGGGCTAAAAATGAAATCCATCTTGTAACGCATTTCGATTTATCTAGGAGGCGTGTCCTGGAGATGATTGGGAGATGGTACTCGGTAATTACCCCCACTCCTGCAGAGGCGCCGCCTCTCATCGGTTCTAGAACCTATGACCTAGAGCCTAGTGTGAGGTGGTAGGGTGAGGTGGGATCTTCTTAGATGATAGGTGATAGGACCTAATGGGAGGGGGGAGATGAGAGATCCAATCCCCGAGCTTAGATACTAGATTATAGCTAAAGATAAGAGATTATATCTAAGAGGGTGTGGATAAGAGTATACAGGGTGTGTCTAAAATAAGATGGCTGCCGTTTATTGTTTATAGTTATTGATGAATAGTATTGCATGTTTACGCTAGAGGTTAAGAAAAATAGCTACAGACGTCCATCATTGAGTTTAAATAGACAAGTCTTATATATGGAATAAATATTCATCTACTTCAATACTTAAGTTTTTAGATTTACATGTAAAACTGTGATCAAATGCAGAGACGTTATCGGATTCCCGGAAATTGTTAATGTAAATAAATGCAGGCCGTCTACAGCTATATGTATATTTAAAACGTGATTAATTACCTTTAGATAACTACAGCGGCTAGATCAAAGGAAATATCGAGATCCAATATAAACGCTTTTCGGGCAAGACTCATTAGCCTGAGTTTTATATAAGATAAATATTCGTTCGGTTCTCTATGTTTAGATTTCAATTTAATAAGAACATAATGCATAGCCGTTATCGGATTCCAGGAAATTGTTAATGTAAATAAATGCGACTGTCTACGGCTATATGTATATTTAAAACGTGATTAATTGTCTTTAGATAACAGCATCCGGCGGTTATAATACAATGACTAATAAGTCACGTGATCCATTATAAGGAGCGTCTCAGGGTTTGGAGAGAAATAATGTAAACAATGAAATCATCATATTTTTTCCCATATTTTTCTGCTTACTCGATACGAAAAGTGGGGGTGGAATACAGCATAAAAGTAAAGACCTGAGATCGCTGCATTCATTCACAATCTTAAAGTTGGTATATAAGCAGCAGCAGCAGCAGCAATGTCTTTCGCAAAAATTAATGTTGAAGCTCATGTCACACCGTTCACGAAAATCTATGAGCTGGAAGTCGATAGAAAATATAAAGTGCTAGATATATATAAAGCACTTTCACTTTCGTATGGTATCCAGGTCCAAGTAATCCTCGAAAATTGTAAAGTGAGTCTACCAGCCAGATACTCACGCATTATTTCTGATGATGATATCGTTACGCTACAACAAACCATTATACTAAAAGAAGTGTACTTAGTATATAGAGGGCTAGCAGGCACGACCACTAACATTGAATTCATCGAGTCCTAAAGATGGATCCCGAAACATATAAGAAGAGGTTACAGCACTTTATAAACAATTTAAAATTACTCGGAGAAGACGTTAAGTACGTTGAAGTTTTACGTACATTTCAACATGTCAGTATCCGGTCGAAGAAGTCCAAGAACAGTTCAGTTCAGCGAGGATGTTAAAATTCATCACATTTACCATTGGAGCTATGCCCATAGAACTGCTAGATGTGGTAACTGGATGCAAGACACCCGCGATCGAGATCGTTTTCAAATTAAAATATTACGATACGCTCAAATAATTAATCCAGTACTTGAACATAAATATTCTGTTATTATATCACAAAACATGTAACCTCTTTCTTATATGTATTAATAAATTAATTTAAAAAATGGTTGACTATTATTACCCATTTCCTAATTAAATGAAGAATTCAGATTTTTTTTCAAGTTTATTGTAACGAAAATGTTCATGCTACATTTTATGTCTTTTTTAATGTCGAATTTAAATATGCAATCAAAAAAATTAAATCTTAAAAAATAAAAGCCAGCCCAGGCAAAAAATGAAAAAATTCATATTTTTCAAGTTTATTGTAACGAAAATGTTCATGCTACATTTTATGTGTTTTTTAATGCTGAATTCAAATATGCAATCAAAAAAATTAAATCTTAAAAAATAAAGCCACCCCAGACGAAAAATAAAAAAATAATTTAATTTTTATAATATATTTTATTTATCTGAACGCATAATACAGTAATAAAGCTTATATATGTACATGGAATACATAACCTATAAAAATAATAGCAATAATAATAATAATAATAATAATAATAATAATAATAATAATAATAATAATAATTAATATAAGTGCATAAAAATTAAACAATGCTACTTTTTTCAATCCAACTGTTATGGGAACTGTCAAATCCAAGCCATTTAACGAAAACCTTATTTCCTTTCTTCCTTAAAACTTTCTCAACGAGATACATGTCTGAATGTTTAACCTTCTGCAGTTCTTCAGTATAGAAGCATCCTTCTATTGGTTGTTTCTGTGCATCGGTCAGTAAGTATGTTATGGGGCTGGTATAATTAATTTTTGAAATAGTAAATATTTCATTAGACCAATTAGGAGTATAACCTTTATCGAACACGCCTCTGTACTTGCTTATTCTCACATGATCGTTAATTTTAAATTTAGGTAATTGCGAGTATGTAATTGTAGGATAATTGTAAACGGATTTCAAGAGTATTTTTTCATTCTTTTTATTTACATCTACAGGTTTCATGCTGATGGTGCGATGCCTAGTATTATTATATTTCTTAATAATATCAGCAAGTAAATTATACCACCGAAAAGAACCATTTATACTAAATTCTTTATACATCATAGATTTTATAGTCCTATTTACGCGTTCGACTACTGAACATTTTTTAGTGCTATACGAAGAATAATGATTAATTTTATATTTTTTCATTAATTTTTGAAAATTAATATTATAAAATTCGGTTCCATTATCAGTCTGTAAATTGACGGGGATTCGTTTATCTGCGACTAATATTTTTTCCATAGCTCGAGTAACATTTACGCCAGATTTAGATTTAACTGGTTCAGCCCATACGTACTTTGAAAAAACATCAATTACAATGAGAATATATTTATAATTTTTATTGTAATTAGCATATGGAATCATTTCGACTAAGTCAGCCTAAGCAATTCATTTAAACCTCTAACTACGACTTTTCGTCTCTTAAAGTTAATTCTAGCCGGCTTATGTATTTCATTAACAATATCTCTTTTTATAGCAGACATGTTTACAGTTCAACAATAATTTACGTACTGTTAAATTAATCCAGCGGTTCGATTATTTTACTTTCTAATAGTTCCTCTAAAATTCTATTTATTTCATTCGTATGACTTGAATTGCCAGCCTCCGGTGAAGCTATCAAAAGCCTAAGACGATCGACGAGTTCATTAGGATCGTCCCAATATACGTAATCAATAGCATTATCGGTGACTTGCATCATTAATTCACCGCCTTTTACTTTACCAGGAGCACGTTGCCGAGGTTCGCGAGCGTAAAGCATCGGTTTAATAATATGCAGGTACTTCCAGCTCTTACTACCAGACTTTTGCTTTTCAGAATCATAATTTCTCTTATGTGCGCTAGTCCTTTTTACAATATCAATGTACTGTTTCTTATCATCATAGTTATAGTGATGCGAACGTTTTTTAAATAGTAATTCATAAAGACCGCGAGTGCCCTGATACTCTTTATTATTTATTATTAAATTGTCACCGTCAAACTGAATGACAGAATTTCCAATATAATATTTATCTTCTTCGGGATTATATCGTACACCATATCGAAAATCATGTGTATTTTCAGTATCATGCATCATCTCAGATATATACGTTTTAGGCAGATCGCTAAATTTCTCAAGATACTTCTCATCTGACTGGTCGCCTTCTTCAGAGTCGACAATCGACGGTGACGGTGTAATATTAATATTTTTTTCATCCTCTGAGGGTTCAGACTTTTTCTTAATGTTTAAATTCTCGTCCGTCTCAAGCTTGATATGTTTAGCTATTGAATGTAAAGGTGCGGTGATTGGGGCAAAAGACTTTTCGATTTGCAGATCGTGCATTTTGAGTGCCTCTAATTTGCGCTTTACGGCTTTCCGAGCTTCGATAATTTTATTAGTAATGTCCATGTCGACAGGTGCGTCAGATAACATGTGTAATTATCAACTGATTGAGATAGTAAAATCACAGGTATATATACTCGTCAAACCCCTTTCTGTATCGGCCATGTTTAATATCGCTATCTTTATCTATCACTAGGAATCCGTATTTATCTTTCCAGCATAACGAGCACATATGTTTGAAATCCTCAAAGCTCATATCGGTATTAACGTGATCGGAATATACATGTCTAAGATTCATGTCATCCTGCTTGAATAATATCAGTAAATTTGCATTGTCTCTTATCAGATGTTTTGGAATGCGAGTATAGGTCTGACAGAGATAGAAGCTGTCTATCTGTTTATGCCGTCCCATGCTAAAGTAGTCACGCATCACACTTTGATTGTCGCAAGCTACGTCATCAAATATAAAAATGGAATTAATTTTAGCTTGCGCAGGCGTCATTATTACATCGCTATCCTTGAATTCATGATATCCCACGATCGAGCCGAGTACTTTTCTAAGATATTCATATTTAGGCTGGTAGAGAGATTTCGAGTAGACGTAAACATTCTTGAAACGCAAGCCGTGTGGATGAGTCAGCAGGCTTATCACGATGTTTGTTTTCCCACAATTTGAAGGTCCGCAAATGATACACCTGATGCTGTCGGGTAACAGAGGACCATGTCTACTATCTTTTTTCACATGACTATCGAAATCGAGATTATCGATTTTCAGAGTGTTACCTGTCTTGATGAAACGCATGATTGACACTGAGGTATTTCCACCAGGAGTTTAAGTATAAATAGCTTTCGATCACCTGTAACACCTCAGTCTACTATTACATGCGATAGAGGTAACATGGCTGTAAACGCTCTCATAAATAAATTACCTTTCGAAGCCCATATCCCTGGCTATCGTTTCTGCGGCCCGGGTACTAAATTAGAAAAAAGACTGGCGCGAGGAGATCGCGGAATTAATGGTCTAGATGAGGCGTGTCGTGACCACGACATACAATATTCTAAAGTCAATGATGTGAAAGGACGGCATATTGCCGATAAAGAATTGGCAAAACGTGCTCTGAAGCGTGTATTTGCTAGGGATTCGTCCATCGGAGAAAGAGCGGCAGCAGCCGGTGTAGCAGGCATCATGAGTGCTAAAGTTAAATTAGGCTTGGGATGTAAAAAAAGAAAATGTGGCGGTACGATGACGTTTAAAAAAATATCCAATAAAATTCGTAAACTAGTACGTGGAGCTCCCTCTGTCGGGGATGCTATTAAAAAGACCTCTCGTGCAGTACAGCGTATTAAAAAAGATAAAAAAATATCACCGATGGCTGCTCGCGTTATTCCTATACCGAAGACGGGTGGCGTTCTACCGCTAATACCAATATTTGCCGGACTTAGTGCTCTGGGAGCGCTAGCCGGCGGATCTGCAGGTATAGCGAAAGCTGTAAGAGATTCTCAGGCGGCATCCTCCCAGCTTAAAGAATCTAAACGTCACAATCAGGCTATGGAGAGTATCGCCCTCGGTAAGGGACTCTATCTTCGTCCCTATCGAACTGGACTTGGACTATACATGAATAAAAACACCAACAGCAAGTGACTAGTAAAATTACCAAATCGAGCGCTCACCGACGTGGATCTGAAAAAATATGTTAAGATGTTAAATATACCTAATTTTCGAGGAATATTTATGCGAGACCGACTACCTAAACGCGTACATAAAATTGAGACGGGCATTGTGAACTTGGATAGTGATAGCGGTAATGGTACTCATTGGACTGCATACTTTAAGAACGGTTCGAAAGCCGTTTATTATGATAGTTTTGGTAATTTACAGCCTCCTCTCGAATTAATAAAATATTTAAATTGTTCTATTGAATACAATCACAAGCAGTATCAGTCTTATGACACAGTAAATTGTGGACATCTGTGTTTACAATTTCTATATAATGCGTCATGCTTTTAAGTCACGTTCATTCTCAGAGCTAACCTTGAAGCCGCAACATGTCTTGTACGTTTACATTATCCGGCAAATCATCTAATTTAACCGCGCACTTTTCCCCACCCATAGACCTTGAAGACGGCGCTGAATATTCGCTTGCTTTAATAAATTTCGAGGCGTATAACTCCATACCGAACATAGACGCTACAAATAATCATATATATTATGATACAGACGATAAGTTTATAAAAATTCCGGAGGGCTCGTATGAAATAGAAGATATAAATAATTACGTAAGAAAGCATTTTATTCTGAATCATGGTAACGATGGTCATATTTCTATAGTATCCAATAAAAATACGTTAAAAGTGGAAATAAAATCCACGAAGATGATAAATTTTGAAAAGCTCCTCTGGTAGTTATCGACTGGTCGTGTCAGAATGAGGTTGTAAAGTCGAGTGCAGTGGACATTAGGCTGGAATTTAGCACTAATAAAAATATTCCGAAAGACACTGCTGCATATTGTCTTATAATTCATGATAGATTGATTTATTACAATCCTTTAACCAGTATAGTTCGTCCATACTAATATGTATATAATAGACGTGCAGGGCTTCCAGCATAAAAAGGAGTTAGCTTTTACATGTAAAGAAATTTCAATTTTTAATATTACCGATGTCTCGTGTGTACATCGGATAATTAAACCGACTGTTAGTTACGGGCTTCTTACACGCAATATTAAGAAGCAAATTAATTGGATAACTGATCATGTGCACGGCCTCCAATGGTCCACGCCTTATGATAATCTCCGGTACGGTGACCTGCAGGACTTCATCGACAGCCACGTACTTGAGAGAGAAGCAAAAGTTTATGTCAAGGGGCTGGAAAAGAAGCGATGGCTTCAGCATTATCTGTCTAATAATAATAATATTATAGACTTATATAATTGTAATAATATGAATAGTTTAATGTTAAATAATTTAGAATATCATTGTCATAAACATATTAATAATCATTTACGCTGCTCTAGGCAGAATGTCTACTCGATATATCAGTGGTATATTGTAAATAAAGATAAGGATTTTGAATAAACAAATTTATGCTAACCATACTGGCTTTTATTTCTGTATACATGTGTGCGTGTATGAATGACTAGTGGGGTGGGGGGCAGAGAGAGAAGTGGGGGGAGAGCTCTCGCCTCGAGCCAGAGCGCGGTGATCAGTTAGACGCTGCAAAGATGCACCATCAAACGGGGCTTAGAGAGCTGATAGCGGGCAATATTTGCCAATGTTCAATGTGTCAAGTCCCACCGGAGGGCTGGAGGTACCTGGGGCTGCCTCAGCCCCAGGACCCAGTAACGCAACCACCACCACCACAGGAGATGCCCCGGCCGATACTCTTAGCCGACATCATGAAAGGTATTTAAAATATTTTTTCCGTTTCGTATAACTCAATACTTATAGATATTTTTTTAAATTGTTACAGACTCCATTGAACTCAGAATTTCTTCGGAGATTTGGAGAAGTCGATCTGCCAGCCAGCGAGACCAATAAATTTCTTTTTTTAATTAACCTACGATCTGTCCTCCTGCCGGATAGTCAGACCAGTGATTTTATTATTTTATTAATTCTACACAATTTTAATTATAATTTTTTTATATTAATAAAAAATGTTATTAATAATCTTTTTTTATTTCAATGAGTTGATAGCATCTCATACTTATTAAGTGTCTGAACAGCTCGAACAGCTCCAACAGCTCCAACAGCTCCAACAGGTGTAACAGGTACCGTACCTGTTACACCTGTTGGAGCTGTTGGAGCTGTTGGAGCTGTTCGAGCTGTTGGAACTGACCATATATAATACACGTATATGTATATGTATATGGGCTGCTTGAACAGCTCCAACAGCTCCAACAGCTCCAACAGCTCCAACAGGTGTAACAGGTACCGTACCTGTTACACCTGTTCGAGCTGTTGGAGCTGTTGGAGCTGTTCGAGCTGTTGAAACTGACCCTATATAATACATGTATATGTATATGTATATGGGCTGTTTGAACAGCTCCAACAGCTCCAACAGCTCCAACAGGTGTAACAGGTACGGTACCTGTTACACCTGTTGGAGCTGTTGGAGCTGTTCGAGCTGTTGAAACTGACCCTATATATTACATGTATATGTATATGTATATGGGCTGCTTGAACAGCTCCAACAGCTCCAACAGCTCCAACAGGTGTAACAGGTACCGTACCTGTTACACCTGTTCGAGCTGTTGGAGCTGTTGGAGCTGTTCGAGCTGTTGAAACTAACCATATATAATACACGTATATGTATATGTATATGGGCTGCTTGAACAGCTCCAACAGCTCCAACAGCTCGAACAGCTCCAACAGGTGTAACAGGTACGGTACCTGTTACACCTGTTGGAGCTGTTCGAGCTGTTGGAGCTGTTCAAGCTGTCTCACCTGCCTCTCTCATGATCATCATGTCAGGATAGGTATTAGGAAATAAAAACACACATTTTATAAATAATTTAATTTATTAAATGTAAAATATTTATATTACAATACTTTAATACTAATTACAAAAAATGTAGACGAACTATGTCAAGCGTCTTAACATAATCTTCTAAGGTAGTCGATGGCCAGTGCCCGCTGTCTGGACCAGAGCTCCAACCAGTCGGCTGCCCAGAGCGACCTTTGGATATATTATCCTCCAGCCATTTTATTAGCTGCTTATGCTCTTCATTGAAATTAATATCTAATTTGAAATGTATATTATTCCTACCAATTACTCGAAACAAAATATCATTAGTTCGAGGATGTTGATGTGAGGTGAGGTACGGTACAGGTTTCAGTGGTGAGAAATCAATCAGTGAAGTTAAGACACACCGTTTGAGCTCGGCTCCTCTCGTCGTCCTGAAGTGGTGAGATAGCATTAGCTAGACTTCGCCAGAACGTTAATATAAATAAGACAAATAAAAATAAAAAATAGTAATGTAAATGTCTTTTACGAAAGATAAAATTAATTCTATTTTAACTTTTTGATGATGTAGCTAGTGACAAGCGAAGATTGATACAAGAGACCTTAACGTGGAAACCATAGATATACCGCTTCCATCACAGTCATGTCTATATGCACATCTGATAGAAAAAAATACTAATTTTGAATATTCAAGCAGGTTGCATTATTATTCTTGTATAGGTTATATATTTTTATTTCTGTATAAGCATCTCTATTACTGTATTATGTATTTAAATAAATGAAATATATTATGAATTTTTTTCATTTTTGTCAGACGGTTTTATTTTACAAAATTGATTTTTTTTTTTATGACATATTAGCTTCCCTAGAATAAATGTCAGGATCTGAACCTATGCTTCCATACGAAAATTAAAACTTAAATTCAACCTCTTAAGCCACCGACTTCTTTAGAGACTTTTAAATTTGATATTATGAATTAAGAAATTCCTCAAAACTGATATCTCAATCGCACTGCTTACAATTGTTTGTCCTAGCCTAATATTTTAATATTTCTATATTAATTATTAAAATATGACTATTCACTTCATTATCAGTATTTAATTTAGTCACTTAAGTTATATAAAGTACTGTCATGTACTATTTCTTGATATATTATAATGTCTGGTTCTTAACTGAGAATATCTGCAGTTGCATTAAAAATGTCAATCATATTGGTTACACTATTTTTAAATTTTTAATTACGTACAGTTCCTTTCAATTCATTGCATTCATCTAAAGTAATTACGCTGTGCTAAGTATACTGCTGGGAGTTATTTTAATAATCGATTGGTTGCTGTTTATATTAATAAATTCCTCGAAAGTGATAACGCCTCTGCATTTGACTGCAGTTTATACATTCAAATCTATACCTATCTTTTGAAGTAGACAACTACAATTTTTCTCATATAAGACGCTGATTATATCATTCCTTTTTTTACATGAAAGCTTGACATGTTTAGGTATATCTTGAAATATATATCGATGATGTATAATGGTTTTATCATTATTATTATTATTATTATTATTATTATTATTATCATTATTATTATTATTATTATTATTATTATTATTATTATTATTACTATTATTTTCGCGCACACGATTCTGGGCAGTTCTCCCATGTCTCCAACATACTGCTTATTATTATTATTACTGGTATTTTTATAGATTATGTATTCATTTACATATATAAGCTTTATTACTGTATTATGTATTCAGATAAAATAAAATATATTATGAAAATTAATTATTATTATTATTATTATTATTATTATTACTGCTAGTTTTATAGGTTATGTATTCCATGTACATATATAAGCTTTAATACTGTATTATGTATTCAGATAAAATAAAATATATTATAAAAATTAATTTTTTCATTTTTCGTCTGAGGTGGCTTTATTTTTTAAGATTTAATTTTTTGACTGCATATTTGAATTCAGCATTAAAAAAACACATAAAATGTAGTATGAACATTTTCGTTA
Organism: Rutpela maculata; assembly: GCA_936432065.2. Lineage (NCBI taxonomy): Eukaryota > Metazoa > Arthropoda > Insecta > Coleoptera > Cerambycidae > Rutpela > Rutpela maculata. Next base: position 6,192,078 of record OW386292.2, read on the forward strand.
CAATGAACTTGAAAAAAATCGGAATTCTTCATTTAATTAGGAAATGGGTAATAATAGTCAACCATTTTTTAAAATTAATTTGTTAATACATATAAGAACAAGGTTACATGTTTTGTGATATAATAATAGAATATTTATGTTCAAGTACAGTATTAATTATCTGAGCGTATCGTAATATTTTAATTTGAAAACGTTCTCGATCGTAGGCGTCTTGCATCCAGCTACCACATCTAGCAGTTCTATGAGCATAACTCCAATGGTAAATGCAATGAATTTTAACATCCTCGCTGAATTGAACTGTTTTTAGACATCTTCGGTTGGATACAGACATGTTGAAATATATGTAAAACTTCAATGTGCTTAATGTCTTCTCTTAGTAATTTTAAATTGTTTATAAATTGCTGTAACCTCTTCTTGTACGTTTCAGCATCCATCTTTAGGACTCGATGAATTCAATGTTAGTGCTCGTGCCTGCTGGCCTCTATTTACTAAATACACTTCTTTTAGTATAATTGTTTGTCGTAGCATCACCAATGAAAGACATTGCTGCTGCTTATATATCAACTTTAAGATTGTGAATGAATGTGGGGGTCTCTGGTCTTTACTTTTATGCTATATTCCACCTCCACTTTTCGTATCGAGTAAGCAGAAAAATATGGAAAGAAATATGATGATTTCATTGTATACATGATTTCTCTCCAAACTCTGAGAGGCTTCTTATAATGAATCACGTGACTTATTAGTCATTGTATACATGATTTCTCTCCAAACCCTGAGACGCTCCTTATAATGGATCACGTGACTTATTACTCATTGTATTATAACCGCCGGATGCTGTTATCTAAAGACAATTAATCACGTTTTAAATATACATATAGCCGCAGACAGTCGCATTTATTTACATTAACAATTTTCCTGGAAACTGATAACGTCTCTGCATTTGGTTACAGTTTTAACATTCAAATTTTAACATATAGAAGTAAATGAATATTTATCTCATATAAGACTTGTCTATTTAACATCAGTAGCTATTTCTTAACCTCTAACGCCCTCTAACGTAAACATGCAATACTATTCATCAATAACTATAAACAGTATAACGACAGTAATCTTATTTTTATTACTATAAACGCTCTACATACTCTCAACCGCAGTGAACCAGCTCTCCCCATTATTTTAGTGGAGTACCCTCCAATGGTCACAAGAAGCAATATTCTTCATTATTTTTTAACGGTAATAATAATTTTTTAAATTCTTTATAAAGTATGGTATTTCACCGTAGGTTCATATTTATTGGTATTTACTCTTAACCCGATAATTTCTGATAAGACCCAGCCTGAATCTTTTTCTTGAAAGTCTTCAAGATTTTTCAATAATTGTTCGGATACATTGTCTCTATACCATTCCTTTAAATCCGTATTTAAGTCTATCACGGTGTTCTTTGTAGCAAAAGTTTTTACTTCTGCTATGCTGCTGGTAGGCTGTACGAAGTTACATTCAAAAATAACATTTACTTTAATTAGTCCATCTTTCAAACATTTTTTAATTTGAATAGAGAAACTCCTAAATGCTTTTCTAAAAAATAATACCGGTTCCTTAATTTGTACGTTAGTTATTATACCAGACTTAACGCGATTTTTAAAACAAGATGCTACTTCTTGATATTCTAAATATTTTCGTGCTGCCGGCTTTAATGAACCGCCTAATATTTTATTTTTCAATTTAAATTTTTTTAATTGTCCTCGGTAGTATTTTAAAAGCGCTAAATTATTTTCCAATTTAAATATATTTTCGCTCTTATTATTGATATGAATTTTGGTTTTAATCGCTTTGGTTACTAGTCTAATATTTTTGTTAATTAATGAAATATGTTGATCGATTTCATCATTAGTTTTTAGTACAGGCAATGATTTTTTAGTTAAATTAATTATATCAGTACTGAGTTTAGATACGGTCTCGGTAGACGACATACTGTTTCAATTAGACAACCGTTCACCGCGAGAGATAAACAGCTAATGATCGAGGTGGGGAGATGACGCTGCTTTTATACTCGGCGGTCGAGGGTCACGTGACTTTGCAGTGAACGATTTCTAAAAGGCCCCCGAATTTTCATAATCTGTTCGTCTTTTACATATAAAACAATGTTAAATTGCTATATCGCTGCGGGGTGGCTACATATTCCCATAAGAAACCATGTATTGTAAGACACAAAATTCTTCGCATGCATCTTTACCGTATACCTATCTTATGTTAGTAGGCTATCAGAAATGATTTCATTTGTTTACATTAACAATTTCCAGGAATCCGATAACGGCTCTGCATTATATTCTTATTACATTGAAATCTAAACGTAGAGAAGCGAACGAATATTTATCTTATATAAAACTCAGGCTAACAAGTCTAGACTTGTCTGAAAAGCGTTTATATTGGCTCTCGATATTTCCTTTGATCTAGCCGCTGTAGTTATCTAAAGGTAATTAATCACGTTTTAAATATACATATAGCTGTAGACAGCCGCATTTATTTACATTAACAATTTCCTAGAATCCGATAACGTCTCTGCATTTGGTTACAATTTTAACATTCAAATCTTAACGTATTGAAACAGAAGAATATTTATCTCATATAAGTATTGTCTATTTAATGATGGACGTCAGTAACCATTCTTAACTCGCTCTAACGTAAACATGCAATACTATTCGCCAATAACTATAAACAATAAAAGGTAGCCATCTTATTTTAGATACATCTGGTATACTCTTAGCCACGTCCTTTCAGATATAATCTCTTATCTTTAGCTATAATCTAATATCAGGGTAATAATAATAATAATAATAATATCATCTAATATCATCAGCTCAGGGATTGGATCTCCCATCTCCCCCCTCCCATTAGGTCCTATCACCTATCATCTAAGAAGATTCCACCTCATGCTAAAACCATGATCATAGGTCCTATCATCTATCACCTGCGTTTGATAAACAATAAACGGTAGCCATCTTATTTTTATTACCGGATACACCCTGTATACTCTTAGCCACGTCCTTTCAGATATAATCTCTTATCTTTAGCTATAATCTAATATCTAAGCTCGGGGATTGGATCTCCCATCTCCCCCCTCCCATTAGGTCCTATCACCTATCATCTAAGAAGATTCCACCTCATGCTAAAACCATGATCATAGGTCCTATCATCTATCACCTGCGTTTGATAAACAATAAACGGTAGCCATCTTATTTTTATTACCGGATACACCCTGTATACTCTTAGCCACGTCCTTTCAGATACAATATCTTATCTTTAGCTATAATCTAATATCTAAGCTCGGGGATTGGATCTCTCATCTCCCCCCTCCCATTAGGTCCTATCACCTATCATCTAAGAAGATCCCACCTCACCCTACCACCTCACACTAGGCTCTAGGTCATAGGTTCTAGAACCGATGAGAGGCGGCGCCTCTGCAGGAGTGGGGGTAATTACCGAGTACCATCTCCCAATCATCTCCAGGACACGCCTCCTAGATAAATCGAAATGCGTTACAAGATGGATTTCATTTTTAGCCCCATAAGAAAATACATGGGGGCTGGAACCATTTGAAAATTTCGATTTTTCTAGACCACGCCCCATAAGAAATAACATGGGAGACTGACCCTGAAGTGGTCCAGAATCGGCCTTACTTAACTACTTTGCAGTGATGATATAATCCGGGATTCGATACAGGGAGATGAATGGTGCCAGTGTTAAACCCAAGTTTTGCTAGACAAAACATTTTTCTTTGAAGTTCGAGGTCAGCGCTGCGACAAAATTGCGACTACAAGTAGTATGTAATTCTTCGAACGGCGACACTCATATAATTTGGATCAACCTTCCTTCAGGTAAGTCGATTGATCTGTTAATTATAGTATGTATTTAAATGTACCATATTTAAAAGGGTTTAATTTGTTTTAAATATAACTGAAAATGTACGTATGTAAAATGTACGCCAGCTCTGTGACGTCTTCTGGTACATGACGTCACGCGTTGTTTGCGCGCCTAACGGTTTTATTCAAACTTTAATGTTGAATACCGTCCGTAAAAGAAAAAATAAGAAAAAATCCTTTGCACACTGTGTTTTGTATTAAGTAAAGATTCTAAAAATACTAAAATTATATTTTTTCCAAGGGTCCTATTCTGTAACTTGCAGGGGCGGCTCAAGGTAGATAATCGCGGGAATTTCACGGACGTGCTACTTACTAAAGATAACCCTTCGGGCCCTGCGGTCACTACTTTGTAAATTAACTTATGGAGTAACATAAACGTGTATATAATAAACTTTTTACGAAATAGCCTGAATTTTTACTCAAAGCTAAAGCTCATTAAAAGCAGTATATTCTATTCCTGCGCTTATTATAAAAACCGCTGCCCAAAGAATCACTATATCCAGATTTTCTATCGAAGTCTCTCACAACCAAGTGGAAATAATACAGGGTGTATGCTTTCTGAAAAACAGGGAAAACCTGGAAAAGTTAGAGAATTTGATTTTGGTCAGAGAAACCAGGGAAAAGTCAGGGAATTTATAAGTTTATAACACAAGTCAGAGGAAAATTTAATCTCCCTTGAACAATACAAATTTTTCTAAATTATTATTTTTTTTGCGTCAGTATGCTTCCATTGAATGTGGAAGTAATATAGCAGCTGTGGATGATAATCCGAAAAACAGCAGTTCCAAATTGACATTAGCAAAAATTATATTTTAAATTATTGAATTGTCAGACTGGATGACATAAGTGAAAAGATTCCTGAGGGATCTTATCAGTGTAATTTTGTTTTTATTGGTTGTTTCAGCACACGTTATTAGAAATGGGCGATTTAATAGGATTGCTATTGAAGCTAAAAATTTTCAAAATAATCTTACTGACTTAAGAAACATTTTATAATTATACAACATAATTAGTGGCCTGAGCTTCGGCCAGTGAAGGATTACGCATGTGCCTACTAAAGTCGTCAGTCGCCATTGGCAGCGTTATGACAGCTATCAACTGTCAAAATAATGTTACTGACAGAGGATAAGATGACCCTTTATTTAAGACGAGGGTCAATAGACGATACTAAATTGCTGTATAATTTTTTTTTTAAATAGGATTATTATGACAGTTGGCAGATGTTAACGTTGTCAATGCCACGAGTAAAACAGTAAAAAGATATATTGATATTAGTTTGGCCATCTAAGACTATGCCATCATTTACATTAAGATTAGATATTAATGTTTTAAAAACTATAATCGCTGTCTTTTCATGGTTAATGCATAATTTGTTCTTCTCAGTTGCTGATTTTGGCATACATTAAAATGGCACAGTTTTCCGCATCGGGCAGGTTTTTACATGATTAGAATATTAGTATCGTCTATATACGACACTATTGGACACAATGGATGTTCTAAATAATTTAACATTTCGTTAATAAAAATAATAAATAAAGTTGGGCCCAATATGAATCCCTGAGGGACTCCTGTATTAATAGCAGCTAATGTAAAAAGTGAATCCTTAATTTTTACCTGCTGAAAGCGCGCTTTTAAATTTAATTACCTAATAATTGTTTTTCACTTTTTAGTGCCCTACTCATAAATACGTGTTTTTTTTTTAGTGTCTAAAATCAATTAAGAAGTTCTTCCTCCATCATCAGACCCTCGTGATTACAATATGTAACCAAAGCCACGCAGCTAAATACTGAAGCAAAAACCGCTGCCCAAGGAATCACTACTTCCACATCCAGATTCTCTATCCAAGTCACTCACAACGAAAAAACTTTGTATGTGAAAATAATTGTTTATGGAACTTTAATAATATAATATTTGAAATCCTCTAACCCAAAAACCCATAAAACGATACCGCACATCGGTAGTGGGGTGGGGGTGGTGATAGGGTGTGGTAGTGGGGGGTGAATGAAGTAAAAAATATTGAGGTTTCTGGTTCCTGTACATACACTAAATCACATTTTTTTTTCATCCCCTTTAATATTTAATAAGGAGGTGGGGGTGGTAATGGGGGTGGCTAGTGGCAAAAATTTTTTTGAGACCTTAGCTTCTCTTGTATATACTAAATACCAATTTCATGGACTCATATAATCTAGTTCTAGATCTCGTTAAAGTACATATGTGTACCAAATTTCAAGTCAATATCTCAAACGGTTCCAGAGTAAACGTGCGCACAAAAAAAAGTTACAGACAGACAGACCGACAGACAGACAGACAGACCGACAGACAGACCGACAGACAGACAGACAGACCGACAGACAGACAGAAATTTTTTTTTCGCTCAAACTTAAAATCCTCTACATTTCATGACATTTTAAGCCTATTTGGACAATAAAAACTTTTAAAAATTTTTTTGTCGTTACTATACTTCCACCGGACGTAGAAGTAAAATGAAATTAATGATACAGTAGTAGGCATACATATGTAACCGTTAACTTTAACAATATGGTGAATGCCAGGATAATAATAGCAGAGTCCAAATATAAAATTATAATTTAAAACACTAAAGAAACTGTGTTTTGGTACCATATTACTGTATTGTCACCAGAACTGCATAAGTCTGCGAAGTTAGTTACTTGGAAGTTGAACTTTCGTAATGCAGTTGTCAGAATTTTAAGGGACTTTCTGCTTAAAGTATATTAAGCCTCTGTATCAATCTAGTCTCCATCGGAAGTCCAGTTTGGTAATTGCTTCCTTTCCAAGTTAGTCTGCTTCCTCGTTGCCCGGTATGTTTATGTGGGAGGAGACTCAGATAAGTTCCTGACCTTCCTGTGTTTCATGTTGGTTTTATTGAAGGTCGCAGCATTTCTGATGGATTGTTAGAGGAATGTACTCAAAACAAAAAATGTTACGTGAAAGATAATGTTCTGCAGTATTTTCAAGCTGTTATCATACTAAAAAACCGCTGCCCAAGGAATCACTACTTCCACATCCAGATTTTCCATTCAAGTCTCTCACAACGAAAAAATTTTGTATGTGGAAATAATTGTTTATGGAACTTTAATAATATAATATTTGAAATCCTCTACCCCAAAAACCCATAAAACGATACCCCACATCGGTAGTGGTGATAAGGGGGCGGTAGTGGGGGTGGATGAGGTAAAAAAATATTTTGAGGTTTCTGGTTTTTGTACACACACTAAATCCAATTTTTTTTTCATCCCCTTTAATATGTGGTGGGGGTGGTAATGGGGGTGGCTAATGCTAAAAATTTTTTTGATACCTTAGCTTCTCTTGTATATACTAAATATCAATTTTATGGACTCTTACCTGCTTGATTTACGTATTTACCCCAAATTTACCCCAATTTACCCCCCAACCTTTCGACGGAACAAGATGAAAATATAATCTAGTTCTAGATCTCGTTAAAGTACATACGTGTACCAAATTTCAAGTCAATATCTTAAACGGTTCCAGAGTAAACGTGCGCACAAAAAAAGTTAGACAGACAGACCGACAGACAGAAAATTTTTTTTCGCTCAAACTTAAAATCTCGACGCTCTAAGCCTATGTGAACAATAAAAATTTTTTAAATTTTTTTTGTCGTTACTATACGTCCACTGGATGTGGAAGTAATTACGTCGAATTAATGCAATAATATAGTTATTTGTCGAGACAAAATCGGAATGTGTGCTTGTTCCGAATTTTGTTTAGAAGTTTAATTCTCAAGAACGGTTAACACAATTCCTTCCACACAGAGCTGTGTAAGTACAAGTACAAATTGTACTTGGTAGCACAAGTAAATACTTCTACATGTACTTGTACTTGGACTTAAGTACAATATCAGTGACGTAGCCAGGGGAGGGGTCCAGGGGGTCCGGACCCCCCCCCGAAATTAATTGACATTTGAATAATTGGCAGGCATGATATTTAAAATTAACAAATTAATTTCATTTTCGGTTTTTATTGAAAATTTTTCGGGCTGATTTCAAGTTTCTATTCCAGCCAGCCCCATTGTAAATCGTGGTTTCTTGCAAATTTTATTGAAGCCATATGGATAGGGCGGATGAGCCAACAGCGTGCGGGTTTGAAGCCACACAATCTAGCGCAATCTGAATCTGATTTAGTCTTAAGTAACTTGTTGCATATAAGTATGACGGATGTGATGTGATTATATAAACCTAATTCCTTTTCATAATGAAGCGTTCCAGAGATTCTTCAATTATATCTTTTTTCAAAATAATAAATAAAATAACAAGGTAAAGTAAAGAAAATTGTTTCTTCCTACATGCTTGGTCGCCTAAGTGTGGAATCAAAATTAGCGCCCCTCTCAATAAAAAACAACGGATTTCAATATGTGACATTATTATAGATATATCTTTATACCGTTGTACATGGCTCTATGTTGCTAGTTTATTAATTAGAAACTAATCTCTTGCTATAGTTCTTCTTCTGCAGTTAAAATGAGCCGTCTCATATCAGATGCACTCTTCAAAATGTTTGCCATCTACTGCATAGCTAGTTAGATCACAACTTTTACTATCTAGTATGACATTATTGAGTGAATTCACGTACATGAAAAACAGCAAAGGTCTCACTATGCTACCTTGTGGTACTTCCCCAGATTTTCTCTCAATATTTTCTTTCTTAATTTTGATCACTTGTTTTCGATTGCTATAATTCGATTCGATTATTATTATATTTGAAATAATTTCGGCTTTCAACAGAACTTTAAAAACAGGGTTTTTTACTTATAAAAAAAATGGAGATATTTTAATTATGTAAAAGGGGCTTATAGATGGAGCAATTAGCATTTTTTCAAAGTGATAGAATTTCAACGTCTTCAACTAACTAGTCGTCGCGACGCCTAGAAAATTTAAATCAACTGCAGGGACTTTAAAGGTGCAAAAATTTGAAAATACTTTTAATTAAGATTTTTTTTCATATATTCTAACTCAATTACTCTATTCGTATCTGAGTAATACCTTCAAAACGTTCGAACCCCCCCCGAATAAAAATCCTGGCTACGTCACTGACAATATTAATTGAAGTACTTGGTACTTGTACTTTAGCGAATTTAGTAAAGGTACTTGTGCTTTGTACTTTTCAAAAGTATACTTGAAAGTCCATTTTAAACTACATGTACTTGTACTTAAGTACATTTTGTTCCTAAAGTAATTGTACTTACGGCCAAGTACAATATTTTAAAAGTACTTGTACTTAAGTACTTCTTTTTATTTGCACAGCTCTGATTGCCCACAACAATCACCAAGATAATGAGTGCGGTAACCGTACAGAAAAATTATTCAGTCAACAACATGTGGACAAGCATGTGAATAGAAAATTCATTTTACTGCAAAAGTTCCAAGAAACTGGATCAATGTTTCAATTTTTTTTAACGTATCCTTTTTAATTTAACATAAGTGCGCCCTCAAAAATAAAGCATCAGCTTAAAAAGCGATTCAGAAACAACTTCTTTTTAACCCCCGACCTAAAAAGAGAGAGGTGTTATAAGTTTGACGCTTATGTTTGTATGTCTGCACTTTTCATAAACAAATAATTGATGTTCTTATAATATAAATTTTGCAGTAGGTGCTTAAATGATCAACTATAGAAATAGACAAAATAATAATCTTGCTAATAACGATTTAATGAATATACTAATAGAGGAAAACACCAAATAATACATGATGCATAATCTACATTTAATTTTACAAATTGCTCTTTTAATAATTATGTTTTTAATAAATAAACAAAATAAATTGCAAAAATTTTCTATGCGAATACCCCTCGAACGTTGATAAATAGCTCATAATTTTATCACAACTTCCTCAAGCACGTTGCTTTCAGGTAATATATCTCCAAGCAAGTGCTTTCGGAAACTGTAATAAAATTATTTCGTATTTATTATTTCGTATTATCAACGTCCTTGTGATATTATAGCTGACAATTTGACAGTTGCGATACGCTGCCAATGACTATTTACAAGTTAATAGGCACACAACTGACTCTTTATTTAAGACAAGGGCCAATAGACGGTACTAACTCTGCTGTATAATTTTTTTTTCTGTAAATAGGATTATTATGACGTTGTCATCGCCACAAGTGAAACAGTAAGAAGGTATATAGAGGCCTTTTAGTTGACCGAAGCGTAGGGTCTACTGATACTATGAATTTTGCTGTATCAGAAGTATTTTTGCATGAGTAAATTATATTATTTTGATAGTTGACTAAATTCTGTCAGTCAATTCTGTCACTTTGATGTTTATTAATATTATTAAAATAATAAAACTGCATGTTAGCAAATAATGTAATCCTTGCAATACTTCATTTTCCCGTTTGGGCGGTTTAAAACTCAGTATTGGCATTTGACAGTTATCAAAGTAGCATACAAAATAACTTGCACAAGTGGAAGAAACAATATGGTGCGGGAGCTACGTGGCTTTTTCGGAAACTCATCCTTACAAGCATTTTCTATGCGTTGATTAATTCCATCGAACTTAAATAACAACAAAATAAACTTCTGGCATATGTCAGCCCGTCGAGTTGGCCATGGTTCAAGATATAAAAATCAGTGAAATTAGATCATTGTTACAAGGCTCATTTTTTTTGTGTCTACACATTTTATCTTTAGAATGAATAAAATTAGATCGCCAGAAACTGTGGGCCGTCAGGGGCGCAGCCAGAAAAGTCAAAGATGTAAAAAAACAAAGTTATATAACATAATCGTTACAAGCTTTTTTTTAGGCTGAGCATGTTTATTTAAATGTTTTGAACACAGGAAAAAATTCACAGAAAGAAACTCCCATCAGTAAGGCTAGCCAGAAAGAAGATGTTTAGGATTTTTGAAGAAAATTGGATTTTTTTCGGATATTTCATCTCCGAACCCTAAACTCATCGTTACAAGTTCTAGCTCCTTTTTAAAACGTAAATATAAGCTCCTTCAACAATAAAATAGCCTCCCCAGAAAGTTCTTAATGTCAACAAAAGTACCATAGGCTCTTAAATATACAGGTATTTAACACTTTCGGCTAACTTGACTTCCTACCGTGCCTCAGATGTATTGTATCATTATTATTATTAATAATAATAATAATCTTTATTGGCCACTTGTGATACGTAGTGTATATATGGTAAGTCATGATATAATATAAAATTAAATAAATAAATATATAATATTAATAATAACAAACAAACATTATTACAATGAAAGAAATGACAATACAAAACAAATACAACAATAAATATAAGGTACGTCAATCAGTCAAGAAATATTTAAAAGAAAAAATATATCTGGATACAAATTCATCAACGCTATATAAAGCATATTCTAGTAGAAAGTTTTTGATTGATTTTTTAAATAATCTAGGGCAACTTATTTCACGTAAGTGTTTAGGTAACATATTGTACATATTGATACAGTTATATTTTGGAGAATGTTTAAGGGCGAGTTGTATCAACTAGGTTCAAACTAAGTTCAGCTTGATCTGAAATCAAAATCCATGGTTACAATTGTTGTAACAATAGTAACCTTAGCTTTTGATCTTGGGTCAAGCTGAACTTTGTTTGAACTTAGTTGGTACAACTTGCCCTAAATGTGGAGGATATCTTAGTAGTTTGCCATGCCTTGTTTCGTACTCATGCGTGTCAGATAGTTGGCTAAAAGCATTGATATTTAGTTTGGTAAACATTAAACATTTAAATATATATATTAATATATATCTTTCATTTGTTAAATTCCAAAGTATGCTTTGTTTAGCTTTTTACAAACATTATCAATATGAATATCCGATAATATCATTATTACTATTATTATCATTATTACCTTTCTGGCTGTGCCTCCTGACGACCCACACTTATTTTATTCATTCTAAACATAAAATGTGTACACACAAAAAAAAGAGCCTTGTAACGATGACATAATTTCACTGTTTTTTAGACAGTGTTCATGAGGCACCTGACAGGAGGTGCCCCGCCAGAAGTCGATTTTATGAATCGTTATCATCCATAAAAATATCTCAAAGTTCATAAAACGATGATGTGCCGAAAAAGCCACCTAGCTCCCGCTCTATGCTAATACGGGGCTAATATTTAATTACCGGATAGTCATTAACAGTTAAAAACTACAAGTTTGGCATGTTCCCATCATTTTCGATAAATTTTAATATCAGAATCGTGTTCAGCGATCAAAAATTTGTCGAAAAACGCAGTTCTGTACATTTATCAGGATGGGCAAAATATGCTTATTTTACTTCCACATCCAGTGGAAAGTATAGTAACGACAAAAAAAATTTAAAACATTTTTATTGTTCAAATAAGCTTAGAATGTCATGAAACGTCGAGATTTTAAGTTTGAGTAAAAAAAATTTTCTGTCTGTCGGTCTGTAACTTTTTTGTGTGCACGTTTACTCTGGAACCGTTCAAGATATTGAAATTTGGTACGCATATGTACTTTAACGAAATCTGGAACTAGATTATATTTTCATCTTCTTCCGTCGAAGGGTTGGAGGGTAAATTGGGGTAAATTTGGGGTAAATAGCTAATTCAAGCAGGTAAGAGTCCAGAAAATTGGTATTTAGTATATACAAGATAAGCTAAGGTCTCCAAAAAATGTTTGACATTAGCCACCCCCATTACCTTATTAAAGGGGATGAAAAAAAAATGTGATTTAGTGTATGTACAAGAACCAGAAACCTCAAAATATTTGTTTACTTCATCCACCCCCACTACCACTCCCCTATCACCACCCCCACCCCACTACCGATGCACAGTGTGCCATTTGCAACTTCTAGGTGGACAAAATTCTACAAATTCCTAAATGAGCTTAAAATAGTTGTCAGAAGACAGGAAAAATAGTGAAAAAATTCTAGGCATTAAAGGGTGATTAAGGGGGTGGTTTTTGAGGGGTTGAAAAATAAATTTGCTTCTAAAGTCCCGAAACTCCGTAAGTATGATAATAGGATATCTGTGAATATATCAAAAATAGTTAAAAAACAGTAGGGGGGTTGTTTTTGAGGGGACTGAAAGATAAATATTATTTTAAAATTCTGAAACTTTGTGGACCTGATAATATTAGATTCGTGAATTCGCTAAAAATATTTAAAAAAATCTAAGCAATAAGGGGTTGGGCCACAGTGAAGAGTAATAAGGATTAAAAGTTAAAGAATAATACATTTTAACGACACTTTCGATAACATCTAACTGTGACAGTTCGTAATTGAGTGTAAATTTTTAATGATAGATGTTATTTCTGAGGGTAAATACAACATTTTTTTAATTAATGTAAATCTGTCTGTTAGTCAAACAATATAAAAGAACGTTTTGAAAACATATGAAAAATACATATTTTTTTCTTTGCTTAATAACTTTCAATATCTGTAAATAACAAGTACACACATGTATCCAGGCTACATTTTTTATATATCATAGCAGGACCATTTCTATTTGTAATAATGTGTAGTTTAGTCAGCACACTTGAGCACAACTTGTTTTTTTCAGAGCACTTTTACTTTTTTGTAGAATGGTTCAAACATACAGCCATCAACCTCTGCTGCGATACCAGCTGGGCGATCAATAAAAAAGTTTGAGGAGTGTAGCGAAAGATCCAAGATGCCAATGCACATTGGCAAAAAAATTGTTTTAAACTTTTTTTACATACTTTTTAAAGTATACTTATATTTATTTTTAAATCCTCTCAAATCCAACCCCATATTGCTTAGATTTTTTTTACTATTTTTATCGAATTCACTGATCTAATATCATCATGTCCACAAAGTTTCAGAATTTTAAAATAATATTTATCTTTCACCCCTTCAAAAACAACCCCTCTACTATTTTTTAACTATTTTTGATTCATAGATATCATATTATCATACTCACAGAGTTTCGGGACTTTAGAAGCAAATTTATTTTTCAACCCCTCAAAAACCACCCTCTTAACCACCTTAATACTTATAATTTTTTCACTATTTTTCCTGTCTTCTAACAACTATTTTAAGCTCATTTAGACATTTCTAGAATTTTTTCCACCTAGAAGTTGCACTGTGCGATGTGGGGTATCGTTTTATAGGTTTTTGGGGTAGAGGATTTCAAATATTATATTATTAAAGTTCCATAAACAATTATTTCCAGATACAAAATTTTTTCGTTGTGAGTGACTTCGATAGAAAATCTGGATGTGGAAGAAGTGATTCCTTGGGCAGCGGTTTTCAACATTGTTCTTCACCCCAATCGCCCAGTGATGTGGGTGGCTGGGTGATATTTTATTTCAGAATTTGTTATCTTTTTTTTAAGGCCGTTCAATTTTTTACAAAAAAAATTCAATGTTTCATATTATTACATTATAAACAACCGTGAGTTAGACGCATTGTATGACTTATTAAACTATCTCGGCCCGCGCCTACAGTTACAAAAATGGTTCGCAATGTTTCACAATGCACTAACATTCTGACCTCAACCCCGTCAACCTTAGATAATGTAATAACTTTTTTGATTCTACGACAGAACAAAAACGTCATTCACCTAACCATAACCAATCTTAATTTTTCGTAAGAGCAATCAAGCAAGCAGGTAATCAAATTGTTATGTGAGCATATGTAAAAAAAACTAATGAATTTCACCGGGCGCCCGGAATTACTATGGCGTCATTTGTTAATCATTTTTGAAACTCTAATTAAGCGGTTTTTCAGTTACATGATTATTAGAACAGTTGAGTAAATGCATACACATCCAGTGTTGCATGTTGCTCTTATACAAAGTTGGAAATGGGAAATGTGCAATTTTCAACAAAATTCCAACTAGATTAAAAGTTATTGCTCTTCTTAACATCTTCGATATATCAGTAACGACATCCGTGTCTGTGTTGTCATCTAAATTTTTTCTAGTAGCCTTTATTATACTCTTCGCAAAAAACGAAGAGTATATTGTATTTGATCGGCACATTTCTAAAACCGGAGATATCGCTCGTAGAGAAAAAAATTTCATATTACTGTGTTAGTGAACGAATTCTGAACAACTCTCAAAATGTCCGTCTGTCCGTCCGTCCGTCACGTTTCTTGTAAGCACGATAACTTAAGAAAGAAAAGTCCGATTGTATTGAAATTTGGAAAGTAAGTTAGTGGTCGCTAGAGGAAGAACTCTATTGTTTTTGAAGAAAATCAATCAGTAAATAAGAAAGTTATTAATCATTTAATTTAAAAAAAATTATTTTCTTAATTTTTGTCGCTTGTACTTAAACAGAAAAACACAAAATTTAGGATGTCCAAAAACTAACATTATTTACAAGAAAACAGGGATTTTGTATAATCGTGAAAAAATCACTCTCCGAGATTCCTTCGGATTTTCACGTTTTAGACTATATGTAGATTACAAAAAAAAAAATTGAAAAAAAAAACTGAATCGCCTTCAAAAAAGGCAGCTAAAAATCATGAAATAAAATTTCACTGTCATCGAGTTAATCGAACCTTATTATAGGCTATTGTCTATGTACAAAAAAAGAGGGTTGAAAGGAACTAAAACGTTAAAGGGTTTTTATTGTTTATTATGTTCAATTGACCCCAAGATATGAAAAAACCGCGGAGTGCTACCATTTAAAGTGGTGCGTTTTTGAGATCGAAGTAAAAAGGTCCACTTTTCATATTTTTTTTGCTCGAAAACTATGAATTTTTTCTATAAACACGTCAATAGAAAAGTGTGTAGAGAATTAAATTTCCAATCAAAATGGCACCTTCAGAAGTCAAATTTTTTTTTTTTACAAAAATACGTCCAAAAAACAAAACAAAAAAAAACGAAAAAATGCAATTTTTTATTTTTTTTTTATTTTAGCCTGTAACTATTTTTCGGGTACATTTAGGCATAGACATTGCTGCATAATAAAAGAAGCTGGCGTTTTACCCGTTAAAATGAGATTTTGTAAACAGTTTTATGATTAATAGTGACCGAGATATAGTGTTTCAAAGTTTGCAACTTTTAACTTTTTTTGCTAATTTTTACTATTTTTTTTTCAAATTTCGTCCTGTAACTTTTTTCTGAGTAAATTTAGGTGTAGACATTATTATATTAAAGTGAAAGCTCACTTTACGCCCATTGAAATGGTGGCTGGTAAAAGTCTCTACGACAAATAGAAACCTAGATACAGCGTTCCGAAGAGTGTTACTTTTATTAACTTTCTTCCAATTTTTACGTTCTTTTTTAAATTTCGACCTATAACTTATTTGTGCTTTAAGTACAGATATTGCTACACTGAATGACACCGCAGCATTCTTGTTTAAATGGTCTGCAATAGAATTTTAACCCATCTTAAAGTATTGTTTTTTCTCCTTATTATCCTTATCCATTTCTCGTATTTCCGCCCTCAGAAAATCAGCTTACTGGCACATTTCGTGATGATATCATGTAGACGGAATCAAAATACCTATAAGATATGCATGCTGTCAAAACATTTAGTGTGTCTAAGCAACATGTACTTTTTGTATGTGAGAGAATCTGATTTTAGTTGTGTTCAGAAAATGGACTAGTACCAATTTTGACAAATAACCTCCCGCACCACAAGTTTTGCTGGAAAAAATAGCCTGTAAATGCACCAAAGGATGCAGAGGAAACTGTGGTTGCAGGAAATTGGGAATGAATTGCTCCATTTTTTGCAAAGAATGTATGGGAATGAACTGTGAAAACGATGATGTACCTCAAATAACGGAAGACGATGTTTACATAGATGCCGATGAAGAAATCGACTTTGATTTTGAAAATATGTTAAATCCAGCATTTGAATAATTTCATAATGTAAGTTATTAATCTAAGTTATTTGAACAAAAAAAAACACGTGATATAATAAAGTTCAGCAGTGGAAAAATGTAAAAAGTTATTTTTTAAGTACAATAATCTACTATATCTAGACTGTATCTTGGTTACTATTGATCACATAAACTTCTATTGCAGACCATTTAAACAAGAATGCTGCGAGTACATTCCATGTAGCAATATCTGTATTTAACAAATAAGTTATAGGCCGAAATTTAAAAAAGAACGTAAAAATTGGAAGAAAGTTAATAAAAGTAACACTCTTCGAAACGCTGTACCTAGGTTTCTATTTGTCGTAGAGACTTTTACCAGCCACCATTTCAACGGGCGTAAAGTGAGCTTTCACTTTAATATAATAACGTCTACACCCAAATTCACTCAGAAAAAAGTTACAGGACGAAATTTGAAAAAAAAATAGTAAAAATTAGCAAAAAAAGTTAAAAGTTGCAAACTTTGAAACGCTATATCTCGGTCACTATTAATCGTAAAACTGTTTACAAAATCTCATTTTAACTGGTAAAACGTCAGCTTTTTTTGTTATGCAGCAATGTCTATGCCTAAATGTACCCGAAAAATAGTTACAGGATAAAATAAAAAAAAATAAAAAATTGCATTTTTTCGTTTTTTTTTTGTTTTTTTTGGACGTATTTTTGTAAAAAAAAAAAAATTGACTTCTGAAGGTGCCATTTCGATAGGAAATTTAATTCTCTACACACTTTTCTATTGACGTGTTTATAGAAAAAATTCATAGTTTTCGAGCAAAAAAAATATGAAAAGTGGACCTTTTTACTTCGATCTCAAAAACGCACCACTTTAAATGGTAGTAGCACTCCGCGGTTTTTTCATATCTTGGGGTCAATTGAACATAAGAAACAATAAAAACCCTTTAACGTTTTAGTTCCTTTCTACAGTACATGGACAATAGACTATTACCTAATATCGATATTCAAATGGCATAGCATGATAAGCATGTAAAATCTGCTCCCCAAAAAAATTCGTTTGTTATCATCTATTTGAAGGGGCTTACCTTAAATATGATTTTCCCAAAATTTCAAGCCTGCAGCCGCCATATTGGAAGAGTGGTGGGGGGTTTTTGATTTTCGTTTTTTAAAATTTTCTCGGATACCGTTGTACGAAAAAATCCGAAAAAATTCACATTTGTTACTTACATGTTGGACTGTTTACCCATTTTTTTTTATAATTTTTAAATGCCGTATCCAAAAAAAAAATTGCAAATTTTTGCATACAATTTTTTGGCACTTTGAGAGAGTAGACCACTCTGAATTTTTCATCGTAAATTACTCATTTATCAAGGCCTATTCTCAAATTATTTTCATATTTTTAAAAAAATGTGGTAGATAGTTAAAAAAACGAAAAACTGCATTACCGACCATTTTTATTCGCGCTCACTATCATTTGGACGCTTGTCTTGTTAACAAATATACAGGATGTTTCATTAATAATTGGACGTACGCTAACTGGAGAATCCTTAGTCCAAAATATGAAGATTTAACCTGAAACACTTAGATAAAATGTGCCTCCGTACTGAGATACAAAGTGTCAAAGTTTTTTTTTTCTATTTTTTGCAATATCTCAACCAATCTTCTCCCAATTTAGTAAGGAAACATTTTTTAAGCAAAGAAACAATAATTTATGTATTACATCACGCTAGCCCGTGGAGGGCGCCTCAAGAGCTATACCTGATGATGAATATTTTTTCTTTTTTTTTTACGAAACGTAGTGGCACTTGTGACTAATATATCTCATGCAGGAGTCATTTCTACATAAAAGGGTAGTTTTGAGATTTAACTTCTTTGGTAAATTGTACCGAGTAGTTGAGAAGTTAACACCAAAATATGTCTAGTATAGGCGTTTCTAAATTAAAGTAGTATTTGTTTGTGTAATTCTAGCTACTTTAAGTGAGTTAATAAGAAAGTTAAGTTTAAAGTCAGTGTTTAATATACCTATAATCATATATGCAGTTTGTTGAGGTGACAACTGGTACCGACCTATAATTAGAGTTTGTAACCCATAACAGTGCCTTCGTCCCTTCTGCTGCAGTTTTTGTAAGTACATTTACCTTTCTACTTTGTGTATACCGGCAACTGAGAATAGTTTCGAACTACATTCCATTAACTTCCGTTTTACAATGTGGCCAAAGACGCCAATTTGGTACGACTTTTAGTGTTATGAGCGGACATTTCGTTGTTTGATTAAACAAACAAGATACATCCTTTTCGCAAGTTCTCGTCCCGTCTCTTAAAGACTGTTCATAAACTTTCTTATTTAATACCTGTAAATAATTTTCTGCTTTTTGTATGTATCTTGTTGCTTAAAATGCTACTATGTATTTCATTTCCTATGTTATTACCGTTATTTACGTTTAGAGTTCTGTTTATGATATAAAATATCAAAATTTGTTTATTAGTAAAACGTCATTTAATCTTTTCATTTAGTAATACTATGTTGGCCAGCTAATAATTTAGTTATCTATCTTTTTGAAATATTTATAGTAGTTTTTATGTGTGGTGGCCTTCTGCCAATAATTATGGATTTATCTTTGTAAGTTACCGTATATATTTACCTTTTTTAGTATATGATAAATCTGTCTGTCTCTCTGTTCATCTTTCATTCTGTTTAATCTTTGTATCCGTAATCCAAGCACATATTTTATTTGCCCACCCCTGATTTGTCAGTTGTTCTACCATACCTTTTGTATTTACAATAAATTTTGTTATCCTTAATTAGTTATTTTTTATTTCAAAAGTCCCTTGGTTTATTTACGAATTTTACCTTATTATATTCCGGACTGGGATTTATTCTCTTTCTTTGAAGAAATAAGCTAGGTTTTTGATTTAAATTAACAGATTCACTTTTGCTCATTTTTACCTTTAAAATATAGTTTTTTATAAAATAGCCTTTCTATACTTTTTGTCTCTTTTTGGGGACTGTAATAAAGAAAGAAAATAACAGCGTTATATGTACTGTTAAAACTTTATGCTTCTGGTATAAGTAATTAGTAGCCAGATTTTTTTTAAATACTGATTAAATTAATTTTGTACTTAAGAATATTTTAAGTTCAAAGTTAATTCGAACAGCATTTTTTTAAAAAGCTGACTTCAGCCCAACTGCCTCACACCAGATATGCAAATAAGTAAATAAACATAAACAAAAACGGCCTGCTGTTTCCGTAAATATTCTTCGAATATTATCAAATTCGCGCTACTATCACTTGGTGTACAATAAAGTTTACTGTTGGTTTATCACATTCCCCGTACACATACTGGCCTGCAGCTAACAGTGAAAGCGTTGTTGTACTTGTCTAGTTCCGCTCTCTCTTCTTACCCATTTCCGGTTCGCAACCTCCATAATCACCACATTTGGCTTTGGCTTATCAACAAATGACGTTACGTACTCTACCTAGCCCGAATATATAATCTTTAAAATAGTTTCAGGTACTTGCCGTTGCTCTAAGGAATACAACCATATACAGTTTTTATCATAAATTTTATATATAGTTGAGTGTCATGCTCTAATAATGAAACTATATTTTCAGTGACAACTACCATATTCAAGTACAACAAAAATTTGCAATAAGGAATATATATAGTTGTATTCGATAGAACAATAGCAAATATCTAAAATAGTTTTAAAGATTACACGTTATTATAAATATTTCCCTCTCACTCTGCAAAATCCTATCCTTAAAAAAATGAATTTAAAAAAATCGGTGGTGTCTTTAAAAATACATATTTATCCCTTAACTTTTCATTGCATGCTAAGAAACCTATATTTGCTCATGAAATATAAATTCTCTGCTCACCAATACTCACGTTGAGTTGCATACATTTAATGCACATCTGAGGTAAACCATTATTTTTTAGATTTTCTCTCCGTGTGTATTTTTATTTCAGTTTGCGGAAAAGCCTTTATCTATATTTTCATTTAAAATTCCCAAGACAAGTCTAATTTTTTCATTTACATTAAGATTTAACATTATTGTTTACTGTGCTCACCCAACTCCAATCAACTGCCTCCAAGTTATTATATAGTAGAAACATCACTTCATCAGTGTAATTTTTCTAAATGTAATGGTATTTTCAGGCTGAATGTTGTTCTCAATTTGATTGATTGATTTACCAGCGTGCGGTAGGCATTGCTGCCACTGCCAGGTATACAGCTGGACCTGCTACGTCCACGCTGGGTTGGACTAAGGTCATGCTTGTTGCCAACAGCGAGAGCCACATGGCGCATGGTAAAGGAATGTGGGGTGGGAGGTGTAGGTATTTGTGAGATGCGTTACCGCATTGTGTCGTGAGGGAGCGTTTAAGCTCCCTTTTTTGTGTGTTTGGTTCTAGACTTCTGCCTATTCTGACTCTTTTTGTGAAATATGTTGGCGTGTTGTGTCGTAATATGGAGTGTTTTTGCTCCTCTTTTTGCGTTTTTGCTTTTTCTGAGTCTTCTGATTCCTCGGTTTCCAATTGTGGTAGAGTATATATCCTTGCGATTTGTTAGTGGTGTTCATTTGTTGATCCTGATCCTTTCAATTGTCGTTCTCCACTGTAGCATGGTCTCCCTATTTTTAGTTTGTTGCTGTGCGGTGCTAGCGCTTTCTTCAGTAAATGTGTTGGGTCCCTTCCTTGGGTATGTCCCCAATACTTCATTGCGTATATTTCTATTATGTTGATGTTTTGTGTCGCTGTTTTCGTCTTGTTGTTTTAGTTGGACGATGCCCTTTCTGCTCTTCTCAAAAACTTCTTCTGTTGGCTTTTGTTGTTGCCGCGTTTTTGACTCCATATATTATCGTTGTCCGTATGACGGCTATGTACGTACATTTGGTAAGGTCTCATGATAGTTTATTTTTCTCGATGAACGGTATGTTACCCTTGTGCCGTTTTGATTCTCTCCTTTACTGTTTCTCTCCGCTCCAGCTGGTTCGTCCGGTCTGTTCCTAGGTACTTCAATTTGTTCGGTATTCTTAGGTAATATTCATCTATTGTGTGTTCCTCTCCGCTGGTCCAACTCTTCTTCTGCATCGATTAGGAGATTATCGACGTATGTGTGTGTTTTCTTAGAGAACACCATTTTTCTGAAAGAAACCTTCACTAGGCATACCTCCGCTGAAGGGATGTGCGAACTCAGCCCTGGCGCAGTATATCAACAATACTTCATTGATTATTTCGAGTTTAATTTTAATTATTATCACTACCGTGATTTCTAGCATTTATTCCTTGGATGGTGGCTTATTGAAGGGTCTTCTTGTATTAATTTGATTCATTCATGTTTTGCTTTCTCTTCTTTCTCCAGTTTATCTCCACGTGGTATACCTCTTCTCGTGCATGTGTTATCATTTTTTCTGTATGCCCCCTGCCGCCGCTTTACTGCCCCTAACTCGTTCCCCCGTTTCTTTGATTCTGTGGTCCTATGTTCTGTATTCGATTCATCATTCTTGTGTATACATACCATTTCCTGAGAAAAACTGCATTTCCACTGAACTGTAAGAAATTCAGTCCCCGGCGTATTAAGCCAATAGTACGCCACTGATCAGATTGTCCATTTATTACCCAAGTCAACGCTTGTTTATCTAAGAAACTCTGTTCTTCTTAAGGAATAACACCATTATTGCCTTGCTATAAATTTATGGTGACAGCGGTCGATGGTTTCATAATCACTTCCCATACTTTCGAAGAAAGTCGTTTGAATCAGCCCCTCACCAGTTTATTACAGCATTTATGATGCAGAATGCAACACCACAAAAACACACACTTTTTAATACAAATACAAATTATGTACGTAATTAATCACTAATTGCACCTCCCAAGATATGTATTATTCCTCAAACCTGTCGCTTACTTGACAAAAAAATATGCAACACCACAAAATCACACTCTTTTTAATACAAACACAAATTATGTACGAAATTAATCACTAATCGCACGTCCCAGGTATGTATTATTCCTCAAACCTATCACTCACTTTTGACACCTTAAAAATTTGCGTAAAAAACATGTCAAAATAATATTAACTGCATTATGATGGCATGCTTTTACAGTGTAAATGTATTTTTTTACAATGTAATTGATTGAAATTATGAAAAACAGGGACAACCACAACATCTGAAAGAAACCACTTCATTGGACAATGGCCGTGAAAGCTTGCATTCTACTAATATAATAATTATATTACTAGAATACAAGCTTTCACTAATTCTAGATAGTGGATAGTGATAGGTACTATTCTTGTACGTGACTCCAAATGCATTTTTATTATATAAGTGGTCAATAAATAAATAATAAATGATAAAGGACACGAAAGCATCTCTCAATGTGTACTGATTCGAAAAGTACGAAGATTCTGTAAAAAAGACTAAAACTGGAATCGTTGTCACCAACATTTAATGAAAATGCACCCTCTTCAATGAGAGTTTATCACCAAATCTACGAGATTGGAAGTAGAAGGTTAGTTGGAAATTAACAGTGCTTCTGCTCATCTTGACCACTAAAGAACCAGCTCCAAAGGATAAGGACTGCTAGGGAAGCACGCAGACGGCGATGTGTTAATGCTTTCGATATGTGGGTCTCGAGATGTTTGTTACGAATTGCCTGGGCAGCCCGTCGCACTAATATCTCCATTCTCTAACAAATACTCCTCCAAAAGCGACCCTCCACCATCATATTCTTCCGAGTCCTCCCATTTTTTGGCTACATCAACTAAAGAGGGGACAGTACAGAACGGTTGATAGTTTAGTGAAAACCCTGGAAAACATAGAAAACCTGGAATAAACAGGGAATTTGATTTTGGTCAGGAAAATCAGGGAAAAGTCAGGGAATTCATAAAAATAGTCAGAGAAAATGCATTAAAACTACTTATATTTATAAGGTTGTTTCCATCTTTCCAACTCGCTCGTCAAAAAATGTTTTTTGACGCGCTGAAGCAAATTTTGGGCAAACAATTTTTTTCTACCATGTCAGTTTCTCTCTACCATCCCCCCAAAAAAGGGTAAAAAACAGGTTTTCCCTGAAGGTTCTGACCTAACTTTTTTTAAGCATTTTGATGCGATGAAGCCAATTTTGGACAGAAAAAAATTCTAATACGTCAATTTCCCTCTACCACCCCTGTTATCCCCCAAAAAAAGGGCAAAAACAGGTTTTGTCTGAAAGTTCTGACCTAACTTTTTTTAAGTATTTTGACGTCCTGAAGCCAATTTTGGACAAAAAATTTCTCTATCAGGTCAGTTTTCCTCTACCACCCCCCTCATCCCCTAAAAATTTTTTTTTGTCCAAAGTTTGTTTCAGCGCGTCAAATTGTTTCTGACAGGCGACAGTCCAGATTTAATAATTAAAAACATTGGAGGTGAAATAAAACAGAATTTTAAGAAAAAAACGTTCTATTCAACTGTTCATAAAAATTGATAGTCATTAAGTTGTAGCGACTTGAAAAATTGGGATTTTAGCTTAAAAAAGGTATTTCAAAACAATATTCGTCTATAAGGCGAAGTATTTAGTTTAAACGTTAAATATCTCAGAAACTATGGCACTTCCCAAACAGCATTCAAAGTGATGGAAACTGGCATCTGAGGCATCGGAACTTTAATATAGTAGGAATGACATAACTGTTAGTAAATTTGTGACTTTCGGGCAATATTCACTTTGTGGTATGCATTTGTAGTGACAATTATGTAGATTCTACTGAATTCAGGCATTGTATAGTTATAACACTTTCAAGTACCTAACTGCTGCAGAATCTGCAACGTCGCGGATACTACTCTGCATTACTTTGAAGCATCCTCAACTGCAAAGTGAAAATTGGTAGTAATGCCGACCACACAGCATTACCAAAGGACCATTTCAAAGTAACGATAACTTCAAGTGTGCAATTTTAAATCCCTGGTACGTTGTTGGGAAATTTTCTGGAACTTCAGAGTTGTCTAACTTATTAGTGACATCTCGAGTAAAAGTGAGGTTATTTCTACGAACATAGGGGCTCTGAAGTTATTTTTACTGCTCCCTACTAATTGAAAATGTCGACAACTGAAATGCTCAGTAAAAGCGAAATAAAGTTTATCGGCACTCATCCACGTTTTATAGAAAACTGAAGAAACAATTAAACAAGAGTGGAAATAGTGATTCTTCAGAATATAATGCACACATGAAAGATTATTTCGCCACAGCAAAACCATCATTTTTGGCAACAAGAAGTGCAAAAGTGTTCCCATCATCACAAGGAGAAGAGTAATCGAAAACTATAACAGTTTGTAGTGATATTAATGATACTGTGTACTGCACGAACGTTACAACTTGTCTTTAAAGCACAGATTGACCAATAGTTCAGTTAGTGATTCACTGAGCATATTAAATGAATTTGCCGATTAAAAACAAATTTAATAAATATTGTATCGATGGGGAACGGACAATATCGGTATAAAGGCATAAGACATTGTTTGTGTACACGCACGGCTTATAAATATATGGTACAGCACTTGTGAACTGAAAACCATTAACTAAATTTATTGGTAGACTGTGATGTTCTCCCAAGCTTCTGAATATTATTTAACTGTCTAGACATCGTTATTGTTTGAAACACTGATTTGTGATAGATTTTATTATTGTCAAATGTGACTCTTTACATTGTACCACATTAATATGACGCGCAGTGTACAAGAAATTGAACTGAATGAAATTAAATATAAACTGATCACTAAAATATGAAAACTATGTATTCTTTCCATTATTATTATTACACACCTTACGTTAATAAATATATTTGCAAGACATACATTGTACAACATCGTTTTCAGTAAAAAAAAACAAATATTTTATTTGCACAAGTTTATTAACAACTTAATTAATAATATCAGATAATAAAAAGTACTTTGTAAAAGTATAATAATTCTTTTTAATCCACATCACACACAGTGACACTTATTACCGTGTTGCCAATTAAAAAAAAAATTTACCTATCTCGTATCTGCCAATTGTACCAACATGAAAATAAGTTGGTAGCAATAATTACCAAGCTCTTATAGCGTCATTGGTCCCATTTCCTGCATCTAGATAAATATAACTACACAGTAAACTTGTTGTAGTTTCCGTTACCACTTTTAAAGTAGCAACAACTATAACGTTGGTGGCATCTGCTACTTTATGGGAAATGTAACTTGTAGGGAAATAATTTTGGTTTTTGCCACCTCTAATATGTGACAAATACTTTTCTGACATATATACCACTACAAAGTGACTGCAATTAAAATCGCCATTTTTCTGTTGTTGAATGAAGACGCCATATTGACACAGATACAAATATAATTCAGTATATATATATATATATTTTTTATTATGGTCATTTGCAAATATGTTTTGTAAACAGATTATTACTTTATAATATATAAGATTTAAAAAAAAACGTTTTCCATAAAAAATTTTGCAGTTTTGCTTGTACACATAATTTTTACAAACATTTTTTTTTTACGAAAAAACCATTTTCTCGAGGGGGCGTCTTTTTTATCGAAGCATCATGATAACATTTTACAGAAAACAAGTGGTGGTTTTAATATCCACACCCAGGGTAAATGCAAAACATCATGATTTATAATGCTTATGCATATGTTGTATATAATCACCTTAACTTGGACCTTGGACATATTATGTGCTCAAACTCAATAAGTCATTAATTTGCTATTCGAATAACAGAGAGCCAAATATATAGTTTGCGCTCTCATTCCGGTCAGCTGAGCTGTTCCAAAAGTTAGTCATTTCTACTACTTGGTTACATCCCGTTTACGTAATAACCTAGTCCTCAACACGGTAACGGTAGAAGTACCGGAATAGTAATTTGCTACGTAATTATTATTCCCCATTTTGGTGAATGCTTAGTAGAAGGATGGTTCCCATTACGTAACAATCCTTAGTTGCGGGAACCTTTAAAGTTCCACTAGTGGTAACTACTACGTAGAAACTACTAAAATTGCTGCTTGGGTTATGTCAAAAGCGGTAAGAACAAAAATGAAAGAAGTTACAACGGAAACAATGTACTTTTTCAATTTTTGTTTATGCAAAATGACGTCACCAGTCGGCGAAGCGCTTTGTACCGAAACCCAATCTATAATATTGAATATCTAAGGATTGGATCTACTTATGAAGCTGAAAGTTTAATAGATTATCTTGATGATCGAATTCTACTGAATACCATAGAAAAAATAACAAAAAAGTTATCAGTAACAAGCCCATTGTTTTGTCAGCAGTTTGTAATATCCATGTAATCGTTATAAAATGCAGACTAGTGACTTTTTTAAGCAAAAATAAAAACTTATTTAATTTTGTCCAATCTTTACTAGGTACAGTTCACAAAATATTTCTTACGTCGATGCGCATCTACTACTATGGTTATGCCACCACAAGGCGCTCATTAAATAAATTTAATTAACTTCCTACATACAACATTTCCCCAGGCCCAACAATTGACATTAAATATTTATCGCATTATTGTTATTCATGTTTCCTCGGTGATAGCCCATAAAGTCTGCAATTACTTCTAAAGAATGTCTATTTATTCGCATATCAAGTTATTACTTTACGCACAAAAACCTAATGTCTACAGACAGGCACGTATGAGGCCATTGGCTTGCCGTGGGGTATGAGTGGTTTTCATTAGAAATTATGAATTATCTTTAAAACATCAATACATGTAAGCAGTTGTTAGTCACTGCTCATTTTATTTTGGAAAACTGCAAGTGAACTTTGTTGAAAATATGCGGTGTCAACATGACGGCGCATCATCGCACAGTGGGAAAAATGTGGCTTTGGGTTAACCTAACCTAAAAATCGCAGATATTACTTCCGCATCCAGTGGAAGTATAGTAACGACAAAAATTTTAAAAAAAATTTATTGTTCAGATAGGCTTAGAATGTCATGAAACGTCGAGATTTTAAGTTTGAGCAAAAAAAACTTTCTGTCCGTCTGTAACTTTTATTGTGCGCACGATTACTCTGGAACCGTTTAAGATATTGATTTGAAATTTGGTACACGTATGTATTTTAATGAGATCTGGAAGTAGATTATATTTTCATCTTATTTCGTTGAAGGATTGGGTGGTAAATGGGGGAAAATGGGAGTAAATCAATTGATATTTAGTATATACAAGAGAAGCTAATGTCTCAAAAAAATTTTGGCATTAGCCACCCTCATTACTACCCCCCCCCCGTTATAAAGGGGGGGAGGTGAAAAAAAAAATGTGATTTAGTATGTCTACAAGAACCAAAGGCCTCAATTTTTTTTTACCTCATCCACTCCAACTACCAAAAAAAAACAAACCAAAAAAATTGAGGCTTTTGGTTCTTGTACACACTAAATTCACTATTTTTTTCACCCCCTTTTATAATGGAGTAGGGGTAGTAATGGAGGTGGCTAATGCCAATTTTTTTTTTGAGACATTAACTTCTGTTGTATATTCTAAACACCAATTTTATGGACTCTTACCTGCTCGATTTATCTATTTACCCCAATTTACCCCCAAACCCTTCAACGAAATAAGATGAAAATATAATCCAGTTCCAAATCTCGTTAAAATACATACGTGTACCAAATATCAAGTCAATATCTTAAACGGTTCCAAAATAATCGTGCGCGCAAAAAAAGTTAGACAGACCGACAGACAGACAGAATTTTTTTTTGCTTAAACTTAAAATCTCGACGTTTCATGACATTCTAAGCCTATTTGAACAATACAAATTTTTAAAAAAAATTTTTTGTCGTTGCTATACTTCCACTGGATGTGAAAGTAATATCTGCGATTTTTAGGTTAAGTTAACACAAAGCCACTTTGTCGCAGCACTACTCTAAAGTACAATGTCTCAAGGGTATTTTCCATTTTTATTATTTAAATTTATTGATGTCTCTACTGTCGGCAGATTTTTGTCCAAAAAGGGCACATTTTTCCCACTGGGCATCGTATCGAGGAAGACAAGTATGTCTCAGGTTGAAACCTTAAAAATTAATTGGGAAGTTCAAAAGCCCGACCACCACCCAGATTTAAACCCGTTGGATTTTATAAGCTCGTATACCTAGTTGAAATTATTATTTGCTATCAGGCGAAACAACATAATTAACACTAATTATTTTATAATAGCTATACGGACATCTATATTGACATTATATAAGAGTAAAAACTCTCTAATTAATTACTGAGAACGTTCTCTTCCAATAAACAAATTTGTTTTGTAATTGTCATTTTCACAACAATTTTGTTTTATTGCTATTTTATTACATTTATAAAATTGCAGTAAAACAAAATAGTTGTGTAACATTTCAATTTTGCTTGTTGGACTCAGTATCTATAATGCCTATCTATCTAATGTATATCTATCTATATACTCAAATTAGTAGTCATTTTATCACTTAAAGGCCGCAACAAACAGTACTCATACAGCCATTTAGCATCTCTTCGTAACTTTCCTACAGCATCTATGAAGTATCTTATTGAGATGCGGAGAGTCGAATTGAGAAGTTCATTTACACTCGTCTATATAATAATGTGCTTTCATAGTCCATTCATGCATTAATTATGAAATAGTACTTATAGGTTACAGAGTAGTTATATTACTAATAAGAAACAATTGGTTTATAAGAAATTATTGGTAAATTTCAGGTCCAATTAAACAACTTTTACAAAACTACCTGTTTTAAACCAGCTATTAGAAAACTCTTCTAGTGGCATAGATACTGTTCCGTAGTACCTTAAAGAATACTTCGGTTCTGTTGGAGATAATTGTACATTATATACTTTTTTGTGTATAAACACTGTAACAGATTGTTTTGTGGAGCTATGTAACTTGTTATGTAGCTGTTATATGTATAGCGACAAAGTCCCTATACTGTAAAAACTACTGCGGATTATTCAGTTTAACTTATTAAACAGTTGTTATATAGCTACATGTTTTTTTTATTGTATAAAGACTACCACAGGTTCTGCTATAAGAGAATTTAACTTAGCTTAGCATTATACTACCGCGAAGCTCGAGTAGTACTGCAGTGGATCTTATAAAACAATGCACTCTATTACGCAGCCACTATAAGGCTCTACCTTGGTTAGTTTGGCGGCAATTATAGATGTATTGTTGCTTTCTAGAATCTCTAGTTCTTATCTCAGCGTAGCTGAATTTCAATATTGCCAATAATGAGTCAAGTGGTTCCAGAATATTTTCCACCACGCTTCATTTTCTTCCATGTTGGTATTATACTGATTATTCTGATGCTCTTTATGTATGTTCGTTGACAGAATCTGAAACTATAGATCGACTGATGTATTTCACTTGTTAACAAGAACATTAATCTTCCCCCCACTGGTCCAACAGTTTTATAAATATAACAACAGCAGGTGAAATGCAGCAACGGCGATCTTACGGCCGTATAAAATGTTTGTATGCATTTCCTAGATTATGTTCATACATCTTAATAAAGTATCTGTATAAGAGCACTTATTAAGAACTGTTATCTATGTAAGCCTAATTAGTTCTAAGATTGTTTATATCACCCGGTAATACGACATTAAAGGAGTAATCCGTAAGTTATATAACAGCTTCATAACCAACATTGATGTAATCGTTAATCGCATAATTATTTGAGGCTCTATAAGAACTATATCGGGAACCTTTACAAGGGGATAATAGAACCTTTATAAAATGGCTTTATATTTATGTTGTAAGCACATTCTCAGGTCGTTTCTATATTACCAAATTGTCACAATAGTACTTTACTAAAATAGGTATAAAATGAAATTTTTCCACCATTAAAAAATAATTATACGAAAATTCAGTTGCATACTGGTGTAATAATGCTAGTTGGGAATGCTTAATCTCGACAAAAATTTTGCAGCGTGTGCAAGCAATCCAATTTATTTGTCTTGGTGCGAAATATTTCAGTTTAAGTGAAATTGTTACCAATTACATCCAATCTCCCAAGTTAATTTTCCTGTAATTATGTACGTTTAAATAGTAAATAAATAAATTAGCCAGTGTTACGCCATTGGTCAAGTAATACTACAGTCTTGGCATGCAAAGAGTTCACCAAGGCCATAGGAAAAACAAAATGATAATGCATGTATTGGAGGTTATACTCATAATAGCAGTAGATAATTCTAATTATAAATATTTTATTGCAAAATTTATATATGGGTTTAAAAATACGTACCCTTTTTATACCAGTGGAATCGTCTTGCTGTTTGAGTGATAATCTGATTTAAAAAAAGGAGCGGATTTCATTTTAAATGTTTAAAAAAATTGTAGTTTGTCGTCTTGGAGAGATAAATTTAATATATGATATACAGAGTGTTTTTGAAATACGGGACGTAATATCAAGTGTGGGTTCGGGACAGGAGAATTATCTGATAATTTTCTGAGATGGATCTTATAGTCTAAGAAATAGTGAATTTTTTTGGTACTAATTTTTCCAGTCAGCGAACATCGATAGGATAGGACAGTTAGCGATTCTAAGTAAAAAATCGATTATTACGTATATTACGTATGTTGGTTTTCCGAAGAGTTGAGTTAAAAAATGCGTTCCACTTTTTTTACAGCAATGAAATTGGTTCTACTAACAAGTCGCACACTAAAATCAAGTAAAAAAATAGTCTGGCTGATCTGTAGGCATAGCAAATAGGTCTGGTACGTGATAAACTGAAAAATATTTAAAAAATAATTGTCTTATTTTGGTAGTCCTAAAAAATTGTCAAATGACAGTTTGCATTATAACATTGGCTTAAAATACAAGTTGGCTATAATGCGAGATCACCAAAGCCTTGCCAGACTCGTCTAATGCTCGTCAGGCGTGCTCACTTTGGTGACGATTGGTGTTGTACCTCATATATGTTCTTTTATATTTTAAAGCATTAAAAAAGCGAGTGCATACTGTGTAGAGTGCAGAATTATGTTTTATTAGCTTGAAAAATATTCAATTTATGAAGTCATTAATTTTGATGAAGGTTAAAAAAATGTTTTAGTTTACATCTATATTGAAACCATGATACGTCATAAGTGAAAAATCTAGTTTATTTAATCTATGGCATGGGTATACCTAGGCGAACAAAAACTGCATTCCAGCGTCGTCACCTTACTGCGTACGTGCTTGTTCCCTACCTGTTCTAAATTTTCCCCACCAATATACCCCCACCACTGCAAAACTTGAAGAAAAAAGGATTGTAATTTTCATCAACTCTCTAAAAATAAAGTGATACAGCAGGATGATGTAAAAAAATATATAATAATTTTCCTGTGTCGCATTCTCCTCTTATTTCTCTCTTTTTTGGGTGTTATTTGAATTTTTATATTTTCGTAGTTCCACATTCCACTAGTTTGGCGTATTGTCGAGGTATGGAACCCGTTTAGCTTACCGTAATTCCAAATTTTCCGGCCGAAGTGCCCAAAAAGTTTTTATGAACTTCATAGCATACTATTTAAAACCTCGAGAGAGTTTAATGAGGCTTTGGTGATTGTAAATAACATCCAGATTTGTTTTTTTCATGGAATTATAGTATAGACTGTCATGAGAAAAAGGTTCAGTACTGTGAAATTAAGGGCAATAATTTTTTATTTCTGTAAATTTCGATGTGGCCGCCAGACTCATTGCAAATTTCATAAATTAGTCAGACTTGTTTTTAACTATATTCCATGATAATATCAATTTATATACACATATGGGTTTTAAATTATATCCCCTATTAAGAAAAGATGCCCAATTGGATGTATCATGATGGTCTTGTAATACGGCTGTTTTTCCTACAATAAAAACCCACGTTAAAAATCAAATTCTTACATTAATATGCAACAACGTCCCAACAAACAAATTTGTTTTATAATTGTCATTTCTACAACAATTTTGTTTTATTGCTATTTTATTACATTTATAAAATTGCAATAAAACAAAATAGTTGTATAACGTTTAAATTTTGCTTGTTGGGGTACCACTAATAAAATCCTTGGAAAACTCTTGTAAAATCATACCTTTTAATTGTTCGAAATCAGTTGCAGTCTTTTAACTCCTAACTTCTTCTTGTTGTAAATTGAGAAGAAAAAAAAATTGGCATTGTTGCGGATTGTCACACTTTCACAATTAATAATAAACCAAAAACTTGTCATTCTGTATGTATAACATACATAAAAACAATAATATTACAAAAAGTTCAGTTGCCATTTGACAGTTAAAGAATTACTGTTTGTTTTTCCAAGGTCTGAGATCTGTGACGCGGCGCGTACGCGACCCATTGATGTATTCTTTAAAATTTTCCTTTCATTATTGCTATCAGATAGCGTAACAGGTTCTTGTTTCATTTTTTTTTCTTTACAAAGCTAGCAGAACTAACATTTATAGTCAGAATTACTTAAATTCAACCTACTAGTATGTCATAATATTTAGTTTACTAATTTAGTGATGGACAAAGTTTCCTCAAATTTACCTAAAATTTACCAATGTGGGAAAAGAAATCAAAGTAAATTCTAAGTCGAGAATAGGCAAGTGAAGACATTTTATTCAAGATTATACCATTTATGATTTTTTATATATTTATAATGTTACAGGGCCCGGGCCCACTTATAAAAGGGGGCCCCAAAGGCTGCTAAACCTCGAACGCAGGGTAGGGTAGTCACCCTGTGCCCTGAACAAAATACACTAGTGAGGAGGGAGTCTCACACGGCCGACTAGTCAGGTCCTTGGGGGTGGCTTCGATAATTGGGGTGGTGTAGGTGGTCAAATATAAAAGACAACGTCGTTCTAATTAAACATTTAATAAAATATCAGGGTACGTAGTACAAAATATTTTACAATTATCACCGATAACTCGGTATGCAGTACAAGTATCACAATATATCCTAATAAGTGAACTAATAAGTGGGGCCCACACGCTTAACCTAATATACACAAAATATCTTACAAAATAATAAATCCTTGAATAAATGTACAAAAGGTCATATGCCAGAAGCGTGACAAAAAACTACAAGTGACCCAAGGTACGGTAAAACATAAAATTACTTAAAATTATTGACATCTATTTGTAAAATAAGGCAAAACTATTCAGTTAGTGAAGTAACGATACACAAAACACACCAAATATTACTGAAATCTAAAATGTTACTGAGATTTACGTTACGAGCAAAATATTACCAATATTCCTTGAAAATTTATTTTTCTGTCCCGTGGACGTTGAGTTAATGTACCGGATCCCTCGTTAAGAGAATATGATTCCACTTACCTTTGGTAGTGTCTGAATACCTTTTCCCCTCCTACCAAGGTAGCGTCATTCTAGGTGATAACAGCCGCAGGTGGTAGACCATCTACGTGGAGTCTAAGGTAACGTGTCGAAATCCCCAGTACCATACATACACAAGATGTCAGCAGTCAATAATCCACCATCTAGACACCAAAATCTGGACTAGAAGTTGAAACCACAGTCAGGCTGGAAGTCCCTCGTAAAGTGTAGAATGTGACATAAAAGCTCAAGTAGAATACGAGTAACAGATCCAAGTAAAATCATAAGGTATCAATCCACATAGCCATAAACTAACAAATAGATCCCAATACTTGTAACATACTCAACAAGGAAACAACTAACAAACGAACAAACAAACAGATAATAAATAACCTAAATTACAAATCTATTTCATTTTTAAGTGGGTTTTCAGAGACGTACCTGAGATGTGATGTGGGCTGAAAGAGGTCCTTTGCCGTCATAATGGCACTCCAAAGTCTTGCATTGAGACGACGCCACGTGCTTTGAAAATTGACTTAATCCCGAAATCCGTAGCTGCATTTCCCCAAAATGATAAAACCAAATGAAAATACAATTAATCTTGTCGTGATGAATACTAAATCTCATAAATGGAGCAAAACTTACAATATTGCTAAAACTCGTATTCAGACGACTCAATCTTCAAGCAGCAAAAGGAAAAATTACCAAGAAAATGTCCCCTATCAAAAATGTCAAGTTCTTGTCTTCCGTCTCGGTAGGTTCAGAATTTCCACTTCACGGCGTACCCCACAACTAGAATAGATTTTCCTAACTTCGTTTATATCCACAAATATTATTGTAATATACTCTGAAAGCCGTCCCCTCATAAATCTACCCACCAAAAGAAGGTTTAATCAACAATATTGGCCATTGTAGAAGCTTTAAAAGGGCGTTTTTGCTATGCACTCTCTTAATGAATATCTGAACGCACTCACCCATACTTCCTTTAACAAAGCTCATTTATGGCCGACATGAACCATAAGGTAGTGCTATTATGCAACCAGTTATACTCTATTATTATCTATTGGCGAGGGACAGTACCAATAGAATTTGGGAAAAATAACGAAAATTAGTACATAAATTTCTGGGCATTATTAAATGTGAAAATCGACTGTAACAATAATAAACCAAGAGTAAAAGCATATTTCCTTCTCACTCTGCAAAATCCTATCCTTAAATCTCTTATAATCGTTATCAAATCTCAATTAATTATGAAATCATGAAAATTTCTAAATTATACAAATTATCCAAGGAAAGTTCTAGCATACTTAATTACGTTATAATCATATTTCATTCACTCGCGATAACAACTATGCAACTTCAATATAATTACCAGAGTTTACCAAGGCGAAAGCGTACTCAGCTAATTAGGATTGAATTATAAATGGCGTCATTAAACAGGGAAAGCTCACATAACAGGATAAGGACGGAAAATCCTAATGAGCAAGCTGACACGTGCTGGAAAGAGATAAAATTCGCACAGCCGACTAAATAACCGGCTAACAGGTCTACTTACAATGGTTGTCGCGGTGGAACATGCAATATTTGTAGTTAAATTATCTTCCTGTTACAGGGTGCGTCGTGTAGCGGGACCGTTTTAGTTTATGTCCTAGTCCCGAAAACGGCAAGTGAGCAACTCGGTAAAGATTACAAGCACCAAAAGATTCCAACAGTGGTGATATTCTCAACCAAGTGACAATTTAAACTCCTTTAAATTTATTTACGTTTTATCTACTAAATTCCTAAAAAAATACCATATACTAACAAATTCTCAGCATGGCCTTAGGGGTTGTTTTTCTACAGCAACAGCAGCAACGGACCTGGTTCAGGAGATATATGAGAGTTTAGATTCAAAAGAATATGTAATCGGCTTATTTTTTTATTTATCGAGTGCATTTGACACTCCACATATACCGTTTGTTGCAGAGAAATTGGAGAAAAATGGAATTCGAGGAAATAGTCTAGAAGATAGCTACATATATTGGACCTGTTGGCATTGCTGTTATGTTTTAGCAAATGTTTTTCTGAGTATTTTGCCTTGACTTACACTTCAACTAACACCAAGCCCCAAAGTGAAATATTCAGAAAAATATTTGCTAAAACATAACAGCAATGCCAACAAGTTATATCCCAGGCCCCACATATGTAGCTATCTCCTAGACTAAAAGGTTAATGAATGGTTAATATTTTATCTGACGGATAGGAGAATTCTGGTAAAAAACGGGAATGATCTGTCGGATGAATATGATATATCAATAGGGACACCTCAGGGTAGTGTACTCGGCCCTTTGATATTCTTGCTATTCATAAATGACTTGCGTGAGTCTATAACACATGGAAAAATCTTTATGTATGCAGACGACACTTCAATAATTGCTTCGTCTAGGAGTATGGAAGAACTTGAAGTTCAACACATCACAGTCCTTGGTCAGTTTAATTCGTGGTGTCACAACAACAGGCTCATGATTAACTATGATAAAACTGTATGTGTATTATTTAAAACCCCCCAAAAAAAATGCAAAAATGTAAATATTTATCTAAATAATAATCATCAATTAAACACGCAAAAAGATACAAATAATCAAAAACATTTTTAAATCTTAATTTGTTTTACAAATGTCGCATGTGTAATTTTCAGGAGAGTCCCAGCCAGTGCATAGTTCATGCACCCAGTGACCACACTGTGCAGCGATACCATAGTTCCCCATTTTTTCCAAATTCCTCACAAATAAAACGTAACTCATCTGTTACTAGGTATGCTTTTAGAGGCCAGAATATTTACTAGTGAAATATTTTTGTCGAACTCCTCTATACGTTTCCTTAAATATATAAGGAATAAAAACCAGACTGCAACCAACAGCTATTCTCCGGACTAATGCCCCGCCGAGCACTGAATTACGAATTACAAGCCTAGCCGCGTTAAGTGCAATAACTGTGTATTGCCACAAAACGCTAAAGTTTCGATTTTAATAGACACCAGCCGAAAGACTTATTCCTAATTAAAGGGGCTCTCGTGTCAGCCACCCCATACCACTTGCAGACTGCAGTTTCGAGCTATTGGCTCTCGTCAGTGCAAGGTAGGTCTGAGATGGCTGGAACGAGGCATTTGTTCATTCTTGGTACATGACGAGATTTATAAAACCACGACATGCAACAAAAATGGCAGGCTCCATCTAGCGGCTAATGTCCATTACAATCGAAACAGCAGTAGCCCTGACATGGGCATAGTTAGTAGGTATGCTTTTAGAGGGCACAATATTTACTAGTGAAATATTTTTGTCGAACTCCTCTATACGTTTCCTTAAATATATAAGGAATAAAAACCAGACTGCAACCAACAGCTATTCTCCGGACTAATGCCCCGCCGAGCGCTGAATTACGAATTACAAGCCTGGCCGCGTTAAGTGCAATAACTGTGTATTGCCACAAAACGCTAAAGTTTCGATTTTAATAGACACCAGCCGAAAGACTTATTCCTACTTAAAGGAGCTCTCGTGCCAGCCACCCCATATCACTTGCAGACTGCAGTTTCGAGCTATTGACTCTCGTCAGTGCAAGGTAGGTCTGAGAGTTTGACAAAAATATTTCACTAGTAAATATTCTGCCCTCTAAAAGCATACCTACTAACTATGCCCATGTCAGGGCTACTGCTGTTTCGATTGTAATGGACATTAGCCGCTAGATGTAGCCTGCCATTTTTGTTGCATGTCGTGGTTTTATAAATCTCGTCATGTACCAAGAATGAACAAATGCCTCGTTCCAGCCATCTCAGACCTACCTTGCACTGACGAGAGCCAATAGCTCGAAACTGCAGTCTGGAAGTGGTATGGGGTGGCTGGCACGAGAGCTCCTTTAAGTAGGAATAAGTCTTTCGGCTGGTGTGTATTAAAATCGAAACTTTAGCGTTTTGTGGCAATACACAGTTATTGCACTTAACGCGGCCAGGCTTGTAATTCGTAATTCAGCGCTCGGCGGGGCATTAGTCCGGAGAATAGCTGTTGGTTGCAGTCTGGTTTTTATTCCTTATATGTTTAAGGAAACGTATAGAGGAGTTCGACAAAAATATTTCACTAGTAAATTAAGTAACTCATCTGTGTTCTCGATTTCCATATCATTTAACTCGTCATTTTGACACAGGTTTTCTTTGTCTATATCTTCTTTTTCCGAGTCGATTTGTAACAATTCCTTTTCTTAAAACCTTTTTTCTTTGGCATCGATTTTGTTTTCTTTGCTTTAACTTCTTTAGCCTTTTCTGCTTTTTCTTTTTTTCCCTTGCCTGTGCCCCTAATTGTTCGTTAACAGGGGTTTCTGTCAATACGACTGAATGTTGTTTAGCTCGACCAGCTGGCTTATTGGTGGTGCTGGTAGAAGGAACTGGTAAAAGATTGTAAAAAGACTTTGTGGATGTACAAGTCTCTAGCGATTTCTTTAATTCTTTGGATGTGGAAGGACATGATTCAATAAGGGTAGCAGAAAAACTTTTAGGAGAAGCAGCACTCTGTGTTTCTGGAGAGGCATTTAGAGCGTTTTCTGAAGGAGTCGGATCTATTAAGTTCTTTGACGCAAGTTGAAGTTGATGTGTCTGTAGGAGTGTCGGTATTATAGTCACACAGCGAATTATCAGTGTCATTTCCGTAACCACCAATACCTCATTATTACTGTCTTCAATGTAGAAAGTATCTGCAGCCACAAAGTCTTCGTCTTCAAAGGTTTTGGAATCTATGGGATATGTCGCAGTTGCTTAAGGCAACTGGAAATTCCTACAGCCACTATAGCAGTTCTGGAATATGCTTTGTGGAAAAGTTCCGCCAAATCATAGGCAGTTATTCTCAACAATGTCTTTGATTTCGTATACAGATCCGAAATGCAGCCTTGATTAGTGAATATAAGGTCACATCTAATGGTTGCATCTTGTGAGATGCGTGGGATGGTATAGATAACATGGAGATACCATTTTCTCGCCACAAATTATACGTTTTTAATATGATGTGACTACTATGATTATCTAAAATAATTATAGCAGGGTTTTCTTTACTGCATCTTAATATTTTATAAAGTACTCCATCGATTAATAGTCCCCTGCCAAGTGTACAAAAATAGGCTCCCGTGGGCTCCTTGATGATGCAAGTGAGGTAGTAGTCTGAATCTCTTTGTTAGGCCTTGAAGAAACATAATTTCGATGTTGGCACTCTCAAAAATGATGCGCATGAGTACTGCGAGCGAAAATCAAAATAGCCGACATCGCAAACACTTTTTCCAATTTATCTAAGTAACTATTGGGATTACGAAAAATATTGCTAAATCCATTTTACATAAAAAAGGTTATTATAAGTTTTTATGCGACTAACCATTTTCCCAGAAACTTAACTTTTAAAATTATTTCATGGCTTTATATTTATTTCACTGCAAGATTGATGAGCTCATTAATATCCTAACTCAGCGATTCTTTCCACAGGAAATAAAGATGTCTTTAGACAGTGTGGCGGAAGCTGGCCAAGATCTGTATAATTTGTTCTTAGAGCAAAGAGTTCATACTAACAACATTCAGTTCTGGGATCCGTTGAAAAGGAATTTTATTAAAACGTGTAAAACGGCAGCGAAAAAAGTTAAAATTACCCTTAAAGACAAATCTATAGCCATAAAGACAGATTTATCTCGTATTTCAAGATTATTGGTAGCATCCAAAAGCAGACCTGACGTAGATTTGAGATACTATTTGAGCAACTACTAGTTCTCAGCACTACCGAAGTCATTAATTGCAGTTGACGGGAGTATGCACCATTGTCTAGCTAAGTACAAACTTATGGATGCTCTTGAATCAATGCAAGGTATACCTGCCGAAGAAAACGATGATGATCATGCTTCCACCACACCTGCAGTTTTAGAAGAAAATGAGGAGCTACAGGAAAAAGCTGCGATGGCATGGTGCTTCTTTACACCTACCACAAACCTAGCACAGTGAAGACATGCCGTGACCTCGGTTTAAGCTTCAGCAAAAGGATCGGGCAAAAATTCAGCAATTACAGTGAGGTCCATGTTCTTTTCGACACTTACAAAGAAAACTCGTTGAAGAAAGCCATGAGAGTGATTCGTCAAAAAGGCCCAGATCCAATCCAGTATGGAATCGGACCAGAAACGAAAATTGGAAGTATAGCTATGAATAAATTCTTGTCCCACGATAAGACGAAGGATGAACTGACAGAGTTTCTTTCCGGTCAGATTCTTCAATTTGGCGTGACCAATAACAAAAGGTTTGTAATCTGTTGGAGGGACAAAGCAGCTTCATCACATGGCGATGATGTATCCAGTCTTTCAAGTACGTAGGAGGAGTCGGACACAAAGATCATATTACATGCAGTATATTTAGCACAGAAAGGAATTAAAACTACTCATGTATTCTCCCCCGATACTGATGTCCTAATTTGGCACTAAAACGATATCCTCAACTTTCGAAAGAGTTTGCATTTTTCCTTCCACGAACTTTCAGGAGCAGATGTAATAGGATCATTTGCTGGCAAAGGTAAAATATAGTGGTGGAAAACTTTTAATTCTGCAAGTGATAAGCTGCTAGAAGCTTTGGCTACATTGGGGACTACACTGTCTCTCACAGAAGATGTCAGGGCTAACTTGGAAGTGTTCATTTGTCGTATGTAATATCACTAGTGCTTAAAATTTTATCGAAAATTTTTTCGAAAGCGTGTTGCCTGGTAATATAAAGAGTGCAAATTGGCAGTTTATTATCTGATTAAATCCCGACCGCTTTAGCGGGAGGGATTTAATGTTTGATAATAAACTGCCAATTTGCACGAGTTATATTAACTAGGGGCGACTTAGCTTGAGAAAAAATTTTTAGATAAAATTTAAAGCACGAGTGGTATTTGAGGAGAATATTTCACGAATAAATAATTCATTAAGTACATCCTCAATATTATGTTTTCTCATTAACTGCCTTCAGACGTTTTCTTGTCACTTTTTGGAGTTTACTGACCTTTATTTTCAATTTCATCACTAATTTGATATCCAGAAATATTTCCAAACCGACTCATATTGTCAAAACAGCAAATCTGAAACAAACGCAGTAGAAACAACGGAGATTCGCCATATTTTAAAATAATCTAGTGACGTTTCCATGGCAACTAGTAAATAAAACGAGTTGAAACCTTAGATATTATAATATATAGACTGGCTTAACACCTTTCAGGCGTTTCTGAGGTGCAATACGACGAGGAACGATAGAGAGAGCACTACTTTAGTACCGATGTCTCGCCCAAATAAAATGTACACCCATGGTTCCGAGATTGACATAGAGAGCGCCATCTAGCGCTACAAGTTATATTCCATAATAAATAAATGTTCATCGACTCATATTTACGTATTTAATCCTTACTTTTAACTTACGAAATTTATGAATTATGTTGAGGTTTGCTTTGTTAAGCAAAGAGAATTTTAAATACAACAAATTATAATGTTTGATGCACAGCTTTGATTCAACGAGTTACTTTTTGGTAGATTATCATATGTAAGTACTATACATTTTTAGTTTGTTCCAGAGCGAATGTGTACTTGACATTTATAATAAATGATTTGCTTACCTTTGTAACTACGTTATCGAGCTATTGAAAGCTGTGCTTGACTTGTTCCTGTATTATGAGCTATATTAAGTACAATCTTTGTGTGTAATTGTTACCTGATTGAACACTAGGAAAACTGACATAGTTACAGATAGGCAAAAGTTACAGCCTATATATTTCAGACAAGATTCGCTTTGGAATTGAGGTGTGTTTTTGTTTGCTACTACATAATACAATATTACAATTTACAAGGTAAGTACGTTAACAATTACTTAGTAATAAGCTAGAGAAGATATTTATAGATAAAACTTAAAAGCTCGACAAAAAACGTCAAAAAATTTTCGCATATTTGCCGCTGCAGCGACCTAAAAAATTAGAGCGATAAATTTTGCATGTTGGTCCTGTCAAAAGCCGATCTAGCTTGAATTACCACTAATAATGACGTTTGATTGGTGCAATGTTTTGAAAAAACGGGCTCTCATTGGCTATAGCGTTAATGAGTGAAATAATCAGCTTTATATCCCCAAAACAACACTGACCGACATAGGAGCTGTGAGATGATTGTTGTTCATCCAAAAACAATGTCAAGATGAGAACCTTCCTCCAACAAGATCTGCACTGGATCCGGCTTTGCTAAAGGCCCACCTTCAGTGCTTTGAGTGGAATCAGGACCTCATTCAGCATCCCAATAACCCACCACCCTCAGATTTTGGATGTAAGAAAGTAGGGAGCACATACGAGCCAGTTGCTTGTACCAAACCTCGTGCTCCAGAGCTTATCATGGAATTTTGTCGCTGCTCATGCTCCCAAAGGCGTGGCTCTCCTCCATGTACGTGTCAGTCGAATGGACCCCGGTGTACCGAAATGTGTAAGTGTGAAGGTAATCTCGACTGATGTGATAATGTGGGAGAGTGCAAGGAAGGCGATGATGAAGATTTGGGGCTAAGTGAGATTTGCATTGAAAGTGACGATGATTTTAATTAAAAATCTCATTGTAGAAGTGAAAAATATTGTTTGTCTGTACTTTGTCTATATAAATCTGTAACTACTGTATTTCTATAACGTGATTTTTTTTCCCTTTTCTGGCCTTGGATGGGTTCAATCAGCCAGCTACACAGATGGGGGAAAGAGAAAGAAGTAAAAAGGAAAACGTTAAAATTATATAGGTACTTTTTCTTTCAATTTCCTATGACTACCTATACTGTAAAATATAGGGGGGATGGAGGTATTTGTTAATTTATTTATGTTTGTAATGTTTTAGTTATAATTATTGTTTCCAGTGGCCCGAGAAATAGTGTCAAATATGTTAATATGCACTGGCAAATCTCACATCATTAGACATATTAATTTTTATTATTGGAAACTATAAAATGAAACTTTTTGAGAGAACGGTTAGTTCTACATAAAAAATTGTAATAACCTTTTCTCTGTATAATTGATTTAGCAATATTTTTATATAAAACTTTTTTTCGTAATCCCAATGCTTACTGATATATGGGAAAAAGTGTTTGCGACTTTTAGACATCAATGATTCTAAGTTTCAATAAAATGTTCCTACCTCATCTCTGTTAAAAGCTGTTGATCGAGGCTGGTTGCCTCTGGTTTCCTTATACTTAGAGTTCGATTTCTTCTTAAAAATGCAGAAAACCAGTCCTTCTCTGCCATTTTTGACTCATTGGAAAAACTGTGTTTTATATTATTGATTGTTGCAAATTCGTAAGCAACACGTCTTCCTGTGGGATCACACATAAAATAGATCAGCCTGGGTTTTGTACGATCTGCTTTATCTTCTAAGGACAAGGTGGAATTTCTTCCCAAACATGGACCTGTTTGTTCTTTTGGTTTTTGATTTTCTCTCTTGGAGTGTGCTAAACGGTATATGATATTTTAGGCTTGCCTGCCGAATTGAAATCCCTTGTTCTATAAACCGCAGAGCATTTTCCAGCTACTCAGCGTTCCACTTGGCTTTTCCCTTGTTTTTTGTAGTTGCAACAATATTTTGAATTAACACTAGCGTTTCCAAATTTTACTTAATTATTATAAATCAGTGTTGGGCAATACCGGTCATGACCAGTATTTCATTTTAACCTAAAATTATAGCAACTATAGTTAAATACGTTTGTATAAACAAATCCGCACACGTCGATTCCGTAATGTTTACACTTTCCGAAGCATTAGTGTTGCTTATGATTTATATTTTACGCCATAGCGAGTAATTACTCTAGTTCAAACTCCATTAATCATACGCGCGTTTTATACCCAGGCTAATAACTCTCATAAGCTGTTAATAGACATCAAAGATTATATTTATACGCGGATCTTCTATAAATAAATCTGTTTTGACATCAAAGTTTTGCGAGCGCGTTATGCATTCACAATTACGAGGAATTTAAAAATGATTTGCAATGCAGTAAAAAGCAAGTGTCTGGCTGTTTTCGCAATTATCGTCGATTTGTAATGAAACAGCCATTTATTGTGAAACGTCTGAATTATAGACGGTCAGCTCGAGAAAGTAAATGGGTGAGTTGTATGTACAGGGTGATCGCTAGCTTTGCGCGGTGCAGTAAGTTATTTGTCTCCTCCATCTTATAGAACAGAAATATTTGAATGATGATTTACTTACCAGATAACTATATTAAACAGGGTGGTTCGTCAGTAATGGTCCATAGAGTTCTGACATTAAAATATTGCGATTTAACTAAACTTACCTTAGTCCAAAAGTTGTTGTGTTATGTTAAGTCAAAAAATACTATATTTTTAATTTTCTCACATATCTTTGAAAGTTT
The DNA here is from genome assembly GCA_936432065.2 of Rutpela maculata. Taxonomy (NCBI): domain Eukaryota; kingdom Metazoa; phylum Arthropoda; class Insecta; order Coleoptera; family Cerambycidae; genus Rutpela; species Rutpela maculata. The sequence goes on from OW386292.2 coordinate 6,236,458, forward strand.
TTCAAATATCTGGTATGAAAATTGATATATATTTTAGTTAGAAAAGTTATTGTATCGCTCCACCCCAGTGACGTCCCTGCGAACATATGCTCTGATATTTTTTACCAAAAAAGTGGTACGCCACTGACATTTTTCCATGTGGATATTTTTTCTGATTAGCCTGGTCAATTCTACGTGAAAACGGTCTCTTGTGTTTTTCTCGTCAGACGCAGTTCTTGATTAAAGCAATTAAATTCAAATTGCTTCATTTAGCAGTATTGACTACTAATTTTGAACACATAAAGTTATCCTGGAATAAATAACGTTTTTACCACAGAAGACAGGAACTATACGGAAACGAAAGCTTGCCGCGGCACCTTTGATATCGGGTGTCTGATTTATGTGACCTCGAAGTGACAGTGATATACCTTACTACACTCAGAGAAATGATGTACACAAAAAATACATCAATATTTCGGTTCAATACACTGTACACTGGGAAAACTGTCTTGTTTTATATTTAGTAGATAGGTACATGAATAGGAATACGTATATACGGTATTAATGAAGTTGGGGGCCCAAGTCATAGTGTATTGCAGAATATTCAAAAAAAGAAGTACACTTCTATATTTATATCCCGTATTTCAATCATAATAATGCGCTTTTAAGCCAATGCATTTTTTTTTAATATATATTTCTTAAGATTTATGAGTATTTCGTAGCTGTTGTTAAAATTTCAACTTGGTTTCCATACTTTCAACTAAAATCTAATTCAGTGTGATGTTTTTGAAGTTCTAAATACTTTCTCCTAATAAAATAGGACTCTTTTTGTAGGTTGGAAATCTAACCTGTAATTAGCAGTCTATTTTTTTAATCAACATTATTGAAGCCTTCATCTTTTTTGGTTGTTCATATTTCTGTACAAAGGAGGTAAAAGGCACCAAGTCCATTTTATTATCTGTGACTTCTACCTCCGATGTACAGATTTGTTATTTTCTTTCTCTCGTGTTGGTATTTGTTCTGATATTCTTCGTGCTGTTGCAGGGAGATATTCTAGGTATTTACACATTAGTTACATATTATACCATTGTGAAGCGGGGGTTACCTTTTCGATTCCTTTGATTTAAATTAATCTGTGATATCACAAAAGTTAGGCTTTGAATACCAATTTAACTTCGTAAAATAAGGAAAAAAAACTGTTTCAGGATGTACTGAAAACCTGTTTGCCTGCTGGTAACAGTGATAACTAATTATAATATTAAATATTCTTTATATCGGAACTAACAAAAATAATTATGATATAACTCGCTCTACACCTGTATACAATCAATGGCAAAAGTATTGCTCCTTCATAAAGTTATAACTAATTTTTGTCTGATGTTTTAATGGTGATGGAATTACCAAACTTTGTCTTTTTGTGCAATTTTTTTATCACTTGATATAGACGAATATTCGTATTAGTTTTCCAGAAAATAACTCTTAAATTAGTGTTTATTGATTAACAGTGGTATTTATATAAAAATATTTTGTCGCTGAATATACAAATTAACCTTATTTAAATAATAAAGACTCGGATTTACAATAAATAAATATAAATTATTGTAATACTTTTATGGAAATATTTTGGCTTCAACTCCCAACAAGGCCGACTAGATTTGAGAAAGGTCACCTATTAATATACAGCATAAGGTATTTTAAATAATTATACATAGTTGTACCGTGATATGTATTATATTTTTAGTTGACAAGGAACTACTTTTTCAATTAGAGTTTAAATGAAATTAATTACGTTTTCCGTTTGCAGATTTGTGATACAATATTGGGCGATACCTTAAAATTTTCAGAATACCCCACATATCCCGAGAATGGATGGGCCGTCTCTCGCAAGTGCGTCTGAGGGAAGAAACAACCCCCTATAGCCACCCCTTATAAAATAATGTAAATTAGCTTAGTAAAGTGTATTCGAACATATCTTAATTTTAACGAGTAGTATTTATTAATACAAAAAAGTTTTTAGAACTTGTAAAGACTTCCACTAGTTCCACCCCTAGACAATTGCGCCTTATATTAAATGCGAAACTCCTAAATTGATCATTTTAAGAATAATATGGAGTACGGCCATTTGAAATAAAGAATTATAAATGTTAATCTTGTTCCAAATAGTAATAAAAGTAAAAACATTTTTAAGAACCAACCCTCCTGTCTATATAAGTGTTGATTTTATAGAAAGACTGATGAATGTTTATAGATGTTTATTAATGTTTAGATACTAAATAAAATAGATATAGAGAAACCGTGTTTAAGAGCTCTCCGGAGTCGATAGCGTTATCACCAGTTTTGTATCTATCTCAATTGTAAATATCTTCAAGTTAAACAAGGGCTACGTTGTAGATATTTCATATCAAATAATGTGTTCCCATTAAATGAGTTTTACCACCTTCATTTATGGATTTTTTATTTACTTAATTGCGCGTCGCTGAGTTTTAACAACTGTTTTCAGTAAGTCATAGGCGTGTTATACCTTGTAAAATATGTATTAATATGTCTCAGTCAAATTATCAACCTTATTAATAATGAACACAAAAATAAATTATATAAAGCAATTAAATATTTAGTAAAATCGGTTTTTTATTGTTATCGCAAAACGGGATTTACATAATTATTTCCACATTCAGTGGAAGTATAGTAACGACAAAAATTTTTTTAAAAATTTTTAATGTTCAAATAGGCGTAGAATGTCATGAAACGTCGAGATTTTAAGTTTGGGCGAAAAAAAATTTCTGTCTGTAACTTTTTTTGTGCTCACGTTTACTCTGAAACCGTTTAAGATATTGACTTGAAATTTGGTGCACGAATGTACTTTAACGAGATCTGGAACTATATTATATTTTCATCTTGTTCCGTCGAAGGGTTGGGGGTTAAATTGAGGTAAATTTGGGGTAAATAGGTAAATCAAGCAGGTAAGAGTCCATAAAATTGGTATTTAGTATGTACAAGAGAAGCTAAGGTCTCAAAAATTTTTTTGGCATTAGCTACCCCCACCCTATTATCAAAGGAGGTGAAAAAAAAAATGTGATTTAGTATGTGTACAAGAACCAAAGGCTTCATATTTTTTTTTCTTCATCCACACAGGTAAAAATAAGGGTAGATTTTATTCCTATGCATTCAAACTGACCTATTTAACAGCTTTAAACCTAATATAACCTATAAGTGAAAAATTGTATGTATTAAATAACAGTCATAAACCTAAAAGTTTTAACCAATAAAGAGGTCATGAATGTTATTGAGCAGCTGAGGGTTATTTCCAAAGTAATTTTTCGCGCGGAATCCGAATCTTGCCTCAGAATTGCGTGTTTTTTTAGTTTTTTTAAATTACACTCAAAGAAATAGTATGGGTAAATTCAACAAAAAAAAATGGTTAACTGACAATATTGTTAATTTTGTTAAACTAAATTATATGGATGGTATTTTTAAACAAGAGGTGAACAAAACAAACATTAACTTAAAAAATAGATGAATAAGACTATTATTTTTTTCGTCTGACTATTATTTTGTTGAATTCTGTCAAATTAAACTAGATAATAGTATATTTTATTTTTAACTATTATCGAATTGTAATTCTAACCCAGTATTAGTTCGCTGTATTATTGTACTTGGTAGACAAACCAATATTATTTCGTCTTCTAGAAGTTCTAAAAGAATTACCATAAAATTTGCTTGCTTACCACGTAGTCTATTACAGAAATTATTCCCAGATGACGCCACATACAAATCACTGACAATAATCAATCATGAATTATCTTATACTCATGAATTTATAGAAAATTAATAACATGATTGCAATGTTGAAATTCTCTCAGGGATCATCGATATATTTGGATGGATTTTAATCATTGGTTTGGGTGGTCTGATGTCTCAATACTGAGATTTTGGCTAACCAAGAAAAACTTCATCATACAATAAAGTGTAGATCAACCTAGAAATTAGTTGGTGAACAAAAAATAAAGTAGTTGTACTATTTAGTTGTAGACCAAATTGAAAATGGTTAGTGAACATAAAAAAAATGTCATTGTACTATTTAATTTGTTACAAGAAGATATGATTATTAAACTACTATTTGTTTACGAAAACAAATAAAGTTGTATGACTATTCTTTTCGGATTGATTTAACTATGAAACTAGATAGGCGCGATTTCATATGCTCTTTTTGGTTGAATTTACCTATCATTTTCTTTGAGTGTATTTATTTTATTTCGAAATTTTTTAGTCTTAAATAAACTTAGAGTTTTACCCATATCAAGGAGATTATAAAGAAGAAAGTAGTTCGCCATCTTGAATTTTTGATGTTGTAATATAACTTATGTTGCGCTGTCACCTGACTTACAGGCGCATGCAAAATTTCAAACCTCTAATTTACCAAGAAGTGGGTATGTGCGTTTTACGCACATCGCGTTTTAGATGAAACAGGTTATAAAGAGAAGTAGTCCGCCATTTTGGCGACAGACGCCATTTAGAATTCTTGATAATGTAATAAAGCCTATGTTGCATTGTCACCTGACTTACAGGCGGATGCAAAATTTCCAAGTGGGTATGTGCGTATTAGATGAAACACCCTGTATATATAGCAACGCTACATAGCTTATTGTATTTTACTTGCCAAGCCCTTTCATCTGATACCCATATCAAGGAGGTTATGAAGAAAAAAGTAGTCCGCCATCTTGGCGACAGCCGCCATTTTGAATTTTTGATGATGTAATATGGCCTATGTTGCATTGTCAATTAACTTATGACCCCATAAAAATGAATTTGGTACCCAATATACACAAACACTACTTCGTTTGTTTATGACTCTCGACCAAGAAGGAAAAAGAGGAATAATTTTTAGGTTAGGTTAACCCAAAGCCACTTTGCCGCAGCACTACTCTAAAGTACAATGTCTTAAGGGTATTTGCCATTTTTTTCATTTAATTTGATTAAAATTTCTATTGTCGGCAGATTTTTGTCCAAAAAAGTTCATATTTTTCCCACTGTGAGGCGGGGGTAGAAATCCAAAAAAAAAATTATGAGCGAAGGAAGAAATCCGAAAAATATAAAATTTTAGTTTTTTATAAGCGAGGAGGAGAAATCCAAACAAAATTTATGAGCGAAGGAAGAAATCCGAAAAATTTTAAATGTTAGTTTTTTATGAGCGAGGGGGAGAAATCCGAAAAATTTATTGACAAATAAAGAAGAGAAATCCAAAAAATGTTTTAATGAGCAAAAGGGAGAAATCTGAAAAAAAACATTTTTAGCGACCGCTGGGTAGAAATCCAAGAACATTTTTTTATGAGCGGGGGGGGGAATTTAAAAAAACAGTTAAATATTATTTTGAATCTATCTTTATATGCAGGAAAGCGCCCGCGAATACGGGAGCAAAAATAATTGCGCCAGCGCGGCCGGCGAATGGTTCCTGCGGGAGGGGATTACCACCATTACCCCCTTCGTAAAACCGCCCTTGCATGCTACTAGCCTCTACCTTGGAAATGTTTCTTAGCCTCGCTGCGTTGGAATGAAGAAATAATTGGCAGAATAAAAATATTTGTGATTTTGGTACTAGGAGCTCTAATGTATGGTTTTTTTAACTAATATTAATGTATATTATTTTTTTGTGGACAAGCCTATTCTCCAGGGACAAAATCTCTTCTTCGGTTTCTTCTATACCTCGCGCATAAAGTATTAACAGTGACAGATTGTGATTTGTTACCAAGAGTGTAGCGGCACGCCCGCCTAACAGATGTGCATACTGTCATACTGAAGCACGTGCCGCTCCACTTTTAAGATCCCCAACTTGTATTACTTCACTTTCAATACTTTATGGTCAAGGTATAGTTCATTCATTAAATATGGGAATTATAGCTCTCCATTGCACATGACCTCTTGCTCGATCTTCCTAGCTATTTACAGCTTCAGCACTTTTAAGTGTTTCATGCAAGATATCTGCGCTTCTTCCAGCAGCTTTCCGTGCAGTATGGATTTGGGTGGTCTGTTCTCCTCCATCCAAACGACATGCCCAAATCACTAAATTTTGAGTTTAGAATTTCTATGCTATTACATCGAGCTCTGTGTAGCACTTCGGCATTGGATACGTAGTCATACCATTTCATTCTTAACATTTGTCGGAGGTATCTCCGTTGTACCATGCCTTGAATATATAACAAATAATAGCGACCCTAAAGCACATCCTTGAGGGACCCTTTTACAATAAATTCTGCACATTTGACTGTAGGTATACTATTTAGTTGAACTTTTAGTGTACATATAATCTGTCGCAAAGTAACATGCTCGTATTTTCGAAAATTAAAAATTAATATTTTTTCAAATCAAACATACAACGTGCATGTTTCATTTGTCTGCAAAGACGTATTGAAAGGTGTAATTTTTTCACAGCGTTTGCCTCTAGTAAATGTTTATCTGCTTTATCTGACCCGCAGCGCGGTCGTGTAAATAAAACTTCCTAGATCGACTTGACCACCGGTCCTGGGGCTCCACAGCCCCCAATAGAGAGCGGCTGTCTTCCGTCTAGCTCTCGTCTGGCATGTCCTTCGCGCTTCTGTGTTTTATTGATCGACAGACCGCCTACACGAACTCCCTAGTTGATCATCACACCGTGCTTTATCAACCTTCCTCCGCATGGTAACTGTGGTTCTTTTTATCGCTCTCTGCCTATTGTTATTCCGAGGTTTTTCTGTAGATTAAAGAGAATAGTGACCGCAGTATATACCGCGGTGGGTGCGGGCTGAATGGCCCGGTTGTAAGGCGAACAGGGGATCGTGGATTAATTGGTCAATTTGCCAAATGAGGTTTTTTAATGGGGACTATTTATAAGTCAGTTTGCGAAGTCTTCATTGAAGGATAATATAAAAGACCGGAGGAAACTGATATTCTGAATTTTAGGATCCCATTTTTCATTTTATAATTTTTTTTTTCAAACGACAGTATTAACGAGGCAGTAACAAATGAGAGAAAGAGAGAGAGGGAGAGAGAGAGAGAGGGAGAGAGAGAGAGAGAGAGAGAGAGAGAGAGAGAGAGAATTAACTATGGTGTACCCCAGGGATCTGTCCTGGGGCCACTGTTATTTTAATCTATATAAATGACTTTACTGGATTTATGTTGCCTAGCAAATGAACTCTGTCCGCAATATTGCCAATCTGTTCCAACATAGAACTCCAGGCAACAAATTTCGAAAAACAGTTCGTCTCCAAGTTATTGATTACACGGGCACACAAACAAAGAAATTCTGAACTGATCACCTGACATATCATTTTATATGTACAGGGTGGGCCAAATTAGACGGGTTTTGAGGTTTTCTCTAAAACAATGGCAGATAGACAAAAACCAGTATAGTGGTCGATTTTCGAAAAAAAAAAAACAATGACGCAAACCGCGATCGTCTTCCTTTTTCGACTACCGAGCTACAGAGCATTTTTGGAAAATGGTCATTTTTGGATGATCTCTATATCTCAATTACCAAGTGTCGAATCGAAAATCGAGCAACACATTCTTAAGGCACTTTTTTGAGTAGAATCCGTTGCTGATAAGAAGAAAATTATGCATGCCTCAGTTTTCGAGAAATAGACATAACTTGTATTTTTTTAAACGAAACACCCTGCAAATTATTTCATTATTCGATTACAACTTAAATTAGCTATCCAACGATATATTATGTCTCATATTTATCTCTAGAAAAAGTGGTTAATTTTCGAAAAATTTAATATTCTTGTGAGGGGCCCATGGAAAACTGTGTATTAACAACAACACTTTTAATAATATAAAATAATTTTGCCAAAAATAGGAAAAACTAAACTACAATAAATGTTCGAATTATCTTCCATTGACATCTATGCATATTTATCGAATTTCTAATATTTATTGAGAAGGCCATGGCAAAAAAACAATCGAAAAAATCGTAAATGTCAAAAAGTAATTTGTGAATTAATTGTGGGCGAGCATTGTTAAACGTAGTTCAGTTCAGTTCAGTTCAGTAATGGTGAAAAATATGATATGATTAAGTGTTTCATAGAATGCGGAGAAGATTCAAATTTAGGTTCCGAGCTTTATTTTAATAGGTAAGTTATAGACAGCAAAAATTTGTGCCAAAAGTGCCACCTAAACAATATTTTTAGATATCCAGAAAAGAGACAGCGAGAGATAAAAATATTCAGAAGGCCACAACAAAATCTAAAAGAGTTTGAATCATTTGTAAAACCTCGAGCAAAAACATATAATAAAGCAGGTAGAGAAGCTGTAGAAAATATTGTTTTAAAAACTGTAAGAGAAAATCCTAATATATCGTTCCGCGAAATACAGCGAAAAGGAATAACGAAAACAACTGCGTTGCATTGTTGTAACAAAATAAATTCAAACCCTACAAAATTAGGATTAGTCACCATCTATACCCAAACAACTTCACATAGTGGAGTGCAAATATAGTATTATTTTCTTTATTTGTTTAAGAGACTTGGATAGGAAATCTGGATGTGGAAGTAATGATTCCTTAGGCAGTGGTTTTCTTTTCTTTCGCAATTAAAATACAACAATAATATACCCTTCACAGAAACGAAAACTAGTTTAATATTGTAATTGTTAGGCATATAATTCTGTAGAACATTACCAAAATAACTTGGAGTTAATTCACATGAAACTCACCTTATATTTTGCAGACGCTATTAGTTTATACTATCAAATATCTTATATATCCTTAAAAATTGCATTTTTACGATATTCAATTTGCACTCGGCAGAAATGCTGACAACGAGGTTCATGAATACCTTATCCGGTAATTCGTTATCAAATTGTTAGTAAGGAATATGGATGAAACGTGCCTCTTGTTAGAGCATGTAGAAAGTAACAAAGAAACTTCTTGAAAATATTGAAATAATAAAGCTAATGGACGAAGTCAAGGCTGGTGAAGAGCGCGTCAGACTTTGAGTGCAAGAAGGGGAGAAATAATAGCTGTTCAATAATGTTTGCTTTAATTGAGTATAACCATTTATGTAGGCTGTGTTGTGAGGGTGGTCCCCCCCTAGTTGATTTGTAATCAAATATGTAGAGAATACTTTTTATCCCTTTTTCTATCTATAAGCAATCATTAATGAGTTAATACAATTTTTAGCACAGTTTATGTGAAAGCATTTCTTTTCATTTGAAAGTCAGTAGCGGAAACGATAGTAAGATCACATATAGTAGATAACTGGGTTGAGCTGATTTAAATAACTTGATTAGAATCATGAATTTAATGGTCATTTTTATTTAAAAAATTATTTCTTTTTCAAGTTTAAACATTATAAAGAACAAATTTTATTAGTAAAAATTTTTATTTAACAAAAACCTTTAATTTAAAAACTTAAAACATTGATTTAACAAACATAGGAACATATAAAAATAAAATAAATGATTTTTCAAAACAGTACAAAACAAGGCATATTAAGTACTATAATATTTAATAAAGAGAAATACTAATTCAGATGCTTTTTCATTGCCCAATCTATTCCTAATATCTGAATGAACAAGTCCTTATGAAGAAGTCATTATTTCCACGTCTGCAGAAGAAGCAACGGCACACAGAAAGGGGATTATCAGATCCAATACTTTGTTAATTTGTGGAAAAACTTTTTGGGATTTCCACCATATTCTGTAATATCTCCTTTGAAACCACTGTTTCTTGGAATGGATTATTTGACACTTTTTAAACAATCAATGGATCAGTGTCATCTTTGTGTTTTTCATAGATTTGCAACAACTTGGGCCATTCAGTGACATAAACCTCAAGGCAGTCGGAAACTGTATTCCATCTAACATCTTGTGGTAATATTAGTTTCTTGCCTCAATTTTTCTTTGTAAGTGTGAAAATATTTTACAATTTGAACTACGTGATTTTACTTTTCAAATCTTTGATTGATTGATTTACCAGCGTGCGGTAGGCATTACTGCCACTCCCAGGTATACAGCTGGGCCTGCTACGTCCACGCTGGGTTGGATTAGGGTCATGCTTGTTGCCAGCAGCGAGAGCCACATGGCGCATGGTAAAGGAATGTGGGATGGGAGGTGTAGGTATTTGAGAGATGCGTTACCGCATTGTGTCGTGAGGAAGCTTTTAAGCTCTCTTTTTTGGTTGGTGTTTTTGGTTCTGGACTTCTACCTCTTCTGAGTCTTCTTGTGAACTATGCTGCCGCGTTGTGTCGTGATATGGAATGTTTATGCTTCTTTCTTTGTGTTTCTGCTTCTTCGAATCTTCTTTTTCTGAGTCTTCTGATACCTTGGTTTCCGATTGTGGTAGAGTATATATAGTTGTGATGTTCATTTTTTGATCCTGATGTTACACCCTCTCAATTGTTGTTCTCCACTGTAGCATAGTTTTCCTGTTTTTAGTTTGTTGCTGTTCGGTACTAGCGCTTTCTTCAGTAGATGTGTTGGTTCCCTTCCTTGAATATGTCCCCAGAACTTCATTGTGTACATTTCTGTCCTTTTTTTAATTGTCTTTCCTCCTAATAGTGTTGATGTTTTATTTCGCTGTTTTCGTCTTGTTTTTACGAGTAGTTGGACGATGTCCCTTTCTGCTCTTCTCAAAAATTTCTTCTGTTGGCTTCTGTTGTTGCCGTGTTTTTGACTCCATATATCATCGTTGGTCGTATGACGGCTTTTTACATATATTTGATAAGGTCCCATGATAATTTATTTCTCTCATTGGACGGTATGATTGCCCTTGTTACTCTGTATGCCGTTTTGATAATCTCCTTTATCGTTTCTCTCCGTTCCAGCTGGTTCGTCAGGTCTGTTCCTAGGTACTTCAATTTGTTCGTTGTTCTTAGAGAGTATTATTCATCTATTTTGTGTTCCTCTCCGCTGGTCCTACTCTCTTTATTAGGCTTTATTAGGCTTTTCTTGAAGTTTGTTTTCAGTCCAGATGTGTCCTGCGGCGATTTTTTAGCTGTTTGTACTTGTTTTTTTCCTCCTATCGGGTTCATAGGTGACCTGTCCCTTTTTTCTTGCCGCAATTTTTATTTTTGATTACCCTTTGATATCCAGTCTAATTCTTCTCCTGTCAGTTGTTTTTCGATTTCTTCGAAGTATTTCTTCTGGGAGTCTTCGTGCTGTAGTAGAGAGCTATTTCAGGTACTCTATGGTGTATTGTCGTTTCCTTCACGTCTTTTTTCTTCTTTTATTTCGAATGTTTCGCATAGGGTTTTGAGGTCTGTATTCACTTCTGCTGTCCTTTTTGCTTTAACGTTTTTGATCCTTTTTCTTATCCCTCTACCTGCTAGGATATGATCTATTTGTAAGGTTGAGCTTCCATTCCTCCAAGTGCCAAAACAGATTTGTCTTTTGCTCCACATGTTTGTTATTGTTAAGTCAGACATGTGTGCTTGACTTTTCAGCGCGTTTCCAATTGTGCTTTTATCTTCCTCCATCTGGTCGTCTCTTCATATATATGCGTTGAAGTCTGCTGATATTATAATGGGCATTTTTCTTTTTTCGTTTGAGAGAAAATTGTATCACGTGAATTTCCACTATCCGTTTATGCGATGTAAAAAATTCAGTTTTTGCACGGTATACTAGTAAACTAATATTACGCCACTGACCAGTTCGGGCTCAGTTCAGATTCAATATTTATAGCCAGCCAGTAAATAAAGTAAAGTAAAAATTAAAAATTATCAGGAAATTATTGACCTGTAAGAAAATGTGTTTATTTAATACAAGTTAAAAATGTCACACTTATCTGATCCCTTGGTTCTTGCTCGAGTTTCGATGTTGAACACACTTGAGTGTCGAGGGTTCGATTGCACTATTTTATGGATGCACGTGTTCATTTACTAATAGCTGAGCATTTCTATTAAATAACTCTAAATTAGTAATTTCCAGATATTAATTCTGTTTCAACTTTGTTCTTTTTTTGTGGCACACCGATTTACGCGGAATTTTTTGAGCTGCAATTCACTTAAGCTTTATCAAATTTAACGGAGTTTTACCCGGTCTTTTCGAGTTTTGCATGGGAGCGTTTCGCCGCAGTACCCATCCCCTCGAAAACCCGATCAAACCTCCTATTATTAAAGCAACATTAAGTTGTATAAAAATATACAATATGTATTGATTTTATCATTTTTTTTTAGGTTAAGTACATATTTATTGTATAACTATATAATTTGTCTTGTTCGAAATTTTATTGCGAACAATCTCAATTTTTTGTTTCTGTAATGTGACCAATACGACCAGAGATATTGACAATACACGAGAAAAAACGATGTTTTGCTATTTCAATTGTTTAAACGGTGTTCCCGACCTCGCCCGAAGCCCAACTTGCAGTTATATTTCTTTATATATATACTTTAGATTCCAGTGGAAGAACTCCTCCATCCCGGCACTTTCTCTATTTCGATTTTTGGCGTTATTTTTCCTCCACTATATTCCATGGGCCAAGCTGACCGCTGGCGGGATGCCTCCCTTCCGGCCGGTATCATGTTGTTTAAAACACCGCGCACACTTGGATCCTCGGATGACGTTGTAAACGTGACTGGAATTGAATAATAATAAGCTGCATTAGGAAAAGTATACGGCAGACAAACGCAGCCAGTACGATATATATTATGTAAAAAGAGATATCCAGTCTCGATTACTGGCTTGCACAACATTATTACAGCTTTCGCACGATGTTTCCTCGCGGATTAAAAATTCAGAAAGTTGGTAATTTTATTCTCTCGGTTAAGACCTTTTTTGTTAATAATCGAGGTGAGCGAAGGTCGTGCCGGTTTATTTTTAAGTTGATTTCACCGTATTTGCAGACGCAGTTTTATTATGACGGGATTTTAATTTGTAAATCTCAGTAAAATGTACATTTGTAATTTGCAGATTATTACTGATGATATGTTCAACGAGCTTGTGTCCCCTGATAGTAATAAGAGTACAGTTCCAGACGATATAGATAGATCAGAAATTTAAAGCGTACGTCGATGAGATTAAAAATACACTCTAAAGAGGAATTGAAACAAAATATCAGAGATGTCATTCCACAAGTCAAGGTATTAGAGGAGAAAGTTTTTAAACTAGAAAACTGCTGTATAACTTTTGACCGTAAATTGCGTAAAAACAATATAGTGATCTTTGGGCTAGAACACTCCGACAATCTACTAAATGAAACACTTTCAAAGCTTAAAGAATTACTTGAAATCGATATAAAGGAAGAAGATGTAAACAATATTTATGAAATTGACAGAAAGGAGTCAGACAAAGAGCAACCAATTATACTGGAATTTGTTTCGTATCTTAAGAAAGCGTTATTATTAAAAAATTTATATAAGCTGAAAAATACGCCGATTTCGATTGCAATCGACCGCTGTCCTGAAGATCTTGCAAATCATAAGATCCTAGTCAACCAACTAAAAATAGCCAAGTCCAAAAATATTCCTGCCTATTTAAAGGGTCGCTCCTTAATAACAAATGGTGAACCTTATCATGCATCTGACTTTCAACAGCGAACAATAAATAGCGTCCAGCCTGAAGGTAATCCAAGCACATACGAGGTGGATATCAGTGGACCCGAAGGTCATATTACCAAAAGAGAGAATCATTCCCAAAATAGCAAGGCCCAATCAAGCAAATCAGGATCAATGTCCTCGATAGCTAATGAAAAGAAGATACTGCGTTCACTAAACAAAAAATAAATTTGTATTTATTGTTTGCATTTTTGATTTGATTGTAATATATTTTATATTTGTATTTTTTATTGTTGTACCTATATTTAGTCCCTATTATTATTGTGATATAATCAATGTCTGCGTAAAAAACCGCTGCCCAAGGAATCACTACTTCCACATACAGATTCTCTATCCAAGTCACTCACAACGAAAAAACTTTGTATGTGAAAATAATTATTTATGGAACTTTAATAATATAATATTTGAAATCCTCTACCCCAAAAACCCATAAAACGATACCCCACATCGGTAGTGGGGTGGAGGGTGGTGATAGTGGGGGGGGGGTGGGGGTGGATGAAGTAAAAGAATATTTTGAGGTTTCTGGTTCCTGTACATACACTAAAACACAATTTTTTTTCATCCCCTTTAATAAGGGGGTGGGGGTGGCTAACGCCAAAAATTTTTTTTGAGACCTTAGCTTCTCTTGTATATACTAAATACCAATTTTATGGACTCTTACCTGCTTGCTTGACCTATTTATCCCAAATTTACCCCAATTTATCCCCCAACCCTTCGACGGAACAAGATGAAAATATAAGATCTCGTTAAAGTACATATGTGTACCAAATTTCAAATCAATATCTTAAACGGTTCCAGAGTAAACGTGCGCACAAAAAAAAGTTACAGACAGACAGACCGACAGACAGACAGACCGACAGACAGACCGAAAATTTTTTTTCGCTCAAACTTAAAATCTCGACGTTTCATGACATTTTAAGCCTATTTGGACAATAAAAATTTTTAAAAATTTTTTTGTCGTTACTGTACTTCTACTGGACGTGGAAGTAATTAGTACCTATTAATAATTAATGTTTTTATTATTAATATATTTTCTTTTGAAATGTCTCGGTTAAAGATTTCTCACATTAATATAAGATCCTTAATACCTAGTTTAAACGAAGTCAAAGAAATTCTAAATAAATATAGTTTTGATGTAATGGGTATAACTGAAACTTGGCTGTCGGGTAATGAAAATGTTAATATACCTAACTACAATTTTTATAGTGTAAATATACACGCGGTGGAGGTATTGAAGTATTTGTAAACAAAAAATTTAAAGTTGAAATTGTATCTAATACAGTTGTATCTAAGGTGATAGGCCCTGGTAGGGGAAATAGGCCGACGTTAAATAGTTAAAAAAAAACAACGAATTTATAGATCGATTTCGAATATCTAAAGAATGTGTGCATTAGGGTGGTCCTTATTTATACTTGACGGAAAAAAAATTATCGAATTTAGTTTGCGGCACCCTCCACAATGGTTCCAATTTCTAAAAAAGTAATCACTTGAAAATCTGAGTCAAATCGGTCAAGGGGAAAACGTGCCGCAAGCACCCTCAAGATTCTGAATTTCTTGAAATACTCCATATTGAGAAATTGACCCTTTCTAAAAATTAAACAATAGACAGGTAGGTGTTAACTCATAATAGATATAAAATAGTTTATCAGACCTTTTTCCCAAGAAAGGGGAAAGTCGTTGCTAGAGGGAGTAACAGTAAATCATTTGGAAGGGCTTGTTGTGGTAAAGACAGTACAGTTTTAACAGTATCTCACTGTCTCTTGTACTGTGACGAGTGACTATGAAATTCAGTGATTTTAAAATGAATATTTTCAATTATTTAATTTCGATATGGCGGGAATTACTTTGCATCATGATAATCGAGTTTATCTTCTTGGACATTACACTCATGCGACCTCTAGTAAACTTTCATCTAATAAACAAGTATATTCAAGTTCAAGAAAAACTTGGAGTAACAAGCGGTCAATTGGTTCCAATTTTTCAAAGGTTCCAACAGGAATGGCCCCAAATTAATCAAGAATATTTCAAGTTTGAAGACCTGTTGTTAGCGACCACCTACAAAATACAGGTGAAATTTTTCCACTTTATACAGCGTACTTTCGAAGATTCAGAACGTCAACCCCGAGAAGATTATAGGTAGTTTCTGGAATTAGCATTCATACTGTTGGGAGAAGTTCCTCCACGAGACATCTTTTCGTGCTCCAGTAGCGATGCATCATGCCCGATGGAAGGCAAAAGCCATTTATACTTTAAAGATTTTTTTGATTCGGGATTAATTCCATTCAGCGGCTTCAGAATGAAAACATATATGAGATATTTCAATTTTTGTTATTAAAGTTTACTTAGAAGCTTGGTTCTTAGCACCACTGACTGGCAACTTCAGCTCCATACCAAGATTAGTGTTTTTTAAAAAAAACTTCACGACTATAAATCCACGGATCCGAGCAACAGTACACAAATTTAAAAATTACTTATGGTACCTTGCCTTATCTTAAGTACAGATAAAAGTTATTTGAAATGTTATGATTTTGTAAAAAAAAAAAACTGAAAGTCGTCAAAGACGTGGCGCGGAACTAGGTGTTAAATTATTCAGCGATTACAATAGTTTATTGACAAAAGACGACGAGCAAAAACATTATGTGCTCCAAGTAGTGTCTGAGAAAACGACAAGGGCGGATCTGGACCTTGAGCTTGGGGGGTAACCCTGAATCCAAAATTTTTTTGAAGAGCGGAGGGGTAGAAATCCAAAAAAAAACTTTTTCGTCCCAAAATTTTTTTGAAGAGCGGAGGGGAGAAATCCGAAAAAAAATTTTTCGCTCTAAAATTTTTTTTGAAAAGCGATGGGGAGAAATCCAAAAAATTTTTTTGAAGAGCGGGGGGAAGAAATCCGAAAAAATTTTTCATCCTAAAAAATTTAAAATAAAAATTTCTTGGGGGGTAATTACCCCCCAAGAAATTTTTATTTTATATAACAGGGTAATTACCCTGTTAAAATTTTTTTTCTTCCCAAAATTAACAAAAATCATACCATTTTAAAACAAAAATTGATGATTTACAGAATCTTGAGGTGGGTAATTACCCCATAAATCCGCGCCTGGAAAACGATTCCCCGACTTAAAAAAATGAAACTTTGCCCAACATGTAAGGGATTGATGTTTCCTTTTTAATTAAGTATTCGGTGTTATTTTGTTATTTTTTTTTTAAATCTGTCGCAAGGAATTGATAAAAAAATCGATTCAACCTGAACGCACATTAAACCCATTGTCTAAAAAGGGGGCGTTGCGGCACCCCTTAACGTAATTCGATCATGCTAAAGTTTTACACAGAGTATTTTTTTATGAAATGGAACCATTCTGGGGGATGCCGCAAAAAAATATCTAAATTTGAAAAATGAGGACCACCCTAGTGGGCATATATAGTATTAGACATATTAGTCCACATTTAACTCTGACTTTTCGGTGGCAAATTGTTGTTTTGCATTTTTTTTTTTTAGGTTTTCATATTTACATCTTAGATTTTTTAGGAGTTTGTTTGGTAAAACCATTTGTGTTATTAAAATCTTTCCCAAGTGCAATCCAGGCATTTGCTTTATCCTTCCAAGTAACCGAGTCAATTCTCTTGCATTCGATTACATCTTTACTATTTTTAACTAACTGAATCAATAGTTTGATTTCACTGACGTTGAAATTTAAAGATCTTTTGTCACTTATGGCAAAAACTCAAAGTACAAGTAATGAAAATGATATCAATCGCCAATTTGCTACCAAAATAACGATCTTGAAAGCACCTACAAAACGGATTTAGCGAACACTAAAATCTAAAGTTTAAACCTCCAGTAAAACTTCAGTTTAAACTTCTAGTTAAACTTTAGTTTAATCTTTACCTATAAAACCGGCCCTAAGTCGAAGACTTAAAGTTTTGTTATGTGATGCACTTGTACTGCCCTGTTTTAATTACTGTGATACGGTCTACGGTCCATGCCTGATTAAACGACGGTAACCAGGATACAAAAAGTGCAGAATTCGTGTATCCGGTTTATTTTTAATTTAACAAGGAGGCAGCAGATTAGTGAAAAATTTAAAATATTAAATTGGCTGCATATGACGCAAAGACGACAACATCATCTGGAATATTTTATACATAAGTTATACTAGCCTCAGTACTTTTATAAGCTCCTAACTCCACGATCTTTACTTCACTAAAGAAATCTGAGGTTTATTGATTTGAAAGAAAAAGAGAAAAAGAAGAACAAGAAAGACGCCAGGAAGAACTGAGGAAAATCCTGAGCGATCAAATGAAAATCCAACAAGACGCTATGAATTCAATCACTAACGAAATCAAAGAAGAGATAAACAAGGTCGAAGAAAAAGTAGGTGTGGTCAAGACAGTCAAGTCAAAGGGGAAGTAAGCGACATCAAAGAAAAGATGAGTGAGGTCGAAGGAGAAGTGGAGTGCCTTAAACGACAATTGAGAGAGAAAGGAGGCCAGCTGGTAGCATCATCAGGTCCTCGTTTAAAACCTTCCTCATTTGACGGCCAAAGCTCATGGGCAACATACAAGAGACAATTTGAGGCGGCTGCAAGTGCGAATAACTGGAATAACGAGGAATAGGCTATGGCATTAGTTCTGGCGCCAAAGCGCCAAGCCTCAGAGTTACTTCAGACTATCCCGGTGAAGAAACAAAGGGACTTCAAAGTCTTGAAAGCTGCATTAGACTTGAGATATGGCGACCAACACCTTACCCAAGTATACCAGGCTCCGCTAAAATCAAGGAGTCAAAAGGATGGGGAAAGCTTACAAGAATTCGAAGCTGCGATAGAGAGACTGGCACATCTGGCATATCCGAGTGCATCAAGAGAATTTCAAAAATTAGCCGGGCATGGCATCAGGGCCGAATTCTTAGAATATCGCGGCATGAAAGTATTAGCGAGGCTTTGATGGGTACCTTCGAAGTAGAAGCTGCCTTTAAAGACACCCCGTGGTCAGAAGTGCGTGCTGTGACAGTTACAGAGGCACAATACAAAATAAGTCATTTTTCAGTTGGCTGCCGCACCGCTGACTACTCACGCCCCCGCTCTGCCGCAGCCGCATCTGTCTTACAAATCTCCGTAGCTCCATCTCATACTGTTACGTTCTCATATATAGTATCTTATCTCCGGAATTTTAAGTGTGTGTATCGTACTCGTGGTTTTCTTATGTTGTTTGTATTGTACCTAATACCTAATTTTTCCCTTTTTTAAAAAACTTAGATAATAGTTAGTGTTATGCACGAAATGGAAAATTCTACAACTGATAGCAATAGTTCTGAGAGCAAAATCAGCTCACTTAATTTAAAACGCAAAAACAGTAACAATGTGTAATATGTAAAAAAATTGGAGGTAACTATAATCGAATCAACCAATAAAACTTTCTTTACTGCCACAGTTAGATGAGGAAAGTGATTTGGATAAATAATTTTGTTTTTTATGAGTTATCATGTTCCTAATGGTTAATAAAATAAATCTTATAGATGTTCGTATGTAATAGTAATACAGCCCGTCTAATGCTCCAAGTGAATCCCATTGCGACCACAAAGCCTTCAATCCTACTCATTTGTTTGAGACATCCTTCCATTCTGGTCGGGTTCCTTTTTCCTTTGCTCGCAATATGGGTCCAATTTCTGCATCACTCAGTTACTCTTGTCTGAATGAATTATATTGATTACCCATCTAAATATTAAATAATATACTCGTAATATTGCAAGTTCAAATATTTTTTATTTATTTTTACCCTGTTCCACCGCATTAATAAAACTATAACATATATATGTTATAGTTTAAATACATATTATATCAAAATATGGTAATAGTGTCAAACGGGGTAGTCACCCTTCAGGCCATTGAAAAAATGTATTAATTTTTTTTAATGCATAAAATCATCGTAGAAGCGTAATATTTTTTCCTCCTAACACTAATATTATTTGTGCCAAATTATAAAGCGATCCGTCAAATAGGAGGTGAGAAAAAAACATTTAGGGGTAAATTATTTTTTTTCCACCACATGCAGACTCCAAAAGCTTAAAACTTTGTACCCAAAACAGTCAGCATACGAGACATCTTATGGAAGCTCATACTCTTTCTTATTGTGTAAAAAAAATCTTTGTTTATCTAGTTTTTCTAAAAAAAATTTGGTTGAGTGTAACAGCAGCTCTAGAGAGCTGAACTCCGCCATTGTAAAAACACAAATAAAGACATTATTTATTAATTATTTATTTAATATTTAAACTAAATCCTTCGTGTTATAAACATTCGAACGCCACCTTTGTACATCCAGATCTCCAAAACCATTAACTCTACAGAAATGAGAAAAAAATTGAAATTCATCCTCAATTTAGTAACTTTCTTATTTGTCTATAGCATGTTTTCGCTGAATGTAATATCTTTAGAGTTATTTGATGAAAACCTATTTGATATTCCTCTTTTTCAAGCTAAAATCTCAATTTTCTAGTCGTTATAACTTAAAGAGTATCAATTTATATGAAAAGTTACATGGAACTTTTTCTTCTTAAAATTTGATTCTCTTTCAGCTTCAATGTTTTTGTTTTTCTTTTAGTTGCCAACTCCTGAAAAGGGGTGGCATCCACCCCCTATAAATTAGCAAACCGCCGCATAATACAGAAACTTTTCTTTGATGCATTTACTATTAAGCTGCCAAAAATGAACGAAATCTGTTTCATACGACATTATTCCGAAGTTAAAATCTCTAGTACTAATACTGTACTAAAATCTTACATAACTACTTTGATTAAATTTTATAGCAAATCTGAAACGTTATTTCTTTTTCTTTTTCATTAGATGCATGAAAAATAATATGTTTAACGCGTAAGAAAAGTAGGCTTTCAAGCTAATGCTAATTTAATGCACGAGCATAGTGGGTTACATTAAACTATTAAACTGATTAGAAAACTATATACCACTTTTCTTTACTTGTTAAAAAATCTACTATAGCTCGAGCATATTGTGTATTTTTTTGAAAGTATTCGAAACAGAGTATACTTTACCATCTTACAACGTTTCTCAGCCTGCCTTGAACTATCCCATTTCCTCGGACAATAAATTTTTATTATTATTATCATCGTTTCATTCGTTTAGTCGCATATCGAGCACTTCGCATCTGAAATAAAGCAAAACAAGTGCGAAGAACGCCGCATAAACTGTCATAAAAGTATAAAAGGCTCGCCAAATGGCCCTGGCAGTTTACCGTGTCCGCATTAGCGACGTGTCATGTTCGGGGGGAGGTCATAAAGAATTCGTAATGGACGGTCTGGCCTGACTCAATAAAGCCCGAGAGCTCCCACACCCTACCCCTATCAGTCTCCCGCACTCGGATAGAGATTCGATTTCGAGGCAATTCGGCGAAATAGCCCGCCGACGATGCCTTACAGGTCGATTGGAATAAACAACGACATGCAGACGGGATGCGAAGCAACAGGGGCGAAAGACGCGATAAAAGTGGTTGCGAAGAGGAAAAATGTGATAATGATGGACGGAGGATGGAAGATGGAGTGAAATAAATGGGGGTTAAACGGGAGCAATTTTCTCAAATTTGCTTTGTTTGTTGAATATCGCTCAGTGAAGCACGTTTGTGAACATTTTATATCCTCGATATTTCACCTATAATAATAATAATAATATATACATAAGTCTTCAAAAATCCGTAATCAATACATGCACAATAGTCAGGAAGTTTCTTAACGCACAATAGAAGAAGCATGTCTTGAGTTAACCCTCCGCCAATGCCTCAACAATACCAGGACAATCCTGAGAAAGCCGAAATAATAATAATAATAATAATAATAAAATATTAATATAAAGCACTTAGAATTCTTTACGTTATATTTGTACGATCCAAATAGAATATAAACAATTATAGTCAAATTCAAACTAAAACGCGTTTATTTTTTAAGAAACGAACGGAAAATAGATGAATAAGACTATTATTTTCTTCGTCTGACTATTATTTTGTTGAATTCTGTCAAATTAAACTAGATAATAGTATATTTTATTTTTAACTATTGTCGAATAGTAATTGTAAACCCAGTAGCAGTTTGCTCTACTATTATAATTGACAGATAAACCAATATTATTGTAGAGTTAACCCGCAGTTCTATTTACATAAACATAACATCGTTCTGCCATCCACTTTGATGAATTAAGACGTCGCATCAGCGCTTTTGTTTGCAAATAGTTATGAGTTAAATCAATCAAAAAAATAGTATATATATTGTTCATTTTGTTAAATTGAAGTATATTTAATAGTATTTTTAAACAAAAGGTGATTGTCACACAACAAAATAAACATTAACTTAAAAAATAGGTGCAAAAGACTATACTTTATTCATCTTACTAATAATTTGTTGAATTTTGTCAAATGAAACTAGATAAATAGTAGACTTTATTTTTAAGTATTATCGAATTGTAATTCTAACCCAGTATTAGTTCGCTGTATTATTGTACTTTGTAAACAAACCAATATTATTGTTGTCTTCTAGAAGTTCTAAAAGGGAATTACCATAAAATTTGCTTGCTTACCACGTAGTCTATTACAGAAATTATTCCTAGATGACGCCACATACAAATCTCTGACAATAATCAATAATGCATTATCTTATACTCTTATGAATTTATAGAAAATTAATAACATGATTGCAATGTTCAAATTCTCTCAGGGATCATCGATATATTTGGATGGATCTTATAAACGATCTCTAATCTTTGGTTTGGGTCGTCTGATGTCTCAATACTGAGATTTTGGCCAACCAAAAAAAACTGCATCATACAATAAAGTGTAGATCAACCTAAACATTAGTTGGTGAACAAAAAACAAAGTCGTTGTACTATTTAATTGTAGACCAAATTGAAAATGGTTAGTGAACATAAAAAAATGTCATTGTACTTTTTAATTTGTTGTTCTACAAGAAGATATGATTATTAAACTACTATTTGTTTACGAAAACAAAGTTGTTGTATGACTATTCTTTTCTGATTGATTTAACTATGAAACTAGATAGGCGCGATTTCATATGCTCTTTTTGGTTGAATTCACCCATCATTTTCTTTGAGTGCAGATATACAGGATATTTCATTAATAATTCGACATACGCTAACTGTAGAATTCTTAGTCCAAAATATGAAGATTTATCCTGAAACACTTAGATAAAATGTGCCTCCTTACTGAGATACAGGGTGTCAATTTTTTTTCTTTTTTTTGCAATATCTCAACTACCTCTTGACCGATCTTCTCCCAATTTGGTAAGGAAACATTTTTTAAGCTAAGAAACAATAATTCATGTATTAAATCACTCTAGCCCATTGAGGGCGGCACCTCATGAGATATACCTGATGATGAATATTTTTTCTCTTTTTTTTTTACGAAACGTAGTTGCACTTTTGACTAGAAAATCTCATGCAGGAGTCATTTCTACGTAAAAAAAGATACACTTGATAGAACCTGATAATTCCAACCGTTTTCGAGAAAACTGCCGCATAGATCTCTCAAAAATTCTGTGAAAACAAGTCCAATTTGAAGAGGGAAAGTTGTATTTATTGAAAAGTGTGCTTTGGAGACGTCTTAGTTCTGTCATTTACATATAATTTCATTAGTTTGACAGTACATTTCATTACTTGACTATTTGCCTTAGATTTATTAAGCTGCGGGAGACGACACGTAAGGAGTTTGCTGGGGACCACCGAAATTCGTCCTTTCGTAGAAACAGACACTTAGGAGAAACAATTACCTACCAGTTACAAATAAATAACCAGACTGATTATTAAACTTCGAAAATTCGTTACAGCTCATAAAATAGTTTGAGATTTTTAAGCATTACGGAAATGAAAGGAAGTCACGACTCGGATTAGCTATTAGCTAATTGAATATATTATATTCAAAATTATACTCTCAGAGCTGTTCTTCTTCTTTTAGCGGGGCGACGAAGGGTCGCCGCACTCAGCTGTGTTAATTATTAATTAAAAGCTTTTATTTAATTTGCAATGTTTGTATGTGTTTGTATGTTTGTTTGTTAGTTTAAGTCAAATCTTGCAAGCTGAATTTCGACTAGTTCTAATTAAGCTAGAGCTTTGAAATTTGGCACACATGTCGGGTGACAATGCAACATAGTATAGCCATTATCGGTCTAAATCTAATATGGCGGACGTCCCAAGATGGCGGATCGGATTTTTAGTCACAACCCCCTTAATATGGGTCTCAAATGAAAAGGTTTAACGAGTAAAATACGATAAACAATGTGACGTCATTCTAAATCCAATATGGCGGACGTCCCAAGATGGCGGATCGGCTTTTTAGTCACAACCCCCTTGATATGGATATCAAATGAAAGGGTTTGACGAGTAAAACACGGTAAACAATGTGACGTCATTCTAAATTCAATATGGCGGACGTGGGAGAGGTGGGGAAGGGGTGGGAAGAGGTGGAGAATGGGTGGGAAGAGGTGGGAAAGGGGTGGGAAGAGGTGGGAAAGGGGTGGGAAGAAATGGGAAAGGGTGGGTAGGTGGTGAGCAGCGTTACCACATTTAGTAGAATTTTAAGGATTTTTGTAAAGTTTGGTAGGTAAAATTTGCTGGCAGATTTCTGATAATTATTATCAGAAATCTACCAGCAAATTTTACCTACCAAACTTTAAAAAAATCCTTAAAATTCTACTAAAAAGAAATAAAAATCTACCAAATGTAGTAACGCTGGTGGTGAGAGGTGGAAAAGGTGGAAAGAGGTGGGGAGAGATGGGAAAAGGCAGGGGAAGGGGCGGTAAGAGGTGGGAAAGGGGTGGGAAGAAGTTGGAAGTAGTGTTAGATAGGTGAGAAGACGGGAGAGGGAAGGAGTGGATGGCGGTGGTAAATGAAAGGGTTTTGTCTGTAAAATAAGTAGACTAAAAAGTAAAAAATAAAATTATACAAAAAAAAAATGTTTTCAAGAAAAAGCTTTTATTTGAAAAAACTACTAAAAAGTAAACATATTTTTTTTAAAATTCATACACCTGGAAACCAAAAGCTTTGGGGGTGGTCAATTGAGCAAATTAACTATGCAATAGCACTATATGACCGCCCCCAAAGCTTTTGGTTTCCAGGTGTATGAATTTTAAAAAAATTATTATTATTTACGTATGGTGACAGGTAAAGTCCTCCGAAGGTGCGGAGGGGGGGGGGGGGGGGGTGGCCCCCAGCGCCCCTCTCTGAATCCGCCACTGAGTCAGGCAGAAGAAGATTCTCTGCTCTAGTGTCATGTAAATGACTCACTTGATTTCTTAAAAAGATTGATTTATCAGAAGTGTAGTTATTGTTAATAGTCTTCCATGGCCCTCCATACAAATATATCAAATTTCTTGAAGAGATAAATAGAAATTTTTTTCTAGAGATAAATATGACATATGATATATCGTTGGATAGCTAATTTAAGTTGTGATCGAATAATGAAATAATTTACAGGGTGTTCCATTTAAAAAAAACACAGGTTATGTCTATATCTCGAAAACTGAGGCATGCATAATTTGCTTCTTATCAGCAACGGATTCTACTCAAAAAAGTGCCTTAAGAATGTGTTACTCAATTTTCGATCCGACACTTGATAATTGAGATATAGAGGCAATTTTCCAAAAACGCTCTGTAACTTGGGAGTCGAAAAAGATAGACGATCGCGGTTTACGCCATTGTTTGTTTCTCGAAAATCGAGCACCTATATTGGCTTTTGTCTATCTGCCATACTTTTAGAGAAAACCTCAAATCCCATCTAATCTGATCCACCCTGTACACTTCCAAAAAGTTTGAAACTACTTCTCGACTAAACCTGCAATCGACTTTACGAAAAGTTATTTGTATGCAGACATTAATTAACCGTTTTTGTCAATAAAGACATTTTTAAAATTCTCACGAGACAATCTGCATGCCATTACGCTATGCATAAACAACAGAATTACATTTGTCATTGAACGCAAGCAATTCCACACCACGAGTTAATCTCGACATTTCCCATAACTAATAATAATTGAGTCTTACATAGCTCGGGCTTAACAATGCCGAGCTATAAAGTTGTTTTCACTAGTTGGCTGTGATCCGCTGGCAACCAGTAGAACCTGTATTGGTCGGCCGATCAATAAAAATACCTGACTGTCATTTCCACTAAGTCTATCAATTAAATATGGATATGTATGCTGCACTAGAGCCGTATATAATGTGATTCTCTGTGCTATTAAATGGAATAACCGAGCAAATGAATATGAAATGATTGCAATCGATGATCATAAACAAACTGATAGATGTTCCGGTATTTAATATGAGGATTATCATGTCTATATGGTGTATTGTGGATGCGGCATATGGAAAATACAGGGTGTGGCAGGTTCTGAATCAGCGTAACATTTTACTTTTTCTCTATTTTAATAATAACTGTAATAGTCCAAGATCCCAGAGCTGCCAGACCTACGTCATTTTAGCAAAGCTAATATTTTGACAACAAATAGTGTAATATCTAATTAAGAATGTATGCGTATTTGCTAGTTTGAAAGCGGGGCCCTTTTGCAGAAAACAGGTACAAAAGGTACATACAAATTTTACTCAGTACGTTAAAGTATGATAGCTGGTTTATTTTCCATATGACACACTAACGACGTGGTGTAAGCGACAACCTCCGAATCTTAAGGTCAGAGGTTCGATCCTGAGCGTTCTCAGCTTTTTTTTTTCAACAAATAAACACCACAGATAGTAGACAACCCCCAAATCCAAAGCCAAGGCTGTCCGGAAGGGGGTTACACATTCGGAAAAACGCAGACATACATCCACACCCACCGGTGTTGTCAATACCGGGGCTGGGGGTCGAACTCAGAGCGCGGTAGCGAGTCGATCAGCGTATTCGCCACTCAATACGCCTTAACCGATTGAGCTACCGTGCCGGTGAAATATTAACTTAAAGTGGCGATTACCAAGAAAGAGACAACATATAGGGAAATATTTATTAATTTTGGCCATAACTTTTTTTCTTAGTACGTATATTTGAAAAAAAAACAGAACGCTCAGGGATCGAACCTCGGACCTTAAGTTTCGGAGGTTGACGCTTACACCATGTAGTTAGCATGTCACTTATAAAATAATCCAGCTATCATACTTTACCGTACTGAGTAAAATTTTTAAGTACCTTTTATACCTGTTTTCTGCAAAAGGGCCCCGCTTTCAAACTAGCAAATACGCATACATTCTTAACTAGATATTACACTATTTGTTGTCAAAATATTAGCTTTGCTAAAATGACGTAGGTCTGGCGGCTCTGGGATCTCACTCTATAATAATTGTTCGAATCTTATCTAAATAAACGTAATAGTTATTTCCGTAACCAGTTATGAAAAGACTAATTTTATTTGACGAATCTAATATTTGCCAAAACGAGCCAGCTAAGCGAACGAGTTTTGCAAATTACATCAGACACATAAAATTACTTTTCATAACGCGCTAAGTACAAAATTTTAGCTAATCTGGCTTTAAAATAGAAAAGAAATGGCAATTTATTTTGAATATTATTTTGCGGTTCCAAACATAGCTACGCTTGTAGCCGTACAAATAAATTCTGTGTTTATCGCTTTACCTAAGGATTACTGTGGTTTGACATTTATATATAAACAAACTTTACTTGTCAATCTGCTGAATTTTTTGAAGCAAATCAAGACTTGGTCTAAGACCGAAGATGATCTACTGGCCCTACTTATCGGTTGTGAGACCCATACAACGTTATCACGTCGGGGTCACCAATTTATGTGGGGTTCCACATAATTAAAATCAAATAATACTTCAATATGTTTTTAATGTAATTTTTATCTCTGAAGTTTTAACTACATTAAACCACATTGAAGTATTATTTGATTTTAATTATGTGGAACCCTACATAAATTGGTGACCGCGACGTGATAACTGTTTCTTCTTCTAAATGTCGACCATATGTACCAAATTCTTTACGACGCGCAGTTTTTGATATTTTTCATAATTTAACGTATGCTGGTATTCGTGCTACAAAAAAACTTATCAATTCTAACTATTTCTGGCCAAGGATGAACACCGTTTGCACCTTGTGGACTAAAACTTGTTTAAATTGTCAAACTTCTAAAGTAAATAAGCATACCAAAACTCAAATTGGTAATGTCGAAGTTCCCAAGGGTAAATTTGAGCATATCCATATTGATCTCGTTGGACCATTACCACCTTCACATGGTTTTTATTACATACTAACAATTATTGACCGTTTCACTCGTTAGCCAGAAGCTTATCCTTTATCAGACATTATTGCAGAAACTGTTGCTAAAACTCTATTTCGAAATTATATCTGTCGCTTTGGCATTTCGATTCGTGTCACGGCAGATCAAGGAGTTCAGTTCGAATCAAATCTTTTCCGTAAATTTTCAAAATTTTTAGGATTTCACCGAATTCGCACAACTTCATTTCACCCGGAATCCAATGGCATGATTGAAAGATTTCACAGAACCTTTAAGACATGACACTTTTGACAAATGTTTTCACACCTTTATTTGAAGGTCCTTACGAAGTGATTTCACGTACAGCCAAAATTATCACCATCCTTAAGCAGGGAAAAGAAATGACTGTCAGTATTGACAGAATTAAATCAGCTTATTTATTAGCTGACATTACAGATCGTCCAGCTCCGTTGGTGGCTAAAAGAGTACGTTTTTATTTTGATTGATTGGTTTATTTTTTTTCTTTGAGGGGGAGTATTATGCAGTGTAGTTACCTAACTATTTCCCTTATTATTTGTTATATTGTTTTACATAAAACTAGATCCCGAGGATTAAAATAAAAGCCGTTACTTAGGTTACATAATTAATAAAAATAATTATATATGTATATGTATATGTGGTATATGTTTTAATGTAAATTTTATCCTTGAGTTTTAACTACATTAAACCACATTGAAATATTATTCGATTTTGATTATGTGGAACCCCACATAAATTGGTGACATTGCTTCAACAGAGGTGGTGTGACGTCTCTAATTCTAAATGCCGTCCTTATGTACCCAAAACTTTGCGTCATGTTGTTTTTGACATTTTTCATAACCTAGTTCACGCAGGTATTCGGGCTACTAAAAAATTAATTTCTGATAAATATTTTTGACCCAGAATGAACTCTGACTGCACATTATGGACCAAAACTTGCATAAGTTGTCAAACTTCTAAGGTCAATCGACATACAAAGACTCCGATAGGAAATTTTAATGTACCTAAAGGTCGTTTCGAACACATACATTCATATGGATCTTGTAGGACCTTTACCTCCTTCAAAGGGTTATTCTTACATTCTCACCATCGTTGAGCGTTTTACGCGTTGGCCTGAAGCTTACCCCATTTCAGATCACACTGCCGAGACGGTGGCCAAAGTATTGTTTCAAAATTACATCTTTGTTGTAACTAGGATGAGATAAGATTGTTGAATTTGCTAAAGCGTGTTTAGCTTTTAAAAAACTATCAGTACAATTAGTTGTCCAGGAGTCAATAACTTTAACTTTATCACGGGCTAACTCAGTACTAAAGGAATGTAAAGGGATTAAAATGTTGGCAAAGTTAGGAACAAAACGATAATAATTAATCATTCCTATAAATCGTTGTAGTTGCTTGAGAGTTGTAGGTTTTGGGAAATTATTAATAACGTTAATGCGGTCATCGGTAGGTGAAATACCGTTAGCGAAAACATGGTGTCCAATGAAATCTAGAGAACTTTTACCAAAAACACATTTTGACGGTTTAATATTAATTCCGTAAGTGTCAAGGCGTTCAAAAACTTCTAACTACAAATTTTTTGGATTAATAATTAACTTTCATTATAGTTATAAGCCCTACCCCTTTCAATATTTAATTTCTCAGCAAGATAATTCATTCACTATACTCATACTCATTCGCCAAGGAGTAGTACATGCAATAAATATTCATGAGAGTCTTTACTTGCGATCAAAATATCGTCTAAATATATAAAAATGAAAGGTAAGCCAATAAGAACTATATGCATCATGTGGGTGGTGGCCAAAAACTGAAGAAAAATTAACACAAGGAAAGTTGTAGAAATTGCAATGCCCTATCTGCTTAGGGATTACAGGAACAATGTGCTCATGTTCCACAGCAGCTATTGAGGCAATGCTAGACCTGCTTCCTCTACATCTGTATATAAGGAAGGAGGCAGCACTTAGTGCCTCAAGGCTGCAGCAGGTACTCCCTTTCAAATCAGGAGACCTGGTTGGGCACCTAAGAATTCTAGAAACAATTAAACTGGAATCCGTGATCAAACTCACTGACTGTATGCCAATTAAGGGGGACTTTGACTGCCCGTTTGATGTGCTAATCGAGAGCCGCCAGACGAGCAAAGTCGAAGTCTTGCAGTTGTAGAAAAGGTCACTCATCTGGTACACAGATGAGTGGGTGGCGCGGGCGCGGAGCCTAACTGCAGGCTATCCAGAGCCCTAAGCAAGACCCCAACCATCTTCCAAGCAGAAATCTATGCTATAGACCTATGTGCCCAGGAATGCATAAATAAAGGCATTCGAAGGGCAAAGATCTATATACTCTCAGACAGCCAGGCAGCGCTAAAAGCTCTCAGGTCCTACACCTTTGGGTCTCAAATTGCCTGGGAGTGCAGACAATCACTGAAGCAACTGACAAAAAAGAACAAGGTTACCTTGATGTGGGTGCCAGGACATGAGGGAATAGAAGAAAACGAATTAGTTGAGGCCCTTGCAAAAAAAAGGTGCTGAAGCCCCATTCTTTGGGTCCGAACCGTTTTGTGGCTTATCTAAGGGACACATAATGTAGGAGGTCCTAAAATGGGAAATGGAACAGAAAGAGTCCTACTGGAGGAATACTCCGGGCCAAAGACAAGCGAAAAAGTTCATCACTTATTCGTCCAAGAATGCCACAAGGCTTCTGGAACTCGAAAAGTCCGACTTAAAGCTGATGACAGGCCTTTAACAGGCCATTGCCCCTTAAGATCCCACTAGGCTAAAATACCTAGAGGAACTAACTCCTGAAGACATAGAGAAATTAGCTTCCAGGAAAATCACAAGCTTTATAAAAAGCTTGAGAGTCCTGGACAACAACTAATTGTAGAGTAAGTTACAAAAGATCTTTTCAGGTCGATGTAAAGTAGGGCTGAAAGAGCCGAGCGACCTCTTGAGCAATCTACAATCTACAAGTCAAAAATGGTTGATTCAGATTGATTGATTCAGATATGTATTATTTTGGCAAGATAATTGAAATTATTTTAAATATTCGTTTGAAATATTTCGAAAAATATTCTTTATTGCATGCTTGCCAATAGGGTTTTAGGCAAAAATGTTCCACAATAAAGGTAATTTGTAAGATCTGTGGGTGACATAGTTGAAGGCCTTGAAAAAGGTAAACATACTGCAATTACGCTGTGTGATCTCAGCAAGGCCTTCGACTGTGTCTCTCATACTCTCATTATTGAAAAATTTAGTTTTTATGGAGTCAAGTGTATACCGATGTCTCTGTTAAAGTCATATCTGGAGAATAGGCAACAATGCGTATTACAAAACAATATGACATCTTATTTTAGGTCAGTAAAACATGGAGTGCCTCAGGGATCTGTGCTGGAACCTCTACTGTTTATAATTTATGTAAACAATTTATTTTATTACTTATTCTCTAGCAGTATTGTTATGTTTGCTGACGATGTAACTCTTACAGCTAATGCCAAAGAAATTAACAGTTTACAAAATATCATTGATGAAACTGAAAGTCGAGCGGAACTTTGGTATAATGCTAATGCACTCTAACTAAATCATGACAAAACACAAAAACTATTTTTTTCTACCAGATATGATTTAACGAAGGGAGCAAGTGTCAATTTATTTGGTATAGTTCTTGATGATACTTTAAGTTGAAGCAGTCATATTTAGCAACTCAGCAGTAAGCTATCAAGCTATTTATTTCTTTTACGAAGATTAAGAACTATTCTACAACTACACACTTTGCTATCAGTGTACTATTCATTAACCCACTCCCAAATAAGCTACGGGGCTATACTCTGGGTGAACTCGAGCAGCGCTGTGAAAATATTTCTACAACAGAAAGAGTCTATAGAGCAGGTTTCGGAGAACACTGTCAACCATTATTTATTAAATATGGTATAATGCCCATTCCTAGCCTATATATTTACTACTCTCTTTTTAGAGATTCATAAAAAAACCGCTGCCCAAGGAATCACTACTTCCACATCTAGATTTTCTATCCAAGTCTCTCATAACGAAAAAATTTTGTATGTGGAAATAATTGTTTATGGAACTTTAACAATATAATATTTGAAATCCTCTACCCCAAAAATTCATAAAACGATACCCCACATCGGTAGTGGGTGGGGGTGGATGAAGTAAAAAAATATTTTGAGGTTTTTGGTTCTTGTACACAGTACACACACTAAATCACAATATTTTCTCATGCCCTTTAATAATGGGGTGGGGGTGGCTAATGCCAAAAATATTTTTGAGACTTTAGCTTCTCTTGTATATACTAAATACCAATTTTATGGACTCTTACCTACTTCATTTACCTATTTACCCCCATTTACACCAATTTACCCCCCAACCCCTCGACGGAACAAGATGAAAATATAATCTAGTTCCAGATCTCGTTAAAATACATACGTGTATCAAATTCCAAGTCAATATCTTAAATGGTTCCAGAGTAAACGTGCGCACAAAAAAGTTACAGACAGACAGACAGAATTTTTTTTTCACTCAAGCGTAAAATCTCAACGTTTCATGACATTCTAAGCCTGTTTGAACAATAAAAATTAAAAAAAAAAATTTGTCGTTACTATACTTTCCACTGGACGTGGAAGTAATAAGAATGTGTATGTTATCTCCATCTGAGCTACATAACTACAACACGAGGTCGGCCAATTTGTTAAAATCTCCTAAATATCGCTTAGCGAAATCAATTAAAAACTCATTAAATTTGAACTTATGTAATAAATTATCCGAAAATATAAAACAACAAATTTTCACAAATTTAAAACCGCTTGCCCAAGGAATCACCACTTCCACATCTAGATTTTCTATCCAAGTCTCTCACAACGAAAAAATTTTGTATGTGGAAATAATTACTTATGGAACTTTAATAATATAATATTTGAAATCGTCTATCCCACAAACCCATAAAACGATATCGCACATCGGTATTGGGGTGGGGGTGTTGATAGGGTGTGGTAGTGAGGGTGGATGAAGTAAAAAAATATTTTGATGTTTTTGGCTCTTGTACATACACTAAATAATGGGGGTGCTAATGCCAAAAAATTTTTTGAGACGTTAGCTTCTCTAATACATACTAAATACTAATTTTATGGAGTCTTACCTGCTTGATTTACCTATTTATTCCCCATTTACCCCATTTTACCCCCCCAGCCCTTCGACGGAATAAGATGAAAATATAATCTAGTTCCAGATCCCGCTAAAGTATATACGTGTACCAAATTTCAAGTCAATATCTTAAACGGTTCCAGAGTAATCGTGCGCACAAAAAAAGTTAGACAGACCGACAGAGAGAATTTTTTTTTCGCTCAAACTTAAAATCTCAACGTTTCATGACATTCTAAGCATATTTGTACAATAAAAATTTTCATTTTTTTTGTCATTACTATACTTCCACTGGATGTGGAAGTAAAACTATCATTAGAAACCATATCTTAAAAAATCCTGCAACCCTTCAACGGTATAAGATGAAAATATAATCTAGTTCCAGATCACGTTAAAATACGTACGTGTACCAAATTTTAAGTCAATATCTTAAACGGTTCCAGAATAATCGTGCGCACAAAAAAGTTACAGACCGACAGACAGAAATTTTTTCCCGCTCAAACTTAACATCTCGACGTTTCACGACATTCTAAGTCTATCCGAACGATACAAATTTTCAATTTTTTTTTTTTGTCTGTACTATACTTCCACTGGATGTGGAAGTAATACTTGGAAGTGAAAACGTCACCATTTCAGATAAATTTGAACAACTCTGTCCATTGTTTGCTGTACTTCCTGGGTAGCAGTACCTTACTGTCGTGGATAATAACATAAACTTTCTCAAGATAAGGTAAATCTAATGGAATATTTTTGAAGAAGCTAATGACAACACGTTACTAACGTTGCAGAAACTAGGAAAAACTGAAGAAAGGAAGCAGTATGCCATTATGAAAATATATATATATATTTATTACTTTCTATAAATATCTAGATTGTAACAAAAAAATAAATATCTATTTATTTATCTATGTACAAGGCGAAGACCAATTTGTTCATAAGGATATCTTGCTAGTGAGGCCCACATACCTTGACACAATTTTTATGCACCATGTACACAGTACTGAATAAAGTCCGTACATTTATCGCATGTGCTTCTAGCAACATAAATATTAACAATTTAAACAATGCTACGTGTCACGACGCTAAAACGATGTTAAATATTTACCAGTAAATTTTCTAATCTACCACTAGCCGGCAAATGCTGTTAAGGTAATACTTCTTAAGCAAATGACTTAACATAAGTAGGTGATAATTCATCTAATTGGTGAAAATAACTACGTGGTTTTTGACTTCTTTTCAACATAGCCCACTCACTAATCAGCTAACCTAACGAGGAAAGGAACCTGGAAGAATACCGAGAATTGTGTGTGTATGTGAAAGAGTAATAATGTGTGAACGAATGGAAGTGTGGGTAGCTATGTTTAATATTAACTGTGGTTTCTGTGTATGTATTTACAAAAACAATATTTTTTCTTTTTAATAGATTGAAAATAGTGAGAAAATCGCCAAACCAAGGACAAAATATTTGGTAAAACCAACAGTACAAGCTGTTTTATCCAAGTGCTATGCATAGTTCATTCGTCAGGTTATTATTTTTTAAATTTTGAAATTAATTTTTTATTATAAAAATTTACTAGACAATTTACCAAGAATGAATGAGATAGATTCGAGATTGGAGATTTAGATGTTAGAAAATTACATAATAAACTGGGTTTTGTTCTGTAGCCCAAAAACTTCATTTTTCAATAGGTAATTTTAATTTTGACGGGGACCACTTTTCATTATAGTTTAGTGCGTGATCCTTTAATAAAATTCATTCAACAAATTAATATTAATATAAATATATCATATAAAAAATATAGATAGATAGATTGATAGATAGACGTTTATTTGACTACTTTACATATACAAATACATTTGTAGCAAGTCATTACTTTGTTATTATCTAAAGATAAAACCGCTGCCCAAGGAATCACTACTTCCACATCCAGATTTTCTATCCAAGTCACTCACAACGAAAAAATTTTGTATGTGAAAATAATTGCTTACGAAACTTTAATAATATAATATTTGCAATCCTCTACCCCAAAAACCCATAAAACGATACCCCACATCGGTAGTGGGGTGGGGGGTGGCGATAAGAGGTGGTAGTGGGGGTGGCTAATGCCAATTTTTTTTTTGAGACCTTAGCTTCTCTTGTATATAGTAAATACCAATTTTATGAACTCTTACCTGCTTGATTTACCTATTTACCCCAAATTTACCCCAATTTACCCCCCAACCCTTCGACGGAACAAGATGAAAATATAATCTAGTTTTAGATCTCGTTAAAGTACATATGTGTACCAAATTTCAAGTCAATATCTCAAACGGTTCCAGAGTAAACGTGCGCACAAAAAAAAGTTACAGACAGACAGACCGACAGACAGACAGAAAATTTTTTTTCACTCAATCTTAAAATCTCGACGTTTCATGACATTCTAAGCCTATTTGAACAATAAAAATTTTTAAAAATTTTTTTGTCGTTACTATACTTCCACTGGATGTGGAAGTAATATACATACATATATTATAAAAAATGAAGTGTAAAATATAATACAAGTTTGTAAGACAGACAAAAAAACAAGGATAATATAATAAATAAAAAACTGCCTTAAAACATTCGTCAGTTACACAGTATATTACATAACGGTCATGGGATGAGGTAGTCAGTTATATAGAAACGAAATTTTAAGATCTGGTTGTTTCTAATAGTTTTAAATTTGTGAAAAATTTGTTGTTTTGCATTTTCAGGTAATTTATTATTTAGTTCAACTTTAATGAGTTTTTAATTCATTTTGTTAAGCGATATTCAGGAGGTTTTAATAAATTGGCCGATCTCGTGTTGTAGTTATGTAGCTCAGATAGAATTACATACACATTCTTATTTTTATGAATCTCTAAAAGAGAGTAGTATCGTCTCGGAATGGGCATTACGCCATATTTAATAAATAATGGTTGACAGTGTTCTGTGAAACCTGCTCTTTTGTAATAATTCTTATAGACTCTTTCTGTTGTCGTAATATTTCTACAGCGCTGCTCGAGTTCGTCCAGAGTATAACTCCATAGCTTATTTGAGAGTGGATTAATGAATAGTATCCTGACAGCAAAGTGTGTAGTTGTAGGACAGTCCTTAATCTTCGTAAAAGAAATAAATAGCTTGATAGCTTATTGCTGAGTTGCTCAATATGATTGCTTCAACTTAAAGTATCATCAAGAACTATACCGAGTAAATTGACACTTTCTCCTTTCGTTACGCCATAGCTGGTAGAAAAAAATAGTTTTTGTGTTTTGTCACTATTTAGTTTGAGTGCATTAGCATTATACCAAAGTTCTGCTAGACTTTCAGTTTCATCAATGATATTTTGTAAACTGTTAATATTCTTGGCACTATCTGTAAGAGTTGCGTCATCAGCAAACATAACAATACTGCTAGGGAATAAGTAATAAAATAAATCGTTTACATAAATTATAAACAGTAGAGATCCCAGCACAGATCCCTGAGGCACTCCATGTTTTACTGATCTAAAATAAGATGTCATATTGTTTTATAAGACGCCTATTCTCCAGATATGACTTTAACAGAGACAACGGTATTCCATGACTTCATAAACACTAAGTTTTATATTACTACGTAAAACAAATTTAAACATGAATGAATAATCTGCTGGTACATTAAATCATTATACAATTACAGTGCTGCTATCAACATCGCGTTTCGATTTCAAAGTGAGTACAAGTTTACGTTCAATGGCTAGTAACTTTACACCATTCTCTGCGTCGTTTCATCCGCGAGGGCGGTTCGTATTTTCGCATAGAAAAAAGTTTCAAATAAAAAAGATCTTTGTTTTTTTTTCAGTATACTTGGTATCTACTTCTGAAAAAGTAAAAAGTTTCCCGTTTGATATATTTACCCCTGCAAATTTTCACATTTTATCATCATAGTCTTAAAAGAAAATTCATATTTTCTACATTTATTAAAATATGATCTTCATATTAACATATTTTGTTAAATATACAAGGTGTCTCACCAGGAACTGCATAGATCGATATAGGGAAAAGTATGCACCAGAAAATTTTGAAATGGCAGTGTGGCCAATCCAACTAAAATAATTACAAGCATCTGACACTTCCGGTTATACCGGAAGTCGATACCAACTTGCTTATATTAAATGGAACACCTTATATATTTTAGGGTTTTCGAAAAGAACATAAAATTCTGATTCAAAAACATGTAGGATACCCTATGCCTAAACTCAGCTGGTTCAGAGATATGTGACATTTAAAGAAAAATTTGCAATAACCTTTATAACTTTCTTCGTGTAAAAGATACTCATTTGTTCCATTTTTGACGTTACATTTGGTAAACTTCAAACCTCGAATGTTTGTTTAGATCAAATGGAACACCCTATATTTTTTTACATCAAGTTATGTAAAATGAAATTCCTTTTTTTCTGATATGAGCATTGTGGGAGTTAAGTTACAACTTTTTGAAATATAATAATGCGAATTGTGTCGATTGAAAAGTCCGTTTTTGGTAAATTTAGCTTCATCTGACCATATAATATTTCCCAAATAAGAATCTTCGCATATAGACTAATAAATTCACAAAAATTTTCTCTTCTTAAGAAATTTGTTCCTTTTAATCGTTGAACCACTTGGAACGAAATCGGGTGAAATTTACGTTTAATTAAGATTCTGTGAACTGAATCCTTTCCCGATTCTAGAGCAGCTTGTCTTAATGACGTCATTGGAAATGCATGAAAATATCCCAGAATTTCTGTTTCTACGTTTTTGTCATCAACAGACCTTGACAGAGCTATAGTTTTTAAAATTATCCAGTGTGCGTTTTACAGTGTTTGGTGACGGTTTCCGTTTTTGTGGATATCGAGTAGCAGATGTACTACAAATTCTTGATATTACTTTATCACATTCTCCATAAATAAAAAACGAATTCAAAAAGTCTTCGTTTGTGTAATTTAATACGGTGGCATTTTTTGACATAAGAGAATGACTGACATTACTGATTGTTTCTAATCATGGCTAATTTGATAAAAGTTTTACTAACAATTCTTGAATTTCTAAGAGAATCGTAAACATTTCAAAAAGTTGTAACTTAAACCTCCACAATGCTTATATCAGAAAAAAAGGAATTTAATTTTACATAACTTGATGTAAAAAAATATAGAGTGTTCCATTTGACCTGAACAAGTTTTCGCGGTTTGAAGTTTACAAAATGTAACGTTAAAAATGGAACACTTGGTGTACTATTATTGAATGTAATTGAATTGTGGAGTGCAGCTCCCCTCGTGTTCTTTTTACATGTAAAATAGCAAATGAGTATCTTTTACACGAAGAAAGTTATAAAGGTTATTGTAAACCATGTCAAATTTTTCTTTAAATGTCAAATATCTCTGAAACTGCTGAGTTTAGGCATATGGTATCCTACATGTTTTTGAGTCAGAATTTTATGCTCTTTTCGAAAACCCTAAAATATATAGGGTGTTCCATTTAAAATAAGCAAGTTGGTATCGATTTCCGGTATAACTGGAAGTGCCAGATGCTTGTAATTATTTTGGTTGGATTGGCCACACTGCCATTAGTAGCTCCCAAATTTTCAAAATTTTCTGGTGCCTACTTTCCCAGAATTTAATAATAATAATAAAATAATAATAAAACATATTTATTCAATGATACCTTGCGGTGTAGAACGAGTCAAAAAAAAATACAGTAGAATATAGTCTTGTATATAGACTAGTTATAAAAACATTTAAGTAGTTGGTATATATAAAAACAAACTAACAAAACATAAATTGACAAACAAATACGTATATAAAACGAGTTAACAAACATAAAAACACGTTAAAGAAATAGTAACAAAAATTGCACTTGGTTAAAAAGTATCAAAGTAATATTCGTCCAAAGAATAGTAAGCGTTTTTATTAGCAGATCTTTTAAGTTTGATTTCATTAACTTAACATTTTTTAAACTTTTAATATAGTTGGGTAGATGGTTGTAAAGTTGTCCGACCACACTTTTCTGCACTAAACTTAAATTTGTCTTTATAGGACGTAATTTTTCTCTATTACGCGTGTCATAATCGTGAGCATGTTCGTGTTTTATAAACATAGTGTAGTGCTCTTTCACATAAGTGGCACATTCTAGAATGTAGATGCAGATGAAGGTAAGTATCCTTTTTTCACTAAAGATGTGTTTGCAGGTGTCTGTTGGTTTCATATTGTAGATACTTCTCAAGCATCTTTTTTGCAATAAAAATACTCTATGGGCGTCTGTAGAATTTCCCCAGAAAATGACTCCATATCGTAGAATAGAATGGATGTATGCATAGTATGCAGATAAACTTGTGGATTCATCGACTGACTGAGACAACACTCTTAGTGCGTAAGAGAAGCTACTGATTTTCGGCATTAAATAACTAATATGGGCCTTCCAGTTGAGTTGCTTGTCTATTATAACTCCCAAGAACTTTGTGCCTGAGGACGAAGTAAGTTTCTCTCTACCAACCATTATTTCAATGTTATCTTCATTGTGTGCGGAAAATTTTATGATTTTTGTTTTATTAATATTTAATTTCAGTTTGTTATGGGAGTAATATGCCTTCACTAAAGACATGCGGTTTATAATTTCTTCCCGCAATTCTATCAATTTTTTCCCTTTAACAGACAATGTATTGTCATCCGCAGACATGACCACTTTATATAAAATATTATCAGGTAAATCATTTATATATAATAAGAAAATTAAAGGACCCAGCGTGCTACCCTGAGGGACTTCTCTTTTTAGGTACTCATACTGGGACATTTTGAACCCTCCACTGCAGTCATCTGGAACCCGAATACACTGTCTCCTGTCGGTGAGATATGACTTTAAGAGTCCATAACTAGACCCTCGAAAACCATATCTCTCCAGTTTCGAGAGCATTTTTAAATGATCTATGCTATCGAATGCCTTAGAGAGATCCAAAAATAGCCCAGCAGTATATTCACCAGAATTTAGGGAGTTTATTATTTCCTCAACGAACTGAAATATAGCTCTTATTGTTGACGTACCTTTTATAAACCCATTTTGTATATTTGGTAATATACTTTCTTGTTCCAGAAGGGTATAATTCTATTATAAATTATTTTTTCTATTATTTTAGATATGTTAGATATTAGAGCGATAGGTCGATAATTTTCGATTTCGTCTTTATTTCCATTCTTATAAATAGGTATTATGGAAGCATCTTGCAGTGCGTCAAGGAAACTACCCTTCCAAAAACATAAATTTATTATAGAAGTCAGTGGTCCTGCTAAAACGGAAGAACAATATTTTAAAACATTGACTAGGATATCATCGGCTCCTACAGAATTTGTATTTTTTAAATTCATTATTATTTCAACGACTTCAAGTTCATTGGTTGGCTTGAAGAAAACTGTTTTTTGGCAGGTTTTTAATTTAAATCTTTGGCCATTTTGATTTTCAAATTCGAATGAATCGTAAATATTGATAAAAAATTGTTTAGATTATCAAGAGTTTCAGTTTCATTCCAGTTATTGCCTTCTGAAATATCTTTAATTTGAAATTTCTGTGTTTTGGCATTAGGTTGAGTAAAATGCTTAACAACGGACCACGCAGCCTTAGTTTTATTTGTACAATTGGTAATGAAGTTAGAATTGCATGCTCTTTTTTCTTTCTTGACTGATTAATGCAAGCAAT
Organism: Rutpela maculata; assembly: GCA_936432065.2. NCBI lineage: Eukaryota > Metazoa > Arthropoda > Insecta > Coleoptera > Cerambycidae > Rutpela > Rutpela maculata. Next base: position 6,277,068 of record OW386292.2, read on the forward strand.
TAGGTTTTTATTGTGGCTGACTTAAAATAACATAAAAATATTTTACTTAAAAAATTTTAGTTCCCCTGTGATTAGCTTTAAGGTTCTTATTTGTGATTATATCATTCACAAGAATGGAGTTCAAAAGTGCATTAAACTAATACATGAGTGAGATAAGTATATTGTTACTTTGCTTACTTCTTCTTAACGTTTCTCAGCTCACTATCTGTACAGAACTGTCTTAACTCGGCTTCTCCGTTCCTTTATATACCTAAAGATGAGAGCTCTAAAATGTTCTCTCCTCATTTTGTAATTTTCTAGTAGGCTCTCTACAACTTCCAGACTCTGACACCGCGCGCCATCTCTGGGTCGATTGCCAAACTAACTAACTAACTATCTAACTTAATTGTTTTCTGTTACTTATACATGGAACTTAGAGGGTATTCCTACAGATGTTTCTGGGGGGTAAAAATATGTAACAGTACGTATGCACAGACCAACTGACGGAGACATAGCAAACCGATATAAAAATTGTATCATTTTTTGGAGTAGATTTTGTCCATTCTAGCACCGTGTGTCTCCAAGATAGAGACAAAATACGAACAATTTTTTTATTTTGTATCTTAAAAACGAAAAGCGTTAGACGGCTACCTTTTGGATTAAATCAACGTTTTGATGTCAAGAATTTACGGCTAAGCGTTGTCTCAATCTTTTCGGAACACCCTATACACTATTGTTCAAATGTTCAACTTATAATCTTTGTAAGTAAAACTGTCATTTGATGCCATTCACATCGACAAAGCTCAGATTTTCCACAGCCAAACAAAAACTAATTGGATTATATCTGAAATATACAAAATCGATATCAAGTAACTTAACTAATTAAATCCATTGATTAAAAACTTCTATCCCGGCGCTCACAGAGTTGTTCGCGGGCCAGCAAATTGCACCTTCAATCCCGATAAAGTTTCGGAAATGTAAATTTCTGGTTCGTTTCCTCTGTATGCCAAGAACTTGTGGCGTAAACAAGAATAATTTAGTGACGGAGGGGCTGTCGGCTCTCTAGATGAGATACGCTTCAGGAAAACGTCTTAGGGGGTGAGTGACGGTTGCTAGGGAGACCAACAAATTATCGCACTCCGTCAGGCGAACGTTGCGTGTCTTAACAACATTTGACGACGGATAGATGGGACTCGAAATTGAAAATGTGTATACAGAGGGATTGTGGGGGATCGGGGAAAATGAAGCGGTGACATATGCATAATAGGTAATATTCTGGTATACGCATATTGAGTGGGAAAATATTGATTCTAAAACCGAATAAACTACATTTAAGATATCCTAATAGTAAAACATTGTCCTACAGATATTCAAAGGACGTCCTCGGCGGACATACAGGACATCCGATGAACGTTCGTTCTTGGTTCAAAGTACATCCGACATACAACCGAGGGACGTCGAAATGTCACAACTTTGAACAATATTTGTACGTCCCTTTGGGATATACGGATGTCTATAAAGTACGATATATATGGACATTCTACTTTATTTATATAGATATATTATACAGGACGCTTTTCGAAAAAGTACAACTTCGACATGTAAGTACTTGATATTTGATAAAAATTAAGTAATGCATAAACATTGTCCTATGGATATCCGAAGGACATCCTCAGCAGAGATTGAGGGCGTCCGATGAATTTCTTTGTTAGCATCCGTATATTTTATCTACATTAATATATCTATTATTGTTTACCATAACTCCAATTTATTTTCACAAGGGTTGCCTGCAAATTATAATGTTTATTAAATTATTAAATTCATTTTAATTTACGCACTTAACTTTTTGCAAATTGCCGTCGGTAGGGATCGAACCTGCATAAGCCTGCGTTATCTCTATAGCAGTTTTACTTACCCACTGGGCTATCCTGTGTCCGTTATTTTGGATGCTAAAAGTAGTATAGTATAATATGTGGGAAATGTATTTAATGAGATTATCAGTAATAATAAGAGTTTATTATGTGAAATTGAATTTCTAGCCTTATTTAAAATATGTGAAAATCGTTCAGGTTCTCTTTTTTTTTCTATTTGTTATTTGTGTTCCCAAACCACAATTTTCCCAGTTACTAGCATTTATATTTATTTATAATTATTAAGAAGAACTTATTTAATTTCTAACAAAAAAATGTGATATTGTGTCGAATTGTCACCAGTGTCACCTGAGAAGTACGAAGTACCTACGAGTAGTTTTTGAACAATATTAATATTACATAACATTAATTTAGCGGCGGACCCAACTTTTTGGGGCGGGGGGCAGTCCATTTAAAAAAATTCAGCGGGGAGTCAACTATTTTAAGAATTAAAGTTTTATGGTTGAGGTACTTATACAAACCTGGGAAACGTGTTGGTAAAGGAATAAAATCTACAACTACAACATAAATAGAATATTTACATCAGCGAATATTAAATAGACGTCCTGCTGCTGTCCCTATAGGAACCTAAAATGTATGTACTTGCCGTACATAAACTGGTCATCCAGAGGACGTCCGTTGCAGCGCATATGATGGACGTTCAGTGTGGTATTCGCTGGTATGTGTACATATCTCGGAAACGTGTTAAAGAGAAAGCGGTATGGAGGTATTATCATTTATTACCAAAATAAATTACTTAAATCAACGGACACGAAATGGATGTCCATTCTCCTGTCCCTATATGGACTTAAAATGTACATACTTCCCGTGCACAAAATGGACATTCAGAGGACGTCCATTCCGTACAATTTCAAAGTAAATCCGATGATAGACATCCGGTGGACGTCCATTTTATGTCCACGGACGTTAGTATATTAAATGGACATAAAATGGACGTCGGGTGGACATCGTGTGCTATTGGGGTAGCTAGATACACGTTAAATAGTACTAAGGAAGTTTTTTAGTACATTTATTATAATTTTTCAAACTGTTTATGATCACGTTCGAGATGATATACACAGCCGTCATACTGTCAACTATGACATACGGAGTTTAAAATGCACAATACACAAAATTCAACAGAAGAAGTCTAAGAAGACCTGAAAGGGGCATCATCCAATGGGAAAGATGCATGAAATTTTAAAATGCTTGAAAAGGTTACTTGCTCGTAATTTCTATTACGCAGAAAACAATATAACAAAAGATATTCAACCAAACACAACCACGTGAGTGCAAACAGTTTCTTATTGGCGTGACGTCAATGACATCAATCCGTAAGAAAATATACGGGAGGTCAATGCAATCAACTCGCCTAACCTCAAGGTTAGTAGGTATTACTAATGAGTAATGACTTTTAATCACCTAAGATGAAATACAATAATGGCTCTGCTGTTTTCAATGAGCACGTTCCTCGGAAGACACCTTCTCGTAAACAATACCCTCCTTGGTTCAACTCGGATATAATTAGACTTAAGTCAGAATAACAAGGCTTGGAGAATATACAAAAAATCCAGAAGTGTGAATGACTATAACCACTTTCGACAATTAAGAGCTTCGTTTAAAGTTTTGGTTCATGACGCTTACAGTCAATACATTGAAATAAAAACTAACCCGAATAAGTTTTGGAGTTTTCTCAACTCCAAACAAAACTCTACAAGTATTCTCAATACTATGTACTATAAGAATTCTTCTCTTCAAACCCCCCAGAATATTGCCAATTCTTTTGCTAACTTTTTTCCGATGCTTTTATTAATCCTAGTGAACTTTCACCAGCTAAGAATTTACAGTATAATAATAATAATATCCTTCATATCAAAGAATTTACTGAGAATGATGTATTTAATGCAATCAGGAAAATCAAAGCTAATATGACTACTGGACCCAACCAAATTCCAGCGATTATTATAAGAGATTGTGCTACAGTTCTTAGCAAACTGCTTTGCATTATTTTTAATTTAATATTGAAAACGGCTACTTTCCCTGATAAATGGAAAGAGTCTAGAATTTGCCCGGTATTTAAAAAGAGCAATAAGCATGACATTGAAAACCATCACCCTATTACTATTTTATAAAATTTCGCACAAATATTTAAAATTTTAATAATCGATTTTATTTCCTGCCATACTAAAAACTCAGTTATAGTAGAGCAGCACAGATTCACGCAAGAGAAGTCCACTGTAACGAACCTTGTGTGCAAAACACAGTATATTGCTGAAGCTTTAGATCAGAGGGATCAGGTAGATGTCATCTACACTGATTTTTCTAAAGCATTTGACAGATTGAACCAAGGAATATTATTAAACAAGTTGCAAAACTTTGGATTCGGTGACTCTCTTATTCATTTGTTTATCTCTTATTTAACTTGTCGGACTCAGTTTGTTCAATACCGTGCTTCCAATCCGTATTATTTAAACAAACGTCGGGAGTTCCGCAAGGTTCCATACTTGGCCCTCTATTTTTTGTACTCTACATTAATGCTATTATTGACAACCTCAACGTATGCTATCTACTTTATTCTGACGATCTCAAATTAAATATTTGTATTATATCCGAAAACGACTGCTTAAGGTTCCAGCATAGTCTAGACTCGCTCAGCGTTTGGTGTCTCTATAACCAACTTCCTTTAAACGCTACTAAATGTAACGTGATGTCCTTTTCGCACAATTCTGACCAATTATTTTTAATTATAATCTGGATAATTGCGTCTTAGATAAACCTGAGTTCGTGAAGGACTAGGAATTATCTTCGATTCAAAACAAACTTTCTCCAGACATATTGAGGAATGCGTTGCTGGAGCTTATAGACCCCTAGGTTTTATTCTGCGTAATAGTTAGGGACTTTAAAAGTTTGTCTACTCTTCGTCTATTATTTATAACAGTTGTTAGATCCAAATTGGAATACGCCTCCATTGTTTGGAGTCCCAGTTATAATGTCTATATCGCCTTACTTGAGAAAATACAGAGACGTTTCTTCAAATCGCATCATCAAATCAATACATTGTATTAGAATTGATATCCAGACAAGTCATGTGGAGTCTTTGTTAGTAATTAGTTATAATGAACGATTAAATTGCAATGTGTACATCAATTACATGTTATGCATATTCTTACACTCACATTAAAGTGATCCTCCCAACACTATAAAGGCGTTTTCTCCGTTAATTTGACATTTTTCTTAGTGTCGCGTTTCGCAGTAGTGCACTACTGTTCTCTAACTGTTGTGTCTTGGAACACTAAATAATATTTTAACGGCTGCTTTTATCATCGTATTTTAACATTTAGACACAATGCAATATTTGTAACTCATGATAATGTTGTTCACTAGCACCAAATAATAACACAACACCACAAACAAGAACTTGCACTCAAAGAAATAGTATGGGTAAATTCAACAAAAAAAATGGTTAACTAACAATATCGTTAATTTTGTTAAACCAAACTATATTGATGGTATTTTTAAACAAGAGGTGATTGTTATTTTAATTAATAAAAAGTTGTCGTACAACAAAACAAACATTAACTTAAAAAATAGATGAATAAGACTATTATTTTGTTCGTCTGACTATTATTTTGTTGAATTCTGTCAAATTAAACTAGATAATAGTATATTTTATTTTTAACTATTATCGAATTGTAATTCTAACCCAGTATTAGTTCGCTGTACTATTGTACTTGGTAGACAAACCAATATTATTGTCGTCTTCTAGAAGTTCTAAAAGAATTACCATAAAATTTGCTTGCTTACCACGTAGTCTATTACAGAAATTATTCCCAGATGACGCCACATACAAATCACTAACAATAATCCATCATGCATTATCTTGCACTCTTATGAATTTATAGAAAATTAATAACATGATTGCAATTCTCTCAGGGATCATCGATATATTTGGATGGATCTTATAAACGATCTCTAATCTTTGGTTCGGGTGGTCTGATGTCTCAATACTGAGATTTTGGCTAACCAAAAAAAACTTCATCATACAATAAAGTGTAGATCAACCTAAAAATTAGTTGGTGAACAAAAAACAAAGTCGTTGTACTATTTAATTGTAGACCAAATTGAAAAAGGTTAGTGAACATAAAAAAATGTCATTGTACTATTTAATTTGTTACAAGAAGATATGATTATTAAACTACTATTTGTTTACGAAAACAAATAAAGTTGTATGACTATTCTTTACTGATTGATTTAACTATGAAACTAGATAGGCGCGATTTCATATGCCCTTTTTGGTTGAATTTACCTATCATTTTCTTTGAGTGTGGTAAACTGACTGAGATCATGTAAACAATAAACAACCACTGAGCTCTATTATATATTGCAGTGAGCTCGAGCAATAGGAAAATATTGTTTTCTTCCGCAGAAACCTTAGCTATATCAGCAGGTTTTCTGTTTCCCTCGCACTTGTAAAACTATGTATTCAGGCAACAGACAGGGAACTGCTAATATAGCTTCTCTCTATTGTACTCTGGCAGAATATGTAAAAGAACGGTCAGTAATCTCACACTTCAATATTTTTGTTCAAAATAGAAAATCTGAGAAAAATAAATCATAACCAATCATTTAAAATAAAAACTAATCCAATTATTATATTAGTAGCTTCAAAATATGTCTTCATTTGCATTAATTGCAACTAAAGTAGATTAACTGAGATTATCTCATACTACCGACATCCTTCCATTAATCGACTTAAATTGGGTAATAGTACCTACTAAGTGTCCAGAATTATTAGGGTCGAACTTTCGGTAAACCCATTAAGGGACAATAGTCCACGCTGCGGGATATTCGTTGCCATTCCTGTTGTAAATCATGCTAGTATACAAACTATTCAAGTATGTAAGTAAATGAATAGGTATAAATATTAGCTACACGGATGGTTTATTTGTAATAGAATTTTTAGGAGTAAAAAAGTTACTAAATATAGTGTTGCAGACTTTAATTTCGTTATATACTCAATTGTAATTGTCCAGTAAGTAAAAACAAATTCTCAAAATCCTATTTTTCGTTAATATGTAGCATTACGTAGATGCTCAATTTTTTGTCAGCTTAAAACACTTGCTTTGGAGACATTTCCATAAGCCATATTGGAACCACCATTTTGAATTATTTAATTTTGACCTCATATTCGTAATCAGCAATCCCAAAAACATAAATAGCCTCCTTTTCGAAAATAATCAGTAATACTTTTTGAAATATTAAATATCTAAATTTAAGGGTGGTTTTCACCCCTTGGGAAGTAAGAGCAAGTGTCGGGACCATATAGAAACTGAAGATGATACATTTTATTACAATAATTACCCATAAAAAAAATATCATTACATATGAGATTATTCGTGAAAGAGGAGGTGTTCCATAAGGCCGGTTTTCGGCCTAATTTATTTCCCCATTCACCTTCCCTTTTTATACACTCCTAAACTGTTAAATAACCAACATTCAGTAACAGACCTGCTAAGATATTTTTGCACTTAAAAAATGTATAAAGTACTTCGAGGCAGGAGTTTTCTTTAAAAAAAAAATGCACCCCCCCCCCCCCATACCCACCCATTCTCTTCCCTAATAACATCAATCAGTAAACTGCTATCAGGTATAAAATGGTGTAACGAGAAATCTTAATTTCCATTACAAACAAGATAGTTTTTTACCACCCTGTCTCACCTCTTCCGTAAAAACGAAAATACGGGTACAAAATAAAAAAATCCTTATTCAGCAACAGTCATGCTAAAATGTTTTTGCAGGTCATTGACCTGCAAAAAATCAACGCGTCTTTGAGTAGTCACATTCGCTTTACTAAACTAAACCTCATCTCTCCACTAAAAACCTCACGCTATAAACACAGTCTCTAACAATTTTCGTGATTCGCAGTGATTTCTGAATCCTGTACTAGGTAATACTCACTGCATACTTTTGGAGTCTGAAAATTTGTATAGATTGTTATTAATTACCCCATAGGATCACGAAATAAGTTAAATGCGAGTGAAATAATGAGAACTATACAGAATATGAAATTTCATGGCTTAATACCTTTTTTAAGGAGGTAATTACAGCTCGACAGTTTTCTAGTTAAATTATTTATATGGGCGGACCAATTCAGCCTACTATCGACAGTGATCCCCCAAGATATTATATGGATAGATATTATTTATATTATCATTATTATTGTTTGAACTAGAGAACTAGAGAAAGCAAGCATTTATTTGCATCATCTGGTTAAGGTTAATCATATTTGGGACACTATGAGCCAACATTGTATCATCCGCAAACAAGATACATTTTCCGCCATTAGATAATATGAAAAATCATTTGTGTATACGATAAAGAGCAGGGGCCCCTGTATCAAACCTTGGGGTACACCATGTTCTATAGTTTTGAAATCTAATTTCTTTTCGCCAATAAATAACACACTGTTGTCTGTTTTTTTTTAATAAGACTGTATAAGACAAAAAGTTATTCCTCGAATACAGTAGGTATTCACATAGTGTAATAGCACTTTGCTTACCCCTTTCTTGCCTCAGTCACCATCTTAGTCACAGCCTCGACCGTTGGACATTTTTTTGCTTAAATAATAATAGATATACGATCATGTGGGTTATGATTTTCAACACTATTTTTTAGTTTATCTATATTTAAATCCCCACGTACAGGGTGTCCCGTAAATAATGGATAACCCTGAAAATAGTAACAGACTAGGCCATAACCTATCATAATATCACGACTTGACCTTATTGAAAAAAACCCTACGGTTTTCGAGATATGGGCACTTTTTTGACATTTTGAAAATTTCTCTTCTAGGATAGTATTTTGCATGCCACTGTCACAAGGTAGGGATTTTTTCATTCTGTTTTTTGTTGAGTTGTGCTATCAATGTATAGGAATTTTTAGATAACGACGACGGTATTCTCAAAAAAAATGTATTTCTTAAATTTCGGTTCACCAAGATTCCGTCTGCTGACCTTGTCCTTTGAAGGTATAAAGAGCAGTGCCAAGTGGAACTTGCCATTTATCTTAAAAACTTATATTAAACCTATTATATCATAAACCCACTTATTATTATATTCTAAAATATTTAAAAATTCTGAGGTAAGAGGGCGAAGAAAGATCAAAATAAATTTATTTAACATTATTAAAAAGAAATCGTCAAACAACTTGTAAAAAATATTCGAATTGCTCTTTTCCAGCCTTGATGCAGACTCTGCACCTTTTAATAAAGGAACGTTTTAAATGGCGTGAATATCCGGATGGGCTGATTTCTTCAGTGGCTACTCCGATGCGCTCATGCAATTCATTTAAGGATTGAACATGTCGGAAGTACAAGTTTTCCTTCATGCATCCCCAATAAAAAAAAATCTAAAGGATTTAGGTCTGGTGACTTGGTTGGCCATAGAATTGGAGCTAAGCGACCGATCCATCTTCCTGGATATTTCAGATTTAGGTATGCTCCCACCTCTCTCCCATAATGTGCAAGGCATCCGTCATTCTGTAGCCACATTGTCAGCCTCAGGGATAAAGGAAAGTCTTCTAATAAGACCGGTGGGTCATTTTGAAGGAAATCCAAATAATTGTCTGGCGTTAATGTTGGTGGCAGTTGACTACTTAGCCACCACTTGACTATTTAGGATGCCTGTCCAGAAATTTACTTTAAATTGGTATTGTGACCGATCGTCCCTCATCATGTGGGGCTTTTCCCACTGCCAGCTATGCAGATTATGTAAATTCACAAAGCCATCTCTTCTGTACGATTATTCGTCCGATCACCAAATTTTATTTAAAAAATCTGGATCCTCTCGTATCATCCGCAGTCGTTATTATCGACACATAACAAAGTCTGAATCGGCAAGCAAATAGAATCCAAGTCCAGAGGACAAAGTTTGTGTAAACGTTACAGCCAGATCTCAATGAATTTAAATAATTTCAGAGGAATGCCAGGTCGCTACGTACACCAGACGTACAATACAAAATGACATGCGCCACATACGAGAATATCGACTAATGCTTTGGCCAAGCAATACAATTAAAAACTAGGCTTACTTGCTAAAAATTTTAAATTGATAAATTTAGCTCCTCCACTGTTCAAAGAGCTATATCTTTTTTCTAACAGGAAAAATTAGAATTTTTAAACATTTTAGAATATAATAAGTGGGCAAGTTTTTAAGATAACTGGCAAGTTTCGTTTGGTACTTTTCTTTACGCCATCAAAGGTCAAAGTCAGCAGACGGAATCTTGATAGAACCGAAATTTTGAGAATCCATCGTCATTATCTAAAAACTCCTATACACGTTTGATAGCACAACTGTTATAGAATACTCACCAAAAAACAGAATGAAAAAATCCTTACCTTGTGGCAGTGGCATACAAAATATTATCCTAGAGTAGAAATTTTCAACATTTCAAAAAGTGTCCATATCTCGAAAACCGTGGGGTTTCAATAAGGTCAAGTTATTATATTCTGATAGGTTATGGCCTGACCTGGTGATTATTGATATAATGTAATTTACATAATTTCTTATTTAGGCAAATTGCAAAACATTTAAAAAATATTTCCACAGATAAGTTGTTCAAACTTTTTAAAGATTTACAGTTGTTTGCAGTTTATTACGTCTTACAAATATTACTAAGTATTAATACAATATTTTTTCTAGGAAAATCTCATTGCATTTCGTGACGTTTCTCAAAAATACACAAATTATAAACTGATTATTACAAGCCACTGCTTACGCTTCAACAAATAGCAATTCCATGCCTTCTTGCGTCATTGTGGATTCAAATATTATTCAGGCGACAATGTTTCGTTAAATTGTTTTTATTTTGTCGCCGAGAATGACATTCACTGGTCCTAGCCACGCGTTAAGTACGTGATAACTTTGTTGTTTCCAGTTATTGTTCCAAATATCAACGAATTCTCAAACCGATAAAATTAAACAATTTATTCATGGCATTATGAACGAATCCGTGACGCATTGGGAACTAGAAGTTTAAACATTTGTATTGTTAATGCGTTTGCTTGTCGTCATCTTGCATCAGATTTTATCGAGTCAAACTTGACAACTGCTTAATAAATAATAAAAATAATCAAGACAGTTGTTGAGTTTTGTATATAATTGTTGAACATTCTATAGTTGCTGTTTTCGAGAGCGAAATATGTAAATGCTTTACATAATTTTGACTACTTGGAAATTAATGTGCCCAACTCCCCGAAATCAATTTATCCATCTCCAGTTTCAACTAAGGATGTTGAACTCCTTATAATAGATATATTAAAGTCTTCAAACTCTAGTGATCATGATAATATTTCTAATAATTCGGTTAAAAAATGCGAATAAGCGATAAGCGGTCCATTATGTTATATAATAAACCTTCCTATAGAGAAAGGTATATTTCCCAGTAAATTTAAAAGAGCCATATCTCTCCATTATACAAGAAGGTAGATCCAAATGACTATAATAAATATAGAGCCATTAGTATACTATGTAGTTTCTCTAGCATTGTAGAACTTCATCTCAAGGAGCAATATTAGATTTTTTACATTTACTGTCTCCTGCTCAACATGGTTTCACTACAAACAAAAGCACGAGTCTGTGTTATGTGATTTTCATCACAAAATCATTAAAGCTCTAGGCAACAAGAAATCAGTTGTGGGTCTTTTCGTAGATTTCTCACGAGCTTTTGATTTGGTAGACCATCAGCTGCTTATGGCCAAACTAGTACGATACAGCATTCGAGGAACTGCTTTACAAATATTTTTCTCCTGTTTAGACAACAGGACACAAATTGTAAAAATGGCCGGTGGAGTTGAAAGTAATATTTGTGATATTAAACAAGGAGTTCCACAGGGGTCAATTTTGGAACCACTTTTATATATAATATTTGCTAACGGTGTGGTTAGTCATCTACAAAAAGTATCAAATTTTCATGTGATCTGTTATGCTGATGATACAAACATTCTAGTTACCGGCAACAACCTAATTGAAGCAAAATAAACCTATGAAAGAGTTTATCAAGAAATCATACATTGGTCTCAAAATAATAACCTAATTCTAAATAAAACAAAGACAGTTTCAATACAATTTTCATTGAATAATAATTCCAAGAGTCTAACACTTTTTAATGGTACTGACTGGGAAATAAAAACTTGTGTTGATAGTATACTAGGTTTTAGTTTTGATAAACACATACAATGGACTCAACATATCGAAAAATTATGTATAAAGCTAAGAACAAGTTGTAATGCTCTAAAATTTATGTCAAAACATTGTATCCAGGAAATCCTTAAAGTACTCTATTATTATGCTAAATGCTAATTTTCATTTGCATCTTGTGGAATTGTAAACTGGGGCAGTAGTTGTAATGTGACTAGGGTATTTTTTATTACAGAAATATGCAATTATTTAGTGCAATTTATTAAATTTAAATTACAGAGAGAGTTGCCGGGATGCCTTTAAAGATTTAAAAATTTTAACAGTTGCTGATTTATACATTCCTGAGATGTGCTCGTATGTTCATAAACATAAATCAATCTTTTTAAGAAATCAAGTCATTTACATGACACTAGAGCAAAGAATTTTTTACTGCCTGATTGGGTGTTTTTTTGGGGTTGGGGGTGAAAAAATAAATAATCTGACAATTCTGACTTCGGATTCGTTTTCAGCAGGTCCAAATACATAAGAATGTACTGGTCTGGTCCGCAGGCCATACCACTTTTTTTTGTGTGGCTGTTCTATTATTATTATTATACTCTTCGCAATTCTTTGAAAATTTGTTCATTTTTAAGTCTAATTATATTAGTTATAATTTCGATCATCACCCGATAATGCCATCTTCGTTGGCGAAACGTTCATCTGTGTACTATGCGTATTTTTGTGTTTATAGAAGCTTATCAAACGTTACAATATTCCTTTTATATGCATTCTTTTTCGGAAAAGGTGTCATAACTTTTATATTTACATATCGATTTTTTTTCAAAACAATAGGGTTCTTCCTCTAGCTAACACCAACTTACTGTCCAAATTTCAATTTTATCGGACTTTCCTGTCTTAAGTTATCGTGCTTACAAGAAACGCGACGGGCGGACAGACAGAAGGACATTTTGAAAATTGTTCGGAATTGGATCACTAATACTGTGATAAAAAAAATTTCTTCTGCTTACAATATTGACTGTTTTAGAGAAGTGCCAAATGAAATATACGCTTTGTTTTCGTATTTGCCAAGATAGTCCAATCAGTAGGGGATTTTGCCCTGCAAAAGGTGGAGTATTAATGATTTTGATATATGTTGTTTAAGTTCAGCCCTATTGTTTATGGTAGTGCGGAGTCGTAGTTATAAAATAAATCTAACATTGAAGGCCCCAGAGATATTTTATTGAATATCTTTGGTTAAAAGTTCTCGAACTTTCCCGTTCAGGGATTTTCTGGATTATAAACTTTACGTACACAAACGATCATCGTGGCTTAATAACCTATTATTCTATTTTATTTCTCTTTAAAATTTCAAATGGCACACTTGATCGTTCTGAAATTCTTAGTTTCATTAGGCTTCATATTTCTAATTTATATGCTCTTCGGCTTCATCTCTATTCTGTTTATTAGCTTCTCAAAGCTACAGCTTTACCCCTTCTATTCTATTTGTTCCAAACTAGGATTGTCTTTATATTAAAATAATAGATAATGAATGCAAAATATCCGAAATACGAAACTTTTGTAAAATAAGTACGCTTTACTATTACTGGAATATATTTTTTCTTATATATACGGGTCCGCCACTTAAAACTCCCCAGACTCGTAACTTACTTATTTTTTAACCTACGACCATGTTCGGCACATCAAATTGTAGATATATTTAAGGCCTTTAAACATGCATACAGAGTGATTTAAAAAAAAAATTTCAAAAAATTATTACGAAAAAAAAATTTATTTCCTTGAATATTTTTTCCCTCACCCTGTACATGAACTGTGTTAATGTTTTCTTATAAAGGTTTTAATTAGCTTCAATTTATGTTATTACGTCATATTCGAAATTCTTTTTGGTTTTAGAGAAAGAAATTAAAAACCGATTCCAAACTGATTTTTTTTTTAAATAACTGAAAAAATGTAAATAATAATTTTACGCTTTATTTGTAAAAGACATATCACAAATAATCCTCAACGTAACAAAACAGCAACAAGAAACAAAAGAAATAAATATTTTTAAAAATAAACTTTATTAAAATGTACTAAATAATAGGAATTTTTAAAATTTTTATTAAAAAAAATTTTTTTTTAACCGTAAATTGAAGCTAATTAAAACCTTAATAAGAAAACATTAACACAGTTCATGTACAAGGTGAGGGAAAAAAATATTCAAGGAAATTAATTTTTTTTTCGTAATAATTTTTTCAATTTTTTTTTTTAAAATCACTCTGTAAGCATATTTAAAGGTCTTAATATCTACAATTTGATGTGCCGAACATGGTCGTAACTTAAAAAATAGAGAAGTTACGAGTCTGGGGAGTTTTAAGTGGCGGACCCTGTATAGGACTAATCTGAACATGTCCCCTGAAATCACAGCCACAGAAAAAAAAAATGCTATGTAAACGACCAAAATATAGTATTCCTATGTATTTTGGGCCGCTGAATATGGATCCGATCTCGAAATTCCCCCAGCAAATCACCAGAATTTTCTAACCTTAAAATCGTCAATATTGTGAAAAAAAGAAAAGAAACACTTATGCAAATGACTAATATTCCTATGAGTTCTGAAGCACTTAATATGAAATGAATGTCGGAATTCCCCTAAAAAATTACCAGAATTTTCTAACCTCAAAAAATAGCTACAATATTGTAAAAAAAAAGAAAATAAATATATAATAACGTCTAAAATATTGTATACCCATGTAATTTAAGATGCTGAATACGAATTTGATGTCAATTTTCCCCCAGCAAATCACCAGAATTTTCTAACCTCAAAATAATAGCTTTAAATCTATAATATTGTCAAAAAAATGAAAGTCATATGCAAACGACCACATCTTAACACTTAAAGTAGTAATTCAAGATACCTTTTAAATTTTTTAAAAGCGTTGAGAGATTTTGGGTATCAAAGAGTTAAAGATCTTATTCCTATTTGTGGTAACGATATCAAAAGTTTTATGCAGTGGATTCCGCGCTCATTTAACTCCTTTTTTTTGACTTCTCGTTTCAACGTCCAACAAAAATCTGCCGTCATATTTATATCCCATCTTCCTTGATAACGCCGCTTCATTTTCATAATGTCCTGATGGAATCTTTCTCCCTGTCCTTCACTGTAATTCCCAAGGTTTTGAGGAAAGTCATTAATATGAGAATCTAAGAAGTGTACCTTCAGATTCATATTGCAACCTAGCTTACGATAGTTTTCCACTAGATTAGCGACACTTTCTCTGACTTTTTTGATCCCCAAGAAAATTTTTAGTAATTTCTTTAAAACTAAACCAAGCTGATTTTTCTGTATCATTCATTTTTGTTACAAAAATTTCATCTCTGAGTATTGTACGTATTTGAGGTCCATCAAATATTCCTTCCTCTAACTTTGCATATGAAACATTTGGTTATTTCTGTTCTATGTATTTGAGTATTTCTCCTTCCTTATTTAAAGCTTTCACAAACCGTGTCATAAGATCAAGTTTAATGTGAAGTGGTGAGAGTAGTACTTTTTCTGGAACTAAAGGACTTGAAAGAACGTTATATGAGCTAGGATCAAGAGAAGATCTACTCGACCATACCTTTTTCTTATAATGGTTTTCGCGGTCTACACTATCCCACAGATATTTAAAACAAGAAAACCTGAGGATTGCTGAGGTAGCAATATTGGTCCTGAAAATGTTCTTGCGAATCAAAAAAGTCATAACTACAGAGAAATTGTTGCTAGTCTGGTGGAAAACTATCGTAAGCTAGATTGCAATATGAATCTGAAGCTCCACTTTTTAGGTTCCCATATTGATGACTTTCCTGAAAATCTTGGGGATTATAGTGAAGAACAGGGAGAAAGATTCCATCAGGACATTATGGAAATCAAGCGGCGTTATCAAGGAAGATGTGATATAAATATGATGGCAGAATTTTGTTGGATGTTAAAACCAGAATTAAAAAAAAAAGGCGAGCGCGAAATCCACTGCATAGAACTTTTGATAGTAAAATTGTTCATTACCACAAAAGGAATAAGATCTTTAACCCTTTGACACCCAAGCTCTCTCAACGCTTTTAAAAACTTTAAAAGGTATCTTGAATTTCTACTTTAAGTGTTAAGATGTGGTCGTTTGCATAGGACTTCTTTCATTTTTTGACAATATTGTAGATTTAAAGCTATTATTTTGAGGTTAGAAAATTCTGGTGATTTGCTGGGGGAAATCTGGTATCAAATTCGTAGTCAGCGTCTCTAATTACATAGGTATACAATATTTTAGACGTTCTTATATATTTATTTTCATTTTTTTACAATATTATAGATTTTAAGCTATTTTTTTGAGGTTAGAAAATTCTGGTAATTTTCTAGGGGAATTTCGACATTGTTTTCATATTCAGCGCTTCAAAATTCATAAGGATACAATATTTTAGTCATTTGCTTAAGTGTTTCTTTTCTTTTTTCAAAATATTGACGATTTTAAGCGGTTTTTTGAGGTTAGAGAGTTTTGGTGATTTACTGGGGGAATTTCGACATCGGATTCGTATTCAGCGGCCCAAAACACACAGGAATACTATATTTTGGTCGTTTGCACAGTACTTTTTTTTCTTTTGTGTGACTGTGTAGTTGTCTATTATAAGTAATTATTTCTTGCAAAATAAATAACATAGTTTATATGACTGCATCCAGCTTTTGTATTTGCAAAATCTCTACTCCGTCTGGACAGTTGAAATTAAAATAAATAAATAAACACAGCACTTACTGCAAAGATCGAGAATAGCGAAGTAAGAAGAAAAATAGAGCACCAATGTCTGGCAGTTGTTTCTATTTCGGTAATGTTTAGGCTAACTTGAGTTCCCATAAGGGTCCGATTGGGGAGTCGATGTTTTACATTCACAAACATACATTGCCAAGTTGTCTATTTGCAGAAATACTAGTTGTAAGGCCTTCAATAAATATACTGCCGTTGATAGTAACAAATAATAATTTTGGTGAAAGATAAATACACAGTTGATATTAAATTATGTGTATCACACAAATTGTATATACAGGGTGATCTACCATGACATGCGGAAAATTTATCAGTAGATTCTCCCCACCGAAAGGAGTTAAAAAAATGAAAAATTTAAAAAATAATAACAAAAAAAATTACCTTATTTTTTTTTGTAGAAATGCGCTGCCAATGAATATGAATTTTAATCAAATTACACTACAAAAATAGCGAAATAAATCGAAAAGACATTGACCATATTCTAGTGAACTATACAACAACAAGTAGATATAAGAGATATTTATTTAAACCCGTCAATAACACAAAAACACCAACTTCGACGGTGCTTTGTACCTGCCGGTGTCCTGATTATTCGATCGAAAGCAAAGAACGCGGCACTTTAACCGCACCCGCCGGGTTCACTTTTTATGCCAATTAAGGAAATGTAAACATCTCCAATATGTCCTTTCACAAGTAAGTTCGTCGCCCCATTACTGACCTAGACAATAACAGTAGTGTAGTTTTAATTATTTTTAATATACTAAATTACCTCGAAGCACTCTAAAATTTTGCAGGGATTTCCCATATTGAAGACTAGTACATCATTTTATTTTCCATTATCATGGTAAATCACGTTGTATAATAAGGAAGCAATAATTTAAATCACTTTAAAATTATTTAAAACAGTAATGGGCTCATTTAGCATTATTTTTCTATTACATTTTCTGAAAGATCTATTAATTCTAGAGCGAAATGCAAAAAAAAATAATTTTCTAGGGTCTCTATGGCTTCAAAATTAATCAAAAACATATCAACACGTGGCGCTTTCATGTTATAGCTGTGTGACGTCAATGTCTCTATCGCATCGGGAGACATAGACGTAGCTGACCCGCTTGCCTAGTAGTCTAAGATCCGACATAAGAAATTAATACCTTCATCTGCTATTCAGATAAGAAATAGTTTTATAAAGGATAACATGTAGGTTAATAGAAAAATGTGACAAATGTCAATTTTGATTCGTTCGTGTCGAGCCGAATTTTCGAATTTCGGCGTGCGATTTACGATGCGGATCAACTACAAGTCTTCCTCTTTCCGTATCGACATGGTACGGGCGTCGCGGTATCGTATTTTTGATAATATGAGCATATTTAGATGTCGAGTTTTCGACGAAAATTTCTAGGTACTGTAAGTATTATAATACTAACACTGACATTCGATTGCGGTGGGCAAGGTTATTAGGTAAGCGAGGTAGGACTGTGGAGACATTTACGTCAGCGATTCGATCGCTTCAGCTTATGAAGAATTAGATTTTAAAGCAGTATATTTCTGGAACTACATATCGGATCGAGCTCAAATTTTCAGTGTAATAATTATTTGATGATTACTTCGCACAATTATAATAAAAAGTGCAATATTAAATTTGACTAAATGACCCATTGTCAAAAACAATAATCCAATTGATAATAATAATATGACAGAAGGACTTCGGTCAATAGCCATTTGGCTTTATAAATAAAATAATAATAATAATAATAGTCTATTGGGGTAATCTTTGTTTATAGACCAAGAGCTAGCAACGATTTATTTACCTCATAAGCAAAATGCGGTTTGAGCCTAGGAATATGTAGAGGTTGTCTCGCAATACAATAATCGGTTTTGTCTGATGGCCGCACATCTTGCGTTCTCACAGATCGGGGGGGTGGAAAAACATAAAATTTTGCATTTAATTACGTCATGAGGAAAATGGATAAAATCAACTCTATTGTAAAGCTCTTATACCCAGAGACACATATATGCCAAATCTGACTGAAAAGTCCCTTGCTTTCATTAAACCAGGCTGACCTGAACGTGATGAAATTTTTGCATTTATTTTCCTCATGAGGAAAATGGATGAAACCTTCATATTTATTTAGCTTTAGGTTAGCCAAACATGAATATATCAAATCTGACTGATAAAGCTCTTGTTTAAGGTCCATCAGACACAATTTAAAAAAATGTATTTTTTTACCTCATCACCAAAATGAATGAACACTGCATATTTCTGTAGGTTTACGTTAGCCAAACGTGAATACATCAAATCTGACTGATAAAGCTCTTGTTTAAGGACCATCAGACGCAATTAAAAAATATAATATCTCATCAACAAAATGAATGAACACTGCATATTTTGGTAGCTTTAAATTAGTCAAACACGAATATATCATATCAGACAAAACCGATTATTGTATTGCGAGACAACCTCCACATATTCCTAGACTCAAACCGCATTTTGCTTATGAGGTAAATAAATCGTTGCTAGCTCTTGGTCTATTATAATAAAGTGCATAATTTGTGGACAAACTAATACAATAAACACTCAGGGAGTTCACAGAAGGATAAACCTTTAGCGTAAACTGGATTAGAATACTGAAAATTACTTAATTAAATGTAAACTATATAAAATATTAAAAATTATGTATAAAAGTAATAGAGTCGTTGAATTGTTTTATTGTTGATTCTTATGTATTATGACCTGATTACGAAAAAGTATTTGCGCCCAAAAATTACTGATGCGTCAAAAGTTATATGCACTTTTTGACGCACTTTCACAGATTTTCTACTTATCTTAATATATCTTGTACTAGTAATCGGATGGGAATTTTAAAAATACTGGCTTATTTGAAATAAAATTCTTAAAAAATATAGACCTGTCCGACATGTATAGGTCAGTCCACCAGGGCTGGCTCTAGGGGGGGGGGGGGGGAGGGGGGCGAAGCGGGCGGCTGCCCGGGGCGGAAAATTCTTCAAATCCAAAGTTACCAAAAAATATAAAAAAGCTAGGAAACAATTGTTTCACTAATATAGTGTAATAGTAATGTTAACTTTATATAAATAATTTGTTATTGTTAGTTTTTTTTTGTATATAAAGTAGGTTACACACATACATTCTGTTCCTTATGTGATTTTATTTCTTGTCTAATTTCTGTGGTGTATTATTTTTAAGTTTCAATGCCGTTAATTTTTTCAATAACTTTATTTTACCCTTTTAAATACAGTAATCATGTTGCTGAAAATCCAAAAATTGCTGTAAACCTTATAACTAAAAAAAACAAACCATCAAGAATATTCAGCAGGTGACTCTTAAAATGTTATAAAAAATAACGGACTGAAAAGATAGGGTCAGGTGGGGTAAAAATGAGACGGACAGGTAGTGGGGTAAATAAAAGACAAGGTGATATCCAACCTAGATTGAAATAAATTAAACTTAATTTTCTATTCAAGTTTGTTTTGTACATTCAGAACTGTTTTATGTTATCCAATCAGGTCCTATGCCTACTGTTAATGCGGGAAAAAATATTATTCAGTTGACTCTTTAATTAACTTTTAAAAAATTTTTGAACGCACCTTAGTATTTTTTTGGGGATTTTATAGTTTCTCTATTTGCATTGTCCGTATTTGGCAGACGTCAACTAGAAGTGTCATATTTCACATTTTGTCATCAAGTTTATTAATCTGCTAGTTTTAAATCATCAAAAATTTGATTTTAACGAAAAAATTAAAAGCGGATTAAAAAAGAGACTAAAGAGACCAAATGGGCAGACTGAAGCAGGCACATTTCAGCTTCCTGATTTAGGAGAAGCTAGCCCTTCTGCAAGCCCCTTCTTGTTTAGTAAAAAATTTGAATAAATTACGTATAAAAGAAAAAACCCTCCTCTGTCTTATTTTTGCACGTCCATTTGTATGACGTCAATAAGAATGGGAATAAATCACCTGTCTTTCATTTACCCTCCACTGTTTTTTTAAACCCCACTTGGAGAGTAAAAATGAGACACTGTTTATTTTTGTTTATCAATTAATGGTACTTTTTAGTAAAACAATTCATAGAAATATAGTTTTTCCTGTCATTTTTACATATGATACCAATCTTATTAAACATGACTCGATTCTAAGCAACCTAAAAATTGAAAGATGTCATTTTGTCTCATTTTTACCCCGCCTGACCCTAATGAGAGGGGCGGCAAAATGAAACTGTGCCCGGGGCGGCAAAATACCTGGAGCCAGCCCTGGTCCGCCACCTTGGAAAAAAAATAGAAAACACCAAAAATGCCCGAAAAAATCAGAATTGAATATCGTTTCGATAAGAAGGAGTAATTTCACCAGAGTTGGCAAAAATAAAACTCATCTATGATCAAATATATTGCACCAAACCCGGACGCTGTAAGTCAAATAGAACGGTCAAAGATGGCGGATGAAATAAAATTTTTAAGTCTTCAAGTATCAAGGAGGCATTGTGCATCACTTTTTTTCTTCCATTGTAGGGTTTTTTATGTACTTTAGGTCATGGACGCAGCCAGGGGGGGAGCCATGCCCCCCCCCCCCCCCCAAGCCGTCTTCCATGAGCCAAAAAATAAAGAAGCAGTACAAAGCAGTATCTAAATTATCCCTTGAAATAAATATTTTGTAATTAATGCCAATATTATCTAATAGAGGAATCTACATACACATCCGTTTTCAACCATTTTCTGAAAACTTTTCCTCATCCTCTGGGGAGGCCAGTTCTATTGGCCCCCCCCCAGATGAATTTTCTGGCTGCGCCGCTGCTTTAGGTCGGGGCTGGCGGAAAGGGTGAAACAGCGAAGCAGATGTTTCAGGCGGAATTTTTTAAGGGCGGTATTTTAAGACTTGATTATTACCTTTTCATGAATTTCAGAATTTTAAAATTGCACAAAAATCTCAAAGAAAGACTTTTTGACCCCGAATGGGTGTTTTATTGTGGAGCATTACATATTTTAATGCGTACTCCGTACTTATTCTTTTACTCGTACTAAACATGTCAACGCCGCGCTGACCGTCGGCGTCGGCCGCTTTTATCTCAAATTGTCTAAAATATTTTATCTCCACATCCAGTGGAAGTATAGTAACAAGAAGATTTTTAAAAATTTTTATTGTTCAAATAGGCTTAGAATGTCATAAAACGTCGAGATTTTAAGTTTGAGCGAAAACAAATTGTCTGTGTCGGTCTGTCTGTAACTTTTTTTCTGCGCACGTTTACTCTGGAATCGTTTACGATATTGACTTGAAATTTGGTACACATATGTAGTTTAAAGAGATCTGGTACTAGATTATATTTTCATCTTGTTCCGTCGAAGGGTTGGGGGGTAAATTTGTGGTAAATAGGTAAATCAAGCAGGTAAGAGTAAATAAAATTGGTTTTTAGTATATACAAGAGAAGCTAAGGTCTCAAAAAAATGTTTGGCATTAGCCGCCATTACCATTCCCACCCTATTATCAAAGGGGATGAAAAAACATTGTGATTTAGTGTGTGTACAAGAACCAGAAACCTCAAAATATTTTTTTACTTCATCCACCCTCACTACCACCCCCACTCACTACCTCCACCCCACTACCGATGTAGGGTATCGTTTTATGGGTTTTTGGGGTAGATGATTTTAAATATTATATTATTAAAGTTTCATAAACAATTATTTCCACATAAACAATATTTTTTCGTTGTGAGTGACTTGGATAGAAAATCTGGATGTGGAAGTAGTGATTCCTTGGGCAGCGGTTTTTAAATTTATTTTTGTCTATTGGAATGTTTCTTTTATTTTTTATAAGTTTTTATTAATAAATTTGTCCTAACAGTAGTAACTTGTAAATGTTTTTTCTTAGAGCGGCAAGCAAATATTTGCTTCAGGTGCCAAATAAACTGGCGCCGGCACTGTTTAAGGTGATAATGTTCAATTTTATTTATTTAAAAAAAGTGCATTTTTACATTGTCAAAAGTGCATTTTCTTTGACCCTTCATTCTTTCACTCAGCTTCTATTGAAACAAAATAAAATATACTATAGAATGTATAACTTCAAGAATTTAATGCAAAATGAAGCTTCATTAATTTGAAAAGGAAATTTATTATGTATACTGTACGCATGGTAATAATAATAATATATGAACAATGTGATCAGTATTCAGGAAAATGCATTTGTGAAAATTGTTAAAAATGCACTTTTTTTAAAAAAAAAATTAGAACTTTATCACCTTCTTGCTTTCTTGATAGTTGACGAGGAATTAAAAATTTTATTTCGCCCGCAATCTTTAACCATTCTATTTGACTTACAGCATCCGAGTTTGGTGCATTATATCTGACCATAGATAAGTTTTATTTTTGCCAACTTTGGTGAGATTACTCCTTTTTATCGAAACGATATTCAATTTTGATTTTTTCGGCTTATTTTTGGTGTTTTCTATTTTTTTCTAAGATGACGGATTGACCTATACCAGGGTGTATACTTTCTGGAAGAATTTGAAAAAGTCTAAAAATTTGGTTTTAGTCAGAGAAATGAGGGGAAAGTCAGGGAATTTATAAATTTATTTAAAAAATCGGAAAATTTATTAAAACTACTTATGTCCATTGTTCCCATCTTCCGTTCCCCGCTCGTAAAAAAATGTTTTCCATCCCCCCCCCCCCCCCCCTCCGCTCATCAATTTACATTTTCGAGCAGAAAAATTTTCTGAAATTTTTAATTGAAAAACCTGGAAAAGGCAGGGAATTTCAAAATAGTGAATTGGTATACACCCTGCTTATACATATCGGACAGGTCTATATTTTTTAAGAATTTTATTTCAAGTAAGCCCGTATTTTCAGAATTCCCATTCGATTACTACTATTACAAGATATATTAAGCAGATAAGTAAAAAATCCGTAAAAACGCGTCAAAAAGTACATATGTATAACTTGACGCACCAGAAATTTTTGAGCGCAAATATTTTTTTCGTAATCATATAATCAACAATAAAATTTCTAGTGGAATGTTGCCGCTGAAAAAAAAATGAATTACTAGTAGAAAATATTTTGGTGCATTACTAAGTTCCGTAGCATTTTCTTTTAGTATTCGAGACTGACTAGAATTGCACCGCCGAATAGGGTAGTTTGGTGATTTCCAGGATCGCTAACCAAAGCGTTTTTTGTAATAATACTTGCATCGAATATTATTTCATACCCTTATAGGGGTTGTTTTTGAAAATAGGGATGCTGAGGTCAGGATTAGTATTACACTCAAAGAAATAGTATGGGTAAATTCAACAAAAAAAAATGGTTAACTAACAATATCGTTAATTTTGTTAAACTAAATTATATTGATGGTATTTTTAAACAAAAGGTGATGGTTATTATAATTAATAGAAAGTTGTCATACAACAAGCAAACATTAACTTAAAAAATAGATGAATAAGACTATTATTTCTTTCATCTGACTATTATTTTGCTGAATTCTGTCAAATTAAACTAGATAATAGTATATTTTATTTTTAACTATTGTCGAATTGAATTGTAATGATTACTTAGTTAACCAACTAAATTTCATGTTCAAAATGACAATAAAAATTGTATGGTGACAACATTCTCTTCTGGTTGATTTAACTATGAGACTAGATAGGCGCGATTTCATATGCTCTTGAATGTAAGAAATCATTTTGTACATTTTAATCACCTTGGTACCTATTTTTTTAATGTTAGGTGTTGTGAATGGCATTCCACCCCTTGAATAGGGTCTGAGTAGGGGTAGTTTTTTACCCTTTTGTTATCTTCATTGAATCGATTTCGATTTTATGATAACTATTAGGTATCGATTATCGATACCTAATAGTTATCATAAAATAAATGTAATTTTCACTTTGGGTTTAAGCTATTATTCAAAGTAATTTTAAGTTTTTAGGCGTGAAATAGAATTTTCCCCAGCCTTTTGACACCACGAAGACGTATTTATATTAATTTTGAGCCTTTTCGAACCATTTTCCCTGGATTTCATGCGTCCTGCGATGGGGGCCAAAAATCAGTTATTTTTAACATTGTCCTTTCTTTGCTATTTTATACAAATTGAAATATATTTTTACATTATCTTCTATCTTCTCGTATCTCTTATGGCAGATTGTTTTATTTTGATTGATTTCGCTAATAAAACAATAAATCTATATTGTTTTATAACTATCAAGTTTGTGTCACTCTAGAATATAATAATTTAATCCTCGATTTTTTAATATGAATGAGCTTTTCCCAGAAACATAAGTATTGTATAAATTAATCAACATTCTCTTACTAATAATATTTATTATCTCATGACAACAAAATTTATAGATCTCCAGTTTATTTTGCTAGATAATGGTTAAACAGTAAATGTTATGTGATTACGTACGCACTGTATACTGTGTGGCAAAGAGAATAGTCTCGTTCCAATTCTCGATTGTTTTTAGTAAAAGAATATTGGGTAATATAATTTGTCTTATAAAACGGCATATTTTACACTCCGGGATTGCAAAATTTCATGAAACCTCCAGGTGTAGAAAATGAAAATTCGCGAAGCTTTTGCAACAGTAACAGCTCATTGTAACTCACAACTTTTTTAGTATGCGTAAATTTCCATTAAAATCCGTTGAATTACATTATTTTATATTTTCATTGCAAAAAGTACCTAATTTGATATTTTTATTAAAAAAATTTATAACGAGTAAGTAACGTAAATAACGAGTTAGCCTTCCAGAAATTCCATACGCGGGAAAAACGTTCCTCCAATCAGCTAGTGCGAATACGACATGGTGTCTGGTTACCAACTCCCGAAAATAAGGCGCGTGTAAAACCGTAAAGGCGTGAGATATATAAAACTTCCCAACAGCCTTCAGGCTTGCAAAGTCGCCAAAATTATGGCTGAAATTTGAGCAATTCATGTGTTTAGTTAGTCTTCGGTGAATTGTACCGAGTAGTTGAGCAGTTAACATCGAAATTTATTCAGCATAGATGCCCCGAATAAAGCAGCATTTAATAAGAAATGCTAGATGCTTTAAGTGCAGTAATAAGAAAGTTAAGTTTAATATACGTATATTGGTATATATATGCAGTTCTAAAGTCTACAGCTGGTACCGACTTATCAATTTGAACTTGCAACTCGTAACTCTTTGCGGAGGTTCTGTAAGTAAATTTATATCTTCATTTTATGTTTACCGGCAACTGGTAACTTTCCTTTACCTCGTGATCAAAAACGTCAATTTGTTGCGATCTTCAGTGTTTTATGCGGCATTTCGTTGTTTTCGCGAGTGCTAGTCCCATTTCTTAAAGACTTAATAATATTTCTTATTTAATACCCCATAAATAATTTTCTGTGTATAGCACCTTTCGTTTTTGTATGTATCTTGTAGCCTAAGATGCTACCATGTATTTCATTTGTTATATTATCACCTTTATTTACGTTTAACGATTTATTTATAAAATTTGTTTATTTGTAAAATGTCACTTAATATATTTATTTAGTAGTAAATGTGTTGCCCAACTAATCACTTAATAATTTAGTTATATATCTTTTTGTAATATTTTCAGTAGTTTTTATGTATTCTGGCCTTTTGCCAATAAATATGGTTTTATCGTTGTACGTTACCGTATCGGTTTACCTTTTTAGTATATTATAAATCTGCTTGTATTTCTGTATAGTTTTCATTTTGTTTGATAGTTATATATTCTTTGCTGCACGCGTCCGTACCGCCTTCGCCATTTCTTAGATTATCTTAGAATACAACGTCTGAGTGAATACACTATGCGATCAAGAAACACTAAAAATTATAATGTAAAACTAAGAAACACACTTTGGGTATCATATTATTGTATTGCACGTGTATGCAAAATTTCAGCTCAATTAGACGTCGTTAAGTGGTTCATAATTGACATGCAAGATTTGGACTAAACATCCTAACATACATACATACAAAGCAAGTTAAATACAAGCTCGTAAAAAGTAATAACATTATCGTCAATTTTCTACTCTTTCTTTTCCATTCTCCACCGAAAAAGTATTTTTCTTTTGTCTTTGTAGAGTCTTGGGGTAACTTCTGAAGCCGTTTTTAAAATATCAGAAAACTCTTCATTTCGCTGATCTATTTCACAAAATAAAAAATTATTTATTTGCTCGTTGCTATATATCTTGTTGTCATGATAGCAATACACAAATTTTACATAGCTTCTTTGATTAAATTTAATAGCAAACTTTAAATTTATTTTTTTTCCTTTCCATTAAGTACACGAACAAAACAGCTTGTTCGACGCGTAAGAAAAATTGATTTTCAAACTCGTGAAAATTTAACACTTGTGATTTAAGTTTTTACACTCGTTAGAAGATAATCACTTTTCTTTACTTGTTAAAAAATACTATTTTTAACCCCCGACCCAAAAAGAGGTTATAAGTTTGACGCGTATGTTTGTATGTCTGTCTGTCTGTGGCTTCATATCACTTCAACGGGTGATCCGATTCTGATGCACTTTTTTTTATTTGAAAGAGTATTTTGTCGAGAAGGTTTTTGCCATATTAGATTTTGATGTTTGGTCGCCATCTTGATTACAAGCTTTTATTTAACTTGCCTTGTTCTTGTGGGTCAAATCTTGCAACTGAATTTTAAAATAGTTATCCCCAACCGATTGAGCTGAAATTTTACATACACGTTCAGTTTGGATGACAATGCATGGTTAGCTAAGTGACGTCACTCCAAATCCAATATGGCGGACTCCCAAAGATGGCGAACCAGTTATTTTTTATGCACCCCCATGATACGGGTATCAAATGAAAGGCTGTAGAAGAATACGAAAATAAAATGACGTCACACTAAATTCAATATGGCGGACGCAACTGAATATTAAAACAGTTATCCCCAACCGATTGAGCTGACATTTTGCATACACGTTTAGTTTGGATGACAATGCTAGCTGCGTATAAGAAAGCAAATCTCGAGGACATAAAGAAAATGTAAGCCGGATTTAAATAAATCATAAGAGTTCGTATATGGAATCAAAATTATTTCATAATTTTTAAAGTTGTGTTAATTTATTTTTTTTATATTAGTTATTTAGTCGATATTTTTGTATCGGGGTTTTTTTTAAATTTGTAATTCAATTTTTTGTACAAATTCATACATTTGACTATGAATATGCCTTTTAGTTAATTGATTTTAATCTATTTAGCTGCAGCTGAAGGTTTAACGTTCCAAATATTTTTCTTAAATTATACAAATGGTTTTTCCTTTTAGTTTAATTCACTTTTTACCGCAGATAAATCTTGAGTAATTGTGCATCTCCAACTTTTTCATATGAAGTGTATTATTTTTCCATACGTGTGTTAACATTTTCTTTGTTATAATATCTCCTGTTCTTCTACGTATACTCTTACACTTAATTATTCGTTAATATATTTGTACATGTTTTTTATTTAAATTATTTTGGTTTTGAATACCATCCCGTTCTGTAGTGGCGTTTACCTGTTGAAGACAGTTCGAAATAAGATAAATTACAATAAAAATATAAGTTGAAAACCCCGGACAAGAAAAGCACCTACATAAAATAGCAAATAACAAAACTTTTCACATAAAAGTTCCAGAAAGGAAAAAACAATTACTGAACGTCACCATTTTATGCCTTTCGTCTTCCTGGATACTCTCGGGGGAAATTGTGAGGATGGGGATGGAATTACAGCACGCGGTTCGATGCAAAATTGATTTCTGATCACAGCTATACTCAATCAGACAACAATAACTGTTAGAATAAGAACGACAATAAATCCTTCATAGTTTATCTTATGCTAACTTCAATTTATTTGTTATTAATCTTATAACAGCGCGCCAAATTTAAATCTAGTGGGACAATTTCAAACATTGATAACTCAATACAGAGTGTTTCATTAATAATTGGACATACGCTAACTGGAAAATCCTTAGTCCAAAATATGAAGATTTAACGTGAAACAATTTGATAAATTGTGCCTCCTTACTGAGATACAGCTAGCTAGCTAGCTTAAGAAGCTTGTTTGTCTCTGTCCAACAGTGACGATATTTCTTCTTTCTCTACGCAGCTACTTGCCATCCTAGGAAAGTTGACAGTACATGTCTTGATTCTTGACGAGTATCTGCCTGTCTCCCTGATGTATTTGATTATATTTGTTGTATTTATTTAAATACTTTTGAGATTCAAATACTTAGAGGGTATTCAAATATTTCTGAAAGTATTTAAATACTGTCAGAAAAGGATTTAAATGCTTTTTTAGAACTATTTAAATACTTCCCAGTTATTAAAATAGTTTAAGTATTTATAAATACGCTTAGGGTCATTTTCACAAATACTAAGTAGTAAATATTTCAGATAAAGTATTTGCAAGTATAAATACAAATTTGCTGCAAGAAGTATTTAAATACTCGGTATTTAAATACTTTCTGGTATTTAAATACTTATGAGGTATTTGTAAGTACATATTTGCCCAGCTCTGATACACAACCATAATAGTTAAATCTACACGTGTTGCTGCTGTATTGACAAGTTCTTTTAGAGTTTCCCAGTCAAGCCATGTGTTTTCTTTTGATTTGCCTTCGACAATTAAGTCGTACAATGGTCCAACAATTATTTATTGGGCTGAAACGCCACGTTTACTGTTGATAATAGAATAAATAAGTCATCTTGTTCAGTATACAATACAGCTTGTGAAGAACTTCTTATTCAGGACACGTTGTATCCAACAGGTTATCCTAAGTAAGAATCGTCCTCATTTCAAATGGTTCTAATTACTTCCACATCCAGTGGAAGTATAGTAACGACAAAAAAATTTTTTTAAATTTTTATTGTTCAAATAGGCTTAAAATGTCATGAAACGTCGAGATTTTAAGTTTGAGCGAAAAAAAATTTCTGTCTGTCGGTCTGTCTGTAACTTTTTTGTGCGCACGTTTACTCTGGAACCGTTTAAGATATTGACTTGAAATTTGGTACACATATGTACTTTAACGAGTTCTGGAACTAGATTATATTTTCATGTTGTTCCGTCCAAGGGTTGGGGGGTAAATTGGGGTAAATTTGGGGTAAATGGGTAAATTAAGCAGGTAAGAGTTCATAAAATTGGTATTTAGTATATATAAGAGAAGCTGAGGTCTCAAAAAAATTTTTGGCATTAGCCACCCCCATTACCACCCCCACCCCATTATTAAAGGGGATGAAAAAAAATGTGATTTAGTGTATGTACAAGAACCAGAAACCTCAAAATATTTTTTTACTTCATCCACCCCCACTACCACCCCCTATTACCACCCCCACCCCACTACCCATGGGTAGGGTTTTTGGGGTAGAGGATTTCAAATATTATATTATTAAAGTTTATGAAACTTATTTTCAAATACAAAGTTTTTTCGTTATGAGTGACTTCCATAGAGAATCTGGATGTGGAAGTAGTGATTCCTTGGGCAGCGGTTTTTAATAATATATGCTACCTTTAGTGCCCAATATTCCACTCTATAATAATCAGAAAGCTTAGAATATCATTTACGGAAACGCAATATTAGCTTGATGTAAATATTACGATTTTCATTACTTTTTGTTCAATCAATTTAAAAGTAAATACGCGTTCAATTGGATTTTTAAATGATAATAATAATGAAAAAGATATTTCCCAATAGTAGAGTGCATTAATACGCTTATTGTGACTTCCGTGGGGGTTTCGTTGTTACCAGCTGAGTTTAATATACAATTTATGATGATATACTGATAATTCAAAATCTGAAAGCCGTCAAAAAATGTCCTACTCAAAAGGTCATTATAATCAAAAAACGAGTTATTTCTTAATTATATAGGTGTTTTGATATTTCTACTTTTGAGTAATAGCAAATCCTTTTAACCATGAATAGAACTAGTCAAAATAAGTAGATTTTCGCACAGACCCACCTCGAGAAATCATGCCTGCTCCCCCTGCCCCCCCTCAAAGGGGCTGCCTATATCTGCCATTATATATTTTTTTTATCAAAAACGGTAGGAGCTAGAGGAATGATCTTAGCGCCATTCGATAGAGTATAAAATTTTGCATAAGACCCTCCATTTGCTTTTTTTTTTAAGGCCCCACACCAAAAAAGAGGGTGAGGAACCTTCCAACAACGACACATCTTTGGCTATACCTCTAAAACGGCCCAATAAATCAAAATTCTACAAGATATAAAAAATAAAGACCATTATTTTTTCTATCGATTGGTATAATATTTGTATATGTTATTTGTTTATATAAAGCCGTCAGTGGCGTACAAAGAGAAAGATGCACATGTGCATAATAAATTTATTTAAAATAATTTATTATTGATTGTATCTGTTCAAAATTATTACATTATTATTGTTTTTAACGACAATAATAAATTATTTAAATAAATTCATTATGCACATGTGCATCTTTCTCTTTGTACGCCACTGACGGCTTTATATAAACAAATAACATATACAAATAATATACCAATCGATCGAAAAAATAATGGTCTTCATTTCTTATATCTTGTTGAATTTTGATTTATTGGGCAGTTTTAGAGGTATAGCCAAACGTGTCGTTGTTGGAAGGCTCCTCACCCTTTTTTTTGCTGTGGGGCCTTAAAAAAAAGAAAACAGCAAAAAGCAAATGGAGGGTCTTATGCAAAATTTTATATTCTATAGAATGGCGCCAAGATAATTCCTCTAGCTCCTACCGTTTTTGAGAAAAAAAAATATATAGGCAGATACAGGCAGCCCCTTTGAGGGGGGGGCAGGGGGAGCAGGCATGATTTCTTGAGTTGGGTCTGTTCGAAAATCTACTTATTCTGACTAGTTCTATTCATGGTTAAAAGGATTTGCTATTACTCAAAAGTAGAAATATCAAAACACCTAATTCACTAAGAAATAACTCGTTTTTTGATTATAATGACCTTTTGAGTAGGACATTTTTTGACGGCTTTGAGATTTTGAAACATCAGTATGTCATCATTAATTTTATATCAAATTCAGCTTGTAACAACGAAACCCCCACATAACTTATTTTTATGCATATATCTGGGCACCGAGCATTCTACTACAATTATCGATACAATTAAACAATAATGACACAAGCTTTATTAGACAACAAATGAGTGAGTGGTTAATTGTGTTAGTGATAAATGCGAATCGGAAATTATTTGTAAAGTGACTCTTGTAACAAATTCTTTTAGAGAGTGGTGAAATAGAAACAATTAGAAGTTATGGTCGTTACAATGTACGTTTTCGCATTTTTTTTTTTTTTTTTTTTTAATAAAATGTCGCCATATTATTTTAATGGCTCAGTAATTTTTTTCCAACAATGCTGTTTTTCGTTAATACATAGCATCACCTAGATGCTCATTTTTTTTCCGTTTAAAACACCTGTTTTAGAAAAAACATTCCATTCGTCATGTTAGAGTCGCCATTTTGAATTTTTAATTTTGACTGCAGATTCGCAATCAGCGAACCCAAAACATAACTATCCTACGTTTCGAAAATAAATCAGTAATACTTTTTCAAATATTGAATATTCTAATTTAGGGGTGGCTTTCACCCCTCGAGAGTAAGAGCAAGTATCCTGACCATATAGAAACTGATGAAGTTACCTTTTACTACAATAATAACCCATAAAGAAAAATTATCATTACATATGAAATTATTCCAAAATTCTACATATTTTTTACCTCTAGGTATTGTACTACAATGGCAAAGTGAAATTTTAATCTCTTTTTACGTTTGTTCATTGATTCCAAGTGCACCAATCTCACAATTCTTGGATTATCTTAAGGATTACTCAAATTAAATAATATTATTTAAGAAGTAGTTAAGGAATATGTTCAAGCGCGGATCTAGAAATTTCAATAATTTTCTTCTCGTCTGTGGCGCATGGGACCCATACGAAATAAGGGAAATAACATCTCGAGAAGCACTTCTCTAACAACCCCTACAAAATTTTGAAAAAGCAGTTTGCGAAAATTTTTTTCAAAATTCGGTTACCCCCCCCACCCCCTGGTCTAGGGACTCTTGTTTAAATTTTTTTTTTTGTCATATGCATTTTACTTTTCATAAAAGTACAACAATATGTTTTGAAGTTTATGAAAATATTTTCATTACTAACTGAGATACAACAATTTGAAATTTTGTGGTTTACAATTTAACAAATTACAAAATTTCAATTCGTTGTAGGGGGGTCCTCTAGATGTTATTTCCCATATTTCGTATAGGTCCCGTGCACCAAAGACGAGAAAAAAAATATTGAAATTTCACCAGCCGCCACTGAATATGTTGGCCTTACTAAACTTTGCATGAGTCAAAATTTCATCCAATTCACTAACACGTTCTTCGAGCAACATGCGGGGACTGCAGTGGGGAACTCTTTGTCATCTTTCATCGCCATTCTTTTCATAAGTTGGTTCAAAGCAGAGATAAATAAAGTATTCGGGCAATTCCCTAGAATGTGGTTGAGATATGTGATATGTGGATGATAATTATATTCACAGTATTCGACACAAGAGTTTCAGATGTAGACAACTTTGCTTCGAAATTAAATAGCTTTTTCAATGAAATATGCATATAAAAAAAACAATGAACTATTTTTAGATACATTAGTAATTAGTAACAGTGAAAATAAGTTATAATTTGACATGTACAGAAAAGACACCAGCACTCAAAGATTTATCCCTGATGATTCACACAATGGGGAACTTGCCCATTTTTTAAATTGCATTAAAGTGTGTATTTATGTATAAAAACACGCCACACCGAATATCAGCTCTTAAATCGCAGTACTTACTTTGCAATAAATAATTAAAGTTGAAATCCTCGCCACTCCTCACGAAAAGCACTGTGACGTCACCGGGTGAAAACTGATCTCGCGTGGTGTCCAACAGATGGCGTACTTTAGCCATTCACCCTAATTAATAGACTGGGCGGCGGTTAGCTTTGAGACGTCCGCATATTCGGTCATAAGTCTTTTGATTTTTATGTTAGAGAAAAAATAAAGAAAGTGTCAGAAAGCTCAATTAATTCTCATTACATAAGCTGTCTACAAATTTTTCGAGAAAAACAATAATTATCGAGATATTCGAGGAAATGTAGGAAATTACACGTTTTCCTATAGAGTGTATGTAAATCTTAAAAAAATAATTTTTCTCAGAAACCGTTTCGAAGGGCCGAGATTAACGGAGCGTCAAAATGGTACATGATATTAAGTGAACATCGTAAATAAGATCGATTTCAGTTAATTACCGATTAATTACGGTGACAAAATGGAGAAATTTTACTGAAAAAAAAAAGTCCCAAATCCCGCCCCCTCTAATTCCTTAATTTTTGTCGGAATTTAAAAAATAAAAAAAGGAGTTTTAGCAAATTTAATCATATTTAAATTAGCTAGAGTAGTGTTTTGGCGTAGGAGCAAAGATTAAAAAGTTGCCAACTGTAAAAGCTCAAAATTTGCGATTTTTTGCCGTACGTGGCCGACATTTCTGTAGTTATCTCCGAAAAAAAAAAATCAAAAGTCTGGTGATAGCAAAAGATTCGTAGTGGAAAATACTCGTTTGACCTTATTTTTTATTTCGAGCTAACTCCCACCGTTTTGGAGATATCTGCGAAAAATAGCAAAAAACAGCTTACATTTCGGAGCCGAAAAAATTGCAAAAACATGCAATCTTGACACGTTCATATTTTTCGAAAAACACCATTGGGACGGCCGTACGATGTCGCGACGTAAAGAGGAAGTCTTCCAGATAAACCTGATCGTAAATTGCACGGCGAAATTCGAAAATTCGACTCGGCACGAACGAATCAAAAGTAGCATTTTGTGACATTTCAGAATATTGAAGATGTTTTTCCAACGAATTTTAGGTTAGGTTGTGTCCACTGCTAGTTGTTTCTGACAAATGAGCATGCGAAAGCAGAATCGGTGTCGCTTGACGCCGTCATCCGACTTTTACACTCTGACGTCACGTTTCAGGAGTGGGTAAAATCCGGCAGATTTTAATCGCTTCTGGAGGAATTTTTTTTTTTTAATTTTTTGTCGTCTATGGGGTTTTTAATGATGTTAGTTTACGATTTTGACTATTTTAATTCAATTTTATTTTTTGGGCAAGTTCCCTATTTCAAAGCCAAAACAAAATCGGTGCCGCTTGACGCCGTCGTCCGACTTTCTCTATCTGACGTCACGTTTCAAGACTGGGTAAAATCAGGCAAACTTTAATCGCTTATATTTCTGGAAAAGATTTTTTTTTAATTATTGTTGTCTATGGAGCTTTTAATGATGTTAGTTTACGATTTTGAGTGTTTTAATTCAATTTTATTTTTTGGGCAAGTTTTCTTCTGAATGAACGAGGATTTGCAAAAGAGAAAGCTTTAATTGAGGATATACCAAAGAGCAATGGATACCCCGTCTATTTGTTATTAGATTACAGTTCGTCGAACCGGGACAGAGTTTATGTAGATATGATAGTATTGGTTGTGAGTACGTTCAATTGTGATATTATTTTCGCATTTGGGAAAATTCCAGTTGTACTTTAATCATCTCCTGATGATGCCAACATGGTTGGCGAAACACACGTCGAATGATAGTATTCGAGTGTAGTGTTTTGATGTTTGTGTAAACTATTTCAAAGGCAAACTTTTCGTAGTTCTTTTTAAATTTTGTCGAAAAAATGTTAATCATTAATCACGTTGATTACCTCCTTCCCTCAATACTAAAAACACGTTGGCAGTTTTCCCCATGTTTGACATTCGAGTCCCAATGTTTTATCATAGCTGGAGGGATTTTTTCACGCCAGTTTTTCACATCTTATCTTTTGCCCAGTTTCTGAGGTAGACTACGTTAAAATGTAGCAACAGCCTTTATGTTTGTCTTCCACAATCTGACTTCCGTCACTGACGGCTCTAAATACGAAAATATCCAATACGATTTATCTGAACGGCTGGGGGGCCGTATTTTTCCGCATGTCAGTTCAGGTGGCGCCAGATTGCATAGCAAACAATCACAGATATTTCCAATACAGGAATATAATCCTACAGATGTGCTTCACATCATTAAAAGTAATTTAAATATGAAATGGAAAGAAGTCTGGAAAATGTAGCGAAGCAGGACAGTGTACTTCAAAAAACATAACACCGTCCTAAGCACGTATGGTATGAAAATATGAAAATAGTCAAGCAAACAGGTAGGTAATAGCTACAATCACGAGACTCAAATCAAATCATGGAAGATTTCCTGCGCATTTACGTAAAAAAGGAGTCCTGCAATGTCCTAATTGCATATGTGGCGAATATCGAGATCTGAATAATATATTTGTCAACTGTCGAATCATTGAATGGCTTCCTAATGAACTAAGAAGAAAAATAGCAAACTCTATGTGACTTCATTTTATATTCATTACAAACATTTTTTTTACGCCATAGCGTTCTTCAATAAAATGAATGTAAAAATATAAGCAGCATATCAACTGGGGTAATTTTTAGCTTAGCTTCGTCTTTCCTACCGTCTAACCTATGTTTAGTATTAATAACCTAGTTACTCATGATCTACCTGTGTATGCCTAAAAACGCCCGAATGATACTTTGTAAAATCCAAATAAATTAAAACTATTTTTTTTTGAAATCATTAGGATTGTTTATTGGATGATTATTTGTTTATCCCTGAATACTTCTGTAATAGGTTGTATTAGTAATAGCATAAGACTGAGAAATAGAAAGTTTTGTGCCAGGTATTTCTAACAGGCATAGACATGGCACAAGTTTTTTCTAATAGAAAAATGTTTAAACTTTAATTTGGTTGCATTGGTTTAATTTGGTGTTTGAAGCTGTTACTCGATAGATAAAGTAATTAACCAAAAAGAAAAATAAAACAAATTTTGTGCCCAGTCATTAGAACAAGATTTAACGAGGCACAAAAATATGTATTTATTTACTATGTAAATACCAAATTTTAAGAGTAATTCCAAGCTGTTACTCCATTGGTATGGTTGCTGTACGAAAAATGTTCCGAAGAGAGCATATTCAAAACTAGGGAACAAATTCTGCCCAGACACAAAATGATTTTTCTTATCGTCAATGTGAGTACTAACATTCCAAAATCATTTCATTCTGTTACTTGATCGGCTAGGTTTTCTGCAGCCAGCTCTCGCTCAATAAGTGTCGCCCAGTTTGTATGTTAAAATAGCCTCCAAAACAAATCTAATCACACGTAAATATCTGTTGGGTTATTTTTTAATTATCAAGGTACCGTCAAGTCTTTAAAAACCTGGTTGGGTTTTCTTTCTATGTATTTACCAAACTTACACCTGCCGGTAAACGCGTAGGATCCTAAAAAGGTGCTTGTATATTCATAACATATTTCAAAGCAATTAAAAAAATTAATTGATAGATCGCAGTAACGTTTATTGTGAGAAGCATTGTTGTTGCATATTATTACTAATAATTATTAATTGTTACAAATAATTTCTTAATATATTTTTTTCCATAATTATCAAATGAAAAATAAAAAACAGAAGGACTTATTTTTTTATTTGTTTATTTTTATATCCATTCATTTTTCTTGATCGATTAACGCTAAAGAAGTATTTTTTTATGGAAATCATGCTCATTGGGTAAAACAATTTGCGGGATGTGTATTTTTCAATTACTGTTTACTTAAATTGACAAAATGGCGAAGTTTTTATTAAAAAAATGTGAAAAAGTATATTGTTTCTGTCATAACTTTCTTGTTTTTTATGCTATAGAAATAACCATTTGAAAGCCTAATTAATGGACTTTCATTTTGATTGGCAGCATTTTTAACGTAAGTGCCATAGTTTATAAGATATTGAACATTTAAACTAAATACTTCGTCTTATAGACGTTCGGACGCCACTTTATACTTCCAGATCTCTGAAACCATTAACTCTACAGAAATTAGAAAAAAAGGAAATTCATCATCAATTTAGTAGCTTTCCTTTTTGTCTGTCTCTAGCATGTTTTCTCTCAGTTCTTTCCAATTATTTGACGAAAACCTATTTGAAATATCTCCTTTTCAAGCCAAAGTTCCAATTTTCCAGTCAGTATAACTTAAAGACTATCAGTTAAAGTTGCACAGAACTTTTCGTCTCAAAATTAAATACTCTTTCCGCTTCAACGTTGTTTTTTTTAGTGTTCCTATAAATTAGCAAGTCTCCGCATAATATAGAAACTTTTCTTTGATACATTGACTATTAAGTTGCCAAAATGAACGAAATCTAATTCATATGACATTATTCCAAAGTTAAAACCTCTAGTTATTGTACATCTTGTTAACTTTTTGAAGAAGTCATTGGAATTAATTACTGAAAAACCAGGTTGTCCCTTGGGTAGAGTTTCGAACTCCGTCATTAACCATTTTCACTGGCAAACAGTGTAATTTACTGTTGGGTTTGATACATGTAACCGATTGTTAATGCCTGGTATAATAAAATTTATTAAAAAAAAACAATTTTATTCCTGGTACTTTTTTAAATCGAGTCAGGGAAATTTTTGAAAATTGGTCAGAGAAGGTCAGGGAAATTGAAACTGAAATTTCTGTATGCATAAGCATACCTTAAAACTGCTGACAGGTTTTTTGAATTAACTAGCTTTCATTATAGTTACAAGCTTACCTCATTTTTTTCACCTTCTAGTCCCTGTAACTCGAAATTGAGGACTGCGCCCATGAGAACTTTTGATCAGCACGACTTAAACTGCAAGATATCACAATTGAACACAAATTGACTGGGAGCCATTTTCCTTTAACGTTAATTGTTAACAAATATTTCCTCTGAAAATCACACCATTGCTCATACTCTGAATCACTTAGCGTAAATATAAGATCGTATGCCTCTAGTTCAAATTGTGTGATGTAGTTATATAATAATAATAATAATAACA
This sequence comes from Rutpela maculata, assembly GCA_936432065.2. Classification (NCBI taxonomy): domain Eukaryota; kingdom Metazoa; phylum Arthropoda; class Insecta; order Coleoptera; family Cerambycidae; genus Rutpela; species Rutpela maculata. The sequence goes on from OW386292.2 coordinate 6,315,821, forward strand.
TTTATTCATGTAAGCCGTATAAAATACACATATGAAAACTCGTAACAGGTATACACACATAAAAAATAAAATAAGTAAATAAAATATTGACAAGCAACAAAATAAAATAACAGATAACATAAGTAACATACACATTTCTTGCAAATATCCAGTCAATATTCATATTAGATACATTTATATTTAAAAGTACCACTTCAGAATTCGCCAGCGCTATAATAGCATCCAGTAGAAAGTAAAGTTCTAACTTCCTTTTTATTTATATATCATATAATTAGATATGTTCTTTACATGAGCTGGTAGTTTATTATATGCGCTTTCGAACAAAATAGTCGATTATTATAGTGAAAAATGAGTCTTATCCCGGCAAGAATAGAGTAAATCGTTCCATGATGCCTTGTTCTGTTGTCCACACGGAAGTACTGCAAAGACCTAAAGAATATATCAAACAATGTGAAGGTTAAGACCCATAGGAGTCATTCGAGTGCCCAAAAAAATTTTACAACTCTCGTAAATGCAAGTACTTGATTCAAGCAGTATGATCTGATGAGAAAAATTCTTTTAGTTAGTTTAAGTTACTTCTAAACTCGTAGACAATGTGAATATCTTATTGCTGCCTTTGACATTACGATTCTTCTGTTAAAATGTTTCACTATGTAAAAGTGCCCAAGCCCTCTTCAAACTTTTTTAAATTGGTTCAAGAATATATAGCTGAAAATTAACAAGCAGTAAAACTACTATAGACACTTCCAGGGTGTTCATTGCAATGAACAAATTAGGAACTATCATTTTGACCAAGGCGCTTGCCACGTTTCTAGAGAAAAATAATCGAATACCTTACCAGATTCTGAAATTTATCAGCAACAGAATGGGCTCATTTAATGAATTCATTTAGTTATATATTTAAAATTTCAGATGAATCCGGTATGTGGTTTTCGAAATATACGACTTTTAAAGAGGGAATTGGAAGCGCGGTGCGACCAAAATCGTGACGTCAGAGAATAGTAATATAAATCGGTGAAAATAGTTTTTTTTTGCCATCTGGTCACTAGCCATACAGCCAACCGCTACCCTAAAAAAACCATTTATTCCAATTAACCTATGTCGACAATGAAAAAATAAATATTGAAGATCAACAAAGGAGAAAAAACAGGGACACACGCTTCTCGTCCTGGGGTCTATCAGGACATTTATTTTTTTTTAAACACAAACAAAATTAGAGGACCACTATAAATTAAGGGATGCAACAGAGGAAAAACAACAGAGGATACGAAGCTAACCTACTTAAACATTCACTCTCAAAATTCATAATAAAATATTCGTTTCTTCCAAAAAACCGATGATACAATCAAAAATTTGCTTATTATGGAGGCCGAGGAGAGAAAGTATATTAAAAGGAGCCTGAATATTATAATTAATAAGATTGTTATGTAGTCTGTCACTTGCTGCTTTTATTTAGAACACTGGAAGAAAATATGATCCAGGTCACCTTTAATATTACAAATATCACAATTCTCTGAAGGCATATTATTGTTGTGTATATTTTCTTGGATATTCATAATTTTTGTGCCAAAACTTAGATGGGAGGTCACGATGAATTGCGTATATCTAGTAGGACTGGAATGACAGAACTCCCGCCACAGCTCTAACCATCTATTTCTAAATTTAGATTTTAGAATGTTAAAGGAGTCAGATAGACAGATTTTTTGTTCTAATGGGAATCCTGAGACGATGCTTTCCTTGGCCAAAGGGTCGACAATTTCATTATTTTTTATGCCAATGTGCGCTTTTACCCATACAAAATGAACCTCTTTTCCGATACCTAAAACATTGTGTAGCAGTTTCTTTATTTTTAGAATATACGGGTTGGTTTTGATGTTGAAGGAAAAACTGTTTTCTAATGAAGATAAAACCGATAGAGAATCTGATAAAATTATGGAAGTGTAGGAATTAGAAGAATAAATAAATTTGAGAGAAATTACTTGCATTCCTCATTGAAAAGTGCCAAAGATAATGGCAGGCCTCCCGTATTGGGGGGGTTATTAGGTACAGAGTTTAGGGGCCCACAAAGAGGACCTATCTGATGAGCCCTCGACCAATCCCCACCCCTCCCCCGTTTATCAATTTTCGAGGAACAAGCTTCTTTCCGGTTTTCCTTTTTTTTCTCCCCCCCCCCCCCTCATTCATTTTCATTTTCGAGAAGAAGAAAGCGTCGCCCCTTAAGCCCAGCGGTTTTACGGGGCTCGTAATTTAATGCGGGTGGTCTGATTGGCGCATGGGACTCATACGAAATATGGAAAATGACATCTAGAGAAACACTTCTCAAAAATTTTGAAAACGCAGTTTGCGAAAAAATTTTTAAAAATTCGGTTGCCCTCCCTGGCCCTAGGGACTCCGGTTTATTTTTTTTTTGTCATGTACATTTGACTTTTCATAAAAATACAACAATAGGTTTTGGAGTTTATAAAAATATTTTCATTATTAACTGAGATCCAACGAATTGAAATGTTGTAATTTGTTAAATTGTAAATTACAAAATTTCAGTTCATTGTATTTCAGTTAATAATGAAAATATTTTCATAAGCTCCAAAACTTATTGTATTTTTATGAAAAGTCAAATGTATATAACAAAGAAAATAAATTAAAGAGGAGTCCCTAGGGCCAGGGGAGGGCAACCGAATTTTAAAAAAATTTTTCGCAAACTGCTTTTTTAAAATTTTTTAGAGAAATGCTTCTCTAAATGTTATTTCCCATATTTCGTATGGGTCCCATGCGCCAAAGGCGAGAAAAAAAATATTGAAATTTCACCAGCCGCCACTGCGGGTAGACATCAATTATCCAAATTGGATTGAGCGTGGTAGTCCTACTGCATGGTCTGCTAGTTCATCAGATTATAATCCTCGTAATTTTCAATCTGCAGATACATGAAAGAATAAATCTCAAACTACCGAGCGTTCAAATGAGGTTTTTATTTAGCCTCTGCATTAAGTTTTGCTGTTTACTTTTCAACAATTTCATATACTTGTAACTCCGAAACAAATAAAAATGGACCTATCAATTTTGTGTTTTTTTATCTTAGAATTGAAATTAGTTTATGCTCCCAAAGCTTGAAGATAACAATACGAAACTCCTTGTATGTTTTCGAAAAAAATGGTCAGGAACTCGATTATTTTAAAGGAAAATGGTTTCTTATCCCGAAGCAGAAAATAAATTTTGTGATACTCAGTCTACTGCACATCTGCTCGAAAATGAAGCAGAGTATTTAACTTCCAAGAACAGAGTAAATTGTTCCTTAGTGTCTACAACAAGACACCTGTTCTGCTGTCTAAACGGAAGTACCTACTGGAAAGCTCTATAGAATTTATCGAAAGTATGTAGTTCAGTAGAAAAAAACTATTCATGCGTCTAAAAAAATTCTTAGCGTCGTAAACTCAAGAGACTTGATTCAAGTAGTGCGATCTGACGCGGAAAATATCTTGGTAATTTCGGAATTGGTAAACAATACGATGAATATTTGCTAGTGAAGGTCTTTCTGCTCCTCCTGACTGAGCAATTCTAATGCTAAAATATATCACTAAGTGTTCGGGCCCTTTACAGCCTTTTTAAAACTGGTTTAAGATTAGATAGCTGAAAATTAAGAGGCGTCAAACAACGCAACGAAGTTATATTAATTGCAATGAATGTAGCTTTTTGACCTGGGGTGTACATACGCCAGATTTTTAGAGAAAAGGAATCGAAGTCAGAAACCATCAGATTCTGAAATTCATCGAAATCAGGGATATGTTAACAAGTTTCTCTTCAAACACTAATTTGTTAACAAATGGTGTAGTGTAGCACATCGAATTTTCAAATGTTACTTAATAAAATGGATCGCATAACGCGGGTTTAATGGAAATAAACCGATTTACAAAGCAACGGGTAAGTTAATGGTCTGAGATTTAGCCCCAGCAGATATGCTATAGTCACTTTTGAAAGTGGTATTACGTACGGTTAAATAATTTTAAAATCTTATGCTCAGTATAAGCGCGATTCAAAAAATAAGCATCGTAAGACGAAACTATGGTCTCGTCTCTTGTCAAAATGGACCACCATGCCATCGAAGACCCACCGGACATTATGGTTGTCGCATTTTCAACTTTTACGGTATAACAAATTTATTACCCCAATAAAACTTAACGATATAAAGTTACGGAGACCGCAAATCACCCGCCCCTCGCGTCCAAGCCATCTATCATCAACAAAACGATGGAAAACCGACACGTTGAACCGCCGTCTTGCCCTAGCAACAAACCATCGGCGTCATGTGGCAATTTCCAAAAATAAAACCAGATCACAAAATACGTATACAACATATAACAAAATGGAATGCGAGGATCCCTTAGCTGTGTACGTTCGGAACCTCGGCGAGGCTCGTGTCGACCCGCATGACGTCAATACCGATACTTGTGCGGCATTGGCTAGGGGCGGAGCCATCGTCAGGCGGGTCGAAGACTATCAGACTCAAACAAGCTTCTCTAGTACACCTAAATTTCTTTAACCGCGAACACGCTGTCGCCAAAACCGCGATTCCAACCTCAAAATCAACATATTTCCAAAAATCAAAAGTGGTATTGTTCTCACCGATGTCCGAACTAGCTACGGTGCGAATTTGGTGAAGATCCGAGCGCGCTAACCCAGTGAAAACGGCCGTTGAATCGGGGAATATTTTAACATACAATTTATATCTCTGTATGTAGGCGATGCGACGTTGCCGGCGCTACGCTCGCCTCGCGTTGCCATTTACGGAGTAGCTTTTTAACGCAATGTGCTATGGAATGACTGTCTGTGACAGTTGAATGCGCAAGTTAGAGGTAACGTGATTTTTTATGTCAATGTACTGTTTCAACGCTGCTTCTGTCTTGCTTCGCTAACATTGTTCGATATTAATTTACGATTTAATTAGAATTTTTTTTGTTTGTGTATGCATGTCCCACTTACCCAGTTGTTTATGCTTTGAAGTTTTGATTTATTATGCATGCCGTTTACATTTATTCAAATATTTTTGCATGAAATGGTTTATATTTGTACTTTCAATGTCACATGTGTCCCAATGCAGGTAGGTGTATATATAAAAAGTTTTTTTTGGTAATAATATTGGGAAATTTGAACACAGACCGTGGCAAATTTGTCAATAGAAAATTTAAATACCGAGTTCGAAGTCTGTCACCTTGAAGATTAGAGATTTCGTTTGTGTGGGGCTTCAAGGAAATAACTAGACCACCCATAGTACAGGGGTAATTTAATATTCCCCGAAAGCCCCCCGTCGCAACTGCATCTAACCTTGTTAATATTTAAATCTGGATGATAAGCGTTTTGATGAAATCGCGGTGACAGGATGAAGAGCGCCGATTAGCGCCAGATAGGGGATTAAAGGCAACGCCAAACGACTTCTAATAGATAAACAGATCAGCAAACACCGAATTAACGGAAACCTCGATAAGAAAACACGATAGTGCGGTACCCACTCGAAGATTAAATTTGTGCCTACCCACGATCGATACGAGGATTACTTTTGGTATTTGACTACGACTCTGAGGCACACAAGGAGAGATTACAGTCATTAAACTGTCAGAGAGGCCTAAAAACGTGTTGGAAACATGTAGCAGACCTTGTGAGCTAGACAACGTGGAATGTTTTTATCGTAAATACCACCAAGATTGTTTACTTAGTCTAGTGGCCTTAGGAGACGGTAATTATGATAATTTGCGATAGAAAAACCGTCGTGGCAACAGTTTTAATTACTCAGCGTTAAGTAATACCGAGTCCAATAACCGAGTCTACAAGGCAAGGAAAGTATGAGCTACTAATAAATAAACAATCGCGGCATACGAAACAGCTTGGTTCTTTTATTTACTATATATCATGTCAGGCTAACATTATTCCAGCTCTATGTGCGTCTCACTCTGCCCGCCGGTAATGAATTTCCCTCTCGCTTTAGCGCCGCAGCAAGCGTTATCGTCTTTTTTTAAAATCATTTGTAATGGCAAAGTGTATCTCACTTAAATTATACGTTTCTCTCTATCAACTGTGTTGTTTTATGGCGTTCTCCCTCACTCATATGGGACTCTTACGCATCCATCCCTCTTTTTCGAGCGGTTATTGGTAACGAATCTTTCTCGCTTCTACTTTCTGGTTTTTTACTCCCTCTCTCTCCGAGAGATTTCCGTAGTATCTGATGAACAGCAGAGGGTTCAGTTGGAATATTTCTGTGATATTCGGCTCGGTTTTCCGTCTCTGTCCTGCGTGCCGGTATGTTTCTCGGTCTCTGTCCGTTCTCGAAGGGGCGCAAAGTAAAAAATATTACCAAGGGAATCGTGGGGTTGCGATGTTCACTGATGAAATCCGCTGCGGGGATACTAGGGTTGAGTTTGCTCTAGTAATTAGTTGGAGAGAGGCGAATGTTAACAATAAATAAGGAAAAATACCTATCTACGAGGTGCTTGGGTTGCTTGTGTTTGTTTGTTACAGGTTTTTTAAATTGACGATAAGAGCTGATAAAAAGTGTGAAGTTGCTTTTGATATCTGACCTAGCCCAAAGTAGATTGCTAACAAATGCGGCGTTGCCATCTTGTAGCTGTAATACAAAAATATAATGCAATATAGTATAAAATGACCAAGTTTATATATATTTGCCCCACGAAAATTAACCCAACTACAGGTTTAAAAAAATAGAAGACATATTTATAGAAAATATTTCGAACAAAATTAGTGAGATCTTGCAAAAGTTAACATAACCTAACCATGATAATATCATATAAACCGATTTTTTTTCTCTGCTCTTTTTGTTTTAGTCTAATCAGTGAATCATTTGGATCAGGAATATATCCTTATTTTTTAAAAACAGCTACAGCTATTCTGCTTTACAAGTGTGGGAATTTAGAAGATCCCACTCACTAATATCCACATTAGCCAAAATTATTGACAAATTAGTAAAAATGAAGAGGATTGTTCAATTTTGTCCTCCTGAAAATTATTAACTAATCACCAATTTGGTTTCCAAAAGAGTAAAAATATGAATGATGCTATGATTTCATGTTAAAACATGGTTTACACCGACAGCAAATGGTGGAGACTACTGTGGCAATATCTGATTTGATTGTTATAGAAGCTTGAACACTATGATGTAGAGGCATTACCTTGAACTGGTTTTTGTTTTATTTACCAAACCGTAACCATGTAGTTAAGAATTCAACTTATTCCAACAAATTAAATACAAGTCGTGGGGTACCTCAAGGTTCTGTTCTTGGCCCATTTTTATTCTTGTTGTACCTATATTAACGACCTTACTGAAATTGATGTTATTTAAAAGAAAATTTACCTTATTTGCTGGTGACGCTACTACTATATTGTCACAGCAATATCCGTTGCGAACAAAAGTTTTCTGATATAAGTAAGTCAAACATTGGTGTGATTCTAACTTGCTTTCCCCTAATGTCAGTAAAACAAACATAATGATTTTCCGATGTAATCTGATAGATATGGATAATCATGTACTTGAAAGTAATCCATGCCCAAAATTCCTCAGAGAAAATATCGACTGCAACATATGCTATTAATCTCAGTAATAAACTAGCATCTGAAAGGTATGCCGTCTCTTTTGTGATTTCGCCTCGAAGTGTAACCATCCAGAGCATGCGTGCAAACATTGAACAAAATCAATCCAGTGATATGGGCTCTAGATGTGACGACAGACAGACATTTTGAGAAATACTTTTGAATTCAGGGGACTAAAAAGGTGTAATATTCATCCCTGTATACTACGTATATGGAAAGAAAAAAATACCAAGGTCTCTAATATATCGACAGAGTGAAATACCTTCTTTTCATCTCTCCACCATGGATTTTCACTTCACTTATAGCGTTACATTTATCAAGATTTTGAACAGTGGATTGAAATCATCAGCAAATATAAGATCACTACAGCTTAAAGTTTGTGAAAGGGCATTGATAATTATAATAAATAATAGTGGCCTTAAGATTGAACCTTGCGGAATCCTAGATGTTGTAATATAAAAAAATTGAAAATCATTATATACGGTGGTAGCCAATAAACACTGAAGGAACAGATCATGACATACAGCAAAGACTCCTAAAGAACAAAGGGTGCACCTAGTGGCATCTAGGGATTTTTCATACACTTGAATAGAACTAATGGTGTCAAATCAGTTCTACTATGCGGATGTTAAACATGGAAGAGCACTAAATCCACGGATCCACATGGTACATGTCTTCGTCAACCGATGTTTGCGCATATTCTGGACATCCCCAATTACTAAGAGGGCGCTATGGGATATAGCGGGACAAAGAGAGATACGAATTGAAGTAAGATCGCGAAAATGGAAGTTTTTGAACCACACGCTTATGAAATTGGAGGATGCTATTTCGAGTGCTGCTGTCCACTGCAACCCCCCCCCCCCCCCCCCCGGCAGCTGAAAGGTGGGTAGACCAAAGGCGACGTAGAAGAGAGCCGTATTATAAGGCCAGGAACTGAGTCAGATAGCGGCAGTTTGTGGGGATCTTATGCTCCTTAATATAGTGACGGACTGAATTATACATAATGTATTTAGCCCATCATTTAGGTAAATCCAAGGAGGATATGTTTATTATAGAGCATTCACCTAAACGAAAGAACCACAGTTCAGTTCATGAAAAAGACAAGTAAATTGGGAAATAACCACATATACAACAGAAGAGATTCTTACATCTAATGCTTGGAAAAATAATAAGTGAGACAATTGTGGGTATATGAAATATATAGGACAAACGTCTAAACTTTTGAATACTAGATTTACGAAACAAAATATTGAACCAAAATGAGAGTCTTAGGATATTATAATTCTACAGACCTTCTAGTAGGCTAAGGCTGAGGTACATTTTGAGTGGGAGCACTGACGCCGTAGTCGAATTGCTTCTTTAAAGATATAAGGCACCAAAATCTAGGTACTCAAATAAGGAATTCCTAATTATAACAGGGTTCCGACTTATATGGAAAACCTGAGGAACCTATAGAATTCTGTGAATTTGAAAATCCAAAAAAATCATGGAAATCTCAAGGAATTTTAAAATTTTGCAAAAATCTTGGAATTCTGAGTCGGAATATGGAGCACAATAAACTCTTTGCGAGGTCCCACGATAATTTAAATTGTTTTTAAATTGCGACTGTTTTATCAGATCAAAATTTAAAAAAAAAATGATTATTTAAAATTACGTTTAATATAAAATTATTATTATTATGTAAAACCAAAAGAACAAACTTCGCAAGCTGCTTTACCCAAGAACAATGTTCCTGATTTCCTCAAAATATCACTCATTAGTCGGTAAAAAAAATTAAAGGATATAAAAATTCCTATTTTCTATTTGATACATATGACAGAGACATAATTTTGTTAATAGATTGTTTGTAACGAAGTCCCACATTTTATCATCAATCATCAATTTCATCATTCACTTTAAAACCTTTATTGATCTTGGTCGCACTTGTGGTAGATAAATACTAAAATATTTAATATTTACTAACCTTAGTGTTTATCTTTTTGCTGCTTATATAAGAATACTGATTCCTACAGTGTGCAATAGTTCAGTTAGCTGTTAGCTGCAGAGAATCAAAATAGATCAAGCATTTTTTAAGCATTATCAAATGGTGTAAATGCACTTCCAGGTAGATTTTGTTACCACAACTTTAATTATTGGCAGAGCATTAAATATTTGTAAAAGATGCACGTGGAATTCATATACCTACACGTAAAATTAAGCTATACGTCAATGACGATCAAATTGGTGACTACAAAACATCAGCATTTAGAAGAGAAAATCTAACTAACTATCAATTAAACGTGATCAGGCTAATAGGGGACCCAGCCACCCTGGACTAAACGCATTTAAGCCTAGTTATTTACAAAAAGGGAGTGCACTGTTTGCTCAACAACGCTTCTACGTTTATTAGAGTAATAAACATGTAAGCCTTGTGAGTCAGAATAAAACGTGTCGTTGTGTAAATCTAATTTAAATTGTGTATGCAAATAAGAATTATGGTAATACGATGGATTTTTATCTGGAAGTTACTGCAAAACGGAGAGTGATAAGATAGCAGTATCTCAAGGTCGAATCTGGTGTGATAAACGTGGTCGAGTCCAAACACACTGGCACGATGCTACTGGCTGAGTACCGTTGATAAAACGTCGCCGATTTGTAGATTAATAATAATCAGCCATCAATTGGAGATGTTTTGCAAGCAAGGTTGAGTGGTATTGTTTTAGAGGCGCTTAATGCACGAGGCATTGTTTGTAGGTTTTGCGTATCGGAATTCTCAGCATTGTACAGGGTACTACGATCTAGAGGGCCCAGATCTTACAAGTCCTTATATTGAGAGACAATAAAAGAATTCACAAGTTTGTTATGAAAAAATGATTCAAGCGATGTCTGGAAGACTGTCTGGAATATATAGGCTAGGGACAAGTCAAACACAGCTTTCAATGGCTTATAAAAATGTTATTACAAAACAATTATAAGTAAAATTAAACAAAAATGACTACCAAGCAGGCAAATCAGTTATTACATGTTAAACACATTCGCTCTGGAAACAAATAAACTAAAAATGTACTTACGGACGGTAACCCATCACAAAGTAAGTTAAGAAAATCAAAACCATCCACTATACAACATAATTCGTTGTACTTAATGTTCTCTCTGCTTAAACAAACAAACTTCTTCAATTAAAAATAAGTATTAAATAATAATTCTTCAATAATTCAGAGTACGTAGTATCCGTGTGGCTCTAATATAGCGTTACTAGATGCGGTACCGTAGCAATATTTCATCTGACATCGGCAACCTTAGAACGTAAAGTCGGGTAAAATGTGGTAGTGCTGTATGTCTCTACTCGTAATGTTATTGGTCGAAGCATGCCAAGAACTCTTTACGCTGAAGACCAGTTTATGCGTTACAATATCTATGATGTAAGGTATATTGTTTTTCTCGATTGTCATTACATTTAAAATGTGGCGAATTCCGTCGTGGACTTTAAGTTTCTGCAGCTGCATTTGATAAATATGTATACCTACTTTGTTTTTTACTAGATGAGTCGCTTTGGCAATGCATTTTGATGTGACGTAAATGATGAAATTGAAAATAAAGGTCAGTAAACTCTAAAAAATGACAAGAAAACGTCTGAAGGCAAATAATTACAAAACATAATATTAAAGATGTACTTAATGAATTATTTATTCGTGAAATATTCTCTCCAAATACCACTCGTGCGAAACCCTCACACGGGCCTCGCCACATCCAAAACAATTTGCCTACCAATCTGGCAGATCGAAAGTAAATGCTCTACATGGATGGCCTGGTCAAAGGCACTGAAAAGACATTTGCTGCAAAGGAAGTGGCTATGTATGCATTCATAGATATAGAGGGTGCATTTGATAACACCTCATATGAGTCCATACAAAGAGCTGCAGAGAAAAGGGGTATACAATCCCCAACTATTAAATGGATACAATCCATGTTAAGAAGTCGAATAATTACTACGGATATGGGGGGGGGGAGTCCGCCACTACTGTGGTCAATGGTGGTGTATGACGTCCTCCATAAGCTGAGTAATTCTGGCTTCAACGTTCAAGGCTATGCCGATGAGCTTGTTATTACTGTAAGAGGCAGACATAATATCCAAATGGTGCTCGCTGAAGGACCTCAGCGTCAATCCGAGCAAAACAGTTATTTTTCCGTTTACCAAAAGGAGAAAACTAAGTTTAAGAGCTCCTATGCTAAATGGAACAGTGCTGAATTTTTCCAGTGAAGTTAAATATCTAGGAATAATCTTGGATTAGAGACTTACCTGGGACTCACATCTAGAAAGAACACTTATCAAAGCCACTGCGGCTATGTGGACGTGCCGCACGCTGTTTGGTAAGACTTGGGGTCTAAAACCAAAGATGATCTACTGGTCTTGCCTATCGGTTGTGAGATCCATGGTCATCTATGCATCATGTGTGTGGTGGCCAAAAACTGAAAAAAAATTAACACAAAGAAAGTTGCAGAAGTTGCAACGCCTTGCCTGCTTACAGGAGCAATGTGCTCCTGCCCCACAGCAGCTATGGAAGCAATGCTAGACTTGCTTCCTCTACATCTGTATCTAAGGAAGGAGGTAGCACTTAGTGCCCTAAGGCTGCAGCAGGTACACTCTTTCAAACCAGGAGACCCGGTTGGTCACCTAAGGATTCTAGAAACAAACTGGAATCCGTGACCAAACCCACTGACTCTATGCCAGTTAAGTGGGACTTTGACTGCCCGTTTGATGTGCTAATCGAGAGCCAGACGAGCAAAGTCGAAGTCCTTTTTAAAAAGCTTGTGAGTCCTGGGCAACAAGTAATTGTAGGGTAACTCACAAAAAATCTTTTCAGGTCAAGGTGAAGTAGGACTGAAAGAGCCGAATCTACAATCTAATCAACATAGTAAAACTGTTTTTCTTACATTTACAATATCACGAATGGAATACGCCATATTTAATATTTACATGAGTTCCGAAAATGTCTAAAACAGTGTTGGTAATTTGTAAAGATTGAATTTGTCCTCCAGTTGGTTTCTCTCCACCATTCTTAACAGATTTTTTGCGGAACGACTATAAGATAGGACACAATGAAAGAATCCATATTGTAATTTTAATACCCTGTGTCTGTTTTTGTAAGAGTTGTTTATTAAATATGATATTTGCTAAAATGATCCTTTTGTATTATATAGATGTATTTTTCTCTTTAGAAGACAAAACTGATTCACTTATGGATCCTATGGACAGGATCAGCACTCTCCAGCTCACTTTATGACAGTCTATTATCATCTTATTGATTTACCGTAAAATGTGAACTGCTTTTAGAATAAATAATCTATTAGATCCCGTTCTTGCATCACATACACACTTTTATAAGCTCACCGAGTTATAACTATTTGTTTGTTATGATACTTATAAATAATTTATAATAACAAACAGACTTTCTCTATTTAAACGAGATTGAAATTAAAATACTATCGATTAGTAAGAGTTAAGTGTAATAGTCCCCTCGATGATGGGAAGGCATAAATTTTAAATATGTGAAGTCAGACAGCTGCGAAAATATCCGTAAACTTGCTGAGCACCCTAAAGTGTGGCTCTAATCTGTCAACTATATTTTAAGAAGCTAGAAATAGCCTGTTGCAAGCAGTATATTAAGCACTCTTGACGCTTGGTTAAAATGAGTTTATTGGTTGGATTTTGATGGGTGGGTCAAGTTAGTTTTCAGCTTTTTTTTAATAGACGTCTCCATTTAGCACAGTGCCTAAAGGTACTTAAAAGTGTTGCAAAACTTAGAAATAATATCATGTCATATGAGTGATTTTTGAAGTAAAATGTTTCATCTTCAGTTTCTTTATAGTTCCAACACCTATCCTCGAGGGGTGGAAACCACCCCTACAACGAAAAATGTAATATTTGAAAAATTATTGCTGATTTAGTTTTGAAACGCTGTGGGGTCGATGGTTAAGAATCTGATGTGAAAATTAAAAAATTCAAAATATCGGTTGGGATATGGCGGATGTAATTTTTTTCTAAAGCAAGTATTTTAAATGGGCAAAGAGCATCTAGGTAGTGCCTTTTGGCCCAATCAATAGATAAAAAAGTGGGTCCTTTCTGCAAAATAGCGTAAGTAAATTTTCTTGTTTTAAAGGGTTCGGAGATGCCTTACAAGTATTTTGGTAAGTTGGAAGGGGGGGGGGGGGGGGGGTAAAAGTCAATGGAGATGAGGATAATCAAATCAAAACATTCACATTCTAAATATAAAACTGTATAATTTCAACTTAAAAAATGCATTATTATTACTCTTGGAACAAGGGTGGGGGTGGACGAAGTAAAAAAATATTTTGAGGTTTCTGGTTCTTATACATATACTAAATCACATTTTTTTTCATCCCCTTTAATAAGGGGTGATAATAATGCCAAAATTTTTTTTGAGACCTTCGCTTCTCTGGTATATACTAAATAGCAATTTTATGGACTCTTACCTGCTTGATTTACGTACTTACCCCAAATTTACCCCAATTTACCCCCCCAACCCTTCGACGGAACAAGATGACAATATAATCTAGTTCCAGAACGGTTCTAGAGTAAACGTGTGCACAAAAAAAGTTACAGACAGACAGACCGACAGACAGGCCGACAGACAGAAATTTTTTTCGCCCAAACTTAAAATCTCGACGTTTCATGACATTCTAAGCCTATTTGAACAATAAAAAAATTTTAAAATTTTTTTGTCGTTACTATACTAAGTAATTGATAATATCATATGTTTAACATACATAAAGTATAATCAAGTAGAGACAACCATATTCTTCATTGAAAACTATGCATAGTTTCAAGTAAAAAATGTATTAACCTTAGAATAAACATTATACATATATTTGAAATAAATAGTAAAATTCTTGGATTCTTTATATATATTTATTGAAAAATTTAAGAAAAGTAGTCGCTTAACTTGAGAGAAGTATATTCAAATTGGGACATTTATATTCAAAATATAAAACTGTGCATAATTTCAACCAAAAAAATACTTTACTTTTGGAACAAATATAAAATTCTTCCTTTAAATATATGCATATGTTTAGTAAGTTGAGAATATTATATATTTAACTTCAGTAGGGTATAGTCAAGTAGAGACATTCATATTCTATATTGAGAACTGTATATATTTACAAGTTAAAAATGCATTAATTAGTCTTAGAATAAACACTACGTAGGTTTTAAATAAATAGTAGAATTCTTTGATTCATTAAATACATTTATTTAAAAAATTTAAAATGGCAACTACTAAACTTGAGATGAGTATTCAAGTCGGAGATCTTATATGTAGAATTATGCATAATTTCAACTAAAAAAGCTTTACTCTTGAAACGAATGTAATATAGATTTGAGAGAATCTTTGTAACTCCCCAGGCTTGTAACTTTCTTATTTTTTAAGCGACGACCATGTTGGGCACATCAAATTGTAGAAATTTTTAACGCATTTAAACGTGTGCACGGAGTAATTTAATTTTTTTTTTTTAAATTGTTAAGAAAGAAAACTTAATTTCCCTTACCTCGTCCTGTACATGAACTGCGTTAATGTTTTATTATAAAGGTTTTAATTAGCTTCAATTTATCTCATTACGTCATATTCGAAATTCTTTTTGGTTTTAGAGAAAGCAATTAAGAACACTCCTTCCGATTCCAAACTGATTTTTTTTAAAATAACTGAAAAAATGTAAATAATAATTTTATGCTTTATTTGTAAAGACATATCACAAACAATACTCAACGTAACAAAACAGAAACAAGAAACAAAAGAAATAAATATTTTTAAAAATAAAACTTTACTAAAATGTACTAAATAATAGGAAATTGCAACATTTTTATTTAAATTTTTTTTTTTTAATAACAAATTGAAACTAATTAAAACCTTTGTAAGAAAACATTAACACATTTCATGTACAAGGTGAGGTAAAAAAATATTCAAAGAAATTAGGTTTCCTTTCTTAACAATTTTTTCAATTTTTTTTTTAAATCACTGTATGCATATTTAAAGGCTTAAAAAATGGCTTCAATTTGATGTGCCCAATATGTTCATCGCTTCAAAATTGAAAAAGTTACAAGTCTGGGGAGTTTTAAGTGGCGCACCCTGTATATACACATTTTTTAACTTAAACAGAGTATAGTGAAGCCCTACAGTAGATGTTGGTAGATGGATCTACTTATAATTCGCTGATTTAATTCTACCACATGTCTATGGGAGTATTCGCCCGGAAATTCGTAGAGGCAATCATCGCAATATCATCAGACTTTCTTGAATCTTCAAGGTTCAAATGATGGACGCATAAATAAATAAGATAAATCTTACTGTCGACATGAATTTGACTTGAAAAATGCATTTCAAAAGAAAACAATCCTGATTTTCAATTTAAATAGATATTAATTAACAACAGCTTAAGCGCTTCTTCGCGACATAATACGGCAATGCATCTCACAAATACCTGCATTTCCCATTCCTGTACCATGCGTCATGTGGCTCTCGCTGCTGGCAACAAGCATGGCTCTAATCCAACCCAGCGTGGATGTAGCCGGTCCGGCGGTATGATTCTCGGGAGTGGCAGCAATGCCTACCGCACGCTGGTAAATCAGATCAAATCAACAAATTCGTATAATGTTTTTTTTTTCGATGAAAAATAATGTTTTAAATACACACCTGGTATTCTTTAAATAATTTCGATATGTGAAAGTATGTAAATAGATATTAAGCGAGACATTACCATAAATGTGTTCAGATTTAATACAAGAAGGGCTACCCCACAAAAGATACTTTACCCTGTAGAACAAGATGTTATGTAAATCCATAAAGTTGACCCTGTTTAGCATTTTTGCTACTACTATGTGTGTATTCACGAGTACCTACAAATAACAAAAGAAACCAGTGTATACTAAGTATATTTGATTATTACTTCATACTTGTTTACGACATGTGTAAAGTTAAGTTCTCATGGATTCAATTTTGATCATAAATATCAGTAGTTTTGTCAAAAATATTTAGAAATTTCAATCGTGTTCTTTATTTAAGTTAAAGTAAACTATATAATAATGGTATGCATAAAAAAAATAGAAAATGGTGTGTAAGGGGATGATAAACTTTAAAATGATCCTTGACATTTTTTTACTGAAAAAAAAACAATTGAAATACTGTGAATTTATGCAAGAAAATGCATCAAATAATAAAGAATTGCTGCCATCTTTTTTTAAAACATCTTTAAATAAAAGAGAGCACATGCAAAGAATTTAAAATAATTTTTTTTGTGTATTGTGTATTCTGCATGTTGATGGAATGAAAACTGGTAATCCATTAAAAACAATAACAATGTAATTCTATAAAAAAGCATTCAACCAAAATAGTAAACAGAAAAGATAAAATGAAATTACAAATGAAACGATGGCAATAGATAAGCAAGCACTTTTCTGCCTGTCAAGATTCTTGACGTTTATATCAGTAATGATACATCTTATATAGATAACCAAACATGTTTTATTGTAAATAATTTTTAATTAGTGTATTCATTAATATATTTATCATGGCAAAGCGTAATTAATTAAAATGTGAGGTAGCAGGATCGACAACAAACTCAACAAGTTTTTTTTATAATAGACACTATATTGTATGTACATGTTTCGTACTGATGTTGAATATCAATTATTTTTTTCCTTTTAAGAAGTGTGTGATAATAGCCCCTACACCTGCGAAATTGAAAAAAATTTGAAACTAGCCAAGTTCTAAGTCAGGTTATTATATAAACCTCTGCTAATTTTAAATGGTCTTCGCAAAATCTAGAAAGAATAACGATGATTTTAAAATAATAAAATGTTAAAATGTACAAACATATGATCCTGTTTTCTTTTTTCCGCACTTCCAATAGAAGATTTGAAGAAATACGAAAGACAAAGGATAGAAAAAAAAATGAAACATGAATTTTAAGGTTGTATTTTTTTGAATTTTAGTTCGTTCATCTGTCGAAAAGTGTGAAAAATATTATTTTCCTGTCGTTTCTTTGTTAATCACTATTTCAGGGTGACCACCCTGTGTATTTTTTCCACTAAAGGTATATCAGGGATTTTTCTTTGGCAATAATGTCAGCTACATGCCAAATATGATTTATCTCTGTCGTTTCTTAATTTTTTGAAGTTGATATCTGTATATTTTTCACTGTTTGGATAGGAGTTACCATTTTCCAGATAAATGATTCAGCTCTTAAATAAAATATAAAATTCAATATAAAACGTAAGTAACACCTCATTCGCTCTCAGATTCACTATCGCTGTCTCCCGATACATCGAATATTTCTTCCAAGTCTTCTCCCTCTATTGCTACATTTATGATATCGTTATCGTTATCATCCTCTAATGATGCTAATGATGATACTAATTTATCATCAATATTCCAGCTGCTCTCCAAATCACGTAAAGCTAGGGAACAAAAAATCAGATGATTTCGTCAAGGATTGCGATATGTAGACTGAAGTTTTCGTACAGACCAACGAACAAGGCTAACTTGATGAGCTTGTGTAGGTTGTGTAGACTGTTTAATGGATCGCTTGACCCTGAGTTGGCCTTTCTTCACCTCTACCTAAAAGATCTTTTGTGCTTTGCCCTACAACTACTTGTTGCCCAGGATTCCAAGACTTTTTGCAAAGCTTGTGATTTTCCTGGGAGATAATTTCCCTATGTCTTCAGGCGTTAATTCCGCCTGTTCTAGGTACTTTAGGCTAATGCGGATTAATACCTTGTATTCGCAAAGTATATATTCCGTAGTCTCAGTTGCAGCTTCACAGTATCTGCATTTGTCATCTTCTGCCATGCCCATGTTCTTGAGATGATATCTCAAGGGGCAATGGCCAGTTAGAAGGCCTGTGATCAGCCTTAGGTCGAACTTTTCGAGTTCGAGAAGCCTTGTGGCATTCTTTGTCGCAAGGGCCATGTTCTTGAGATGATATCTCAAGGGGCAATGGCCAGTTAGAAGGCCTGTGATCAGCCTTAGGTCGAACTTTTCGAGTTCGAGAAGCCTTGTGGCATTCTTTGTCGCAAGGGCAGATCTGGGTCTTGAGCTTGGGGGTAACGTAACCGCGTGCTGAAAATAACAAAAATGTTTTTCCTCGAAAATTAAAATTGATGAGCGGGGAGGAGAAAATTTTTAAAAAAATTATAAACACAACTAAATAGGATATACAGTGTGTCCCAGGATAGATGTAACAAGAGGACAAGATGGACCAAAAATTTTGGAATTTTGGAATGGTATTTGGGGATTGAGTCTTGCTTGTTGTAAAACTAAAGTATACCAAAAATGACTTGATTTGGTGTTCTACAGGGTGTTTTATAAGCAAAGTTGTAAAAATCACCACTAATAAAGTACCTTTATTTTTCAAAATATGAAAAAATTCCACTAAGAAAAGTTATTTAAAATGCAATTTTATGCCTCTGTACCAACTTTCAGGAATATAAAATTATTCTTTTGAAACTTCCCATTTTTTGCGAATTAAGAGTTGAATTCATATTTAAAGTTGTGTAGGAGCAAATGTTAATCATTTCAAAAAGTAGGCTATTGGTAAATAAAAAATTGAATACACGAGATGTAAGAAGGTATAACGTTAATCGAACTAATTGTAAAACAAGAAACAATTACTAACAGAAGATTAATGAGGTTTAAAAATTATAACAAGTAAATGTCAAAAACATAACAGATTCACAAACAAATTAATTATCGACCAATACAAAACAATGTTTACAATTTTTTTTATTATTCGACGTAGCTACCACCCACATCCACACACATTTGGATCCTTCGCCTGAAGTCCTTAAACTGTTTCGAATATGATCTAACGGTATGTAGTTTACGGCATTTGTAATTCTCTGCTTCAATACTGCTACATCGTTAGGAAGTGGTTCAGCGTAAACCAACTGCTTGAGGCGACCCCATAAAAAGAAATCCAATATTGATAGGTCTGGGGATCTTGCCGGCCACTTAATCGGTCCATTCCTGGCAATCCAATTTTCTCCAAAATTTAAATTCAACCACCGATTAACCATTTCTGTGGAGTGGCCAGGGCAACCATCATGTTGAAAATGAACTAAAGGCATATCTCCTAAAATATTTAAATGTTCTTCAGAAAATTTTTCAAGAAGCTGTAAATAAGTGTGCTGGTTTAACCTTCCCTCAATGAAATAATAACTCCAACGTGATAAGAAACGGCACACCACACATTCACTTTTTTATAATATTGTCTTCTACAATGCATTCTAAAATTTGGATTTTCAGAAGCCCAAAATCGACAATTCTGAGATGAAACAACACCATTGGTTGTGAATGTGGACTCATCTGAGAAAATTATGAAATGATGAAAAAATCTCTCTTCCATGATTTTTTCTCCAATGGTCAAACAAAAATCCAACCTACGGCCGTCATCTCCCTCTTGAAGCGTATGTTTATAATTTGCTTTATATGCCCTAATTTTCTTTGCTTTGTAAATTCTTTGGCGTTCAGACTTGCTAATATTAATAAGAGCTGATCTCTCTCTTAGTGGCATCTTAGGATTTTCTGTAACAGAGGCATGAGCTATACCGAACATTGTCTTCATCATATGCTTTTATTTTTCTTTTCATGTTAAGAACACTACCAGTAGCTAGAAACTTTCTAATTATTCTCATAGCCTGAGTACGTGACAAAAAAGCAGTGTTTGGAAATGTTAAATTAAATTGGCTTACCACTTCTCTTAGCGAGTTTTCACCGCCAATTCCGTAGCATTGCACAATATAAATTTTTTCACGCACTGTGAGTACCATTTTCACTTAATTTTTTATGCTTGGTTCGTTAATTTGAAACATAAATTAAGGATAATATTGACTACGTTTGACAGATATGTCAATAATAAATGATAAATGTGTATCCACTGCTTTTCTCATAGCCTACTTTTAGCTTCTACATAACTTTAAATATTAATTCACAAAAAATAATTTCTATGCAGTTTTAATTGAATGGTTCAAAATAAAATACTAATTTATTGAAAAAATGGTAAGTTTCAAAAAAATAATTTTATATTCCTGAAATTTGGTATAGATGTATAAAATTTCATTCTAAATAACTTTTCTTAGTGGAACTTTTTCATATTTTGAAAAATAAAGGTACTTTATTAGTGGTGATTTTTACAACTTTGCTTATAAAACATCCTGTAGAACACCAAATCAAGTCATTTTTGGTATACTTTAGTTTTACAACAAGCAGGACTCCCCAAATACCATTCCAAAATTTCAAAATTTCTTCGTTATGTGTTCCTTGATAAGCAACAGAACGGTTCGTGTCCGAAAAATGGAGCTTCAGTCCATTTTCTTGATGATTTTGGTTTTGAAACTTAATATAAATTATTATTGATCGGTTTGACAATATAGAATGGAACCTCCTCTTCATGACAACTTATAATTCTCATATATTTCATGGAAAGGAACATATTTTTTTTATAGAAAGTACTACTTTTCCATTTTGCAACGCTTTTCTTCTGATGGTTACATTCTTGAATCTACTGTTTTCAGCTCCACTGTCGCAAAAATCCTTCGTAAACCATGCCCGTTGTAACTATTAACATGGAAGGTGTAAGTGCTGTGCAATATTCTCGGTATACTGTAGAAAGTATCAATTTTCTATTGGCTGCACAGTGCATCTGCCTTTTTCTGCATACAAGTAACCCACGATGGCTGACACTTCTTGGTCATAAACTGAAATATTTCAATATGCAATTTCATTAACATTTTCTACTCGAGGCAATTGTTGAGACACGTTTTTTCTTTGTTTTTGTGTAATGTAATGTTACAATCAAAACAGGGCCGATATCTTCGATGTCGTTAACGTTCAACATACGTAGTTCATCACTCCTACGTGCACCATAGAAAGCAAAAATTACTGCAACTTTATTAAAAAGAAAGGATTCATCAGGAGCTTCAGTTGCAAACTTTATGACATGATCCATTGTCAAAACCTCGGATTTTTTCTACCATTTTTTTCCCATATATCATTTTGACGTGTTAGGTATGCAAGTAAGTTTTTATGTATAGTACAGTAAGTAAAGCTTTTAAATCCCATTCCGAAAACGATGTAATGGATTTCCAATTTTTTTTCTTCAACGTGCTTCATAAAGTATGTATATAAGAATCTATGTTTGTCATTTTTCCTGCTTTTTGGTTAGGAGTGGTTGCCACCTCTTCTTAGGGGTTGTCGCAAAAAAAACAAATAATCTGATAGAGAATCAAATTATAAGAAAGAAAGGTCTTACACACTTTTTTGCTAAAATGCATATTTTTCGACATATTGCAAACTGACAATTGCAATTTTCATCCCCTAGACGTTTTTTTTAATTACTCGGAAAATGTGACTTTAGAAAATTGCAAGGCTACAAAATTAAAGCTTTTACGAAAACAAATCGAATGGGTTTTTCTTTTTTTCTCTCCGATGTTTAGTTTTGGAAATATGGCATTTTCAAAATGGCGCCGAAACATTCAGAAAAAAGGGACGACGTTAAAATCTAAAATGACTCAAAATCTACAACTATGAGAAAATTTTTTATTCTTATAAAAATTAGGTTTATTAAAATATTCTTTCGATTGAGACGTATTACAACCTTTTATAATGAAAACTAAAAAAGTTACAAACAAAAATGTAGCTCATTTAAAAATTTACGCGCCATTATTTCTAGTCTTATTGCTCTAATCTCTTATTAATTCATTTTTTTTTAAATCCTCCTAGATATTGTTAATGCATATTATTATTAACATGCTCAAATTTTTTAGAATTTTTAAAATTATTATTTTTCATTCTGTACCCATTTTCAGTAATGAAAGTTTTCATACTTTTTTTCAAAATATTAGGTTTTTGGAAATTGCTCAGAATCTTTTTTTTAATGGTAAGAGTACAGAAATGAAGCTTATAAAAAACGAATAGTTTGTTTTTTTTCTTATTCTCCTACGACAAACTGTTCCAGAGAAAGGTTAAAAGATGGCGCTTGAGCGCATGCGCAAGAAAATTATGTATTTAAAATTGAAATATCTCATAAACTATAAGATTAATAAAAACATGATATATAAGAATGAAATGAAGCTTATAGTAAAACGAAGAGTTTGGGTTTTTATTTTTTTCCTACGACAAACTGTTCCAGAGATATGGCAGTTTGAAATAATGTTGAAACTTTTCAGTTTCTACGCGCATTTTAAATGTCTATAGTAGGTAGAGAAACGAGCAATAGCCGTCAATTTTTCGAAGAATACGCAGAAAAAGCGGGTTGCATTGCACTTTAGTATGTTTAAAGTGCAGATTAAAAATGTTATTTAATTAGTTTACTTAATTGTATTAATTTGATTTATTTATAAGAATCTGTATTTTTAATAAAATTAAACATATTACTATACTCTTTTATGACCATTTTTAGTCCACCATTTTTTTATATAAATTTAGACCTCATATTCAGCGACCTAAAAAACATAAGTATATGGATTTTCGTGAATTTATTTGTAACATTAGAAGAATAATTACATTTTCGGTATTTAAAGGTGGTTTCAACCCTTAATATTTTAATCTTTCCTATGTTTTGACCTCCTAATCATATTCCAACGACCTCAAAAACATAAGTATCTGGATTTTCGCTAATTTATTCGTAAAACCGCTGCCTAAGGAATCACTACTTCCACATCCAGATTCTCTATCCGAGTCACTCACAACGAAAAAACTTTGTATGTGAAAATAATTGTTTATGGAACTTTAATAATACAATATTTCAAATCCTCTACCCCAAAAACCCATAAAACGATACCCCACATCGGTAGTGGGGTGGGGGTGGTGATAGGGGGGTGGTAGGGGGGGGTGGATGAAGTAAAAAAATATTTTGAGGTTTCTGATTCCTGTACATGCACTAAATCACGTTTTTTTTTCATCCCCTTTAATTAGGAGGTGGGGGTGGTAATAGGGGTGGCTAATGCCAAAAATTTTTTTGAGACCTCAGCTTCTCTTGTATATACTAAATACCAATTTCATGGACTCCTACCTGCTTAATTTACCCATTTACCCCAAATTTACCCCAATTTACCCCCCAACCCTTCGACGGAACAAGATGAAAATATAATCTAGTTCTAGATCTCATTAAAGTACATATGTGTACCAAATTTCAAGTCAATATCTTAAACGGTTTCAGAGTAAACGTGCGCACAAAAAAAAGTTAGACAGACAGACAGACAGAATTTTTTTTTTTCGCTCAAACTTAAAATCTCGACGTTTCATGATATTTTAAGCCTATTTGGACAATAAGAATTTTTAAAAATTTTTTTGTCGTTACTATACTTCCACTGGACGTGGAAGTAAAATTAGAATAGTTATTAATTTTTCAGTTTTTAGAGGTGGTTTCCACCCTTAAAAATAAAAAGCAGGTAATGCGACAGTATAGATTTTGATGTATGTATTTTATAAAACATATTGCAAAAAAAATTAAGCAAATTCTTTTCATCGTTTTCGGGCCGGGTATTTTACCGTTTTTGCTGCTTCGCTTACTATACTATATACAAGTAATTTTGTATACCTATATTTTCGTTAATGTGTGTACTTTTCAGCAAGTAATGAACTGACTACAATGTTGAAAATTTAAGAATCTTAGCTTATAACAATACATAAAAACTAACATTGAAAAGAAATATAATTAATAAAGTCTAGTCAAGTCTTCTCAAAAATTAAATTTTTTATTTATTATTTAATTTTTTTCTCATTCATTAAGTAAAGAAAAATACCATAATTTACACGCAAGACAAGTAGGTATTCAAGCTCGTGCAAATTTAATACATATACGAATGAGAGTTAAAAACACCAAGACTTAATGCAGGATTTTTGTACCATCTGCTGGGCAGTCCAGACTAAAAAGTTCTAAACAACAAAAACCGATATAGGTATTACTTTCTATTTTTACTTCTACCACCCTCTGATTTCATGCCTCGCTTAAAGATTACAAGGTTATTGCTTTTGTTGAAATATTACAAAAGTAGGTACAGTTATCCGTCTACCTAGGATCGTGAAAGAGCAACCATTTTGGTAACAATATCGTGTATGCTGCTTTCGAAAATAACGCAAAAATGCAACGACTACGCGAGAATTTTATGTGGATGTATTTAGTGAAAATATCACTGAATTTGTTGCTTTCATATGCACCTGGATTTTCAAATGTAACTATGGTACAGGAACTTTTCATATAAATTGATAGATTTAAGTTATAACTTCTAGCTTGGGATTTTAGCTTGAAAAAGTGGTATTTTGAATACGTTTTCGTCAAATAACTTAAAAGGTATTACATTGAGCAAAAACATGCTAGAGACAAATAAAAAGGCTACTAAATTAAGGATGAATTTCGTTATTTTCTAATTTTTGTAGAATTAATGGTTTAGGGGATCTCAGAAACTATGGCACTTGGGTCAAAACGTTAATAACCAAAATGAAAAACTATTAATTAGGCTTTCAATTTTTCCTATTTTTATAGCTTAAAAAACAAAGAAATGACAGAATCGATGTACTAATTAAAAAAATATATTCCCATATACTGTTTTTCGTTAATATATAGTGTGACCTCAAATTTTTTCATCGGCTTTCAGCGCTTGCTTTAGAAAAAAAAATGCGTTTTAAACTGTAAAGGTGTTTTAGAAAAAACGTAACATTCTTGTTTCCCTGCAAATATTTCAATAAATATTAGTTTAAGAAAAAATATGGTGAACATCAAAAATGAAGCTTGTAAACTGAGGATAAATTTATTTTGTTTATATATTTGTGTAGGGCTGATTGTTTCGAAGACATTTAATTTTATAGATGGCATCCGACCGTTTCCAGGATGAAGTATTTAGTTTAAAATGTTAAATATCTTAGAAACTGATATTTCCATCAAAAGTTCTAAGAAACAAAATTAAAAGTAATTAATCAATCTTTAAAATTATTTTTTGTTTGTTTCTACATCACAAAAAATAAAGAAGTTATGGCCGATTCAATGGGCCTTTTCACATTTTTGTTAACAATATGCCGGCATTCTGTTGTAATTGCTCAGTAATTAATTTTTCTTTCAAAAATGTTGTTTTTCGTTAGTATATAGCATCACCTAGATGCTCAATTTATTATTAAAAATTAATTTTTTGACTGAATCAGATGTTTCGTATAGTAGGGTAACCACAAGTTTTCATTTAAAAAGATCACATGTATTAAATGTCTTTTTTTTATAATTAATTGATTATTGTGGAGAGTTGTAGACGTAAAAAATGAAAAATGCCTAACGAGATCACCAGGGAATTTTTCATGCCATTTTTTGCGTTGTATTGCTAAGATCCAATACTAAAATGTTTACTAGTTAGAATTTAACGATATTTGTTCGTTTAATTGTTTAAATAAATAATAATAATAACACAGGGACACAAAAAAAAACAATTTTATGAGGTTTGACATATATACTCCCATGTGTTTTTGATCGCTGAACCGATGTCAGGTTTACAAAATTAGGTCAGGATTTTTTGTTAACCACGAAAAAAACAATCCAGAATAAGGTTTAAAATATAAATTAAAGATTTTAAATAAGTAGACCGAGAGTATTCGATGTATTTTTTGCCGCTGAACATGATACCGATGTCAGTTTCAACTAATCAGGTCATGACTTCTGGATAGATTTATTCCTTTCTGTGGTCCCGTTTTGTCTTCAAATGACCTGCGTAATGGTTTTTTTTTTTTCGTTTTATTCCTTTCGTTTTTACATCCCTTTTTAATGTCCAACAGTAGTCTGCATCATATTAACATTCCTTCGACCTTGATATTTACGCTCGATTTCCTTTATGACTTGGTGAAAACGTTCACCATGCTCTTCACTATAATCACCTGAATTTTCCGGAAACTGGTCTATATGAAAATGCAGGATTGCTCAGTAATTAATTTTTCTTTCAAAAATGTTGTTTTTCGTTAGTATATAGCATCACCTAGATGCTCAATTTATTTTGTCCCTTTAAAACACTTGTTTTAGAAAAAGATTCCATCCGCCATCTCCCCATCGAAAAATGGCCGTATTTCGGTTAATTATTGCTATAAAATTAATTTAAAAACACCAAATTAAAGATAATTCTGCCGGAAACAACTTTTATTCTAACTATTTTTTTGTAAATGCCATATTTCCCGAGAAAATAGAGAAAACTCGATTTTTTTTATTAAAAATACGCTTATTACCCCCTATATGTTCCCGCGGATCCGTAAACTCCTAATCTTTTTTGTTTCGTGAACTTTGGCCTGTTTTAAACTTATAACCAAAGTTTAAAGTCTGCACAATTTTTTTTCGAGTTAGTCATTTTTTTCAATCTTCTCCTTTACTACTTATCGTAAATGTTAGTTGAAAGAGATGTTGAATGTCAATTTAAGCGGAATAAAATACACGCTATAAAATAGAGTGAAGTAGAGTAAGATAAAAGTGATATTTGAAAAAAGCTTTGTGTGCGAATTCGTTCTCTTGAAAAAATTAATTTTTTGACTGAATCAAATGTTTCGTATAGTGAGGTAACCACAAGTTTTTATTTAAAAAGATCACTTGTATTAAATGTCTTTTTTCTTCAAGCGTATTAAAATGTTTAAATTATGTCACCAAAAACAGAAGTAGAAGTAGGACATTGTTTTACTAGTAACAAAATGTTAGTACCGAACGCCACCGTAGTGGACATTGTTTTACTAGTAACATAATGTTAGTTCCGAAAGCGCCGCCGTAGTGGGTATTGTTTTACTAGTAACATAATGTTAATACCGAAAGCCACCGGTGGCGCGCTATCCACTAGCCACTTGTCATATTGTGTCAACATGTAAGACTGTAGTTTGAATATTTGTACATTTATGATAAATAACTGAATTTTTGCATTTTAATACGCTTGAAGAAAAAATAGTATATATTACACGGAGTAGAACGCCTTTTTTTGTGTTTCGCCCAGTTTGCGGCTTCGGCTTCGCCTCAGCCGCAAATCCTGGGCTCAACACAAAAAAAAGAGTGCGTTCTACTCCTAGTAATATAATATACTATTTTTATAATTAATTGATTATAGTGGAGAGCTGTATACGTAAAAAATGAAAAATGCCTAACGAGATCACCAGTGAATTTTTCATGCCATTTTTTGCGTTGTATTGCTAAGATCCAATACTAAAATGTTTACTAGTTAGAATTTAACGATATTTGTTTGTTTAATTGTTTAAATAAATAATAATAACAACACAGGGACACAAAAAAAGTCAATTTTATGAGGTTTCACATATATACTCCCATGTATTTTTGATCGCTGAACCGATGTCAGGTTTACAAAATTAGGTCAGGATTTTTTGTTAACCACGAAAAAAACAATCCAGAATAAGGTTTAAAATATAAATTAAAGATTTTAAATAAGTAGACCGAGAGTATTCGATGTATTTTTTGCCGCTGAACATGATACCGATGTCAGTTTCAACTAATCAGGTCATGACTTCTGGATAGATTTATTCCTTTCTGTGGTCCCGTTTTGTCTTCAAATGACCTGCGTAATGGTTTTTTTTTTTTTTCGTTTTATTCCTTTCGTTTTTACATCCCTTTTTAATGTCCAACAGTAGTCTGCATCATATTAACATCCCTTCGACCTTGATATTTACGCTCGATTTCCTTTATGACTTGGTGAAAACGTTCACCATGCTCTTCACTATAATCACCTGAATTTTCCGGAAACTGGTCTATATGAAAATGCAGGAAGTGTAGTTTCAAATTCATTAGACAACCTATATTTTCCGAATTTCTCTACCATGTTGGATACTATTTCTTTGTAGTCTTCGCTCTTATCATTCCCTAAAAATGTATCAACAACTTCTTTAAAGGTCTGCCAAACTCCCTTTTCCGTATCTGACATTGTAGTGATGGATTTCTTATGTCTTAACATTTTCCTTATTTGTGGACCATTAAAAATGCCTTCCTTCAATTTGGCTTCGCTTTTCTGTGGAAATTGTATTCCCATATACTCAAAACATTTTGAAACTGACATCGGGATCGTGTTTCGTGTTGGCTGGTCAAAAATACATCTCATACATGGTCTACCTATTAAAAATTTTTAATTTATATTTTAAACCCTGTTCTGGCCTATTTTAACCTGTTTTTCGTGGTTAAAAAAAAATCCTGACCTGATGGACCAAAACTGACATCGGGATCGTGTTCAGCGGACAAAAATAAATGGGAGTATATATGTGAAACCTCAGAAAATTTACTTTTTTGTTTGCCTGTGTCATTTTTAGTGAAACTTAAAAAAAGTAATTATTGGAACCGAAAGAAAATAAAATTTTGAAAAAAAAGTTTCTACACAATATTTTATGTAAATTATTAGTTTGTAAGTTATAACGACTTGAAAATTGCGATTTTAGCTCTAGAAAACAAATATTTCGAAACGGTTTATATCATATAGCTTGAAAAATTTCACATCTGGCAAAAAATTGCTTCGGGCCTAAAAGAAAGCTTATATAAACTAGGAATGAATTTGTATTTTTTCAAATTTCCGTATGATTAATATTTTCTGATATAAAAGTTTAAAATTGGCGTCCGATCGTTTGTAATACGAAATATTTTTAAATAACTCAGAAAAAATTTACAAATCAAAATTAAAGGCTGTTAGTTTAGCTTTTAAATGATTTTTTATTTGTTTTTGTGTTATAAAAAACCAAGAAGTTATGACCGAAGCTAATAAATATTTCATAATTTTGTTACTTATAATTCTGTGGCTTGGTTCTAAAAGGGCCAAAGTCAAAAATTTCAATCTCATTTTGAGAAACTTTAAAATTAGGCTTATTATTTTATTTACATAAAATGCACTTTAACTTTTCTCAAAACGTCAATGCAAATGTGAGCTTGAAGATGCTAAATTTCTTAAACTATTGGTTGTACATATTTGTAATCTGAGAAATGCGTATTTGTCTGTTTTTTACAACGTTGAAGAAGTAACGACAGATTATTACCTTATTGTCAATATCTCGTAAAATACTAATTTTAGAAAAACAAATCAAGGTATAAATTGAAGCAGATTTTCAACAATGTTGAAAAAAGGGCGGAACTCATTAAAAAACAACCCACATTTAGGGCTGACATTGGAATTGATATTAGAAGTTGCAACTAAAATTAGAAGGTTGTTCTTTTGCAGTAAATTCTCTTAAAATACTAAGTTTCGATAACTAAGTAGAAAAATAAGTAAAAAAAGCCAAATTCGCCCCTTCAACCCTCCTCGCCAAAAGTCATTTAAATAATTAAAAAATTTTTTAATATAAAAAACAAGTAATATTTTCTGGATAGTGATATGCACACCCTACACCCCAACCCCAAAAGTGGGAGAAATATTCATCTGAATTGACTAAATCACCTTATTATAATAAAAAAAACATCAAACTGGGTGATTAGGGATTTCTTTTGCAATCAATACCAATAAAAATTCTGAAAATATAAAATCCACCACCTTAATTGGTGAGGATAGATGTAAAAGTAAGAATTACATTATAACCTGATAATAGCCATTTAACGAGGAGTTTTGGTTTTTTGTTTTAATAAATAAATAACGGTTTATTAGATATTGTAAAGTACACCGTTCTCATGGGTGGTGAAGGGTGATGGAAACGGGGGAGGGAGGGATTTAGAATTTTTTCTTCTTTTTCTACTTACCTAATGAAACTGAATATTTTGAAAGAATTTCCTGCAAAGACTAATTTTTGGTGCTAGTTCTAATATCAGTTTCAATGCCACCCCCAAATAAGAGTTGTTTTTTACTGCCTTCCCGATGTTTTTAGCCAATTCCAATGCCAGATTCGTATTCAGCACCCCAAAATGAGTAAAAAAAGCTGGTTTCCACACGTTACCACGGATGGGCCAAAAAAGTCCTTATTTTAACATTGTTCTTACCTTTAAATTGTTCTTTTGTTTGTTTTTTGTACGTTGCATGTAGGCAGAAATTAAGGAATTCAGAGTGGTACTAAAAGTTTACAATTTTTTACTTCAACAATTTTAGGCGACAAGAAATTAATTTAAAAGCCAAAGAGCAAAATTACTACTAGAAACTACCTTTTAATTTGTTCTCATTGGCCTCATTTTTTGCTGCTTAAAGTTAGTCAATTTTTACGCATTCGCAGTTTCTATTTTATTCATTGTATTATAGCCTTATAGGTGCAGGTGTTGATGGAAAAGTTATGCTCAAGTTACTTACAGGATCCTGCCATTTTGTATCCAGGCAAATCTATCATACTAATTGTGGTCACTGGTCAGTAATAACACTTCTTCGCTTCAAACTATTACATCTTCCAACTGACGTGTATGAAAATACAAATAGTCCCGCAAATTGTTTATAAACCACAAGCAATTTGTTTCTATTATAAGAATGTGTGGTTAGACCTAACTTAGGCGCCATTTTGTGTGGTTCTGGCATCCGAGACTATCGATACAATATTTTTTAAAGTCTAGGTTTCGTGCACAGACTGTTAAAAAAATCTGCTATTAACTGATTTTTGCACCTCAACCAATTGAGTATGTCGAGTAGAATGCGATTTAGATTGCACTGGACAAAAGGTATTGTTTTTCTGCGAATTAGAGGTTAAGCTGTAGCATACTCGAACTACAAGTGCAAACTTAAAATGCCCAATAAAACGCCATGTAGTTTTTAAAGTTTTAAAATTAAGACTTCGGGGCCAAAAGGTTCTCCATTTTTGGCTTAAGAAATGTTTATTCTAGTTTTTAAAAGTTGTGAGGGAAAAATAGTCGCCATAATAAAAAATTGAATTGTCTTATAGTGTGAGGGTATGTCTTTTCAGGATAAAAAAAAGTTGTTAACAGTAATAGCAACAAAAGTAAGGAGACTTTTTATGCTTTTTTATTAGAATTTGTATTGATATGTATGAAAATTAAACAAATATTAAAGGAAGACTTGGTATTTTTGTGTAATTTGCAGCGAAAAAATGCGGATCGAGATACTTTTTTTTTTTTTTAAACTACACGTGTCTTTATTCGCTTTTATTTTTTAGGAGATATTGTTGTAAAGTTTTTGGGAATCCAGAAATTAATAAAAATTGAAAAGCATGTAGATTCTTTCAAACCGATATGGTTGTCCAGAATTTACGGGAGTATGGACCATTTACGAGCCCATTTATTGGCAATCTGTAAATGGGCATAAGTTAAAAATCTCGCCTTTTAAATGTGTATTAGTTTTAAAGACTTACCGCCTACGGAAAGTGCATTTCATTGTCATATAAGACGGCAAGATAATGACAATCATGACAGTGGCGAATAGGGGGGGGGGGGGAGGGGTGCGCCCCTCAACCTTCAACATTCCAAGCAGCTTGGCATCCGTGTACACAACTTTTACAATTTTTGCACAACTTTTACAGGAAACATCTCAGAAATTATGGTACTTATGTCAAAAATGCTAACAACCAATATGAAAGACTATTAATTAGATGATTTTTTTACTATTTCTATAGTATAAAAAACAAAGAAGTTATGACAGAAACAATGTGCTTCCTCACATTTTTTTTAATAAAAACTTACTACACTTCTGTGACCACCAAACTGTATAAATATCGATTTTTTTTTTGTTTTTCAAAAATTAATTAATATAGTACAGAGGTAAAAACCGCTGCCCAAGGAATCACTACTTCCACATCCAGATTCTCTATCCAAGTCACTCAACGAAAAAACTTATGTGAAAATAATTGTTTATGGAACTTTAATAATATAATATTTGAAATCCTCTACCCCAAAAACCCATAAGACGATACCCCACATCGGTAGTGGAGTGGGGGTGGTGATATGGGGGTGGTAGTGGGGGGTGAATGAAGTAAAAAAATATTTTAGGGTTTCTGGTTCCTGTACATAAACTAAATCACAATTTTTTTTCATCCCCTTTAATGAGGAGGTGGGGGTGGTAATGGGGGTGGCTAATGCCAAAAATTTTTTTGAGACCTTAGCTTCTCTTGTATATACTAAATACCAATTTTCTGGACTCTTACCTGCTTGATTTACCCATTTACCCCAAATTTACCCCAATTTATCCCCCAACCCTTCGACGGAACAAGATGAAAATATAATCTAGTTCTAGATCTCGTTAAAGTACATATGTGTACCAAATTTCAAGTCAATATCTTAAACGGTTCCAGAGTAAACGTGCGCACAAAAAAAGTTACAGACAGACAGACCGACAGACAGACAGAAATTTTTTTTCCGCTCAAACTTAAAATCTCGACGTTTCATGACATTTTAAGCCTATTTGGACAATACAAATTTTTAAAAAATTTTTTGTCGTTACTATACTTCCACTGGACGTGGAAGTAAAAATATGTAAAATTTCAGAATAATTTCATATGTAATAATTTTTCTTTTTCTGGGTTATTATTGTAGTAAAAAATATTGTCTTCAGCTTCTATATGGTTCGAATACTTGCTCTTATCCTCAAGGGATGAAACCACCCCTAAATTTGAATATTTGAAACGTAGGATAGTTATGTTTTTGGGATCGCTGACTCCGAATCTGAAGTCGAAATTAAAAAATTCAAAATGGCTGCTCTAATATGGCGGATGGAACTTTTTTTAAAGGGATGAAATTAATTGAGCATCTAGGTGATGCTATTCATTAACGAAAAACAGCATTTTTGATAGAAAAATTAATTACTGAACAATTACAATAACAAAATGGCGACCTTTTGTAAAAAAAATATGCATATTGAATCGGCCATAACTTCTTTATTTTTTGTGATGTAGAAACAAACAAAAATCATTTCAAAGATTGATTAATTATTTATCTTTAATTTTGTTCTTTAGAATTATTTATGGAAGTGTCACAGTTTCTAAGATATTCAACATTTTAAACTAAATACTTCATCCTAAAAACGGTCGGATGCCATCTATAAAATTAAATATCTCCGAAACTATCAACCCCTCACAAGTATAAAGCAAATTCATCCTCAGTTTATAAGCTTCATTGTTTATGTCCACTATATTTTCTCTAAAACTAATATTTATTGAGATATTTGCAGAGAAACAAAAATGTTACGTTTTATCTAAAATTCTTTTACAGTTTAAAATGCATTTTTTTCTGCGCTGTAAGCGGACGAAAAAATTTGAGCGTCTAGGTCATACTATATATTAACGAAAAACAGTATATGCGAATATATTTTTTTTATTGCTTACTACTTACGTTAACAAAATGGCAACGTTTTTATTAAAAAAATTGAAAAACTACATTGTGTCTATCATAACTTCTTTGTTTTTTATGCAATAGAAATAAGAAATAATCATTTGAAAGTCTAATTAATAGTCTTTCATTTTGTTTCTTACCGCTTTCCACATAAGTGTCATAGTTTGTAAAATATTTAACATTTAAACCAAATACTTCGTCCTATAGACGTTCGGACGCCACCTTTATACTTCCAGATCTCCGAAACCATTAAATCTATAGAAATTAGAAAAAAACGAAATTCATCCTTAATTTAGTAGCTTTCTTAATTGACGATTTGCACGAAAGAAAGTTTGGTAAAAAGTGTGTAGATTGGTATCACTGTATTTCGCTGCACATGTTGACCAACTCGTCTAATTTCCAAACTTTGCAACAATTAAATACCTATAATATAATAATCATAACATTGTTTTCATTATCCTTAATGTTAAACCTACTTCCATTGAATATAAATCATCTTTATTAGGTTGTTTCGTAGTCTACAATATTTAAAAAATGTCGAATTATGCATTTTGTCAATCACTGCTGCCAATTCATCTTCTAAACTGAGAGTTGGAAACAGTGTTTGACAAATTGCATAATTCGACATTTTTTAAATATTGTAGACTACGAAACAACCTAATGAAGATGATTTATATTCAATGGAAGTAGGTTTAGCATTAAAGATAATGAAAACAATGTTTGCATTATTATATTATAGGTATTTAATTGTTGCAAAGTTTGGAAATTAGACAAGTTGGTCAACATGTGCAGTGAATTACAGTGATGCCAATCTAGACACTTTTTACCAAACTTTCTTTCATGCAAACCGTCAATTGTCTCTAGCATGTTTTCGCTCAATGTAATACTTTTCAAGTTATTTGACGAATATTGTTTTGAAAATCCCAACTTTCAAGTCGTTATAACTTAAAGACTATCAATTTTTATGAAAAGTTGCATAAAACCTTTTCTTTTTAAAATTCCATTTTCTTTCAGCTCTAATGCTTTTTATTTTTTCTTAGTTGCCAGTTGCCACCCCCTCAAAAGGGATGGTATCCACCCCTTATAAATTAGCAAGCCGCCGCATAATATAGAAACTTTTCTGTAATACATTTACTATTAAGTTGTTAAAAATTAACGAAATCCATTTCATAAGACATTATTCTACAGTTAAAACGCCTAGGTACTGTACTAATATTTCACCGCCTATACGACTTAATAATAACAGAGTTTCCTAGGTACAGACTTTTTCAATATGTATCAGACTTTATCTTTGATACAATTTTATGCATGGTAATCGATTAGGGATTGCAATTTACCGGAAGTTTTAATAACCGGTAAATCGGTAAATAAAAATGTAAATAACCGGTTAACCGGTATTTACCGGTAATTTTTAGAATGGATGATTAGGGTGGCGAAAATGGCAATTGTCTTTTTCCATGTACAAAATTATCTAAATTTAACAAAAAACATTTTTATGTACGTATATTTGATATAATGAACAAACAAAAGGTTTTTTATCAACAGTAAAATCACAAGAGCTTTTTTTATCGGATAAATTTCTCTTTGTAACGAAATAATTTTGCCAATCAATGATTTTATAAGAAAAACAGACATGAAAAAATCACGAGACCGGAGGTTGAGCAATTCTGTCAAATGTCAGTTTTTCGAGCAAAATTACTGATTGGCACAATTTTGAGTTAAAAAGAAATTTATCCATAAAAGAAAAGCTCGAGTGTTTTTTGGCAAGATAAATTAACGACAGAATATGAATGTGAACGAACAACAACAATAATTTATTAAAAATAATTATAATTTTCCCAAAACGACTCATATTGTACAGTATAGTTTCCACAATACTTAAAAATTATAGCTGACAGTACAGATTTCAAAGTGACGTGCGACTACTGGTGTACTCGGCTTTTGAGAAACAGGCATTTTTATCGGTGATAAAAAGCGATGCACCTTTTTTATCGCTGTCAAAGTGACAAAAATGTGACTGTCAAATAGACTTTTTTATACAGGAGTTAATTTACCAAAAGGAAAAAATTTAAATGAAATGAATTTAAATAAATAATTATTCTGTAAATAACAAAAATATTCACTTAAATAACAAAAATTATAAACATAAACTCAAATAGGGCATTTACTGAATACCTAATCTAAAAATACAATATTTTTTTAAAATAGCCTGTTCAAAGCTATATCTGTTAATCGTCTGATATTTGTGCATAGAATACCACCAGCTGAAGATGCCCTTCCTCAATCGATATTGGTGGGTCGATAAGTTAATAAGAATTGGTAATAACATACTTCTAAATGTTTTCCACGGATATTTGCGGCAGTGACATATTCAATTTTCTGTCGTAAGATATTGTCAATGTCTCTCTTATATTTCTTTGGGCTTGGTATTTGGAGTTTACATTTTTATAATATTATTTATTTATTGTTAAAAGTACTCGGTGTTGGGACAGTCACTCTGTATTTAGTGAATACTAGTCAGTGACATAAATAGAAACGTTGAATACGTGACATATCGTAAGTTCAAAATTTACCGAAATAACCGGTAAAAAATTAAAATAACCGGTAATTATCTTCATGTGTTTTTTGTCCTAATAACCGGTTAACCGGTTAACCGGTTAACCGGTTAACCGGTAATGCAATCCCTATAATCGATTAATCACATTTCAGAATATATGTAAGCGATTCAATGGTTATAAATAAAGTATGGGATAAATAAATAAAATACCGCTACACTATACCCTTGTCCACGTCTAATTTTGTTCTTATAAGCCCTGCTAAAGAACCCCATAACCATGTCCGAACCATTTCCAGCGCTAATTTATAAAAATAATAGCTGGAAATCCTGTGACCCCAGTCGAGCTATTGGTCGATATCCACCCCATGTTAATTGTTGGGGGAACCTCGCACTCAACTGCGATTAGACGAGAGGGTAAAGGGCCACACCCACCTCCTCCATGTTTCTACTACCCTGCTACCCGGCCCTTACGAACCACGTGGCCGAGACAAAAACAAGGTCACGCGAAGGGCACGTGTAGAGAGGGGGTGCGGTGGAAGGCAGCCAGCGGTGAAGATAATACGGTCGCACCTTCGGGGTTTGAGCGCGCTGGATTTAGGAATATGTTATGGAAAGGGCGGAAGTGTGGGTCTGGAGTTTGAGATTTGGATTGTAGGCTTAGCGGTTTGGTTAGTGATTATTTTCAGGAAGTGTTAAGGGTTATTAATAGTACAGTAACTACAGGTTTTAATTTAGAAAGATTGTCATATGAATTAAATTTTGTTTTTTTCAATCATTTAATAGTAAATGCATCAAAAAAAGTTTCTACATTATGCGAGGGTGCCCAAAAAATAACTACTAGAACTGAAAGAGACTGAATTAAAAAAATGCAATTATTCAAATAAAGAGCTAAGTGGATAAAGGTGTTATGTGACATTTTTGAAAATTTTGAGATTTCTACACAGACAACTATTTTAACTTATAATCTATCATTTCAATAAGTTTTTGGGATAATAAACCTTTCCTAAATGCGTTTTAATGTTTGATAAAGGTGTTATGTACATATGGTTTTTAAATAATTTAATGGATAAAGGTGTCATGATCACATACCACCTTTATCCATTACTGTGCGATATTAAATTGTTTTAATCCAAAACAGTTTGCTTTTAAAGTTATGTCACAGAAAAGAGTAGTAGTAGTTCCTTCTTCTGTGGTTATGTTATAATGACATTAATGTGACAAGTTGTGTTAAGTGTTTCTTACTATTATAGTGAAAATGGCCAGTCGTAGTAAACTGATATTACAAATGGCAATGAATAATCGATTTCATGAATCATGTAAGATGTTTATAAATTGGCTGATATTTGGAAATAGTGCTTATAGTGTTTTAATCCATATATTCATTTCGTTCAATTTCGAAATGGTATGAGATGGTACATGAGTCGAGATGGTACTTGAGTATCTAATTGCTGTAAACACATTTATACCTTTTGGCAATTCAGCAGAAATCAGTCACATAGTGGCAATTTCTTCCCAGGCAAGTTTTAATAATGTTTTAAAAACAAAACATTATCAATATAAAATGCAATAGTAAAATACGAATTTACCAAAGTATTCTAGCAAATTAGTCTGTAAATCAGAAATACTGGAAAGTGACGCTTTGCTGTGCTGATTTTTGTACAAACATTTTTATGCTGACAAATAGAAGAGGGCTGGACCGTAGAAATTTTTATGACAAGAGCAAAACTGATATCTGGTATGGCTTCTGTCCACCCAATATTTTGAAAGAGCAATTAAATTGTTTAAGGCAAATCTGGCGAATTCCGAAATTCTTGCGGAAAAAATAATAAGTATGATAATTACGCCAATCAAGTCAAAGGTCATTTGGGTTTATAAGGTTATCGTTTAAGAATTACAGGGTTCGTTATGCTTACATCTATTGGGTTATCTGTGAAAAATCCCTGCCTACCCAATAAAAATGCTGAAATTACGTCCATGGTATTCAAAATTGTTTAATTGAGATCATGAAATGACTCACATTTTTTCCCAAATGTGATGCTGGAAATAATACTAAAGAATACGTAGAAAATTACAAACTAGCTTTCGAACAACAAAAGCGTGACGGAGCAAAAGTTACAGAAGATAGAACGATTTGCTTTCTTACTTTAGATCTTCAGCAAACCATGCCGTTGCCAAAATTAAGTACATCGAAAGCATTTTACCTTCGTCAAATGTGGTTTTACAACTTTGGCATACATAGATTGAGGAATACTGAAAAAAAAACGTTCTTTTTCACATGGACTGAAGATATGGCCAGCCGTAAAAGCCTAGAAATTGCTAGTTGCTTACACCCCTTTTCACAAATTTACAATGAATATTTCCAAGAAAAGATCGATCACATTATAATATGGCCCGACTCCTGTGGTGGACGAAATAAAAACTTCAATATCATTACACTACCAGATGTTGATTTTAAAGAGAGAATTTAAAGTTATCGACCATAAATTTTCGGAGGTGGGACATTCATATTTAGATTCAGACAGACTTTGGCAGAGTCGAGAAAATTTTAAGGAAACATCAAAACATCTACGTTCCGGACCAGTATCGAGAAATTTTAAGAACTCCCAAAGACGCCGTTGTCATAGATATGAAGAATCATTTCAAGGATATTGATGGAATTGCCTCAAAACTCAATTTGTACAACAGAAAGAAAAACTTGAACAATGCCACTGAAAAAAATATTTTCGTAATATTAATGAATAAAGGTTCATTGGCTGAGAATTTATGAATCTCTGTTTATTGGTATAATGTACGTTCATTAATACAATGTACACATTTATTTATACTATGTACTTAAATGTATATTAATAAATAGATTTATCAATTTTCAGCCGATGAACCGATTCATTAATATTACGAACATATTTTTTTCAGTGTGAAAAGGTTTATTTTCGCGACGGTATAAAATGACACCTATGGGTGCTACTATTACATCACTAGATCAAATGACTCCATTTTACAAAGTCGATATTTTAAAGAAAAGGAATATGCATAAGATAAATTCCGACGGTATTGCTCTAACGGTGTTTAATGAAAACGAGGGCAGCCTAAGTGTAGAAAAACTAACCAATCTTAAAGAACAATTACTATTCATTAATGAAGAATACAGGCCGTATTATCACAACATACTTGGAAATGACCAAACTGTGGCTCAAAACCGTAGAACTGTCCGACTACCTAAAAATTGTGCACTGTTTTAATAATGATAAAATATGTTTAATTTCTTAACACTTTTATTCACTAATTCCTTATTCATTTCAGAGAAACTTATGAACGGATAAAGGTGTTATGTACATTAATTTTATTTGTCTCTGAAAAGTACATCAAATGTCAATATCATCGCAAAATGCAAGCTATATAGTCGTTATAACGAAAAAGTTTCGAGTTAAATTACTCAATAACGTGTTTTTGTGACATAACACCTTTATCCACTTAGCTCTTCAATTGATAATCTTTAATAGTGGAGTTAATAGAGGCGGAATAATTACGGGAAGCTTCGATTTTCCTAAAACCTGTTAATATCACTTTTACCTAGCTTAAAATAAAAAATTATAAACATATAATCGTGAGGAAATTGTTTCTTAATTATTTAAACAAAAAAAAAACCGTTTTTTTTTAACAAAATTATTATAAAATGAGAAATTTTAAAGCAGTTGAATTCAAATTGAGATTTTCGAGATCGCTGAAACAGATTATGATGTCAAATATAGGTAATTCAAAATATCTGATCCAATATGACCGACTTTTTGATAAAAATTTCATTAAAAATGACGTAACTAAATTTCAAACACTCGGATTAACATATTCAATATGGTATTGGTGAGGTCTCAAAAAAGTAATATATCTCGATATAAAAAGTTAAAGTGGTTTACCCAAAATAAAAGATTTTTGTTAAACATAATAAATATTCAAATCATATTGAACGTATAAATTCATTTTTAAATACCGATTTCTTCAGTTAATGGAAGTTCGACATGCTCTTCTTGTTCCTGCTCTTGTTCCAAAAATGTCTGACGGTTTGTGCAATCAGATCTGGCTCAGATAGAGCAGGCTACGGTGCAATGTAAGCCGGCTTTCCTGCAACCACACTGGATAAAAATTTTAAACAATCAACATTGAGTCGATTTACCGAAAAAACTTGATTTTTTCAATATTTCCAAAAAGTTTTTGCATCAGATTTACTTATTTTGAGGTCCTACTGTAAACATATGCTGGATAGGTAGGCTAAATAATTTTTTTATAAAAGTTATTAACCATAATTTCACGAATTTTCGAGCAAAAGAATTTTTTTTTTATTTTCGTAAAAAAATGAGGTTAATTTAATTTTTAAGGTAAATCTCCTTGAAGCAATCTTAAAGTACAAATTTCAAGCATTAAAAATCGCACCTACAGAGATCTAATAACGCGATTTAAACCAGAATAATAGGTGGTTAAAGTTAGTTATATACATCAAATTTTATCACTCTCAAAATTTTGGAAGTGTATCTTCAAAAATACATTTTTTAGATTTTTTTCACTCATCGAATCTTTTTATATATTATTTCAAAAGTAAAATGTGAAAGACCCAGGTTTTTATCTTAAGAATTTTAGAAATGGTAGAGCTTTTACCGATTTCATCGCAAATCTTTTTTTGTTCCGACTTCATATATGTACTATTCCTACATATTTCATCTTTATATTTGAAAATATAATAATCCAATAGCTACATGTTTCTTCTTTCATTTAAGCTTTTGTGAGGTCAATTTCATTAATTAGTTCAAAAGTTACAACAAATTTAGTGTAGCGCGCCCGAGGCCGCGCGCGCTTCGCGCACCGTACTTACATGTCACCACGTTCCATTTTCATGCGTTAAACAAAAAAATCTGGAGCTTGCATTTTTGATCGTACAAACAAACTTCATATACATTTTTTATGTGAAATTTCCCGTACTTTCGAATGGCGCAATTAGTTTTTGAAAGAAAAAAATATTTTAAGATATATTTGACAAAAACTTGTATTTTGCAACTAATTTGTTTAATAACAAATTACGCTCAAGGACTATTATTATTGGTAACTTTTGGTATGTTGTTCCTGGCGTGTTCAGAGATGTATTCTCAAAAGTTACCGCTTCCCGGAATTTGTCCGAGGTGAAAACCTCTATAACTCCACTATAAGTTATAACAACTTTAGCTCGAAAAAGAAAAGGTACTTATCTCAAGATGGTTTTCCTCGAATAACTTGAAAAGGATCACATTTAGCGAAAAAATGCTAGAGGTCAATAAGAAATCGATGAAGACTGAAGATGAATTTTATTTTTTCCTAATTGCTGAAAAATTAATAGTTTCAGAGATGCGGAAGTTTAAATATGGCGTCCGAACGTTCATAAGGCGACTTATTTAGTTTAAATGTAAAATATCCCAGATACTTACATCAAACATTCTATCTACCGAAATAAAAGATTATATTAATTAATCTTTCAAATGAATTTGTTGTCTGTTATGATTGAAACAATGTGCGTCTTTAGATTTTTTTTAATAAAAACATCGCCATTTTGTTTTTGAAATTGGCCAATAATTAGAAAAAAATCTCAAACTGTTTTTCGTTAATATCGCGCCTGTCGACATGCTGATGTAACTGAAAATTACAGTAGGAGAAAAAACGAATGCGCCGTTTTGTCAGAAAATCAAAAAAAATGCATCACCTAAATATTTTATTAGTTTCTTGTACAGTTAATTCAAGAACTAAAAAGAAAAGTTCAGTTCTCATGTAGGAGAGATCTAAAAAAGTTTTGATGCTCTGGAAGCCTTGTTGCCGAAGTTGAGTCCATTCAAAAATGGACAGTAAATCGTCGAATCTCCTTTTGCTGATTTTCTTCGGATGAGAATTCAAAACACTGAGGATAAATTTTGATAATATGATAATATGTTAGTTCGAATTTTTAAAACAATGCATAGTTTTTCGCCAAATGACTGGTTTTGCTCTTTCCACTTTCAATTCAGCAAGTTTGGTCCAATTATTGTTCTTTCCTGCTTCTGTAGTTCTAACTTTTAAAATTTGCACTTTCTCTGCCAGATCCTTATAGTCATGAAAGTCATTGTATTTCATCGGTATTACTTTATATGGTTGCATACTTTCGCCTTGCTAACCGGAATATTGGAAATAACTGGGATGGTTTAAAAATGTCCCAGAAATTGCTGAACTGACACTACTGTGATCTGAGTTTCCCTCGTTTTGTCTGTGATTTTTCGAAAAATCTAAGAGCAATCTCAGTAATGTCAGTAAGGCGGGTTAGAGCATAAAGTAACTTGGCTGCAAGTATAGTGACCGAAAAAATCAAAATTGAATATCTTTTCGATAATACTATGAAATTATTCAATTTTAATTCTTAGTCACGTTTCAAGGAGGCATTGTGCGTCACTTCTTTTTTCTATCCGATTGTAGGTTCTCTTAGGTACTTAAAGGGGATTTTTGTTTATTTAAAAAAAATGTATTTTTTACAAATGCATTGTCTTTGCCCCTCCTATTTTTCACCCAATTTTCATCGAATCAAAATGAAATATACCATAGAAAGTAAGTATATCTTCAAAAATATAATACAAAAAGTTTTTTCATGGTATGTAATTTCATTTTGTTTCGATGAAAATTGGGTGGAAAAAAAAGAAGGATCAAAGAAAATGCATTTCTGAAAATTGTGAAAATACACTTTTTTTTTTTAAATAAAAAAAAAATGAACTCTACCTCTAAAGTACCTAAAAGAACCTACAGTCGAAAAGAAAGAAAGTGACGCACAATGCCTCTTTGATAATTGACGAAAAATTGAAAATTTTATTTCGTCCGCCATCTTTGACCATTCTGTTTGACTTACAGCGTCCGGGTTTAGTGTATTATATTTGACCATATATGAGTTTTATTTTTACCAACTCTGGTAGAATTATGAGCAATAAAATTTCTAGTAGAATGTTGTCGCTGAAAAAAATTGAATTAAATCAATTCGACTGTACTAAAAGTATATAAACCTTACATTCGTTGTCACACTTGGCCTGGAAATTTGCGTTTACCTTTGTATAAACGATCTAACCCTATTCTATTGATTTATTGGTAAATCTTTGTTTAACCTAAACAATTTTATAAACTGTCGATCGTTAAGTTCAAACGGATTATATGTCTTGTGATACCGTCGTCTATATTGCTCTGTATCTTGAAATACTTAATTTTCAATTGACGATTTGCACGAAAGAAAGTTCAGTAAAAAGTGTCATGGCGCACAGTATAATGGTATCACTGTAATTCACTGTCATAACATCGTTTTCATTATCTTTAATGTTAAACCTGCTTCCATTGAATATAAATAGTCTTTATTAGGTTGTTTCGTAGTCTACAATATTTAAAAAATGTCGAATTATGCAATTTGTCAAACACTGTTTCCAACTCTCAGTTTACTAGAAGAGTTGGCAGCAGTGATTGACAAATTGCATAATTTGACATTTTTTAAATATTGTAGACTACGAAACAACCTAATAAAGATTATTTATATTCAGTGGAAGTAGGTTTAACATTAAAGATA
Source organism: Rutpela maculata (assembly GCA_936432065.2). Classification (NCBI taxonomy): domain Eukaryota; kingdom Metazoa; phylum Arthropoda; class Insecta; order Coleoptera; family Cerambycidae; genus Rutpela; species Rutpela maculata. Next base: position 6,359,782 of record OW386292.2, read on the forward strand.
ATGAAAACAATGTTATGATTATTATATTATAGGTATTTAATTGTTGCAAAGTTTGGAAATTCGACGAGTTGGTCAACATGTGCAGTGAATTACAGTGATAACCATTATACGGTGCGCCATGACACTTTTTACCAAACTTTCTTTCATGCAAATCGTCAATTATCAAGCATATTATTATTTACTTCATTGAAGTTAGCAATTTTTATAAAACTTTGCTATTGTCATTAATTCGCATGCGAGAGTAACATTCTACTGAAAATTGTAGAATGCAACGTTCGGGAATGCATATTTTTAGGATCGTGCAAATTTCTGTAGACATTTTCCCAAAGTAGTATGCTACTTTTGTTAATGGAGATTCAAGGATAGACTTCCTAGACTATATTTTGATAGATCCTATTGGATTAAACTAAATGACAAGTAACAGTTGTCTTCAAATTAGTAAAATTGCTGTTTCACGTGTTTACTATTCTTAGTACAGTAAGCCAAGCAGTAAAAATGGTAAAATTCCCGGCCCGAAAACGATGAAAGGAATTTCCTTAATTTTTTTTTGGAATATGCTTTATAAAATACGTACATTAATATCTATATTGTCGCATTACCAGCTTTTTATTTTTAAGGGTGGAAATCAACCCTAAAAGCTAAAAAATTAATAACTCTTCTAATTTTACGAATAAATTAAGAAAAATCCATATACTTATGTTTTTGAGGTCGCTGAATATGACTGTGAGGTCAAAACTTATGAGACGAAAATATTAAGGGACGAAAATCGATATAGCTATGTTTTTTAGGTCATGAGGTCTAAATTTATAAAAAAAAAATGGTGGATTAAAAATGGCCACAGAAAAGTAGAGTAATGTGTTTAATTTTATTAAAAATACAGATTGTTATAAATAAATCAAATTAATACAATTAAGTAAATTAATTAAATAACATTTTTAGTCTGCACTCTAAACATGTGCAGTGCAATGCAACCCGCTTTTTCTGCGTATTCTTCGAAAAAAATAAACGGTTATTGCTGATTTGTCTACCTACTATAGACATTTAAAATGCACGTACAAACTGAGAAGTTTCAACATTATTTCAAACTGTCATATCTCTGGAACGGTTTGTCATAGGAAGAAAATAAAAACCCGAACTCTTCGTTTTTTTAATTTTATATCATGTTTTTATCAATCTTATAATTTTTGAGATATTTCAATTTTAAATAGGTATATAATATTCTTGCGTATGCGCTCAAGCACCATCTTTATACCTTTATATCTCTTGAACAGTTTGTCGTAGGAAATAAAAAAAAACTAAACTATTTATTTTTTTATAAGCCTCATTTTTGTACTCGTACCACTTTTTTTATAAAAAAATATTTTCTGAACAGTTTCCAAAAACTCGATTTTTAAAAAAAAATAATGAAAACTTTCATTATTGAAAATAGGTACAGAATGAAAAATAATTATTTTAAAAATTCTAAAAAATTTGAGCGTGTTAGTAGTAACAATAACAATATCTAGAAGGATTTCTAAAAAACTTGAATTAATAAGAAATTAGAGGAATAAAACTAAAAAAATGGCGCCTAAGTTCTTAAATGCGCTGTTTTTTCATTTGTAACTTTTTAGTTTTCATTATAAAAGATCGTAATACGTCTCAATCGAAAGAAAATTTTAATATCTTTAATTTTTACAAGATTAAAATTTTTTCTCATAGTTGTAGATTTTGAGTAATTTTAGATTTTAACGTCGTATATTTTTTCTGAACGTTTCGGCGCCATTTTGAAAATGTCATATTTCCAAAACTAAACATCGGAGAAAAAAAAAGAAAAAAACCATTCGATTTGTTTTCGTAAAAGCTTTTTTCTGAAATTGGTCGGCAATGTCTACATTTTCGACACGATTTCAGATCGAAAAATGCACAATTCTAATATTTTAGTCTGTTGCTAAGAAACTATCAGAAAACAGACCGGAAAAGATCCGAGTAACATTCCCGTACGGTTTTTTATGAATATTTTAGACAGTAAATAAATACACGCAGACAAACCAACTCTCATTAAAATTACGTTTATTGGTAAGCAGTTAGATTGTAATGAAGAAATGTTACACATTAATACAAATTCCTTACTGATTGTGGTTTCAGAAAAAATAGTATGTGTACTTCGGTGTGAAAGCACATTCCCGGACTTCGATGCTTGTTGGCCTCGGCTAACGCCTCGATCAACAATTTGCATCGTCGTCCGGGAATGTATTGCTTTCACACCTAAATACACAATATACTATAATTTTGTACCTTTCCATTTTTTATTAAATTTCACAATTTTCGAGTAATTTTTAAAAAACGTCTAGGAATACTGATTTTAGGGGATGAAAATTGATATTCTCTGTCCGCAATATCTCGAAAAATATGCATTTTAGCAAAAAGTATATTAGACCTTTCTTTCTTATAATGTGATTTGATAATTTGATCTTATAATCAGATTATGTGTATTTTTTGTTTTTTTTGCGACAACCCCAATATAGATTCTTATATACCTACATACTTTATGAAGCATGTTGAGGGGAAAAAAATTGAAATTCATTACATCGTCTTCGGGCTGGGATTTAAGAGCTTCAACTACTGTACTACATATATGCATATTTTTAGGGTGTGCAAATTTCTGTAGACATTTTTCCAAAGTAGTATGCTACTTTTGCTATTGGAAATTCGAGGATAGACTTTCTAAACTATATTTTGATCGATCCTATTGGATTGGACTAAATGACAAGTAACAGTTGTTTTCAGACTAGTAAAATTGCTGTTTCACGTGTTACTTACTATTCTGTGATTTTCATCTTTGGTGTTCTCGTGAACCGTATATCGCATGTGGCCTGACGTATTTGGTGTGTATTCCGCATTTCTCCGTGGTATTATTAGCAAGTGCAGTTAGGAGCAACTTGCAGGGGTCAGTAGGAAGTGGGCGTTAAGTTGGGAGGGGCCCGTCCTCTGGACTTGGCCAGGCATGACACAAAGCCAACTACTGATTCAATTACCCGCCGGTAAATACCACCTGGTCAGATGGATTATCGGCGGATGTTGTGGCTTGGACCAGGCGGATTATCCCGGAATTTAACTCGTGTTTGTACTCGATAGTGGAAAGCGTGCCGGAGTATGGATTAACGTAAATTAATGTCTTTAACACGTACGAAAGCGTATGCAACGCCAAGACAAAAAAGGGTTGAACTTTTAACAACTGAACCAGTCGAAATTTCAACTTATTAAATTGAAATTTCAGCATAATAAACCCAAATTTCAAGTTAATAATAGTCCAGTGCGTTTAGATGAAAAAGGGGCGCTATTACGGTAATAATCTGAACTTATAGTCCGGCAACGTAGGTCAAAACTCAAAGGACAAGGGTAGATAAGCTATATATTTTCTTTCTTTCTTTCGTAGAAATAAAAAGTTCTGCTTAAAATCATTAAATAATTTATTTACAGTTAAACATATTAGTACAGTACCTAGAGGTAAAAAATATGCAAAACTTCGGAATAATGTCATATTGAACGGATTTCGTTCATTTTTGGCAGTGTAATAGTAAATGCTTCACAGAAAAGTTTCTATATTGTGCGGGGGCTTACTAATTTATAGAGGGTGGATGCCACCCCCTCTCAGGGGGTGGTACTTAAAAAAATATTTATTTATTGGAGCTGAAGTAGAATAAAATTTTAAGAAGAAAAGGTTCTATGCAATTTTTCACGACTTCAAAATTGCGATTTTAGTTTTAAAAAAAAGGTATTTCCAAACGGCTTTCGTCAAGTATCTCGAAAAGTATTACTTTATCGAAAAAATGTTACAGACCAATTACATTTGGCATCCAAGTGTTCATAAGATAATTATTAGAGAACCATAATGTAAGGTTAACTTCGCCCTTAATAAAGACATTTTATTATTATTATTATTATTATTATTATTATTATTATTTAGAGTGAGAGTTAAATATCTCAGAAACTGTGACACCTACGTCTAAGATGCTAACAGGTAGAATAATAGGTTATTAATTAAGCTTTCAACTGTTTTTTTATTTGTTTCTGTAGCATAAAAAACAAAGAAGTTATGACCGAAGCAATGTGCGTCTACACATTTTTATATTAACAACGTAGCCATTTTGTTACTATAATTAGCCAATAATTAAAAAAAAAGAAATTTCAAACACTGGTTCTCATTAATATATAGCATGACGTAGATGCGCAAATTTTTTGGTTTGTATACAGCACTTGCTTTAGGAAAAAATACAGTTTAAACTATAAAGGTATTTTCGATAAAACGTAATTTTTTTCCTCTTCCAAATATCTCAATAAATATTATTTTTATTGAAAAATGGGTATAGACCAAAAATAAAGCTCATAAACTGATAATGAATTTCGCTTGTTTATTTATTTACATAGATTTAATAGTTTCGGAGATATGAAAGTTTACAAATGGCAAAAGTTTTGATGCTCTGGAAGCCTTGTTGCCGAAGTTGAGTCCATTCAAAAATGGACAGTAAATCGTCGAATCTCCTTTTGCTGATTTTCTTCGGATGAGAATTCAAAACACTGAGGATAAATTTTGATAATATGATAATATGTTAGTTCGAATTTTTAAAACAATGCATAGTTTTTCGCCAAATGACTGGTTTTGCTCTTTCCACTTTCAATTCAGCAAGTTTGGTCCAATTATTGTTCTTTCCTGCTTCTGTAGTTCTAACTTTTAAAATTTGCACTTTCTCTGCCAGATCCTTATAGTCATGAAAGTCATTGTATTTCATCGGTATTACTTTATATGGTTGCATACTTTCGCCTTGCTAACCGGAATATTGGAAATAACTGGGATGGTTTAAAAATGTCCCAGAAATTGCTGAACTGACACTACTGTGATCTGAGTTTCCCTCGTTTTGTCTGTGATTTTTCGAAAAATCTAAGAGCAATCTCAGTAATGTCAGTAAGGCGGGTTAGAGCATAAAGTAACTTGGCTGCAAGTATAGTGACCGAAAAAATCAAAATTGAATATCTTTTCGATAATACTATGAAATTATTCAATTTTAATTCTTAGTCACGTTTCAAGGAGGCATTGTGCGTCACTTCTTTTTTCTATCCGATTGTAGGTTCTCTTAGGTACTTAAAGGGGATTTTTGTTTATTTAAAAAAAATGTATTTTTTACAAATGCATTGTCTTTGCCCCTCCTATTTTTCACCCAATTTTCATCGAATCAAAATGAAATATACCATAGAAAGTAAGTATATCTTCAAAAATATAATACAAAAAGTTTTTTCATGGTATGTAATTTCATTTTGTTTCGATGAAAATTGGGTGGAAAAAAAAGAAGGATCAAAGAAAATGCATTTCTGAAAATTGTGAAAATACACTTTTTTTTTTTAAATAAAAAAAAAATGAACTCTACCTCTAAAGTACCTAAAAGAACCTACAGTCGAAAAGAAAGAAAGTGACGCACAATGCCTCTTTGATAATTGACGAAAAATTGAAAATTTTATTTCGTCCGCCATCTTTGACCATTCTGTTTGACTTACAGCGTCCGGGTTTAGTGTATTATATTTGACCATATATGAGTTTTATTTTTACCAACTCTGGTAGAATTATGAGCAATAAAATTTCTAGTAGAATGTTGTCGCTGAAAAAAATTGAATTAAATCAATTCGACTGTACTAAAAGTATATAAACCTTACATTCGTTGTCACACTTGGCCTGGAAATTTGCGTTTACCTTTGTATAAACGATCTAACCCTATTCTATTGATTTATTGGTAAATCTTTGTTTAACCTAAACAATTTTATAAACTGTCGATCGTTAAGTTCAAACGGATTATATGTCTTGTGATACCGTCGTCTATATTGCTCTGTATCTTGAAATACTTAATTTTCAATTGACGATTTGCACGAAAGAAAGTTCAGTAAAAAGTGTCATGGCGCACAGTATAATGGTATCACTGTAATTCACTGTCATAACATCGTTTTCATTATCTTTAATGTTAAACCTGCTTCCATTGAATATAAATAGTCTTTATTAGGTTGTTTCGTAGTCTACAATATTTAAAAAATGTCGAATTATGCAATTTGTCAAACACTGTTTCCAACTCTCAGTTTACTAGAAGAGTTGGCAGCAGTGATTGACAAATTGCATAATTTGACATTTTTTAAATATTGTAGACTACGAAACAACCTAATAAAGATTATTTATATTCAGTGGAAGTAGGTTTAACATTAAAGATAATGAAAACAATGTTATGATTATTATATTATAGGTATTTAATTGTTGCAAAGTTTGGAAATTCGACGAGTTGGTCAACATGTGCAGTGAATTACAGTGATAACCATTATACGGTGCGCCATGACACTTTTTACCAAACTTTCTTTCATGCAAATCGTCAATTATCAAGCATATTATTATTTACTTCATTGAAGTTAGCAATTTTTATAAAACTTTGCTATTGTCATTAATTCGCATGCGAGAGTAACATTCTACTGAAAATTGTAGAATGCAACGTTCGGGAATGCATATTTTTAGGATCGTGCAAATTTCTGTAGACATTTTCCCAAAGTAGTATGCTACTTTTGTTAATGGAGATTCAAGGATAGACTTCCTAGACTATATTTTGATAGATCCTATTGGATTAAACTAAATGACAAGTAACAGTTGTCTTCAAATTAGTAAAATTGCTGTTTCACGTGTTTACTATTCTTAGTACAGTAAGCCAAGCAGTAAAAATGGTAAAATTCCCGGCCCGAAAACGATGAAAGGAATTTCCTTAATTTTTTTTTGGAATATGCTTTATAAAATACGTACATTAATATCTATATTGTCGCATTACCAGCTTTTTATTTTTAAGGGTGGAAATCAACCCTAAAAGCTAAAAAATTAATAACTCTTCTAATTTTACGAATAAATTAAGAAAAATCCATATACTTATGTTTTTGAGGTCGCTGAATATGACTGTGAGGTCAAAACTTATGAGACGAAAATATTAAGGGACGAAAATCGATATAGCTATGTTTTTTAGGTCATGAGGTCTAAATTTATAAAAAAAAAATGGTGGATTAAAAATGGCCACAGAAAAGTAGAGTAATGTGTTTAATTTTATTAAAAATACAGATTGTTATAAATAAATCAAATTAATACAATTAAGTAAATTAATTAAATAACATTTTTAGTCTGCACTCTAAACATGTGCAGTGCAATGCAACCCGCTTTTTCTGCGTATTCTTCGAAAAAAATAAACGGTTATTGCTGATTTGTCTACCTACTATAGACATTTAAAATGCACGTACAAACTGAGAAGTTTCAACATTATTTCAAACTGTCATATCTCTGGAACGGTTTGTCATAGGAAGAAAATAAAAACCCGAACTCTTCGTTTTTTTAATTTTATATCATGTTTTTATCAATCTTATAATTTTTGAGATATTTCAATTTTAAATAGGTATATAATATTCTTGCGTATGCGCTCAAGCACCATCTTTATACCTTTATATCTCTTGAACAGTTTGTCGTAGGAAATAAAAAAAAACTAAACTATTTATTTTTTTATAAGCCTCATTTTTGTACTCGTACCACTTTTTTTATAAAAAAATATTTTCTGAACAGTTTCCAAAAACTCGATTTTTAAAAAAAAATAATGAAAACTTTCATTATTGAAAATAGGTACAGAATGAAAAATAATTATTTTAAAAATTCTAAAAAATTTGAGCGTGTTAGTAGTAACAATAACAATATCTAGAAGGATTTCTAAAAAACTTGAATTAATAAGAAATTAGAGGAATAAAACTAAAAAAATGGCGCCTAAGTTCTTAAATGCGCTGTTTTTTCATTTGTAACTTTTTAGTTTTCATTATAAAAGATCGTAATACGTCTCAATCGAAAGAAAATTTTAATATCTTTAATTTTTACAAGATTAAAATTTTTTCTCATAGTTGTAGATTTTGAGTAATTTTAGATTTTAACGTCGTATATTTTTTCTGAACGTTTCGGCGCCATTTTGAAAATGTCATATTTCCAAAACTAAACATCGGAGAAAAAAAAAGAAAAAAACCATTCGATTTGTTTTCGTAAAAGCTTTTTTCTGAAATTGGTCGGCAATGTCTACATTTTCGACACGATTTCAGATCGAAAAATGCACAATTCTAATATTTTAGTCTGTTGCTAAGAAACTATCAGAAAACAGACCGGAAAAGATCCGAGTAACATTCCCGTACGGTTTTTTATGAATATTTTAGACAGTAAATAAATACACGCAGACAAACCAACTCTCATTAAAATTACGTTTATTGGTAAGCAGTTAGATTGTAATGAAGAAATGTTACACATTAATACAAATTCCTTACTGATTGTGGTTTCAGAAAAAATAGTATGTGTACTTCGGTGTGAAAGCACATTCCCGGACTTCGATGCTTGTTGGCCTCGGCTAACGCCTCGATCAACAATTTGCATCGTCGTCCGGGAATGTATTGCTTTCACACCTAAATACACAATATACTATAATTTTGTACCTTTCCATTTTTTATTAAATTTCACAATTTTCGAGTAATTTTTAAAAAACGTCTAGGAATACTGATTTTAGGGGATGAAAATTGATATTCTCTGTCCGCAATATCTCGAAAAATATGCATTTTAGCAAAAAGTATATTAGACCTTTCTTTCTTATAATGTGATTTGATAATTTGATCTTATAATCAGATTATGTGTATTTTTTGTTTTTTTTGCGACAACCCCAATATAGATTCTTATATACCTACATACTTTATGAAGCATGTTGAGGGGAAAAAAATTGAAATTCATTACATCGTCTTCGGGCTGGGATTTAAGAGCTTCAACTACTGTACTACATATATGCATATTTTTAGGGTGTGCAAATTTCTGTAGACATTTTTCCAAAGTAGTATGCTACTTTTGCTATTGGAAATTCGAGGATAGACTTTCTAAACTATATTTTGATCGATCCTATTGGATTGGACTAAATGACAAGTAACAGTTGTTTTCAGACTAGTAAAATTGCTGTTTCACGTGTTACTTACTATTCTGTGATTTTCATCTTTGGTGTTCTCGTGAACCGTATATCGCATGTGGCCTGACGTATTTGGTGTGTATTCCGCATTTCTCCGTGGTATTATTAGCAAGTGCAGTTAGGAGCAACTTGCAGGGGTCAGTAGGAAGTGGGCGTTAAGTTGGGAGGGGCCCGTCCTCTGGACTTGGCCAGGCATGACACAAAGCCAACTACTGATTCAATTACCCGCCGGTAAATACCACCTGGTCAGATGGATTATCGGCGGATGTTGTGGCTTGGACCAGGCGGATTATCCCGGAATTTAACTCGTGTTTGTACTCGATAGTGGAAAGCGTGCCGGAGTATGGATTAACGTAAATTAATGTCTTTAACACGTACGAAAGCGTATGCAACGCCAAGACAAAAAAGGGTTGAACTTTTAACAACTGAACCAGTCGAAATTTCAACTTATTAAATTGAAATTTCAGCATAATAAACCCAAATTTCAAGTTAATAATAGTCCAGTGCGTTTAGATGAAAAAGGGGCGCTATTACGGTAATAATCTGAACTTATAGTCCGGCAACGTAGGTCAAAACTCAAAGGACAAGGGTAGATAAGCTATATATTTTCTTTCTTTCTTTCGTAGAAATAAAAAGTTCTGCTTAAAATCATTAAATAATTTATTTACAGTTAAACATATTAGTACAGTACCTAGAGGTAAAAAATATGCAAAACTTCGGAATAATGTCATATTGAACGGATTTCGTTCATTTTTGGCAGTGTAATAGTAAATGCTTCACAGAAAAGTTTCTATATTGTGCGGGGGCTTACTAATTTATAGAGGGTGGATGCCACCCCCTCTCAGGGGGTGGTACTTAAAAAAATATTTATTTATTGGAGCTGAAGTAGAATAAAATTTTAAGAAGAAAAGGTTCTATGCAATTTTTCACGACTTCAAAATTGCGATTTTAGTTTTAAAAAAAAGGTATTTCCAAACGGCTTTCGTCAAGTATCTCGAAAAGTATTACTTTATCGAAAAAATGTTACAGACCAATTACATTTGGCATCCAAGTGTTCATAAGATAATTATTAGAGAACCATAATGTAAGGTTAACTTCGCCCTTAATAAAGACATTTTATTATTATTATTATTATTATTATTATTATTATTATTTAGAGTGAGAGTTAAATATCTCAGAAACTGTGACACCTACGTCTAAGATGCTAACAGGTAGAATAATAGGTTATTAATTAAGCTTTCAACTGTTTTTTTATTTGTTTCTGTAGCATAAAAAACAAAGAAGTTATGACCGAAGCAATGTGCGTCTACACATTTTTATATTAACAACGTAGCCATTTTGTTACTATAATTAGCCAATAATTAAAAAAAAAGAAATTTCAAACACTGGTTCTCATTAATATATAGCATGACGTAGATGCGCAAATTTTTTGGTTTGTATACAGCACTTGCTTTAGGAAAAAATACAGTTTAAACTATAAAGGTATTTTCGATAAAACGTAATTTTTTTCCTCTTCCAAATATCTCAATAAATATTATTTTTATTGAAAAATGGGTAGAGACCAAAAATAAAGCTCATAAACTGATAATGAATTTCGCTTGTTTATTTATTTACATAGATTTAATAGTTTCGGAGATATGAAAGTTTACAAATGGCGTCCGAACGTTTATAAAACGAAAAATGCAGTTTAAATGTTAAATATCTCAGAAATTGTGACGCCTACGTCACGCATGCTAAGAAATTAAATTAAAGACAATTAATTGCGCTTTCAAATTATTTTTTACTCGTTCCTGTAGCATAAGAAATAAAGAAGTTATGATGGAAAAATGTGCGTATTTATATTTTTTTATATAAAAAGGCAGCCATTTTGTTACTCTAATTAGCCAGTAATTTAAAAACATTATCTCAAATTACAGTTTTTCGTTAAGATGTAGCATTACCTAGATGCTCAAATTTTTTTGCTCATTTAAAGCACTTGCTTTAAAAAAAATGCATTTTAAACTTTAAAGGTAATATAAACTTAAATATCTCCGAAATTATGAATCCTACATCAATAAACAAAAAATATAATTAATTCCCAGTTTGTAATTTCTGTAATTGGTCTTTAACATTTTTTTCGATAAAGTAATACTTTTCGAGATACTTGACGAAAGCCGTTTGGAAAAACTTTTTTTTAAGCTAAAATCGCAATTTTGAAGTCGTTATAACTTAAAAACTATCAATTTATGTGAAAAATTGCATAGAACCTTTTCTTCTTAAAATATGATTCTATTTCAGCTCCAATAACTATATATATTTTTTAAGTGCCACCCCCCTGAGAGGGGTGGATGGCACCCCCTATAAATTAGCAAACCCCCGCACAATATAGAAACTTTTCTGTGAAGCATTTACTATTATACTGTCAAAAATGAACGAAATCCGTTCAATATGACATTATTCCGAAGTTAAAACCTCTAGTTACTGTACTAATATGATCTTTATGTTTCGGTATGTTTTACATTTGAAAAACAACAGTAGGTTGTAATAATAGCATTTCAAAGGAAGCATGTTCGCGGTTTTTTACGTTTTTCCAAACTTTTAATTATATTTCAGTTAAATGCGCTCGATGAACCAAGAAAATCTATACCTCATTTCATTGTTGAGTATTTAAGCTTTTAAATAATGGTCAGTTTATATTGGTTAATCAAGCCTTCAATGTGTAAAAAACAAAATCGTTTCCGCAGGAGTCGTAGTGGTGTCGACGTTGCGTGCGAATTTAATCGTGTTAGCGCTCAAATCCAGATATTGACGTGTGTATTGTATAATTTTTTTTTTCTGAAATTGGTCAAGAATGTCTACTTTCTCGGTGCTATTTTAGATCCCAAAATACGTTATTCTAGTATTTTAGTCCGTTGCTAAGCAACTATCAGAAAAGTCCAGGAAACTAATTTTCCTGGACTATTTTTTATATATAAGGTTACTGTCCCAGAGCCTAGACCGGGGAAGTAATTTTCCCAAAAAAAAGATTCTGTCTGTCGTCCTGGCTGTCTGTCGGTCTGTCTGTTTTAGAATGTGCTAAAAACATTTGTGTATAGCTAAATAATTCTTTGTTTTTCACTACTTATTCATAAATAAAATAAAACTTTTTTTTTAGATTCAACAGCTCAAAATGACCCAAAAACAGAGAATGGATAAAGAGGAGCAAAGCAGGATCCTAGTGAGGGACTTAAATCCTGTCATCACATGTAGACTTTGCGCAGGATACTTCGTGGACGCTACCACTTTAGTGGATTGTTTACATGTTTGTAAGTATCTATATTTTTTCTTACATGGTAAAGGAGAATGTTAAAAACGCCCTTTTTTGGCCCATCCATGGTAAAATACTTTATTTGGAGGTGACATTGAAATTGATATTAGAACTTGCAACAAACAGTTATTTTTTTAGTGTAGGAAATTCTTTCAAAATACTCAGGTTAGGTCTACTACCCAAGTGTGGTAAAAATTTTGCATTTCTCTCCGCAGAATATTAATCTACAAAGCTGATTTTTGTCTATAAGTAGTTTATGCACTATTTCGATTAAAAATCACATTCTACCTCCGCTGAAAGATGGCGAAATCTTTGGCAGACGTTGCTGAAATTACAGGGCATAAAAAAAGGTAAACGATTTGTAACGTTCTGAATTTCTTTCCCGAGTGCATAAAAATTTTACAGTTTCCATCAACTCAATTCCTTCTTTTTATTCAATTTTTAATAGTAAAAAGCATGTATAAAAAGTTTAGATGATATAGAAACGTTGTGGATAGAAATGAGAGAGATAAAGCAAGCTCATTTTCAGTGAATCGAAGGTAACTTTTTGTACTTGCACCCATTATCGATATATTATTATAGTGTCATGTCATATTTGTTATATAAATTAATAACACCAATATTTTAATAAAATAAATTTAATTATCATAATTGAATTAGGACACACATAGTATTTTTATAATCAAATTAACTGTCTTCGCTACTCATATCTGAATCTTCATATTTATTCTCGTAGCTGATTTCGGAATAATTTTAGTATTTAATTTGACAGTAACATTGGTAAATAATAATAAACTTTTAAAGAATGAGTTTTTCCATTAAGTTATGAAAAACAATAATTTCTTACAATGAGATTTACATAGGACCGTGAATTTATTATTTATTAATATGTTGAATATATTTTTTCTTTGGCATAAAAAAAATATAAATTGAAAGATAAACTTTACCGAAACATAGATCATAATGGAGTAAATAAAAGTGATCTATAAGAAAATTGTCTGTTCGTTAATATTAATGAAAAATATAACTGTCATGATTTGACTATGTATTGCCATTTTGGCAATGTCTACCAAAGATTTAGCCACCTTTCAGCAGAGGTAGAATGTGATTTTTAATCTAAATAGTGCATAAACTGCTTGTAGACAAAAAATCAGCTTTGTAGATTTATATTTCGCGGCAAAACGAACTGCAATTGCCCCGAAGCGCAGCGGCCAAGGTCACACGCTTGCATTCCATTACGTCTACCGAGGCTTTGGCAACATGAGACGATCGGCAGACTTTATTTTTTGGATCTCTTATTAAATAAACTATTCCAGAAAAAAAATTCAGGCTTGTAGATATAAGTAAAAAATGTTTGTTTTTTCCACACTTTGCGTGGGTGGTAGACCTGACATGGCAACGCTTCCAACGCGGTAGAATATTATTTCCAGTATGTTTTTAGGTTATCTGTGAGTATGTAAAATTTCAATCTTGTAGATATAATACATTTATGCAACTTTTTGTAACATGTTTAATTTTTTACTCATTTTTGCAACACTAAAAATTCGGTAGACTTGCACTTTCATTATTGATAGTCTAAACTATCATGGGAAAAAATCTAGCTTTATAGATATTAACGCGAAAAATCTGTCGCTATCTCCCTGGCTATAAAAGAAGGTATTCTCGCGATTGAACTTTATCGTTGTAATCGCATATTTAATAAACAAAATGCAATTGCTCAGTGCACATTTGCGAACGAAATCAATAACTGCGGCATCAGAGGATGTGTATGTGGAAACGACCCAACATACGGGCATATCCCGCATACATTTCCGCATTTATTTATAGAATCCCGATATTGATTCCCTGGTTAGTTGAATTTAATAACTTTTTCGTTTCAGTTTGCCGGGCCTGCATTTTGCGACACTTCGAGAACAGCAAGACTGGCTGCCCCTCGTGCAATACAGTATATAAGAAGAAATCTCAGGCATGTTTCCGGTAAGTCGAAGAGAAGGTTTGTTTTGCCCACAAGATCATGAAGGCAATTCCACACGTACCATAAAAATTAGTCCAAACGCCGACCGAAAAATTTTGACCGTCACCAAAACTTTTTATGAAAAAAAAAAAAAAATTGAAGTAGACAGTGTAGGGAAAACGAAGCCGCTTGTCAATCTAAGTAAAGCCTGGTACGATTGCAATCTGAGCAAGTTAGTTTTACAACTGTAATTGCGGAACATGTTGAAAAAATATTGTTTAAAATTAATCTAGAGATGTAAATCATATTTTCCTGGGCTGCCCCAGACATGAACAAGAAATTAATAAGTTTATCCAAAAATTATTAGAGAAAAGTCTTGCTATGTCCTTGAATGTCAAGGAGTTTTGGAGTTCTAAATCTAAGGAAATATATTTTATCATGGAATTTGTTAAAAAATGTGACATTCAGATATAAATATTAAATAATAAATCTTGCTGTTAGTCGTTTAGGGAAATCGCTTCCTTTCTCACTTTAAACCTCTGTTAATTAAACTTTTTATCCGTGGTCTATTTCATGTATGTATAATTAATTAATAGTCATCAAGACGGACCCCTTGATGTGAAAAGAGTGTCCCTGTCTCAATCCTCGTTTCGTTTATTAGGTGGAAATTAATGGGAAGGGATATTTTTTGGGATTGAATTCACATTTTTACTCATAATATATTAATTTGTTAGAGTCTCTTAGCTAAAGGAGTATATCCAAGGCCAAAATCGAAAAAAAAAACTAATGCAGTGAGACCTGATGGCTTGTCTATTTAAATGTTATTATTTCTAGTTTCCCGCAAGGTGGCAATGGAAATTTCGCTCAAATTTTAGTATTACGTTACTTTGACCTTCCTGATCAAAAGTCTCCATGGACATAACCTTCAACTCCTTTCCTTTAAACTACAGAAACCTCAGAAGATGTTGGGGTCTCATAGAGTGAAAACTACGTTTTAAGCTTTTGAAATGCGTCAAAGGATAATTAAATGCAGTGCATTGTTAGTAGTAAGTGGAAATAGTCAATCGCACATCAACGCATATATTTGCATTTTAGTGTAAGATCCTTTACAGTTTACGTATGCTTGAGAGTTTAAATGAAGTAATTGGCAATGGAAATTGGTTTCGGTCAATTTCCCTCAAATTCTAGTATGGTGTTCCTTTGACCTTCCTAAACAAAAGTGTCCATGGGCATAACCTTATAACTCCTTTCCTTTAAGCTACAGAAACCTCAGAAGATGCTGCAGTATGCTGGGTTCTCATAGAGTGAAAACTACGTTTTAAGCTCTTTGAAATGCGTCAAGAGGTAATTAAATGCAAATGCAATGCGAGGGGACTCACAGTAACCAAGCACTTTCGTATAAGTAAGAGGCAAATGGACTCACATTGACCAAAAACTTTAGAATATGCGAGATTTAATAGTAATAATATTAATTAAGCACGCATGTGTATGTAAATGGTGAGGAAACTAACACGTAGAAATTATTGAGGGTTAACATGCATGTGTAAACTTGCGGCTTTGTCTATTTCTACATATGACTAGCCACGCAAGGCCCGTATTTTCTTTTAAATACACATTTACTAGATAATCTATGAATAATAACGAATTTATCATTCCTTAAGACCCCAGCATCTTCTGAGGCTTCTGTAGCTTAAAGGAAAGGAGTTAGAAGGTTATGCCCATGAAAACTTTTGTTCAGGAAGGGAAGGAGCATCATACTAGGACTTGAAGCGAAATTGACCGAGAACCAGTTTCCAATGCCACCTTGCGGGGTCCTTTCCTAAATCATGGAAAAATGCAAACGTCATTCCCGTACCTAAGAACACCAATCCATCGTTTCTCTCATTTCAAGCCTATTAGTATTATACCTGTCATGTCTATGTTACTAGGAAATTGTACAAGCCAGTTAAATGCCTTCTTAAATAAAAATAAAGTTTTAGCTTCAAATCAGTCTGGTTTTCGTCGTCATCACAGTACAGCTACTGTTTTACTTAATGTAACTGATGGGCTAGCGACAACAGTAAGAATTCATGTTTAATTTTGCTGGACTATAGTAAGGTTTATGATACTTTCTACACTGAAGACTATCGTCGACTAAATCGTTATTCTCGTCATGATTTAACTATGAGCTCAACGTTGATACACTTTTATATTAAGATATATTATTAATCTCTTAATAACACATAACATACATCAGTAACAAAGTATAGGCACGTTCAGGCGAATTTTTCTTTGATGTTCGATGAATTTTACGGTTATCGCTTGGACTAAATTGTATTAAAATGATTAATAGCTATAATTTGTGTCTTATTTTATATTCTGATTTCAGGGCAGACCCCCAGATACAGTCCTTAGTGTACAAACTAGTCCCCTCCCTCTATGCGAAAGAAATGCAACGGAGGGAAGATTTCTACCGGAGTACAGGTGTCAGGGCATCAAGCTCGTGCAGCGATGACAGCGTTATTGATAGGGAACGGGATATGATAAATGATCAAGAGGAAATGGTGAGTATATCATCCCGAACAGCATATGCCTATTCATAGCTGGTGTATTAATAGATGTATATCGAAGTCGAGAGAGTAGTGATAGACTTCATTTTTTCTGCAATCTTTACTGTATTCGCCCTCGGGACTGCGCACGATTCTTTGTCAAACTTTTTCATTTAATGGAGAAAATAGGCGAAAGGGGCCCCCACAAACCTTATGGAAATTGGCCCTCAGTCGAACTTTCTGTTTAGATACCTATGTTGTTTCTGAGCAAAAGTTCTCATTTATTTATTTATTTGGTACACTATTCAACAGGTGAAACCCAATTACAGAATAGGAAAATACAAAATAATTCAATACTTATCTAAATTATGAACAAAAAGATATATACATATTATTTATATATCTGAATTAAACTAATAAACTAAACTAAATTAAACTAATACAATGCATTTGTCATATATAAAACAAAGTGAACGTCAGATGTACACTCTAAATTGAGTCTAATAGTCCGCAAGTCAACAAGAAAGAACAAAAATATATTTAAGCTAGAGACAATTTTTTTATGTTTACAGCACTGCAGGTGAAAATATCTAAAATATCCAAATTATTATATATATTACACATTTGCTGAATTCAAGAAAATTTCTTTACATTTGTTCTTGAAAATAGCATGTAAAATAAATTGTTGTGCCTAGAGGCCGCCCTAGGAATTTGGAAATTAAGCATACTTAAAATTTCTCCACAGTCGATGTTACCATGTAAAATTTTATATAAGAAAATTAATTGTGATCGGTGTCTACGGTTTTCTAGACTGTCTAGGGAAAATTTAGAGAGTAGTTCTTGATGTGGGTAACCAATAGCAGGGTAGGTCCCATCAGTCTTAAAAGACGCATATTTCAGAAATCGACGTTGAAGCCTTTCCAAATTTTGTATGTGTACATTATAAACAGGACACCATACTATTGAAGCATACTCAAGATGTGGTCTAACAAGAGTAGTGTTGTTTTAATGTGTTTATGTTATTAAAATGTGCGGAGTTTCTAATGACAAAACCTAGTGTTCTATAACTTTTACTGACAGTAGTAGTCTTTTATTTGCATAAGGATTAGTTCACTTGGGTCACATCTGACCCGATCAAAATTGACCTGACTTGAAGCAAATAAAATAAAACAGTTTTGTTTTGACTTTTGACAACTAAAAAGTTAATTTAATATTCTTGGTTTGTAGGATTTTACGTAGCATTTCATTATTCGATATTTTTAGGTTAGAATTTCTACGAAAAAACTGCCAAAAACGTCGGTATTTCTACCCCACCACTTAACTAACCAAAAGTTCAGAAGTGAGTATCCTGTGCGGGGTGGATCAGCATCGGGAAGGGGGGATCTGACCTGATTACTTCTGACTTTAGATCAGTTGTAAATAAAATATGACAAACTGCTGAATTATGTGACCAGACTCAGAAGTGATCTGATCCTCATGCAAATAAAAGACTACTAGTAAGTTCGATGTGGTTTACAAACGTTAAATTTCTATCAAATGTCACACCCAAATCACAAAAAGTGTCAGGACGGGAAAGTGTGTGATTGTTCAATTGGTAATCAAAAACAATAACATTATGTTTTGTTGTAAATGTCATAGTGTTACATTTTGCTTCATTTAAAGGTAATTTATTTATTACACACCATGTATTAATATGATCAATATTATTTTGCAATTCAAGGCAATCATATTCACACGCGACATTGCAAAATAGTTTTAGATCATCCGCATATAGAAGGCAGTTAACAGTAATATTATCTACTATGTCGTTAATGAACAAATTAAAGAAAAGTGGCCCTAAATTTGAACCTTGGGGGACCCCCGACGTAGCTAAGACTTCAATAGATCTAACACCATGATATACAACATATTTTCTTCTATCAGTTAGGTAGGATTTAAAAAGTGTAATAAGGTTATCCGAAAATCCAAAAATTTCAAATTTTTCTAAGAGGATATTATGGTCCAGTCTATCAAATGCCTTTGAAAAGAAATATTAATTAAATTCGTAACTGTTGAACGGCCTTTGAAGAATCGGTGTTGAGCTGTTGATATTTGATGCCTTACATGATTAAAAATAAAATGGTGTAAGATAATTTCAAATGCTTTAGCAAAATTATTTATTATTACTATCGGACGGTAGTTACAAATATCAGATCTATCACCCTTCTTAAAGACTGGAATTATTTTCGATAATTTCCACTGTAGTGGAAATTTAGAGGACTTTAGTGACAAGTTAAATAATATAGTAAGGGGGCTAGCAAAAAGAGCAGCACAGTTACGTAATATGAATGCGGGGATCCCATCAGGCCCTGAGGTTAATTTAGGTTTAATTTTCTTTAATGCTGTAAATACTTCGTCTTCCGTAAAACAGGTTATATTTAAATATGAGCTACTCTCAACAACTCATGGGCACAAGTCTCGGCTATGACTGTTTTTCTAGTTAAGAGAGCTTTTCTTTTTAGCGATCCTCCACATTTTTCTTTCATTTACGTTGTAAGATAGTGGTTGACAAGGTAGCAATCCACAAAAACCAAAATATTCTTTTTGTAACTTTTTTAATATCGTTTGTGCATTAACCATTTTCGGTGGAATAATAGCTATATCGATATATTTCAAGAAAACAGAACAAAATCCGATCTAGTTAGGTGATGATGGGCTAGCAATCCACAAAAAGTAGAATATTTTTTTTGCAACTTTTTTTCCACCGAAAATAGCTCTCATAACTTGGAAAGCAGTCATAGCCGAGACTTGTGTCCATGAGAACTTTTTCTCAAAAAAGCAAAAGCTACAACATATCCAAATTTCAGAAAATTCGACTTAGAGCCAATTTCCATAATGCTTGTGGGGCGTCCTTTTCATGAGTAAGGAGTTGTCTTGGTATAGCGCGATTTTTTTTTAACTTATTTTGGACATCATAAAGGGCCTGTAGACAATTTTTTTTATTTTTGTCCGGAAGCAATCTTCTTTTTGAGTTTTTGAAAAAACGCTTTTATTTTTTGTTTCCGCTTTGTATTCTTTTAACATCTCATGTTCTATTGGCCAAATCGGAACGGGTAGAAAACCAAATTATTCCGGATAAATTTTACTTTAAAACTGTGTAGGTTTCAGATGTTTTAAGGAAATTACATAACCTTAAAATTTTTACAGTGTAATATACTCTATAAACTGCATCATCTGGAAGCCATTTTAACTAAGTAAGTGCATGGGCACATTTCCCTAACTTTTCCGGCTATACCCTTTCCGAAGATGAAATTAACAAATGTTTTCGACTTTGAGATCTATATTCCCTAATAAATTATCGTAGGCGTTAAGGTAAAGAGTATAATAAGGCAATTAGCATAAATCATCAGGTCCTTCCTCGTTGTTATATGTTCTTCGAAAATAATATTATTTTTATACAAAGCTGTACTGCCACTCGCTTATCACACAGACTTGCATCAATCTTACAAATTCTTTTACACCCAGCATCTTGTTCACAACTCTATAATAGTTTGTAGAATATCTGTAATTATGCTCAGATGTTTGGTAATTGCATATTTGGATATCAATCCTATAAATAAAAGATAAAAATATGTCCTTAAATGCAAGTACTCCAAAACAAATTGTAAAAATTGTACATTACTGCGGACCCTATCCTAGTAAACTAACAATGTTGTTGCATTATCAATTCCACTATGATTTTTTTTCAGATCTCATCGTACATTGGAGACAAGACTCAGTTCTTCAGTCCTGACGACTCCATATCTTTGTCCTTGGAATACTACCAAGTACACCTAGACACGACCAACTTAAATGAACGAGCTAGAACTCCCTTGTTAAAGACAATGTTGACCACAGGTGTGGACAGTGAACCTAAAAGTGACGATAATCTCGAGGACTCGATAAAATCTAGTGATAGCGACCAGACTAAAGTAAAAAGTGATAGCGCAGATCTGATGACTGAAAATAGTGATAGTGATTGTACTAAAAGTAACGTAGAAACACATAAAACTAACGGAAGTGACAAGGACAGACAAGCGAGTAAGGACTGTGATAAGAGGTTTCTGCAGTGCCCGGCGGCGGTATCGATGAAACATTTGCAGAAGTTTATTAGGATGAAGTTTGGACTCACAGGGGACCACAGGGTAAGGCACAGTTACTGTTGTTTTCACTGCTTCGAATATTCTGACATTCTGACAAACTTATTTTTAAAACTATTTATAAACGTGAATGATCTCTCAAGTAACAATTTAAATTTTATCGTGATGTTCAGAACCTCTTGAAGTTTATTTAATAAAACTTCTGATAAAACTGTATATCTTTGACAAACGCTATTAAACCTTTATAAAGCCTTCTTTAAAAGTCATTTTAAAACCAATTGGTTTTATTCTAAATAGCTTTTATAACGTTCTGAAGACCTTGGTAAAACTATTCATAAAACCAACAATAAAATCTAAAAGCCTTACGGGATTATCTACAAACCGTTGTTTAAACTATTATAAAACAACTGTAAAGTCATCATAAAACTAAAATGCTTTAGAACTGCACTTAAAATAGCTATTTGCTCTGTTAATATGGTTATCTTTAATAAAAAGGTTTTATGCTTGCCATCATATTAAAATTAAGTTGGCAATGTTGGCAAATTAGTGGTAATGAATATTATAATAAGCATTAATTTGCTGTTGTTCAGCTTTCAGCTCGTCTCTCTATACTGGTTAAAATTATCAAGTTCAGTAGGTACTCATCGTGAGTGAAATTTTAGCTGCGCATTAAATTGTACTAATGACATCACAACTAGTAGGTCGAAAAATATGGAGGCCCTTGAAAAATATTGAAAATGTTGGAAATTTTAAAAAATATTTTAGAATTCATTTTTTAAAAAAGGTTTATTTTTTTGTTGACATCAACTTAAATCACACGTTAGTAATAATAATCATATTTTTAGTCCTTATTACCCATAAATTGTTGCAAAAATTGAAACTAAGTAATTGTTCATTTGAATAATTCCAACATGGCAGCTTTTGTTTACAAAGACATTATTTGTAGAAAAATGGCGATTTTTTATTAAAACCTGTTTGTTGCCGGCAATACCACAATAAGAGTATTTGATCTTAAGATTGTCACAATGCTCTCGTACAAGAGCATTTGCTACTAATTACAAGCAATGTAAGTCTTCTTACATTTATGTAAGTCCATTTGGTATTGTCTAATACCAATTGATATTGTCTAACACCATTTGACCTATATTAAGATTTGTTGGTTTTATTCACAGCCACCATAAAACCTATTGCCCAAAGATATTTGACTTTTTTGGCGTTTATTTACATATCACCTCACACTTGTTAATTACTTTTTCATTACCTTAGCTGTGTTGTGATTGCTCTGAAAGGGTCGGCTATATGCCTTTATACCCAGACGCAGTGAACTGCACTGGAATGTGAATAACAGAGCAGAAACATATAAATAAGAAGAAGAAGATGACCATTTATTTGATTATTTTGATTAATCAAATGTGTGGTGTGGCTTTAATTGTTTAAAGTGACCACTTTTTTAAATTTTCATCCACGTTTGTGAAAAATGCGTCTCCATATTTAATTTCTTGAGGTACTTCACACAAAAGTAATTCAAAATTAACCTAAAATAAGTAAAATCTATTTATCCACCTGTCAAACTGCAACTTTTGCGGTTTTATGAAGAAATTTGTCCAGACTAAATGGTTCTTATGTTATATTTGGCATTATACAAGCCAATACAGCTTTATACCAGTTTTGTGATTAGTATATTCAGGTGCCACTTTAAAACTCTTAGGCATACTGGTTTTATGAACGTTGTCTCTGAGATAAATTGGTTTCCTAGTCCGAATGATTTTATCATGGTAGTGCTGACCACCACCATAAAACCTTTACAAGTGTAAATAGACTCGATTTAAAACAAATGCTAAATGGTGTTGAAACTCAGCCTCCAGGAGGTTGTTACAATTCTTAATAAAACTACTTAAGCTGAAAGAGTTGTTGGCCTGCTATACTACCGCTATAAAGCCGTTTAGCAAACTTACACCATCAATAAAGCTATTACAAAACTTATTCAAGTCCACATAGCATTTAAATTGTTACTTGGGCTGGAAGGACTTTATAAGACCTATTTAAAACCCTTATTAGAGTGACTTACCTAGTGAGTTCAAAGCATATTAGTTTTATAGGCAGCGTTAACAAGCACCTCAAGATAATTTCATAGAGCGATTAGAAAACCACATTTCAAGATTTTTTACTGAGATTACGCGAGGCACCAATTTTCAAGTGTGATAAGGTCGGATTGAAGGATATCACAATCACAGATTGAATTTTTGTGTTTTTGTTTTATGTTTTTAAATATTTTTACATCATCGGCATACAATAGTGACTCACAGCTGAGCTCCAGGTTGATGTCATTAATAAAGATAGTAAAGAATATTGGACCCAGAACAGATCCCTGTGGAACCCTAGAGGACGATGTGAAGGTAACAAATTGGAAGCCTTGCTGCTGAACGAATTGTCACCTCTGTAATAAAAAACTAAAAAAAAATTGTGTAGAATTAAGTATTTAAGAAACAACCTATTCAGAATTATACCATGGCCCAAATGGTCCAATCTATCAAAAGCTTTTGAGAAGTCGATATAAATGACATCCGCCTATTCTTCAGAGTCAAGAAATTTTTATTTATAGCACAGAAAGCCGCATTTTTGAGTCATATTGCCATGTTCCAAATGTTGGACTACGATTTTTTTTATTACCTCAAAATTCAAAAAATAATATTAAGATATTTATTTTTAATTCAAATTCTGCTATCATAGCGTTATTCAGGACATTCTGAAATGCCTTTGTACCAAATTTCTTTTCAATTCATCAAAGGGTATTTATTTTACTGGGGGTCAAAGTTGGAATTAGCGAATTCTTGAATAAAAAGAGCCCTTAGAAAAGAAGCAACTAAATATGGAAGGAGAAAATGCTTTATTTTGAATAAAAACAAGTGATGAACTCTTTGTTTTCTCATGTATTTTTATGAAAACCCATTTGGAAAGTGGAAAATATTATTTCATTGACTTCTCCAGGGTTTTTTGTAATCGAAACATCTGCCATAGTCTGCGAAATACCAGTAAATGGTAGAAGGTATTTTATATTTAAATTGTTTTTATTGTAAATTTCAAACCGTTGCTCTAAAGTGTAATTATTAATTGTTGTAAGTAAATTGCATGATTGGTCTGTTGAAGGTCACTTATCGAATTCTTGTATCAATAAAAATCTGCCCTTGCATAAAACCCAAATGTTATGATTTCTAAACGATCTAAAAACGAAATTAAAACAATTCATTCTGCTAATGCAACTTGTTTAATTGCGCGTATAATTTCAATTTATCAACACGCCATGAAAACAAATTAATATTTATAACGCAAATTAAAAATAACTTGCATTTTTAAGTAGAACAAGTAACAGAACTAGAACTGTACTGAGAACACGAACGTCCGGATAGCTTTGTTTACTTCTGGCCGTGTGAAAAATGCCTCGTAATATTTTCTTCAACACTAACCAGAAGGCATAGCTAAGGATTTTCGGGGGCGGACGCATAAAATACTACTAGGAATAATTAATGCCTGTCAAGTGAACTAAAATTTTTCTCTCATTACTTTGAATTACTCAATTGTTGTAGTTTCCACAAAGATCAAAACACTTGGTCACTACACTCAATACTATCCCGACGTGGATTTTGTGCAGTTTTAATTTAAAAAAAAAAGTCATCCCTTGATGGTGGCAATAAATATGTCGTGTGAGATATATTATCAGGATGCCTTTCATTAAAAATCACGACAGTTATCCTATTGGATCAGGCGGAAATTCATGCCATTGAACTGTGTGTAGGGAGGCATCCTAGACATAGATCAATAAGAATTTTTCCATACAGCCAGGCAGCTCTTAAAGGTCTTAGATCCTATGGTTACAATTCTAAAACTGGAACTGCCAGAAGGTTCTATCCCCATTTGGCAAAAACAGCAAGTTGACTAGTCTGGGTGCCTCTGGCATGGAAAGCAATGGTATAGCCGATTCCTTAGCCAGGGAAGGTGCCATATAGAAATTTATCGAACCAGAACCAGCGCTTTGGCCTGTACTGAGATGAGAATACTCCAGTACTGACAAGATCTACCAGAATTAGTTAATTTAAAGAAATTTATCACATACCCTTTGAAATCAAGAACTAAAGCATTGTTAGCGTTAAATAGGTTATGCCTAAAAATTCTAATTGACGTATATACTGGGCACTGCAGACCAAGCAAAACATTCTGTTCTCAACATAGACTTAGATATATAGACCGAGCGATCCGTGGAAATTTGCCGGAAAGTAAGTTTCCGACGTCTATTCCATCCTTGGCTTTGCTATCTTTGTATTCAACCTGCACCTCTTCATCAAGTAAGATATGCTACAAGGTTAATAGAGCATTTTTTATGCAAAATTTAACTACAATTCTTTTATTTCCTATACTTTTTTCTCTTTAGATGAAAGGTTTACAAGATACAAGTGAAAAACCAGCTTTAAGTCCCCGTTGGGTGGTTTTTTGCAAAAAAAGGGACGTTCCATCCTTAAATTGGAGGAAAACTTTTCGGATATCTATTTCTAACGCTATCTAGAGTACGCATCTCAAATATTATTACTTTATAAATTATTTCTTCGAAAATGTCTATTTTGCATAGACTAAATACACAGGTGGTTAGAAGCGATAAGTACCGATGGCCTGCGTTGATACACTACAAGGTGATAAAATGAGATTTCACGAAATGTGGGACGTGCTGGGAGCAGTACATCCCTCTATCTTTTCCTAATGTCTCTGTTTTCTTTTTTGTACTCGTTTATCTCAGGATCTATTAAACAACATTTGCCGAATCTGTATATAAATTAACTTTGTATTTAAACCAACTCGGGACTCGAGAAGCATGCCGAATAGAACCCATTCCATATCGAACCAACCTACAAAATATCCCCCTCGAAATAGGGCAACAGAAACAAAAAAATTAAATTAAATTTTTCACTTGTTGCGTTAAATTTAATTCAAAACGAAGTTGCGAATTTTCGTGTATATTTCTTAAATGTTTTCCTTATTTTTAGGTTGATATAATATACAAAGGAGAAGTCCTGCCAGCGAACTTCAGTCTTATGGACGTCGCATATACGTTTAAGTGGACAAGGGTGAGTACAGGCTATTTTTTCCAGTTGTTTACATAGTATATACTGTATGCCATTAAAAATTACAGCCGTTCTGAACGGTTTTCACTTCCGTAAATATGAATAATGATATAAAGAATATTTGAAAAATCGTCCTGCGTGATGTATTTATTCCAGAAAGTATGGTTGAAGCTAATACTACTATTAACAATGTTATTTCGGTGAATCATAGTTTGTCAGACATCTGCTTCTTCTTCTTCATCTTCCCAACATCTTGACAGATATTCTGTGCTCCATATATCATTCTAGTTGACCTGAACGGTTTTCACTTCCGTAAATATGAATAATGATATAAAGAATATTTGAAAAATCGTCCTGCGTGATGTATTTATTCCAGAAAGTATGGTTGAAGCTAATACTACTATTAACAATGTTATTTCGGTGAATCATAGTTTGTCAGACATCTGCTTCTTCTTCTTCATCTTCCCAACATCTTGACAGATATTCTGTGCTCCATATATCATTCTAGTTGACCTCTCTGCTGTGTGGCACGTATGACAGCATCATCGCACGACCTCACCAATTTTTTCCCAGTCTAATAATCACAAGTAAAGTAATGCTATTTGGCTTTGCTTTGAACAGATGGGAAGGTTAGAATACGAGCGGTAGCCAGTTCAAAAAGGCACTTTACACGCGAGTTGCGTATAATATTTTTAGAACGCCTTTAAAAAAAAAACCATTATTTTTATCAACACTGAATTTCGGGTTTCTAGGTGATTGGGAAGTACCAGAAAGAACCGGACATTTTTTTCTAACAGGCAGAAACACAGTAGTCGAATAAAACTAGTTTTTTTCAAAGATTGTTTGGGGTGGAGGCATTTTTTTTTTTTTTGAAATGCAATAAGGACAGTACAGTGAAGTTTTGTCTATTTTTGGAGGTGAGCGTTCTTTGTAATTTGAGTTATAATTTTGACAAACGTGGTTTTTTCTCGTTTTTTTAATATCTCGGGTTCTTTTCATCGGATCAGACCAAACCTAAAAATCAAAATGTTTGTAAACAAATGATGAACAAAACCACATAGGTCTAAATCCTATGAGCCATTTTGTTTTTTTTTGCAAAAAAATAAAAACCACGAAAATGTCTAATTTTACATAAACCGAGATTACTAAAAAACATGATCAATTTTTTTTTAATAAAACTTGGTGAAATTGTAGGTCTTTACATCTAGTACACTATCATAGAAAATTACAGATAAGAATATCCTTAAAGAACGAGATTTT
The DNA here is from genome assembly GCA_936432065.2 of Rutpela maculata. Taxonomy (NCBI): domain Eukaryota; kingdom Metazoa; phylum Arthropoda; class Insecta; order Coleoptera; family Cerambycidae; genus Rutpela; species Rutpela maculata. The sequence goes on from OW386292.2 coordinate 6,387,056, forward strand.
TGAAAAATTCTTGAAGCTTTATTAAAAAAACTGCCGTTTGGTCACATTACAACTTTTTCTTCCGTAAATTGTAGCTTTTGAACGTACTTTACAACAGTGATGAAAAGAAATTTTATGTATTATTTTAAAATAAAAAAAACTTTACATGTTCAGGATTTGAACCGCGGATTTCCGCATGGGAATTATCACTTTAATCAATTCAATTCAACAATACTTTATTTGATATTATGTGTACAGTATATGCGCCTCCCCGGAGTCTAACCCGGAGCCAGCCACACGACCAGGGCAGGTAGCGTCGGGGTGGATGTGGGGTAGGCCCGGTTCGGCTTGGAAACAGTTCGAGAAGCTCCTGTCCACCATAGGTGGACTTAACACTAAGAACATTGGCGAACGCTCACTACACAATCTTGGTTGTTGACACGGGGAAACTGATCACTTTAATCATTGAGCTATGGCCGTGAAACTTTCTCGGTTTCGATGAATTATGGCGGAGAAATCACAACACGCAATTTTCAAACGATCACGTCTTAGTTAATACATGAGTGGCAAGGCCGTACGATATCGATATCAAAAGAGCAAGAATGGCGTTTTATCCCCATCGTAAACTATATTCCAAATCGAAAACTAGATCCAGCAGGAACGTACGAAAATAGTATATTGTGTACTTAGGTGTAAAAGCAATACATACGTTACTTGACTATTTTTTCCTCTAATACCGTGGGTTTAGCGATAAATTTTGTTGGGACATTTTTCTGTGCATAGATATGTGATCAATCCATTTGTATTTTTTATTTTTTCCTAGCTTGACTTAATTTCAAAATTTTGAAAAAATGGATGAAAAAAATTTTGTTTTCATTTTTTTTAACGTTCTCTTCATGTTCATTTTGCAAGTTTTTGGAGGCAAATACCTTCATCGACTGGGCCAGTACACAAAAAGGTCGATTTAACGAATAAATTAAACATTAGTTGCACAATGAAACCAAACGACAGGTGTTCGGCGAGTGGTACCATTAAAACAATAGTTGCCAAAACATAATTTACAACAATAACCAAGATAAAACGAGGCATGTAAAATATGTATACTGATATTAAATTGCACGTAGCGGCTACTGGCATGTGAAATATGGTTTATTTTTAGCCCAATATTACGAGTTTATTTCCGTAGAAATAAAATAAGTACAAGCATTAAATTCTTTATTGCGTATTTATTTTTTCGACCTTACATAATTTAATTGGCCAGAATGTTTGGATGGCGAGGCCGAGGAGAAATAAACTCTTGGAAAGCAGTATATTTTATTGAAACCGGCCATAAACCAGGCATAATTACAGCCGAATGTAGGGATATTGGACTGACAATAATACAGAGTGACAGCCATTTTGGTAAAAGGATGGTAATAGCACAATTTCATGTGCTGAACTCAAATATGAATTTAGATTTTTTTTATCCCTGAGGTTCTGTCTGTTAACACAAATGGCCAGAACTTTTTTTGGTGCTTACCGATCATAAACATGGCAGTGAATGGCGAAGGCAGATTTATTAGTAGAAGTGTAAGAATATTATTACACAAGTTCAATATGACGGATCCAAAATGGTATCGACTATCAGAATTTCCTGCAGATTTTCAGTTTTACTTGAAAGGAACAGTTTTTTATAGACACTCAATTTGAGGGATTCAAATTTCAACATCAAATGCATGCTATAACCGTCCCGAAGAAATCCACTTTCACAAAAAGAAAAGCCATCGAATCAAAATCGGTTGATACATTAGAGAGCTACATATAGGAACGTACAAAAATAAACAAATCTAATTTTTTCTTCTTTAATGGGCTCATTTAGCATATTTTTTATTACATTCTCCAAAAAATCTCTTAATTTTAGAGCAAAATGTAAAAAACATAATTTTCTAGGATCTCTATAGGCTTTAAAATTAATCAAGAACATCGACGCTGCATGACGTCATTCAATCCTAGTTGCATTTTCATTTCCTTCTGTTTGGCATTTATAAGCTGCATACTCTTATGTTAAAATACTCCAATACTCTCCAAAACAAGTACATCTCTGGCAGATTAGACAAATCTACTTTTAAATTGCCGTAAACACAACTTCGCAACAGACAGTATATTTCTAAAACTACATATAGAAATAGAAATAGAAATAGTTTATTGATGTTACACTTTAAAATATTTTTAAAATTAGTAATAAAAATTTCATACAATTTCTTTTGAAAAATTTGTCGAAAATTTTTTGAAAATTATAGAAAGCTCCATTTATATTATTTTGTGGCCAGGTTAAACTTTTAACCTGGCCACAAAACTGTGTGTATGGTAAATAAGTAATATGAAATGGGAATTTGTTAAAAAACGAGGGACCAAAGTATTTAACCATTTTTACTTTTTTCTCATCGTAGATATCTCAAGGATATCTCATTATTGAACCTTGTATCATGGCCATGTATATCTCATATCCCTGTGAACGACGTAATCGTTTATGTTTTCTTTAACATATATCAAGCACTATAGATATAAAAAGAAGGAACTGTTAATATTCCATGTTCAATGAATTTATAATTTACGTCATCTCTATATCTAAGACTTGAAATCGATCTTACAACACGTCTCTGTAAACTAAATAGTCTATCTAAATGAGCTGAATGCCCCCAAGTTAGAATTGCATAAGAAAAGGTAATAATAATAATAATTTATAATAATTATTATTCAGTGCCAATCGGTGGAACCTCCCCAGTTTGGTGTACTAGCCGGTTGTGCAGTACTGGTAGTGGTCCACTGTTCCTGTGCAACTACTTCAGCTGCCCAGTCATCCGTCGCGCCTACAGTATAAGCGGGAGCACCAGCAACCGGGACAACTGGAGCAACAGGTTCGGTTGCCCAATCGGTAGTTTCTGTGGTGTTCCAGTCTAGTTCTGGCGCATCAAGTGGTGCAGCTATTTCTGGTGGTTTCACAACAGCTGCAACAGCCTCTTTGGCAGCTTGCTCCTCCTTTTCAACTTCCTCAGGTTCACGGTAGAAGAACAAGTCCACTACTACATCCCATTTGGTATCACGAGCGATTATGCCACGGAGACGCAGTACCTCACGTGCTAAAAGCCACCACAAAAGACCAATACTATGTGGAGACTTGTTGTTTCCGGGAATAGCGATATCAACAAATCTTAATGGAGAGTCAGTGTTGCAAAGTGCGATGACTGGAATGTTGACATACGAGGCTTCTGTGATAGGCTGGTGATCAAAAGAAGGATCAGTGACAATCAAAAGCCGAGGTTCACGGAAGGCAGCTTGGATCTGATTGGTAAATGCACCTGGAGTGAATCTGCCAGCAATTGGCGTGGCACCAGTGTGTGTGGCAAATTTAAGCACAGCACGTTGTCCATAAGGACGGGATGAAATTACGAATACTTCGCCTGGGTGTTCAATAGCCACAATAGCACGAGCTGCCAAGAGCAGTTTTTCCCAGGTTTTACGGAGGTTGACGATATGTACTCCATCGGCACGTCGTTTGTAAATGTACTGTTCCATCTGGAAATCTACGTTTGATGTACCAAGGTGAGTGCCAGCAGCCAGCATCTTGGTAACATCGTCCTCTCTAAGGCTCAGGACCTCTAGACCTCCCGACATCGTTCAAACGTTAAAATTGAGTTACGGAAACGTGTAGAAGACGCCACAGGGAGAGATTTGACTAAAAAGAACTTGGAATAATGAAAAAAGGTTGTCCTAATGACATTTAAGGATACTGCCCCTATGAGATTGTTTATCATATAAACACAGCTTGCCAGTTTTTTTTGAAACATAGTCCGCATGTTGGTCCCAACGCAGTTTTGGATCAAGAACTACTCCCAGAAATTTTACATTATCTGGGTTTCCATACTTTTCAATATAACGAGTAGAAAATACGATATTTGCTGTTTTGGTATCATTTAAACATAAGGCATTGGCTTGGAACCACTGGGAAGTAGTCGCCTGTGTTTGCTGCATAATATTTTCCAACTCAATCTGGTTTTCATTACAATTTACTTTAGTAGCATCATCTGCATACAACACAAATTTATCATTTAAAACATTGTGGTAAGTCATTGACATGATCAAGAATAACGGGAGTCCAAGAACGGATCCCTGAGGTACTCCATGATCTATGCCCGCTATTATTGATGACATGCCGTTATAACCAGTGATTTGGTTTCTATTTTCGAAATAATTTTTAAGTAGTTTTAATGACCTGGGTCTTACACCATATTTGTTCAATTTTCCGAATAATATATTATGCCGAACACAGTCGAATACCTTGGAAAGGCCACAAAAAGTGCAGCCTGTGTAATTTTTATTTTCATATGCATCTGTGATGTAATTCAAGAGTAGACTTATAACATCTGTCGTTGATTTTTTTGATCTGAAACCAAACTGCCCACTGAAAAAGAGGTCATTCGTTTCAAAATAATACTTTAATCTTGTGTGTAGCAATTTTTTTAAATCTTTCCAGGAATGGGTATAATTAATATGGGGCGGTAGTTAGACATATCATTTAACTCACCTTTCTTGAATATTGGGACAACGGGAAATTTTTAAGCAGCAGGGAAAAATGCCTTCCTTTATGCACTCGTTAAGTAGTTTAGCGAGAGGGCCAGTAAGTGTAACTACTTATGACGAATTTTATGATTTTAATATTTATTTCATAATAATCTTTACTTTCTTTATGATACTCTTCGCAAATACGAAAACGAATATTATATTGCATATTCATTGTGTTAGTGGACGAATTCTGAACAACTTTCAAAATGACCGTCCGTCCGTCCGTCACATTTCTTGTAAGCATGATAACTCAAGAAAAAAAAATCCGATTGTACTGAAATTTGGACAATAAGTTAGAGTTAGCTAGAGGAAGAACCTTATTGTTTTTGAACAAAATCGATTAGTAAATAAAAATGTTATTGATGATTTAAATTTGAAAAAAAAAAATTTTTTGATTTTTATGTTTTTGAATAGAAATCTGGTGAAATGATATTTCATTTTAATATCTGAAAATATGATTTTAGCTCGTGTCTTATAATGTGAAAATTTACATTTTTTTACGTGTAAAGTGGTGGTGTAGTTCTTACACTTTTGACTCGGAATCCAAGAGTCCCGGGTTCGAAACCCAAATGGGTATGGTATAGTTTTTTTTTTATTTTTACTTTATTTTGCACTGAGTCTTTTACCAACTAAGTTCGTACTATAAAATTAAAAACATTATTTACAAAAAACTGCGAAGAGTATCCTATAGAATGTGTAACAGTTACATAAAAAGTTCAGCGAACAGACGAAGAATACGTTTTTAGCTTGTTTTTTATTGCGCTTATTGCTTCACTCAATTCAGTCGTAGTAATTTCATTAATCTCAAACTCTGCATTGTTTTTACGTTATATCGGATCGACATCAAATTTTCAGTGTTATAATTATTTGACGATTACTTCCATAAACGTACTAAAAAGTAAAATATGAAATTTGATTAAATGACCCCAATTACGTAGTAAGAGCTAAAGCTATATAATCTGCAAGATTCCTCAATTTCTAATAACCCCAAAGACACTATCAGCCACGACATTTACCAATGAACTGGTACTGGCACAAGTTGAATAATTTCAATTTATGAATTAAGACTTCTGCAACATCGAACTTTATTTCCAAGCTTCAACGAAAATGCTAAAAATCTATAGCCATCAAATTCCTATAACGGAATAATTTATACTATGTACTTTTTTCTTCACAAAAAGATTTCGCCTCAAAATAATTAGCTAACGCCTTATTCGTTATTCGACTTATTAACTTTTAAAAGTTGGAGGGGCTAATTTTTCTATATAAAAAATTGACAGGAGAATTTATTTAATAAAAGAGTTAGAAATGTTAAATCACCGTTACTAAGTTATTATAATTTTTTTTATCGCACACCTACGTTATGCGACCGTGCAGCGTCCTCCAAGCGAGACGAAGCGATTGCGACGAAAAAAATGAAACGATTCAAGATTAAACTGAGCTGTTAACACTTTATGTAAATCGAACAGATTTGTAACGGTGCTAAAAGAAAACATTCTAAATGATAATGACGTTGGAGAGAGACTACAATGGTTTGTCAGAATATCCATTTTCTCATTTTCAGTTTCCTTATTCAGCGATTTGCATACAAAAGGTAGTTTGTAACAGACGATGGAGCGTATTGGAACGAGTAACAAGCCGAGCACGGTGTGAGAGTATCCAGCAATTCTTTATATCGAACACGTTCTCTAAATAGTCCGGGAGAGAGTGAACATTTTTTACGGCATAGGCACATGGCTGACATTTTGAACCCTGATAGAAGATTGTAGGTAGAGTATATAACGTCATTATTTTCTGAAAGGGAATTATCTTTATTAAAGCTCCCAAAAAAAGACAAAAAGTATAACCCGGCTATTGTAAATACTCCAAAAAGATACATAACTAAATTATTAGTTGATTAGTTGGTCAACATAGTTTTTAATGAATGAAAAGGTTAAATGACATTTTACTAACAAACAAATTTTGATATTTTATATCATAAACAAATCTTTATACGTAAGTAAAGGTAATAACATAGGAAATGAAATAGATAGTAGCATTTTAAGCTATAATAAAATTACAAAAAACATAATGTGCTCTCTGCACATAAAATTATTTACAGGTATTAGACAAGAAATTTTATTAACAATCTTTAAGAGACGGCATTAGTGCTCTCGAAAAGGGTGTAACGAAATGCCCGCACATAACATTGAAAGTTGCACCAAATTGGCGTCTTTGGCTACAATGTAAAACAAAGTTACCGGAATTTAGCCAGAGACTATTAGCAGTTGTCGGTACACACAAGAGAGAAATGTAAATGTTTCTGTACTTACGGAACTGCAGCAAAATGGTCGAAGACACTGTTATGGGTTACAAGCTCAAACCTAGTTTAAAAATGCTGCCTTATATGGAAAGATGAGAGAATACTAATGGTTGTATTGACATCATCTTCATGTAGCGGTAAAAGTTAAAAATTCGAAATATCCGACTACAGGGCCGGCATCAAACATTTAAAGGTTTCATAATTACCAAAAATGTTAACAACAAGATATGAATCAATACAATTATTTAGCAATTGTGAACTATATTTAAAGGGCCTTATAAAATGGACCGTTACAAGCACGTAATTAATTTACAAATAATTTAGTTGACGCAATACATACACAAAATAGCTTGCCAGTCATTGAACGTTGGTAACATCTTGGCAGGCCAACATGAATATGTTACGAAAATCGACCAACAGGTTTACGTGATGTGCACAAAACTGAAACTTTGTGGACTAGTTATTTATTTCATGATGCTTTTTCATTGCCTAATCTATTCCTAATATCTTATTGAACAAGTCCATATGAAGAAAACATTCTTCCCAAGTCTGCAAAAGAAGCAAGGACACACAGAAAGGAAATTATCAGATCCAGTACTTTGTTAATTAGTGGAATATCTTTTTAAGATTTCTACCACTGCACTACGTTAACATTCTGTAATATTTCTTCATTCTTGGAACGGATCGGATTTCGCTTCCAACTTAATTATTAACGGTAATAACCCTGTGCCAGAAAAATGTTAGGAAAAGTAGCCTTTTTTTTTTCTTCTTTCGGCGGTGGGTATTTGTTTTTATTTCCTATAGGATTCAGAAAATATGCCAAAAAATGAAATGGCGTTAAAGCAGCTTGATTATATCCCCTTTCAAATATCTGACATTACTTTAAATAACTGTTCTCATGTGTGTTCAAAATTATGAAAGACGGCACTCAATATTTTCTATTCCCCAAGAGACAAACTGGCACCTCTCTGCTGAATTCTGTTAAGTGTCACAAAAATTGGTTTGAGCAATTTTAAAAATTCTTCAGCCATTCTTTTAATTTGAACATTCGAAACTTCCAAATCTTTGGATAGCAAATTCGGCATATGGGCAGAACCCACGTATGTTATAATGAGGTAATCCAGGGCCTTGGCAATTTTTTTCACTTATATTGTTCATATTTGCCGCGTTATTTGTGACCACTTTGCAGTTATACTCATTTTTACGCGTCAGTGGCTCAGTTTGCAAGATAATCACCATTGTGTTGTTGTCCTGATGTATCTATACTTCCCAGAAGAAAACTCTTTCCATTTTCTAGTATCAAAACTGCACATATTGTCTGTTCATTATGAACATTTGACCAACCACCAAGAGACCCAACCATCAAGAGACATACAAACATCTTTACGATAAATTTTCAAAGCACTTTGATTTCTCCTCCTCAAATACTTCATTTAAAAAGGTTGATGATAACTGAAACCTGGAAGGCGGCACATACCCTGGTCTTAACATGTCAATGGCCTTCCGAACTTCTCCATGTTCAACGGACTTAAAAGCAAAAATGGCTCTGTCTACCTGTTTGTCTAATTCTTTCATTTTATCTCGACATGTTCTTACAACAAAGGAGCTTGAACTAGTGCTATTGCAACTACTATAACTCAAACTCGTTGGGAATTTTCACTTTGGCTTGTACCTCTCTTGGCACTTATTAATTTTTTCACCTTCACTTGACTGATTTTTACAGGTTTCCCAGTGGTTTTTAAGCCTGTCGACAAGCTCCCATAATTTTTTTTTGACAAAACGTTACCCAACATTATTTTTAGCATACGTCGCACGTCAACGTTCAGTCAGTACTAAATATTAAATGAAGTTGAAAAATCCTCTCCGTTTCTTATATAGTCGACCGGGATTTGCAAGTTTCAACGAGTTCCAACAAGCTCGCAAGCGGCAAGTGGCTATAATAAAACTAGCATGATAACAAACAAAGTATTACATAACATTTACATCGACATTTGGAATGGCTAATTCAATGTTTAGTGAAGTTTAGAAATGTAAAAAAAAATTGTCAAGATATCTGGCGGGCCCCCGCGCTTAATAATTAATGAGCAGGGAGGAGAAATTTGAAAAAAAAAATTGTCAAAATCTTTGGCGGACCCCCGCTACGGGCCCCTCGGAAGCTCGGTCTCCTAAACTCAGTACCCAATAGACCCCTCCATACGGGGTCTATTGGGTACTGATCTTGCATTTCGAGACATTAAGGCCCAATTTATTATATACAGACTGAACATGATCTACATCAATTTGCAACTTTCTACAGTCATCGATACAAGTTATCATTGAATATATTTTTAAGTCGTCAGCATAAAATAGATTACAACAATCTAGATCATCACTTAAATCATTAATAAATAATAGAAAGAGAAGAGGACCAAGGTTTGACCCTTGAGGGACGCCCGGTTAAGAAGCCAAAGAAACGTTTTTATTAAAAGAAATTAAAAAATCATGATTTTTGAAGATTGATCGGCGATTTTTATTATTTTTTTAATGATGATTTTAATCAACACTGCATTAAGTAAAGGTATTGCTTTTTTGACGTCACCCACGCTTTATACAACCACGCCGGACCGGCGGGCATAGTTAGTTTTGTTCTATATACAATTTTATATCAGTACGCAAAATTTTATCCATATAGCTTGTCACGTTAAAAAACGTTCACTGTCTCCCGAACTATTTATATCGGACACGTTCTCCAAATGGATCGTTGTTTATCGACTCTCATTGAATAAATTATTTTGAAATGTAGCTTATGAAAGGTACATCTACATATATTTGGCGGAGACGCGAAACTGGGCTTCGATTGTGAGCGGCAAAGTGTGTCACGTGTCACTTTTATTAATTTCTATGATTTGCATAACACTTTTTTACGTTTAGGCCGGCCCCGAAAGGTCACACGAATTTGCCAACGCTTATTAATTTCTGTAACCTTAAAACATATACTCATGTTACAATTGAATTAAATATTTTTGCAATCAGATTAAGAAATAAACAGAAATTGTTTTAGTAGTAGCTTCATTACGGTTTGTCTTTTATTCATAGAAAGTAACAGAGAGCCATTAATAATGCAAATAGTCGTTCTAGTGATGCACAATAAATAGACAGTGTGTTATTTACACAATTCAAACACACTACAGACCTTAGTTGATACTTAGTTGAAGTGAATTGAAGTACTACAGGGTGTTTATTGGAAGGGGCTCACCTTAAAAATATCATAGAACTTTTTCTTCGTTCCATAGAATATAATAGAATAAATTTATTCACCATAAATCTTGTTACAGAAACAATATCGGTTTTGTCATGAAAATTCACATAAAATATAAAATATAAAAACCAATTAATATAGTATATATGTCATATGTTGCAAATATTGTATAAAACAAACAAAACTACAAAAATATATAATAAAAAAGAAAACAAAAACAAACTAACAAGTATATGTACATAAAAAGGTAAAGCTATTCCTCATTACCGGTCAGAAAACTCGGTCATGTAAAAACAATGTTCATTCAAAAACATTTTCAGTTTGCTTCTGAATAATCTAAAAGCATTTTGCGACTTTATTTCTATAGGAAGTTCATTATATATATAACTACCAGCACAGTGGGGTGATTTTTTTTATTTGCTAAGGTTGAAAATATTTATGTGTATTTTCCCCGCACTTCTGGTGGGGCTGTGTATGTAACGCTTTGTTTAAAATTTATTTGGGTTTTTGTGCATGAAATAAGAAATTTTAAATATGTAAATGCATGTAACAGTCATAATTTTTTTTTGTTCTAAATGTATCTCTGCGTGATTCTCTATGGTTCAAACCAAACAGAATCCGAATAATTCTCTTTTGCATTACAAAAACTGTACTTGCCTCAGCTGATTGACCTCATATACTAATATTGTAGCTAATAGAATATGTTAAGGAGTGGTAACATGTCATTAATGCATTATTATTTAATTCTTTTTTTAAATTTAAAACTTATTGCACAAGGTATCTACTTGAGGGGTGAAATTTAATGTTGCATCTATCACTGAACCCAAGAATGTTGTTTTAGTGTTGGTCTCAACATATTCTATTTAAGGACTATTAGACTAGATATAATATAAAATGCGAAGGTACCGTTTTTTTCATGTTAGGGAATTTTTAAAACATCAGTCTTCAAATTGCTTAATTACTGTAGCAGTTCTATTCTCTAAATGTTCAATGGAATTACTGTGGATTGTGTCATCCGCGTACATAAATACCTCACACTCTGTTATATAATTTGGTAAATCATTGACGAAAATAAGAAATAAAAGTGGGACAATAACGGAACCTTGAGCCACACCGATTTCCATATTAACGATGTTAGACATTTCTGAAACTAAAATTTTCCGATTTTCCAAATAAGAATGTTTCCGTTTATTCCTATTATTTTTAATTTGTCGTCAAGAAATTTTGGATTAACTGAATCAAAAGCTGCAGTTAGATCAAAGAAAAGACTAGCTACTTTTTTACCTTTATCAAGGTAATGATAGATTTTTTGAACAAATTCTAGTGTCGCTAGTTCTGTAGATTTATTGTCTCTATAACCAAACTAACTGTCAGTAAATAAATTATTTGATTATAAATATAGGTGTATTCTATTATATATCTATATATCTGCAAAAGTTTTATTTCATGTTATGAAGAATTAAATTTTTTTTCTTACAATTGTTTATGGTTTATTGTTTTTTAGTCATGAACAGATAGGAGTCATTACGGATTCATACCCTTTTACTCCAAACTATAAAAACTTTTGGAATTTGTGTACTTCATTTTGATACTTCATTATGGGGGGTGATTTCTGGTTATGACTGAGAGTGACGCTTGGAGTCACTCCAGATTCATGTACCGTACTCTCCACTATGAAAACTTCAACTTTCCCTACGATTTATTGGCATTTATGTACTTTGTTTTTATATAGGAGTAGTTCCTACCTCATTATGGGGGTGGTTTTCGTTTAGTATTTGGGAAGTTGACCGCTGAACACAGAAATTGTACATTATTCACTTTTTCCACAATGTATATGTATCCACTAACTCGATCCTGATGTTTATGGTGGTCTTACCCCATGTTGGGGGTTATTTTTGGCAGCAGCGCACTTTTTGCACTTTTTACACGTAGAATGGATGGAGTTGTTGACGTCTCAAAATGTTTTCTTCCACTTGTGGGATTAGGGAATTAATTGGCTGTTAATTTTTTTATTCAGAACTCTTTCTTAAACATCTAATACAGACCTTTGGGGCATTAATTTAAAAATAGACTTCTCCTTAATTAAGTTTTAAATAGTAGACTGCACGAACACCAAAACGTACACACAACCCAGCCAAATAATCGCTCATGTAAGAGATAAGAATTTAATTATACTTTAATGTTTATTTATCTGGAATAATAAATTGTATAAACAACGTAATACGTACATTGTTACATTATGCATAGAATTTTGCAAACATAATGAACAATTTATCTTTGTTTGCATTGTTTGATAAGGACTATTACAGATAAAAATGTAATGCAATATTTAAAATTTCCTTGAAAGTTTAGTTGGGTTTAGACTTTGAATGCACAAAGGCGCGATTCCACTGAGACAACGCTAAGTGGCATGCAGCATGCCACGTGTCGTCTAATGTCGACTGTGTTCTAGCATGCAGCGGCTAAACCATCCCTTTTTTTTCCTATCAGTCATTTGTGTGATATCCTCTGAAACTTCTTAAATAACTCGTGCAGCTAGGTTGAGCTCCCTGACTATATCTACATATTCTATTATAATGCGGTGACGCTTAAAAGTTTGGTTGAGTTTAAATTTTGAATGCATAAAGACATATTTCCATTGAGGCAGCGCTAAGAGATATGTAGCATGCCACGTGTCATCTAATGTCGTCTGTGTTTGTAGCATGCGGCGGCTGCTAAACCAATTCTTTTTTTTTTGCTGATCCAGTAATTTGCGTGATGTTTTCGGAAACCGCCACGACGCCGAAGACTATGAAAACAAGCTAAAAACGTACTCTTCGCCAATTTACTCAGCTTTTTATATATAATTGTTACACATTCTATAGGATACTCTTCGCAGTTTTCTTGCAAATAGTGTTAGTTTTTGGACATCCTAAATTTTTGTGATACCATCTTTGTTGTGAAAAAAATTATATGAAAAAAAAATGAGAAAAATATCCAACCTGTGTGGGATTCGAACACGGGACCTTTGGATTGCAACGCAAAGCTTTAGCCGCTGCACCACCACATATTGCTACGAGAATTGATTGTCTGTGATCTTTCGACAATCATACATATTTCAACTCGTACTTCTATGAAATATATATTAGTAAAATTCATAAACAAAAAAATATATTATGGAAATAATATTTCGCAAGATTTCCATTTTAGTACAAGCGAAAAAAATTAAGAGAATTTTTTTTTTTTAATTAATTAATAACTTTTTTTATTTACCGATCGATTTTCTTCAAAAACAATAGGGTTCTTCCTCTAGCTAACACTAACTTACTTTCTAAATTTCAATACAATCGAACTTTTCTTTCTTAAGTTATCGTGCTTACAAGAAACGTGACGGACGGACGGACAGACAGACATTTTGAAAGTTGTTCAGAATTTGTTCACTAACACAATAATATGAAAATTTTTTCTCTACGAGCGATATTTACGATTTTAGAAATGTGCCGATCAAATACAATATACTCTTCTTTTTTGCGAAGAGTATAATAAGGCATCAATTGACTCTCAGAAGTAATAAAAAATCAGCTTTTATTTTCTTGTGGGAGATCAAACGAGAATGTCACTCGAGGAAAGGTTTGACCAGGAAATGCAGATATTAACGCTCCAAATAAATAAAAGCAAACCAAAATTATTTTAAAGCTAATATCACTAATACAGTTCCACATTATATTTTAAAATACATTTTTATTTACGATCTTATATACTTGTTTCTAAATCTGACGATTGCTGCAAGAATGTTTATGACAATGTGCAGAGATCTGTTTCTAAGCTTTAACTGACTAAGAAATATTTCTTGTGACAATGTGATAAGAAAGACTGTCAGATTAGCTACACTATCAACAGAGTCTACGTTACTGAAGATTGTTAATATGAATGAGTTAGTTAGAGATTTTGCGAATCAGAAAAATATGTTTCTCCCTTATGGTTGGTTTTTATTGCCATATTTTTTGACGTGTCAAAACATAATTTATGTATATATGACCAATAAAGATCTATCTATCTATATCTATCTATGGATGGTGGTGCCAGAACCCCACCGTATGGAAGCTTAAGCTTACCGTACCCCAGCCTCGTTATGCCATTAGTCCCGCTCCTCCCCAAAAGGCGAGTGCACTGTCGATGGGAGCTCTAGATATCTCTTCTGGGGTCACCAATTATCCCCCGAAGTATGAAAGCTTTCCTGTCCCCAGGCTGGGCAGTCACATAGTATGTGGTGAGGAGGTTGCTCATCCTCACCACACTCTCTGCGCTTTGTATTGTCCCTAAACCCCATATTGGTTAGGTCTTTATTTAATGTGCAATGAGCTATTAGGATGTCCACTGCACATTCATTCATTCATTCATTCATTCTGCTTTCACCTGCTCCAGACATTCTGTTTAATGCTATTTTTTGTCATTGCATTGTCATAGCTTAAACTGCTGCTCCAGAAAAGTTGGTTTATATTGTTCACCAGTTTGTGGTAATTGCCAAGGTCAGTCTTGCTTAAAGGTAACACTCGATAGAAATAACGTCGATAATTGCAACTCCACTGAAAATGTAGATCCATCGCATTTCCTGACTGAATCTATGGAAATGCAGGAGGCAGCATACAGACTGAAATAGAGTCTGAAGATGAAAATTAGTTATTGTGATTAATAATTCCTGTTTTGAATCAAAAATGAATTAATGAACAAATTAATAATATTTTTTTTTAAAAATAAACATTTTTCAAACAAAAACAAACGTGGTAGGCCTGCTTTGGACACTACGTGAAAAAAAACGCACTTTGCACTCTACCTCGAAGGTGGTGTGGAAAGAAATGCATGTTTCATGAGAAACATAAAGGTTTCAAATCTGTAAATCGAATTTTCGCCAAAACGGTTACTCTTACGAATAAAAGTCATAATATCTTTCTTGTAGAAAATTTCCTAAGCTACAAATTTGAAAATTAATATCTTTTCTGTAAAAGTGACCGTTAACGAGATATTTACGAAAAAACATTTTGGGTGACTTTTGACCCCGCGTAACATTTTTAGCGGCACTCGGATCTATGGCGACTTTTGACATTTTGTTTACAACCACTATAATATTAAGGTTCATACCAAAATGCAGCTTTTCGGAAATTTTTCAGAAGGGCAGTGTCTAATTTTCCTGGACTAGTCTTTTAAATTGTTATTTTTAATTTTTACGAGTTGAGGAAGCACCCTTTCTGTTAACCTAAAAGTTACTAGACTCGACAAATCAAGAGACGACTTACAAATAACCCTCGTGATGTCTAAAGTCATAATTCTTTCACAACAACGGCGCTGGCAGTGATATTTTTCATCGTACTATAAAGAGAACGCAGACCGAGCATAAGAATTTGCATAATTACGTAAACATATCGTGAAATTTTATATATTTACGTCCAAGTTCTCTGATATAGCATTACTTCGGTACGACCTAGTAAGTTAAAAAGAATTAGAGTGGAAAGCGTTGGTTAAAACCAATGCACCACAACCGTTATTTTGCACGCATTGTACATCATTAGCGTACATGACAGAGAGACGACAACGGGGTTGTCCAAATTCATTAATTTTGTGACAACAAAATACGAACACTAAAAAAAAAATTAAACACAAAATTCTTCAACTGAGTTGACCATCTGGAGATTATGAAAACTGAACTTAATCTAGAAATGTGCCCTATTTGAATGTTTTTTCCTGAAATAATATACTGATATGATGGTACAGGAGTGTGTGATTGGTAGTGTAGGTGTTTGCGAAATGCGTTACCGCATTGTGCCGTAATATGGAGTGTTTACATTCCTCTCATTGTGTTTTTGCTTCTAGAGTTCTTCTTCTGAGTCTTCTGTTTTTCTTGTTTCTGGTTCTTGTAACTCTAAGTCGTTTTAATTATCTCCTTCATTGTTTTCTTCTTTTCAACAGGTTCGCCAGATATGTTCCTAGTCATTTCAATTTGTTTGTCGTTCTATATAGTGTGGTGGCTTAATGAAATGATCGTGACCTGCTGGATTAAAGCTCCAAATTTTGCACACTTCTTATATACTCTCAGTACTATCAATTCAAGGGGGGTGCCCGACTTCAGTGTCCGCTATCTTGAAATACGACGCCATCTTTGTTTTCTTTTGACTGTACCTGTAAATTTTCGACTTTTATTCGGTTTTTACTAAATATTTCCTCAACTTCTGGGTGTGTAGCAAAAAGAATTTAATTCAAACTAAATTTGTTACAATTTAAGACCAGAGCCGTTTTTGTAACTTTAATACAAGCTTCCAAAGTTTTGGACTTTTTTCAGGTTATTACGAAAATTTATATTTTTATCGATTCTGCTAAATATCTCCAATGCAGTCAGTTTTACAGTAAACATTATTTTATTAATGTTTAAGAAGAATAAATAGGCTACAATGTGAGTAAAGAAAGACATCGATACAATCACAATTTGCTGAGATAATGTATTTGACCATGTTTCAAACGTTTCAATAAAAAAAATTACAAAACTATTAAGAAAATAATCAGAAAAATTGTATTTATAATGTTGTTATTATTATATAATGTTGTTTACTGTTCACAATGGCCTTTGCAATGATAAACTGTGTGCAGGCAAGTGCAGCCTTGTTACAAACACAATTCTTAGAGCACGGGGTTCAGCCTTACATAAGCACTTGATTAATTCCCTACAGCTTTTGCTTGCTTCCGGTATAGACATCCAGATTGGTTGCCATGTCTCTTTGTTTCTTTTCCATCCAAATTTAGCCGGAGTAGATGCATTTTGGTGTGATATCAAACTGGTTAACCAGATGCTGGATTGATAGACTTTACATCATCTTTACTTTTTTCCTTGTGTGAAGAGATCCTCTCTGAGCTTGTTGATTCTGTCAAGTTCTGTTATGTTATCGTACACGATGCATGTGAATCGTTCTATAAGTTCAAATGCCTTTGTTTTAGCATCTACTGTCTGAAATTTATGTTTTGCAGAGAAGATAAAATCCTTCAGTGCCTGGAGGGTATCCTTTCCATATCGTCCATGCTGACTTTTTCCCCTTACCAAAAAATTGTGATGTAGTGTCTGAACTCGTGAAAGCATGGAAAAAGAGCAATGTTGGCGACATATTTTCTCCAAACTCTTGGCAGATGGCGTTGATATGATAATTAACTCCAAAAAAGAGGCAACTGCAATACCGGATATTCTCCATTACCATGATAAATGTCTTGAAAATCCGCAGGAAATAGCTGATGCCTTTGCTGAATTCTTCGAAACCGCATATAGTTTACCTTCGCAAAACATTGATCGAAGTACCCAATTCAATAACAACATATGTTTGAATTTTAGCGAATTTACGCCTAACGATGTTATGTCTGCCTTACGCCAACTCAAGCCTAAATTTACAAAAGGGCCAGATGAAATTCCAGCGTTTGTTGTTAGAGACTGTGCTAATGTTTTCGTAGATCCACTCACGACAATATTTAATCTCTCACTCAAAAGTGGTATATTTCCTAACATCTGGAAGAGATCCCGAATTTGCCCTGTCTATAAAAAAGGTGATAGACATGAAATTGAAAATCACCGTCCGATTACAATTATATGTAATTTTGCAAAAGTAATGGAGATTGCATTACACGCAGTAATATACCCACACGTTGAGGGACAGATAACACAGAGTCAACACGGTTTTATGAAGAATAGATCAACTGTCACCAATTTAATGTGCATAACTCAATTTATATCGCATAACCTCGACGCCGGCACCCAAGTTGACGTGATTTATACAGATTTCTAGAAGGCTTTTGACAGGCTTGACCACGGCGTATTGCTACACAAACTTGAAATCATGGGCTTTTCCCAGTTGCTTGCCAATTTCTTTAAATCGTATCTTAACAACAGAATACAATATGTGGATTACCGTCGTCAAAGGTCAGCTGAATTTGCCGTCACGTCGGGGGTACCTCAGGGGTCTATACTGGGACCACTATTGTTTGTGTTGTTTATAAACGATATTGTAGATAACCTGGAGGTCGGTGTCTTGTTATATGCCGATACGTTAACCGACTGTCATAAGCTGCAAAGAAATCTCGAGAAAATACAAGCTTGGTGCAATTAAAATGGTCTGCCACTCAACGTCAGTAAATGTAATATAATGTCATTCACTAATAGGAAAGAAACTCTTCTTTATGATTATAAACTTGATCTCAAACCATTAAAACGAACTGATTGTTTTAAAGATCTTGGTGTAACTTTCGACGCCAAATTAACGTTCAAAAATCATATAAAAGATACTTTTCTCTCTGCAAATAGAAACCTTGGCTTTGTTATCAGAAATTCGGTGGGCTTCACGGACACCAATCTACTAACACTTTTATTTACCAGGGTATGTTACTTATATAAACCTACTTGAAGGCATTCAAAGACGATTTCTAAAATTTCTGTCGTATAAGATGGACGGTATATAACCACCAATTGGATATCCCCAAGAGATGCTATTAGTAGGTTTTCTGCAGATATGGCTGCTGGTTTCCGGGTCTTCTTCCGCGTAGACTTGGTTGAGTGCTTGACGTTTCGACCATCTTGTCGTGGTCTTCTTCTTCGCTTCAGAAGAAGACCACGACAAGATGGTCTAAACGTCAAGCACTCAACCAAGTCTACGCGGAAGAAGACCCGGAAACCAGCAGCCAGATCACCAGCTCCGCGAAAGCCTTAGCACCAAGATTTCTGCAGATAGTTTAGAGGATCGTAGGAGAAGACAGGCACTCATATTTTTACATAAAGTGATTAACAACAACATAAATTGCCCTGAAATAGTTGAAAAACTGATGTTTCATGTACCATGTTCGGGCACCCGGCATCATATGACTTTTTACCTTACCACACCTCGGACAAATACTTTAAGCTTCTCCCCTCTATATTTTATGTGTGGTACTTACAACTGCCTGCAGGAAAACCTTGATATTTTCAACTGTTCCATTACATCCATTAAAAAACTGAAGCTGCAATAAGCTTTTTCTCTTATGACATTCGGTAGATGTGTATGTGCATGTATGCATATGTGTGTACGTGTGTTTTGTGTACACACAATAATTTATGTTTTATGTATCGTTTATGTATTGTTTTCTTTGTTACACTTATTATTGTCAATGATTTAATAATTGTATGTACTTCTCATCCAGTAATTGGTCTCTGACTGTTGGATGATGTATCTAAATAAATAAATAAATAAAATAAATAATATCGGAAGTGTTTACCCTTACCAAATGCAATCCAAAGTTGAATAGGTATTAGGTTTGTAAGTTGTAGCTCGAAAAAGATGCCTACTAGTACCACAATAACATCTGTAGTTGGTTGCACCCTTTTGTAATGCATCCAATATATGAAGACACGTTCTGGTATCAGCTTGTTCGTGGTAAGTTTCGGACATCGGTGCATTGGTATTTTTTGAAATAACGGATTTACCATAGATGATGTATATTTCTTTACCTTCTTGTACGTCATAAGCTGCGAGTGCTGTCTTGTTCTCTGAAGTGTGGTTTCCCTTATGACTTTTCTACTTTCTCCCTTCCCTCTCTTCACACGTTACAAAAGCAGGTCTAGTCTAAAGTTGTAGCAAATTTAGTCTAGATTAAAACTGATTCGAATAGTGTTGCTGTAAACCTAACCGATTTTCGTAATAACCTGAAAAAAGTCCAAAACTTTGGAAGCTTGTATTTCACTAAATATTAAAGTTATAAAAGCGGCTCTGGTCTCAAATTGTAGTAAATTTAGTTTACATTAAATCCTTTTTGCTACAAACCCAGAAGTTGGAGAGATATTTAGTAAAAACCAAAAACACCAAATAAAAGTCGAAAATTTACAGTTACAGTCCAAAGAGAACAAAGATGGCGTCGTATTTCAAGATGGCAGACACTGAAATCAGGCACTACCCCCCCCCCGAATTGATAGAACTGAGGGTAAATAAGAACTCTGCAAAATTTGGCGCTTTAATCCAGTATAGGTCACGATTCTGCCTAGTATTTGTTCTAAGCTACCACACTAAGAGAGTAGCCGCCTATTTTGTATTCTTCCCCACTCATCGGACGGTTTTTTTTACCGATCTCGCACTATTATTGAAGGTAATTTGGTAAATTGCAATATTTTAAGAAACTATTTTTCTATGTTGTTATCAATTCAAGGAATAGAAGTAGATGTGTATAGAATTTAATGGGAAAAAAAAATTGGAAAAACAAACGCAACTTCTTTTTTTTTCAGTGGGCTTTCAAAACCTCTGTAAAACTTTGAAACGTCACTTCGTGACAACGATTGTTCAATATATATTTTTTCATTTTATGCGTGAATAAAGTGTCTTTTTGAAATGAAATATCTATTTTTTCCTGTTTCACCCGCCCAATGATTGGCGTGTTTATTAAGCCAGCGAAGAAAACGACGTATTCGATGTAGTTCTGAAACCAATTAGGAGACACTGCGACGGCGGCCGATACGTCATTAATTTCCACGTTCACGTAGCAACCTGGCGACTCGTTTATCTTTTGTTTGTAAAAAGCGCCTCACTCAAGCACCCATTGAAATGCAAATGAGACTGTTATGACAATTATCGCCTTACAAATAGTATAACATGACCTTACACTCGACGCGTTTCAGCTATTTTTAGTACTATTTTTAGATTACGTCGGCTACATTGCGATTCTCGCTAACTAGAAACCCGTCTTCGATGTTGGTGTGTACGCTGAGTTTTTAATAGATCGGAGTAGTGGACGCCGGCGTAGGTTTTTCAGGAAAATCGAGGCGGTCTTTGTTCGGCGCTGGCAGGCTGGGAAATGTCGGTTCTTTGGTCATTGGCGTCTGGTACGTGACCCAGTTTTCGGTTATTGCATCAGAACTGAGAGAGGAAGTTCGCCTGGAACGGCTCTTACTCACGTTCTACGGGAATTTAAGATTTTATATACGGGGTGTTCTGGTAACTGGGCAATAGGATGACAATTTTTGTTCACTTAAAGGAAAAACAAGGGAGATGTATATATTCATTATTTTCTAACATGTAGTAGAGGCCCGTAAAATATTAAAACAAATTGACATTCTGAATATGGCATCCCGATAAACAAATCTGTTTTATAATTGTCATTTCTACAACAATTTTGCTTTATTGCTATTTTATTACATTTATAAAATTGCAATAAAACAAAATAGTTGTATAATATTTAAATTTTGCTTGTTGGTATGTTAACCAATTGAACTATTCTCAACGAACCATTTTTGGTTTCTTGAGTATCTACAAGTGTGTCATGAGATTATTTATGAGATGCCATTTTGTTCTAAATGAACTCCATTTAATCTTTTTGTAAATTATCACAAATGATTTCTTCCTTACATTAAGTGTAATTACACTTAGCGATCACATGGGTTTAATAAGGCTGTATTAGAACTTTAATAAAACCTTTGGGATTTAAAATAGCCACTGCCAAGGCGAATCCACTTTCAACTTAACCTATCAATTTTCGTCGGACTGTGTGCGACAACTGTGCGGGATTTATCGTGTTTAAATAACAAAGGAAGAAATTGATACTGATATCTCATATTAATGATTTTCATGCGGCTGCTTTTTAACAATCCTTTTAAAATTACCATTTTTAAAAATTTCTGTCCAATTTTCTGGATTTCTAGACGTAATTACAAGTTTCGAAATGCTTCAAACACACACTGGTCCATTTTCAGACATATTTGTTATAATAAATGTTATCGAGGCTTTAGAAAGTATTCTACGAAATTAGCATTTGCCTGTTAGATTTATACAAACCTTTTTTCTTTATAACGGTTTCATCAAAACATTTGTCAAAGATATTTTAAAAGTCCAGTTTTTTAATGTAACAAATACTAATAGGTATCGGAAATCCCCAGTTTTCACATTAATTGAAAATATAATTATAGCATATATATTATTAAAACCAGAATGAATAAAGCTAAACCTCTTTAAATAATGGAATTTAAGAATCTGCTCAAATGATAAACTCATTACAAATACAAATAATCCTAGCAACAAATTAGATTTATAATTATAGATTTTCTAGAACGCTTTAAAATTTACCTTATAAGAGTATGTATTCCTGAAACCTAATAGGTCTTAAACACAGCATCAGTGAGGCACAAGACCATTTGCTAACCCTGACAAATCTTTCTTAAAATCTCCTTAAGAGGGAGCAATGCGATCAAATCAGAGGGAAGTGGACGGAAATGAGCCCATGAAGTACAGAGAGCTGTTGTGTTGGTTGTCTAGTTTTGGCGTTCGCACTTTCTTTACTATTGCTCTACCTACTTACAATCACGCCTGAAAGGTCAAGAACACATCGAGACCAAGCTTCAAATGAGTGCTCATCGGTTATAAATGTTATAAATGTAAATATTTATAATAGCGTCACTGTCTACCCTTTGCCCCTCTTTAGCTTTGTGATTGGCGTTGTCTCATCTTAAGCCCAAATAACTTAAATTGTTCCTTGGGTTTGATTGATCAGGAGCAAATCCGAGTCCCATAGTATATTCCCCTCTATCCCTCAATTTCATAACATTGCTCATATACCAGATATCACATCCTGCACGTCAATTTCTGATTGTTCTTTTATGGTTGTCAAAGATCTGTTGCCATCACGAGTCGTTAAGCAGACACTGAAGCATTTGTATGTGAAGTGAGTTTGCAATGACTTAAACACAATGGAACGAGTCATAAATTTCTTCAGGCATGAGGAATTCCGCAAGGCTCGATACTACGGCCCCTTTTCTTTATAATGTTCATCAATGATATAGTGTCAATTTTATATGTAAATTTCTTACGATTTAAAATTATTCTATCAGGTAACATCTCTAGACTGTGAGGGTCTTCAAAATTCATTTGACGCGACTAATAAATAAATGGTGCATTAGGAATAATTGACTCGTAATATTATGTATTTTTGAGAAAAACTAACCAAAAGAAATACGATTACAATCTAAACAATACTGCACTAGAAAGGGTTGATCTCATAAATCATCTCGGAGTTAAATTGGACCCTAAGCTGTTTTTCATTCGACACATGGAAATGTCCACTGCATCTTAATTTGTGCGAAACCCTTAAACACACAGGTCCATGCTTCGTCAACTGTATATGACCTTTGGACGATCTCGTCTGGATTACGCTTCAGTTGTCTGGATAATACACGTCTGCTGTATAAACTATATGTATAAACTAGATGGTAGTTATTCTCTTTGATATTATCCATAAAAGTTGTTGCTCAATCTATTTAGGTTACATATGAGTCTGCAAAACGCAGGTCCATATACAATTTAATTTTTCTTTATAAAACGTTTATCAACATTTTGGACTGTACAACAATTTTAAGTTCAATAAATTTAAGAGTTGCTACGTTCACAGAGCCTCACACGGCTACCACGACGTATTCAATACTCCTGCAGCATGAATAAATATTCTCGAAGCGGCTCTGATTCAAAAAATTTTCGTTATCAAAACGTAGAGGGCAGAAATGATATATTTTTCTGTAATTTAAAACTGATAAAAAGTGTTTATGTCTAACCAGTTTTATCGATAACATATTCATTTTGCTACTGATTTTATCTGAAAAGACTTTTAAAAGACAATTTTATGATACTTGAAGTTTTGCTGAAAATACGAAATGGAGTCAACTACCAAGACCACAGAGCTTCTGACAGTAATGATATAATTGATCTAAGTAATTGATTGCACACTTTTCGGGACGATGAATGGTATGAACCAGCGTGCCCCACAAACTGCCAGATTTAACTCCAATTGATTTTTAAGTATGGGCGATCATGAAAGGCTGAGAATATACGGCTGAAATACAAAAACTTGAGGTCATACAGAGGATTGCTGGCGTATAATTAATAGAAAATTCTTAATGTTAAAGCCAGAAAAAAATATATCCTGACTATTTGACGAATAAGAATTTTCATTAAACAAAAGCAATCACTCGTTTATTAAGCCTGAATAGCAGCAACATATCTAAATTGATTTCTCACACGTATTCACCAGGCTTGCAGTCATTTTCCGCGGCAAACAATGAACTGAGATTCTAAAAACCGCGGCAAGTAATTGTTTTAAGCAGATTTGAGTCATCCTTTTCAGCACACAACGCACAATCGCATTTCCTTATGCTTTGATCTCCTCTCGACAACACTCTCTATAGAAATAATTCCCACCGACACTCTCGAACAGCATTCAAAAGGCTAAAAGAGAAGACAGAACGGTGAGATAAAGTAATTTCTATGCATTCAAGTGCTGCCCCGTCTCTCTCTTATACCTGTTTGCGCTGTGGTGCGTAAATAAAGGACAATAGGGAAGAATACCTCTCATTATTTTTTATTTCCTCCTGCCGCATGTTTCCGATTTCACACCGAACGCGATTATCACGGCGTTACGTGTAGATGACGCGGGTGGACTTCTTAATACGGTTATGGCTTTTTATTGAAAGTGGGAAATTGATGATTGAAAGGATGTATTTGGGTACATTGATTAAATTGAGATGTCAACTTAATAAAGTCAAATCAAGTCGCAAAAGATCGAATAGGAAAGGTAATTTTATTCGGCACGGGCCAATTAATTGGTTGGACCATTACAAAAAACATATAATAATAATAGTAAAACCAGTCTATGTCCGAGTTCTAAAAAGAATAGATCCAGGGTATCTTCCTGCCTGCCGTAAAAGGCGACTGAAGGGAACATTGACTTTCGAACAAGAATAGTGATCAGTAGAAGAAGGAATAAAGGTAATGACGTGAACGGGATCGCCCACATAGCTGCAGATGATGTTGTAGCAGCTTACTTATTCCCAAATTAAGATTCTGTTACGTTACTTTAGACTTATTAATAACTTTCCATTACCAACAATTCTTAAGCAACTTCAACATTTTATAGGTATGGTAAACTTTTATCACCGTTTTTAACTTCGCTGAGATCTTAGTACCTTTACATTCCTTCTGTACTAATTTATCGCATAATAAAAATTTTCCTATTGACTGTATGGATAGTTTCTTAAAAGCCAAAAGCAGTCGATGCGTTATTTTAGCTCATCCTTGTAGTGATAAATACATTCTTACCACTTACAGTTGATTGTTTTAATGTCTCCATGGGAGCAGTTTTGGAACAACGAGATATCAAAGAAGTACTTATTCCTTTAGTTTTCTTTTCGCGTAAACTCTCCATGACTGAAACAAAGTACTCAACTTTCAATAAAGAGCTTTTATCCTTATACTCTGCTATTAAGCATTTTAAATATTTACTAGAAGGTCGTAAATTGATTTGTTTTACTGAGCATAAACCTTTGATCAATGCTTTATTCACAAAAGCCGAAAGATCTCCAAGACAAATACGTCATTTGGAATATGTTGCTCAATTTTCATGCGAAATTAAGCAAATATACTGTCATAGCAGACACTTTATCACGTGTATGTGACACATCTTCTTAGAGCAATGTATATCACCAATTCAGACAGAATAATTTCCTTTAATTAATATTGATTTTGACTTAAAATTATTAAGCAAAGCTCAAGAAGAAGATTCTGGCCTTAAACATTTTCTGTCAAATCAATCCCCAGATTCTAAGAATGCTTTCAATTTAGAAAGAATTAAAATTCCAAATTTGGATGAATTTGTTTGGTGCGATGTTTCTGGTCCAAAACTACGACCTTATGTCCCAATTATTTACAGAAACATGATATTTGATATATTTCATGGTCTATCTCTTCCTGGAATTAAAGCTACTAGGACTTTAGTCACTAATAATTACTTCTGGCCCAAAAGGAATACTGACTCCAATTTATGGTCTAAAACTTGCGTTAGCTCAGACTGTTAAAGTCAAACGTCACACTAGAAGCCCACTAGGAAATTTAGAGATACCTAAATGCAGATTCGATCATATGCATATAGATTTAGTAGACCATTACCTCCATCCAAAGGTTGTTCTTACATTCTAACAGTGATCGAACGATTTACCAGATGGCCAGAAGCTTATCCTCTGCCTGATATTACTGCAGAAACTGTGGCACGTACGTTATTTGAAAACTTTGTCGTTTCGGCGTACCTTTGAGCGTCACAACTGACCAAGGCGTTCAATTTGAATCAAAATTGTTTGGTGAATTTTCAAAATTTTTACACTTATCACCCTCAAAGCAACGGTATGGTTGAACGTTTTCACAGAACTTTCAAAACTGCCATTACTGCTAGAGCTAACACGTCACATTTGATAGACGAACTCCTTATAATTTTGCTAGCCTTTGGGACGGTTCCCAAAAAAGATTTGCAATATTCTTCTGCCGAATTAATTTATGGTAAAACTCTGCGATTACCTGGCGAATTTTTCATTAAGTCATATTATACTCCTGGCATACGTTTTTTTATCGACAAGTTACGCAATTATTTTCACATTTAAAATTTATTTCTCCAGTTTCTCATGCTAATTATAAACCGTTTGTCAATCCTGACATTTTCAGATGTGACTTTATATTTGTTCGTAAAGAACGTGTTAAACGTACCTTTTCTCCTTTGTACGAGGGTCCATTTAAAGTTTTATCCCGTACAAACGAATTAATTACTTTTAATAAAAGAAATAAAGTTGTAACTGTCAATATTGACAAAGTCAAACCTGCTTTTTTGTTGGTTGACAGATGTGATGTTCTGCCAACTCATGTTAAGAAGGTACGTTTTGCCATCGATGATCGTTCTTTTTATCAACGGGGGAGTATGTGTAGTAGCTCACTTACCCCCGAATTAAGATTCTGTTAAGTTACTTAAGACTAAGTCTTGATAGTGTTCCCCACACATGGATTATTATTTAGAAAGATTTTGAATTGGGAGTCTCTGCGATCTCTTGTTGTGGTCTGGACTCCGAGCTACTGGAGCAGACGTCCCTAACGTTGTCTAAAAGGCCCAAAATCCTGGAACGGGCGGAAGGATCTGTGAATAGTATCCAGGTACGGCTGAGAAAGTGTGAATACGAAGTTTTAGAACTCCATTCTATTTATTTCGATTTCCACCATCCAAATCTACCTTACTTCATCAAAGAAATTTTATTCACTAATTCTTCATTAACTCGGTGGTCGAATTCTATATGAATTCGAAATTTCAGAATTTTACTTAGTTAATTAGATTTCCACCTCTAAAACCCACGCCAATTTGTCATTGAGATTTTAAAATATTTTTTCTTATAATCACGAGCTTATTCTGGATTTGCTTCATGAGTTTCAGAATTTTGGCCAAAAAAATAGTTAATCAGGACTGTTAAAATTTTAATTGATTTGGATTTTCTCCTTTATTTTGAACCCATCACCAAAATCGCATTCTTAGTTTATAAAAAATATAGAGATCTGTTTGACTTCTAATTTTACCTGCAAAATCTACAATAAAAATAAGTATTTGTTTTCGATTATAAACTATTTAAAAATTAATAGGGCGATTACAGTTTTATGTTGCATGCTTGTTCAAAATGCCACCTTAACCATACATTTCAACCACACGACCTGGCTCTGCATAACTTATTCACTGCAATAAGTCGGTATTGTGCTTTAACCCCGTAATCACTTTGCTGTAAGTGCCTATTACGTTTCATAATTACATATTTTTATAGTTCGAATTCGTCACCGACATAGCATCTGTTATTATAAACATTAGGTTATTGAACCAACTTACTATTGTCTGTGCGTTTTGCTTACTTTTAACTATCGTAGTACTATCTCCGACCTAACATCACGATTTCGCTTTATCCGCAGAATAAATCTCTTTCAAATTAAAGCAATTTTTGCGGCCGAGTAATCGGAATGCACATTTCAACGGTCAAATGCATCGGTAACTGCGCTTTTGAAATATGAATTGCCTGAAAACATTTGCTAAACCCGCCCAAATGGTGCTCACTGAAGCGCTGCATTCAAAATATTTCGAGTTTTTATTGTTGATGTTCGTTGAGTAAATCAGCGATATTCTTCTTATTGCCTAGCCGCGGCAACTTGGAGCTCCGCCGCTAGATGGCGCAGTGCTGCTATTTAATATCTACATTCACTTTGTTGTTATTTAGCACCGAAATTTGACTTTCTTAATGTTTTCTTGGGGTACTGTATATTAACCGCTTCCCGTCCCAAACTAAGAGTAGTTTGACCATTATTTAATTTTATTACATATAGATATCTACAAAGAATAACAAGTTTTTCTTTTGTTTCAGGCGAAACCCATGAGATTCTTTTATCGCATCTTCACGCCCATGAAAGTAAGACCAATAAAGATCGTCAACACAACCCTATCCACGGGCGGAAAGCAATTACAGATTGTCCCAATCAAACCCAACCCGGAATCCTCTAAGGTGGTCGACAGCGAGGAACCAAAAGTGGAGAAGTCTGAAGAAGCGGGAAAAGACAAGCAGCCGGAAGAGAAAGACGACAAGAGGGTAGAAGAAACCGAAGACCAGAGGAACCACAAGGAAAGGCTGTTCGCCCACTTGCAGCTACAGAGCAAAGCCCAAGTGGATAAGGATAGTAAAAAAGTACCTGACAAAACCCTGATAAAAGACTGCGTGTTCGAATACGAAGAGCCCGACCAAGAAGAAATCAAAAGGTTCGCGGAGAAGAGAGACAGAGAGTGGGCCTTGCAAAAGAAGCTAGACGAATCTAGAAAGCAAGAGGACTATGCCAGTCACCACTTTACAAAGAAAAGGAAAAAGAGCAAGCATTCCAAAAACGAATTTAATGTGCACAAGAAGCGGAAGCTGCACGCAGAGATAGCCTCTAATGAAGAGGACCTCAAGTTGAAAGTGAAAATCACAAACAACGGCCATAAACATAAGCATCACAAGAGCTCTGGCGTAAACGAAAAAACGCAAACCTCAGATATTAGCTCCAAGGAAAAACTTCTGCAGATGCGACAAGTGAGGCATAAGCACGTATCCAGCGAAGACAAAAACATACAAACAGTGCCCAGCATAAAACTGTCGAAAGATTCCAGCACTAGCACCGAAAAGATTCGAATAGAAACCCCAGAAAATCTCACAACCGTAGACAGCCTTGAGGAAAAGGAACCCAAGGTTAAAGAACCTATCGAGGAAGTTAGAAAACCCACCTCAAAGACCAACGAAGACATCGCGAAACTTAAAATCAAAGTATCCGAGACCTCGAGTAAGGTATCGGAGTCGGCGGTATTGCCAAAGCAGCAAAGCGAAAACACCAGCACTAGCCCGAAAGCCGGCACCTTTTTGGAGCCGAGCAGTTCTAAACCCGGGTTCGCGTTGAAGAACACCATCGACAAAGAGTGGGGCAAGAAAGTGCCGACCGTTCACATAGAGAGAAACGAACAGACTGAGAAGCAGGCGCAGAAGACATTTCTTAAGACTTTTCAGTCTTATGCCGAGAAGTACCACAAGAACGAGAAAATTCAACAGAACAAAATCGACCACGCCAAGATCAAGCAGATGAACAACGTTGGTTTGAACAAAACTCAGGAGAAATTACAGATTAAACAAGATGGGACCAAAATCAACACGAATAATAAGAATCTTGATCGGAAGATTGCCAACTTGCAGCATCACTGTACCATCGAGGCGAAACAGCCTGAGAAGATAGAAAAGAAAGTAAGCTTCGTGAATGAAAAACCTAAGATGTTGACGCCGCATTATCCTTCAGGCTTCACCGTTAGCAAAATAGAGCAAGGGGTGAAACGAAAAGCGGAGGATAATGAACCCATACAAGACAAAAGACCAAGTCTAGAGATAACTTTGATAAACCCAACTACAAGTAGCTCAGTCCAACAGATTCTTAAACCGACTGATAAACCTAGCGTTAAAAGACCACCACCTGCAACTATCCCTCTGGACAGGATAAAGAAATCCGTCAACTTGAAATCAGGAATCAGTATTATACCCAAACTGCCAGATCGCTGCGACAACATAGGAGCTTTAGACTTATCCAAGACAAGCAAATCGCCTGAGAGCTCGCCCAAGAGCTCTCCAAAATTGGATAGTAACGGTCTCAGCATCACCAACAGACAGCTGAACGCTCTCCCCAGGCCTCCGAGTTCCGGCCCTGAGAAGAACAACATGGCTCTGTCGAACTTACAGATGTTATCAAAGGTTGCTACAGAGCATTCGAGTTTGAATAATAAGACCCCCCAACCGAACAGCATGTTGAACAAGCCGAAGCCGCAAATGCCCAGTCTGCAGACGTTGAAGATACCCTCTTTGCAGAATCCCGGCCAAATGAAGTCTCCAAACTTGCAAAAGCTGCCAAAACTCAACGAGATACAGAAGTTCAGACCTAGCAATCCACAGATCAGAAACCTGAGGCCAAACCAGAACCAGAATATCAGGAATATCCCGAATCCCAGCCTCTTGATAAGGCAACAAAATCAAAATAGACTCAATTCTCAAATCGTCAACACCCAACAAGGTAGCAGTGACGCGAAAGCAACACAAAGCTCGAGTACGACACCTTCGATGCAGAAAGAAACCGCGACTATCAGTCCGATAAAGAATATAATGGAATCCAAGCTGCAGGAGAAGAAGGAAATTTCCGTTTGAGAGTGAGGACGATTCTGAATCTAAAAAAATGTGATAATTTTTGAAAATAATCGATTTTAAAAATCGCCAGTACAAATTTTTCTAAAACTACGTGTAGATACTAACTCCTGACTGTTTCGTGTGTGATAAAATTATTTATTCGGGATTCCCAGAGGGACACCAATTACACGAGGAAGGAATTGTGATAATCGCACTGAAGAACCGTTGGAACTGGATGTAAGAGCCAAAATGTGATAAAGACAATCTCTCGGACCTGTGGACACTTTGGACAGAGTGGAGTGAGAGAGGTTCATGTAATTTATTGTTTTTTAATTCGTAATTGGATTGAAATTATTATTGTGCGCACTTCTGTTAGAGAACATGTTATAGCACTAGATAATTGTTTGGAGGTATAGTCTCTTTCGAAAAGGAAAATTGAATTAAGTTGTAAAGCACCGCGCGATATTTCGGGTAATCCATCTGAAATTAATGCATGGTGCTGTGTTTATTTGCGTTTGTCCATTGATCTGTTCTGTTCCGGGAACCGAGATCACTGCATGAAGACCTGCATCTTCTGGCATCAACTCTGCTGCTTATTTTCACCCCTCGACTATCTGGGCCAATCAATTTATCTTTTTTCCTAGCGTGAAACGAAGCAAATTTAAAAAAATACAAAAGTCGTAGTAACTGTTTGGTATATACACATTCGGAAAATGTTGGATTTGGGTGGCACGCATAGTTTCAACGGCCTGACAGACC
Source organism: Rutpela maculata (assembly GCA_936432065.2). Taxonomy (NCBI): domain Eukaryota; kingdom Metazoa; phylum Arthropoda; class Insecta; order Coleoptera; family Cerambycidae; genus Rutpela; species Rutpela maculata. Next base: position 6,418,475 of record OW386292.2, read on the forward strand.
CGCCTACAATAAAGGCGTGTACCAGTGCTCTAGTAGAGGGAGCAAATAATGACGCGCTATCAAGAAAACACGTACATACATCATTATTGCTATTAAAAATTTCAGTACCATTTATTCAAAGGAAGGATGTAGTTGGCTCTGTTCAGTATAGGTAATATTATTACGTGCTTTAATAACTGAAATTATTTAACCCGTTTTACTTTCAAAACGAGTCAAATAATTCTTTACATTGCAAGTGGAAGACGGAAACAAATTGAAATTCCGCAAGCAGAGTTGCCCACGCACATGTGGTGGGGAAAGCAGGTGGCATCAGAAGGATGTGTTATACGATAAAAAAGAATAGCCTAGTTGCTTCGCTCTCGCTTGCTCTCATTGCCGACCCAAATGAAAAATTTTCTGACACTGTAGATAGATAAAAATATGACATATAAAGAGAGAGGGAAAGAATTACAAAGTTAATGTGAAACTTTGCATAGACGTTTCTTTTTATTTAATCTTTTAGGAACTGAAGGCTACCTTAGCGTCGGTGACAATTTTTTTTTCAGAAGGTAGAGAAAGGAGGTATATGCATTTGTTGCAAATATTTGGATAAGTAAATCTTTTAGTGAAAAGGGTCATAAAATTTTTTAAAGTAAAAGAAACTTTTTTTCGTCTATTTTAGATAAAAATTTACCGATATACAGGCATGGTCTTTTTTCCCAACAACCCTACGTCAAAAATGTTCCGTATAGAGTTGAAATTGATTTATTTACGTTTAATTTGAGATTTGTCACTTCTTTTACAATAGAAATTAGTCAAAATATGGCTATTTGAATTTGCAAAAAGGTCCAGATTTTACAATTTTCACAAAAATATAATATACATAATATTTAATAAGTTTTTTTTTGGAACAATGCAGTATTGAAATACGTTTTTTAAAAACCCAAGCCGCTCGACATAAATAATAACTGGCGCAGCCGGTAGGTAGAATCAGGTGTTTATCAATGATATTTTAATAATGAAGCATACGCAATAGGATTTTGATCATCGCAAATTTTATCTCTTGACTTGTAATCGCTGATGAATATAGAATGGATAGTCATGGGTCTTGCACATCATTGGCTGGGTACTAAAATCACGCGTTCCTTAAGCAGAAACAGAGTTGATGATCCAGAAGCATGAATTGCCTGAGCCCTGCGAACCGTATCGTCAATTTAACATTTAGTTTTGGATGTAAATTACTTCGATCACTTAACATTGCCTTCTGCTCAACCACCAAAATTGGTACAGGTTGAAAGCTACCGTACTACCCACCTTTAAACCTATATTTACCAATATCAGAGACTCGGTATCGTTTTATCGCACTGTTGTTTTGAATTAGGTAAATGTGTGCATATTATAGAAAATTCACTTTGGCGTTGATTTTGACTCGGTACTCCTTGGTTTCATCCGCTAAAATGTGAAGAGAAGTTGTTCCTCGTGTCAGGAGTGGTCCACTCTTAGTTCTTAAATTCTCCTGTTGTATGTTCAAGACACAGAAACCTCGCCTCGTTATTAATTTACATAACACTCGCTACGTATTTGAGTATTGCTCAGATATATCAATATTATTTATATTATTGTTTAATTTTTACCTATATTAAGTTTTCAATACATTTATAAGTTCCTTTACAGAGCGAGGACCTGAAATAGAGACGGGCAGTGTTCGTTACGGGTATAGTGATGACTGTATGCGACCTACGACCTACGCAAAATAAGTAGTTCTGATATCTTTTCGGGCAATTTTTTAATTTTGCACTATGCGCTCCCAATAAACAAATTTTTTTTATAATTGTCACGTCGACAACAATTTTGTTTTATTGCTATTTTATTACATTTATAAAATGGCAATAAAACAAAATAGTTGTATAACATTTTAATTTTGCTTATTGGGCTGTCATAATCTTGAGATTACTATCTGCTTTTGACAGTTTGTTATTTCATGTAATTCGCTCACGTTAATAATACTCGTGTGGCCTGTATCTGTTCCGGGAAGTCGCCGTATCCATAAGACTTAATATTTGAGTTTTTTTAAATTTTATCTCTTCACTTTTACATTGTTAAAGTTATATTGTTTGTTTTTAATGTGTATATAACTCTGTATATATTTTTACGTGTTTTAACCTGATTTAAACTGAATCTAGATGTTACTAACTGCGTATGTAAATAGGGAGTAGTTGTTTTCTTTTTAAATAAAGTTACTATGAAAATATAGCTGCACTACTCTTGATCTAGTGCTCTAAATTTTCAAACTATTGTGTACTGTGTACACGCCAATATAAACTCTTTATTTTCAAGTAAAATGAGATGTTTTAACATCCTTTTCGACACTATGTATAGTGAAATAGACTGTTTATTAGATTTTTAGGTACTTTATCACTTTGGTATATATAAAAATATTGAATTAGATCTTAGAAAACGTATAAATATGTGTACTATATTTCAATAACTGTGTAGATTATATGTATGAATAAAATAGATTGATTATACATTGAATACATGTTTTTTAATTACCCTCGATACCAGTCATGCCCGTTTTGGTTGGGTGCAATACCCTCTCGCTACATTTTTTGTCCATTAATAAGTGATTCGACTCGCATAAATTAATTTTTTATAAATAAGTGGCGTATTGCTACCTTTCCATTCGATTCGATTAATAATAAAGCGCTGGTTATCTCCATATTACTTACGAGAAGGCCTACTTTTACTTTTATTAATTGTTATCTGAATACAGTTTCTTATCAGCAGTTCTAAAACTTTTTTCTGCGAACTCACACTCCTCAAACTTTTTTTGCACATAATTTTTTTTTATTAGAGTTATATTTTCTGTTCTTTTTTTATTTCGTCATGTTTCTTTACTCCACTTGATTTTAATCATTATTACGTTCTTTATTAGTTGTTTTATTTAAATAAGCAAAATTTTATTTTGATCAGTGATTCTCAAACTTTTTTGAGACTTAAGTTTCCAACGTCTAGTGGTAAAGTTCACACCAGATTTTTGCCGTAGAAAAATGAATTAAAGTTCCCACGTTTTGCTTCCCAAAGTCTCAGTTAACCTTAATGTCGGATTGTTAAGCGTTTACGGCTATTTTACAAAGTAATATTTCAAAGCCCACTAGGATGAAGAATGATGCATCATCAGTATAACAGGTAAGTCATATTTCTGACACTGCAACGAACAACAGCCTCTCATTAGCTCAAAGACGAGAATTCCTAAGAAGTGTATCTTTGGGTAAAACCGAAGATTCCTTTGATACCGACATCACCGATTTGTTGACCTTGAACTGCTGTTCTGTTATGGCACTACGCGCGAAATTGTAAATTCTTTAGACCAGTGCCAGCAATAGATGACATCAAAACTAGGGCTGGATCTCGCGTAATTTTTTTACAGGTTAATATCTTACCTTATCGGTTATTTTTTGTAATTCCGTAACATCCAAAGTTAGTACGATCAAATTATTATAAACACTCTCGAAGAGGACAGGGAATATTAGGTGGATACAAGGTTAACAACAGACATGCATTTTTAACTACTAATCACGTAAGTAAAGGTCTGTTATTAAGTTTTGTTCTAAATGTTCCGGAGATAAAGTTTGGTAGTTTTGATTAAAAATCTATATATACTGTGAGGAAGGCTGTTCAACGTCAACCGATGTAACTGGCACATATTTAAAATACGACTTTTTCAGAGTCATATGTATGCCTTGTATACAAAAGTCGTTTAAAAGATCCACTATACATGAAGCCATCCGTAAAATACGTGACACGTTTAAGAGGGGAGGGTATCATTAAAGCGTCACAAGATGTCACATAGAGCATAGAGGAATAGCATACCTCACGTTGTAAGAGATGCGTGAAAATCTATCATAATTTTTTACTCCGTATTTTTTGACATTTCAATATGGCTAATCCAAGATGATGAGAAAGAAAAAGACAAACAGAAACACACAAACTTACTCCTAAATGGATATACCTGCTCCGTGCCTTCGAGTGTAAAAAATTATAAACGAAGAAGAAAATCAAAAAGCTCGAACACATAAAGATTTAGACAAGTAAAAAGTGTGTATCTAAAGCTGTTGATTCAAGATTTTCACAAAAAATATTCTTCGGCAGCCTTGATTTTTAAAATTGGAACAGAGCTATTCGATATATAAATGGAGAAGAGAATCAAAAAAACAAGTTTATATGACACTTATTTTTTTATTTTAAAATTTCCAAACTTAGCTTTCCTGGGTATACATGCTACGATTATTACACCTTTAAGGGCAAGTTGTACCAATTAGTTCAGACCAGATTCAGCTTGATCCAAGATAGAAAACCTAGGTTACGATTGTTAGAACAATCGTATCCATGGACAGTATAAGTTTTAGCTGCTTAGGTTAGGTTTATACGTGAGATATGAGCTTATATCAAAGTCCACTGCGGCTATATGAAATATTGTGGCTCAAACCTAATTATATATGGCTCAAAAGGTTCGATTTTCGATGAAACTGATAACCTTATCTAGGTTCTCTGGCTACAGTTGCTTTTTACCAAATAATAAATACCGGTTATTTTCCCCGATTCCATTTATCTCTTTCAAGAAGCAAGAGTAGCTTGTGGTTGGTCATGGTGGGCATCACTTTCAAATGAAAGCATTCCCAGAATATTATGACGATCTCTGTCATCTGTCATCTGTCATCAGTCTGTTGCGTTCCATGATGTTTGTTGTATGGATATAGAGTAGACCCAGGAGGATTCCAGAGCATCTGACGTAGTGGTATACTTATACTGGTATACTTTTGCGCCAGGAATGCTTGATTCTGTAAGCCAGAGAGTTTGGCTTTGGTCGTGTATCGAATACATTTGCTGGGGACGAATGTCCAAAAATTTTCTACAAACTCTTCGACACGTCTACAGGGATAGTCTTTCTTTGTAAATTATCTCTTCCAAGAGGGAGTTTCTGGCAAATGATACATTCAGTGTAATACCTTGGTAATTCACTTTCTTTGTAGATGTGTGGAAAGTTGATTCTAAGCTATCCACCTTTTATTTCCCGGATTCCTATTATTATTTTGTAGGGTTTGCCCGACATCTGCTCCCTCGAAGGGTATGGGAAAGAATCTCTAACCAGAATGGTTAGATCAAGTACATATGCTTGAATCTCGACTTTGCCGGTATCTTTCCACTCCCAGGGTGATTCGTTAGAACAGGATCTGAGTCCTGTGATGGACGATAAAGAAAAATGTACTAACCTTTGTTGCTACTTCACCACTCCGATGTATCTATCTTCGTCGATGTACTTTTTCTGTTGCGTCTTAATGCTAATCATTTTTTTTAGAATTATCTCGTTAATTCCTATACTATAATCGAGGTCTTGAGAAGGTATGAGGAACTATATATGAAGTTCTTAAAAATCAGCCTCAGTTTCAGCTTAGAATTGCACGAGGCCTCGAGCTTAAAGATAATTAATTAACTTTTTATAAAGAATGACTTTTTCTCGGCAAATCAAAAATAAGAAAGTTTACAAAAGAGTGGTAGCCCATCCGGGGACACACTGTATATTAACTAAGAAGCAATTATTACAAATTGCATAAATAGTCCACTCAAATTAGGAAAAAGAACGCCTTTTTAGAGAAAAATTTTTAACAGCAATTTCTCTGCATAGATAGTAAATACTCAACTTTAGAACAATTTTTTCCTTATGCGCAGAAAAAAGAAGACATGATTTTTGAGATATATACATATATTTACGTTTTTTCGTGTTTTTTTTTTTTCATTTAGACTTTTATATCTCGAAAAGTACGCGTTTTCAAGGCTACACGAACATAGGTAAACGTGTTCAGAATACGATTTCCTACAAAAAAGGTTGTATACATTTTCCGATTATCCCACTGGCTTTTCCGGAAAAACGACTTGAAAAATATATATATGTTTTTCGTGTTTTTTTTATTTTGAATGCAAATATCTCGAAAAGCACGCGATTTTAGGGCTAAATGAACATAAATAAACTTTAACAAAACTTTTTCAGCAGTCATTGCTGATTTGGATTGATTTTTTTTTATATATGGGAGTAGTTTTCGCCCCTCCCTGGGGATGTGTTTCATATATATTGTATGTACGCTGCTGTTTAACCTTAATTTGTATAATTCGACTGATTAAGATGTAACAACTATTCTCGTAGCTTAATCTTCTTTTTACACCATTCCAGGGGTGTTTTCTGGCGCTAGCTAATGATTTTGGAGGTGTACGATTTTCATTGACCTCGGATTCGGATTCAGCGACCGAAAATACATAAGGATACATGGGTCTGGTTCGCTGGTTTCCTTTTTTTGTGGGGCTGTGTTACCTAACTAATTACATATAAAACAAATCAAATTTGCACACCACGCATGGCAAGTTTTGGACACATTCCCCAAATGTTGTTTAATCTCAACTACATTCAGTTTGTTAGAGTGATAGTATCAGTCAACAGTCAACAGTTTGTGGCTTTAACAATCCCTAAGGGCAATTTTATTATTCATCACGACTTAACGCTGATATGGTTTTGAAGGCAAATATGTGGGTAATATGAAGCTTCCCTGTTTTTCAAATGTACTAACGGTATATAACCCGATAAGAATAATTACGAGTTCTATGCTAAAGCTGACGTCGCCCTGCCAGAACATTATCTTTCAGATGGACTGTAATACTTTAACATATAATTTTCAATTATTTTGGCCACGCTGTAGAACGTTTTCGTAACTTTGCAAACCCAAACCCAGCAACGGCAAACAAGTAGTAAAAACGATGACATTTGCATTTGCTTTTCGGTAATTCGGCCATGCCATGGTTTACGACTGACAATCAGATTTACATAAATAATTAACGAGAATAAATATTCATTGTATATTTATATGCGAAGTTTTAGCACTATCTCCGCAAAATATTGTGTGCTCATTGTAGTTTCTAATTTTAAATAAAGATAGTTTAGACTTTACAAACATTAGTTTCCATTTCACTCAATTTCGAAAGTCCTAATTCATTTTCATCGTGTTAAATAACCTGCGCTAAATAAAATTTCATTAATTTCGGTACTTTGGGAATAAGTGAATTAGAATTTAACAAACAACGATTATTACGACTCGCCTCAACGCGCTCGCTTCCAAAATTAACACCCATTTTCTCTAATAAAACCGCTGCTCACAGTCATTATCGCTGCTATAAAGCCCACAAAGCATTCAGCGAAAGGCAACATCATGAGAGAAATTGCCAGGCATTATTACAGAAAATTCTACCGCGTATAAATCGCATCTTCCAGCTCTTTTCTAGTTGGCCATGTGAACACGAGTACAGAACGATATCGTTGCGTGACTCGTAAACAGGTTCTCTTTGTGCAGCTATTGCGAAGCGGTCGGCGCGCGGGCAGGGGACGGAAGCCCGTTTTACACAGGACCACCAGGAAAATCTATATCGCCGTGCCTGTCGGTTCGGCGTGCAGTGATCTCGGCGAAAATACGCAATGTGTGTGGATTTGTAGTTGGCGCACTGGCACTGATGAAGGATAATCTTCGAATTAGACGGGTTATTTGAAACAAAAAGGCCCTTTAGTTAGAGAGGTGTGAAACACCCCGCACTTGGGTGGCGTATTTTATAATTAGTTTCCCAATTTATTGATCAAAATTGACTTATTTCAGGACTTAAAGTGATCCGATACAAAATTAAATGTTACAATATAACAATTGAAGAGCTAAGTGGATAAAGGTGTCATGTGACATTTTTGAAAATTTTGAGATTTCTACACGACAACTATTTTAACTTATAATCTATCATTTCAATAAGTTTTTGGGATAATAAACCTTTCCTAAATGCGTTTTAATGTTTGATAAAGGTGTTATGTACATATGGTTTTTATATAATTTAATGGATAAAGGTGTCATGATCACAACCACCTTTATCCATTACTGTGCGATATTAAATTGTTTTAATCCAAAACACTTTGCTTTTAAAGTTATGTTATATTGACATTAATGTGACAAGTTGTGTTAAGCGTTTGTTACTATTATAGTGAAAATGGCCAGTCGTAGTAAACTGATATTACAAATGGCAATGAATAAACGATTTCATGAATCATGTAAGATGTTTATAAATTGGCTGATATTTGGAAATACCTAGTGCTTATAGTGTTTTAATCCATATATTCATTTCGTTCAATTTCGAAATGGTATGAGATGGTACAAGAGTCGAGATGGTACTTGAGTATCTAATTGCTGTAAACACATTTATACATTTTGGCAATTCAGCAGAAATCAGTCACATAGTGGCAATTTCTTCCCAGGCAAGTTTCAATAATGTTTTAAAAATAAAACATTATCAACATAAAATGCAATAATAAAATACAAATTTACCAAAGTATTCTAGCAAATTAGTATGTAAATCAGAAATACTGGAAAGTGACGCTTTGCAGTGTTGATTTTTGTACAAACATTTTTATGCTGACAAGTAGAAGAGGGCTGGACCGTAGAAATTTTTATAACAAGAGCAAAACTGATATCTGGTATGGCTTCTGCCCACCCAATATTTTGAAAGAGCGTTAAATTGTTTAAGGCAAATCTGGAATTCCGAAATTCTTGCGGAAAAAATAATAAGTATGATAGGGTGACCATACGTCCGGAATTTCGTTGGAAAGTCCAGCATTTTGGAGTACTGTCCAGCATTTACAAGTGTCCAGCAAAAGTCCGGCATTCAGACCATACGTCCGGAATTTCGCTAGAAATTCTTACAAGTATTCAGCAAGAGTCCAGCATTCAAATTATAGTGAAGTTACAGCATTACGTTTTGCTTGTAAAACGTTTTTTTTTCGGATACTTCCCCCTCCCCCGCGTATTAAAAAATTTTGTGATCAAAAAAATTTTCCCCCTCGGTCATCAAGAAATGTTGGGATCAAGAAATGATTTTTCGGCGCTCATCAATTTTTTTCCCAGCAGAAGTGTCCCCCAGCATTCACTTAACAAAAATCTGGTCACCCTAAAGTATGATAATTACGCCAATCAAGTCAAAGGTCATTTGGGTTTGTAAGGTTATCGTTTAAGAATTACAGGGTTCGCTATGCTTACATCTATTGGGTTATCTGTGAAAAATCCCTGCCTACCCAATAAAAATGCTGAAATTACGTCCATGGTATACAAAATTGTTTAATTGAGATCATGAAATGACTCACATTTTTTCCCAAATGTGATGCTGGAAATAATACTAAAGAATACGGAGAAAATTACAAACTAGCTTTCGAACAACAAAAGCGTGACGGAGCAAAAGTTACAGTAGATAGAACGATTTGCTTTCTTACTTTAGATCTTCAGCAAACCATGCCGCTGCCAAAATTAAGTACATCAAAAGCATTTTACCTTCGTCAAATGTGGTTTTACAACCTTGGCATACATACATTGAGGAATACTGAAAAAAAACAACGTTCTTTTTCACATGGACTGAAGATATGGCCAGCCGTGAAAGCCTATAGAAATTGCTAGTTGCTTACATACCTTTTCACAAATTTACAATGAATATTACCAAGAAAAGATTGATCACATTATAATATGGCCCGACTCCTGTGGTGGACAAAATAAAAACTTCAATATCATTACACTTTACCAGTTGTTGATTTTAAAGAGAGAATTTAAAGTTATCGACCATAAATTTTCGGAGGTGGGACATTCATATTTAGATTCAGACAGAGACTTTGGCAGAGTCGAGAAAATTTTAAGGAAACATCAAAACATCTACGTTCCGGACCAGTATCGAGAAATTTTAAGAACTCCCAAAGACGACGTTGTCATAGATATGAAGAATCATTTCAAGGTTATTGATGGAATTGCCTCAAAACTCAATTTATACAACAGGAAGAAAAACTTGAACAATGAAAAGGTTTATTTTCACGACGGTATAAAATGGCACCTATGGGTGCTACTATTACATCACTAGATGAGATGACTCCATTTTACAAAGTCGATAATTTAAAGAAAAGGAATATGCATAAGATAAATTCCGACGGTATTGCTCTAACGGTGTTTAATGAAAACAAGGGCAGCCTAAGTGTAGGAAAACTGGCCAATGTTAAAGAACAATTACCATTCATAAATGAATGGTAAGGCCGTATTATCACAACATACTTGGAAATGACCAAACTGTGGCTCAAAACCGTAGAACTGTCCAACTATCTAAAAATTGTAAGATGTTTTAATAATAATAAAATATGTTTAATTTCTTAACACTTTTATTCACTAATTCCTTATTCATTTCAGAGAAACTTATGAGCGGATAAAGGTGTTATGTACATTAATTTTTTAAAATTTTCGAAAATAATGACAACTGACAACTTTAGTTATTTGTCTCTGAAAAGTACATCAAATATCAATATCATCGCAAAATGCAAGCTATATAGTCGTTATAACAAAAAAGTTCTCGCCTAAAAAACTTTGGAGTTAAATTACTCAATAACGTGTTTTTGTGACATAACACCTTCATCCACTTAGCTCTTCAATTAAAAAGATTTCATTTCTATTTTGACCCAAGTTTTCATATATACAGAAATATTCAATTCGTTATAAATTGTCAAATAATATTTCCTACAGTATCCTTATGGGAAATGGCTTCCGGAAAATTCTTTGAGACTCTGGATTCTGGTAGTTCTTGATGTGTGGAACAAAAGTTCTCAAGGGCACTAAGTCCTAAAAACTCATGATTTTGAGATATAGCCCTCTGAAGTTAGACTTTACGTGCATTCTACAGCATAGTTAAATCCTTATGGAAAATGGCTTTCCGTCAAACTCTGAAAATCTGGATTCTGATAGTTCTTGCTGTGTACAACAAAAGTTCTCAAGGACACGAAGTCTTAAAACCTCGTGGTTTTGAGATATACATCGCTCTCTGGATTTGGACTTTACTGCATTCTGCAGTATAGTTAATATGGCATTAATCAAGGGGCTATATCTCAAAACTATGAGCTTTTAGGACTTAGTGCCCTTGAGAACTTTTATTCTATACATCAAGAACTACCAGATTCCAGAGTTTTAAAGAGTTTGACCAAAAGCCATTTGCCATGCTTGAATGTTGGAGCGCTTTGGTAACATAATCCTTTTTGTGATAAGTAGCCCGGTGCAGTGGCGGCTGGTGAAATTTCAATAATTTTTTTCTCGTCTCTGGCGCATGGGACCCATACGAAATATGGGAACTAACATCTAGAGAACCACTCCTCTAACGACCCGTAAAAAATTTTGAAAAAGCAGTTTGCGAAAAATTTTTTCAAAATTCGGTTGCCCATCCTAGGTCTAGGGACTCCTGTTGAAAATTATTTTTTTTTGTCATATACATTTTACTTTTCATAAAAGTACGACAATAGGTTCTGGAGTTTATGAAACTATTTTCATTATTAACTGAAATACAATGAACTGAAATTTTGTAATTTACAATTTAACAAATTATAAAATTTCAATTCGTTGTACTTCAGTTAGTAATGAAAATATTTTCATAAACTCCAAAACGTATTATTGTATTTTTATGAAAAGTAAAATGTATATGACAAAAAAAAATAATTTTCAACAAGAGTCCCTAGACCTAGGGGGCAACCGAATTTTGAAAAAATTTTTCGCAAACTGTTTTTTTTAAATTTTTTACGGGTCACCATCCGCCACTGGCCCGGTGCGGCATTCAACTCGTCATTTATTTGGTGTTCACTTTTGAACGTTTGGGTACTGGTAGTAACGTGATCCCTTTGATAATCAGTAGCTCGCCAGACGGTCAAATGGTCATTTGTCTTATCATTGAAATGAATCACGGGTAGGTCACCGAAATAGGGAGAGGAGAAACGGGTAAAATAGCCGTTTTATCATATACTAGCTACGGTGTTTAAGAAGGACAATGGAGGATTAGGACACAAAGTATACATAAAACTGACGCACACCGACCAATTCTAATTCTCACGACCACCCAGCACAAAAACACGTCGTCGTTAACACACTAGTACATAAGAACAAAGCAAATTTGCGAGACAGAACATCTCCAAGAAGAATATCGGACCTTAAAAGCGTCACTACATAAAAATGGATACAAACCGAAGGACATAGACAACGCAGTAAAGAAACAAGATACAACCAGAACAGAAGAAGAAAAAGAGAAAAGAAATACACGACAACAGCTTACCTACCATATATATATATATAAGGATGTACGGATAGAATCGGAAGAGTTTTGGAGAAAAAGAACGTCGAAGTAATATATAATGCAAAACAGAAGGTGGTACAACATTTTCCCAAATATCAAAGTCCAAAAGAACTAGAGACACTAGGAGTATAGAGCATTCCATGTTCCTGCAGACAAGTTTACATCGGAGAGACCAAACGACATATAAACGCCAGACTCAGAGAACACATTAGCAATACAAATTCTACAAAATCAGCAGTTGCCGAACACTCAGAAGAAACCGGCCATTTGATAAAATTCGACAAGACAAAAAACTAGCCAACACCAAGAATTATTGGCCAAGAAGATACATTGAAATAAATAAATATCCGAATAACTATAATTGTGACACCGGATTACAATTACCAATAACGTGGAAGTTAATGTTCCGCATAAGCAATGATTCGCAACACGCCTCCTGATGACCTGTATAGATAGAGGAACTCAGTCTATCAGAGTTAGCCAAATTTCCAGTTGGGATTGGGAATCTGATTGGGTTAAGAAAATTCAACAAAACCTACGACAGTTGTCGTGACAATCATATAAACTTTTGTGATTGCAATTGTAATCATATCATTTCTGGAAAATTTCTCAGTGCTTGTGCCAGATTTTATGTACGCCGACGCCAGCTATCAATATTTCAGTATTAATGACTTGTGGTTTGTAAACAATTGTATATATACAGATACAAGCGCAGACAGCGGCCCACGTTCGAACTCAATCAGTACTTCAAGGTTACACCAATATTTTCATTCTTGTAGCATCTGTACCTAACTCAAAAACGATGCATACGAGCGGGTAGTGACTATAGTAACTTTTCATCAGCACGGTCTGGAGAATAAGCATCAGCCCCAATTTCAATGAAATTGGCCCGGGGCCGATGGAAAAGACGTAAACTGACAATTTTTTGTATATTTTTCTGTCTCAATCAAAAGAGAGAGATAAATAATACGAGAGAGTATCGAATGTTTCAGCTGTAATAATACCTTTGCGAGAAAGTCACCATTATTAAAAAAAAACATACAGTAGTACCTTTAGCTCTTCTTAATGGATGCCTCATTCTACGACAGGTACACAACACAAATAAAACTTTTGTTACATTTCAAAGTTTAAAATTATTAAAAAGTAAAAATTAAGAGATAAAAATTCACTCTTCACATGTCTTGATAAATAAAATATTCCCTTCTATTTTGGGAGAATTTCAAACCACCTAAAAGTTGTACGAGTTTTTTCATTTTCAACCAGAGGTGTTCCTAAGCACTGTGCTTAATGCTCGTCTAAGCACTGTTAAAAATCGGTGCTTAATGATTCGAGCACTTCACGAAGGGGTTTAGCAATCTTATAAAGTGTTCGCAAGCACTCGAAAAAGCACGCGAGCGCTTTAGAGCTCGCAGCTCTTCAAAAAAGTCCCAATCACTTCATGGCTCGCGTGCACTTTAAAATAGTACGTACCTAGAGGTAAAAAATATGTAAAATTTCGGAATAATTTCATTCGTAATGATAATTTTTCTTTATGAGTTATTATTGTGGAATGTCCCTTCGTCTTCAGTTTCTATATGGTCCGGATACTTGCTCTCACCCGCAAGAGGTGAAAACCATCTCTAAATTTAAATATTCATTATTTGAAAAAGTATTACTAATTAATGTTTGAAACATAGGATATCATGTTTTTCGGATCACTGATTAAGAATCTGAAGTCAAAATTAAAAAATTCAAAATGGGGGCTCAAATAAGGCAGATGGATTTTGTTTTTTTTTTTTCAAAAACAAGTAAGTATTTTAAACGGACAAAAAAAATTGAGCATCTAGGTGATGCTATATATTAACGAAAAACAGCATTAAAAAACATTGTTAAGCTATTACAATAACAAAATGACCACATTTTGTTAGAAAAAATGTGAAAACGTACATTGTATTGGCCATAACTTCTTTATTTCTTGTGATGTAGAAACAAACAAAAAATCATTTAAAGATTGATTAATTTATCTTAAATTTTGTTTCTTAGAATTGTTGATAGAAGTGTCGCAGTTTCTAAGAAATTCTATGTTTTAAACTAAATACATCATTCTAAAAACGGTCGGATGCCATCTATAAAATTAAATATCTCTGAAACTATCAACGCTACACAAATATACAAAAAGAATAAATTCATTATCAATTTATAAGCTTCATTTTTGACGTCCACCATATTAGCTGTAAAACTTAATATTTATCGAGATATTTGCAGAGAAACAAGAATGTTTGTAAAAGTTTTAGTTTATAGTTGAAAATGCATTTTTTTCCTAAAGCAAGCTCTGTAAGCGTACAAAAAAAAATGAGCGTCGAGATCATACTATACAGGGTGTTTGGTACATCGATAGAAAGTTTTTACTGGGTAATAGTTGGGGTCGTTTGGAATCTATATGACCATATTTACCCGTATGCAAAGTCTCACCGTTTTTGAGTTATCGGCATATTTAAATATTTTTGCGAAATAGTTGAGTTGTTACTAATACATGTTATTATACTCTTCGCAAAAACGAAGAGTATATTGTATTTGATCGGCACATTTCTAAAATCGTAAATATCGCTCGTAGAGAAAAAAATTTCATATCATTGTGTTAGTGAACGAATTCTGAACAACTTTCAAAATGGCCGTCTGTCCGTCCGTCTGTCTGTCCGTCACGTCAAGATATAGGTATATCACAGACAATCAATTTTCGTAGCAATATGTGGTGGCGCAGCGGCTAAAGCTTTGCGTTGCAATCCAAAGGTCCCGTGTTCGAATCCCACACAGGTTGGATATTTTTTCATTTTTTTTTATATAATTTTTTTCACAACAAAGATGGTATCACAAAATTTAGGATCTCCAAAAACTAACATTATTTACAAGAAAACTGCGAAGAGTGTCCTATAGAATGTGTAACAATTATATATAAAAAGCTCAGTAAATTGGCGAAGAGTACGTTTTTAGCATGTTTTTTATGATATTAAATACTTCAGCTTTCTTAAATATTTTTTTTAGATATTCTTAGTATGCACTTTGTCGAAACAGCACAAAAAGAAATGCCGAAGTATTGGTATGAAAATTATGTAGGGCAATTTATGTGCTGAAATACATTGGTTCGATTTTCTTTTCTATTTTAAGCAAAATTTTCTCAAATGCGGGCACTACTTCGAGAGATTCAAATAGTTTTAAAAACTTCTCTATTACATACTCTTTCCAATGGTATACCACGTTATGACATGACAGAATTATAGTTCATTAAACTAAAAAAGAAACATATTTGTGGACAAGTACGTTTTTAATAAGGAAAGAATATTAAACAAAATCATAATAAATTCTTTCATCCGCAAATCGGTGATATTATTTACTAATGTTTAAAGACAATTTTCGGTCTGTGACATATTGAAATGAAAATAAACGGATTTACACGTACAGTGAACAAGAAATGAAATAAGCAAGCGACCAGACGCAAAAAATTGTTTCCCTTGGATACCAGTGAGACATTTGAACGCTTGTGTCAAACGCTGTTTTATTTAATTCATAGTATTGTCACATTTTCCTGCAATGGCATCTTTTTCTAATACCGAATATGCCTATATTCTCTTTATGTACGGAATGAAGCAGCAGCTAAAGATTTTTATCGGGAACGATTTCCAACAAGAATTCCCAATGTCCAGGTGTTTTGTAACACATATCAACGTATACGTGAAACAGGTAACCTTCATCATAGGTGTAGTGTATCGGAATTATTTGTATCTAACGTTGATGAGTCATAAAGTATTACCGAATACCAGGTGGCGCTCTGCAGCTCACGGCCGGGAGGAGACGGCAGTTTATATCGAACAGCGGTACGAGTAGGTCGGTGGTGTGAAACTAAGTGAAGTGTCTTATTCTAACAGTATAGCGAAGCGAGACATAATCGGGCATATTACAATAGGGAACGGGTGCATATTGTGCAACATGGTCCTGAAGTAGATGAGCAAACTTTGGAGGCTTCCGAAGCAGATCCTACCAGTATTGGAAAAGTAGCTCGTCAACTGAATTTGTCCATATGGAAAGTTTGGACAATTCTTAGGATTGAAGGAAAACATCCATTCCACTACACGCTTGTGTAGTGAATACGGAGAACTGCCCTTTGCCGTTTTGTGTTGAACGCTGATCTGGAAAATGAACGTTTTCTTAAAAGTATTTTGTGGACAGACGAGTCGAAGTATTCTCGAGAAGGAATAACAAATTTTCACAATCTTCATTACTGGGCTGATGCTGACGAAAACCCGCACAAGTTCAGTGTGAATGTATAGGCAGCGGTAACTGGCAGAGCTTTCATTGGTCCGTATTATCTTTCAGACAATTTAAAGACAGTTATTTAGTTTTTGCAGAATAATTTACCATAATATCTTAGACAACATACCTCCAAATGTAACAGACAGCTTGATATTTCAAAACGACGGATGTCCTGCTCATTACCGAATTACTGCGAGGGAATTTTTAGACAAAACATTTTCTAATCGTTGAATTTGGAGAAATGGGCTAATATTGTGACCAGCGAGTTCTCCAGACTTGACGTTCCTTGATTTTCATGTCTGGGGTGGAATAAATGTTTTTGAGATTGAAATAACTGACCGTGACAACCTTGTATAGATAATTAAAGAAGCAGGTGCCAGATTAAGGGACGAAATGACCACTATACCTACTACCCAAATACGAAATAGGACACGTAAATGCGTTAGAAATGGAGGTTCTCATTTTGAAAACGAAATGAATTAATTATTATTAGTTTTAGTTACATTTGTTTTAGTTAAAACTGGAAATAAGAGTAATAAAATGATCATTATTTATTTAATTTTTTTCCTCATTAAAAATGTAATATCTGCAAATATGTTTCCTTTTTAGTTTAATGAACCATAATTCTGTCATGACGGGGTATACCATTAGAAAGAGTATGCGATAGAGAAGTTTTTAAAATTATTTGTATCTCTTGAAGTAGGCGGCGCCACTTTTGAGAAAATTTTGCTTAAAATAGAAAAAAAAATCGAACCAATGCATTTCAACACATAAATTGTCCTGCATAATTTTTATACCAACACTTCGGCATTTCTTTTTGTGTTGTTTCGACAAAGTGCATATTAAAAATATCTAAAAAAATATTTAAGAAAGCTGAAAGTATTTATTATCATAAAAAATAACATGTATTAGTGACAACTCAACTATTTCGCAAAAACGTCTAAAAATGCCGATATCTCAAAAACGGTGGGTG
This sequence comes from Rutpela maculata, assembly GCA_936432065.2. Taxonomy (NCBI): domain Eukaryota; kingdom Metazoa; phylum Arthropoda; class Insecta; order Coleoptera; family Cerambycidae; genus Rutpela; species Rutpela maculata. The sequence continues at coordinate 6,435,927 of OW386292.2, forward strand.
AGACTTTGCATAAGGGTAAATATGATCATATAGGTTCCAAACGACCTCAACTATCACTCAGTGAAAAGTTTCTATCGATGTACCTAACACCCTGTATATTAACGAAAAACAGTAGATGGGAATGTTTTTTTAATTACTGACTACTTACATTAACAAAATGGCGACGTTTTTATTAAAAGGTGTGAAAAAGAATTTTGTTTCCGTCATAACTTCTTTGTTTTTTATGCTATAGAAATAGACAAAAGTCATTTGAAAGCCTAATTAATAGTCTTTCATTTTGGTTGTTAACATTTTTGACGTAAGTGCTATAGATTCTGAGATATTTAACATTTAAACTAAATACTTCGTCTTATAAATATTCGGACGCCACCTTTATACTTCCAGATATCCGAAACCGCATTAACTCTACAGAAATTAGAGAAAAATGAAATTCATCCTCAATTTAGTAGCTTTCTTATTTGTTTCTAGCTTGTTTTCGCTCAATGTAATACCTTTCGAGTTGTCAGTCACGCGAGGACTTGTTGGATCGGTTTTTTATTAAGGAAACTCAATATTTCCTGTAAAATTTCGCAACCAGACATTCTAACGACCCCAGAGGGTTGAAACCACACCCTCCCTCAAAACCGAAACATGAAAAAAAAACATTCAAACTTGCCGAAAATTGTTTTTGAGTTGTGAAGAGAAAGGCGATCCGCCATCTTGGGACGTCCGCCATATTGGATTTAGACCGATAATGGCTATACTATGTTGCATTGTCACGGGACTTATACACGTGTGCCAAATTTCAAAGCTCTATCTTAGTTAGAAATAGTCGAAATTTTGATTGCAAGATTTGACCTAACAAACAAACATACAAACATTGCAAGTTAAATAAAAGCTTTTAAAAAGGGGTGGTTTTTTGCGTTTGGTGGTAATTCGAGGGGGGAGGGGGACCGCGCGACTATCACCATCGTGTTGGCCGTCCTCGAACACGGGGGGGTAGTCATGTTTGGTTGCTACCTCTGCACTTTTGGGGTTTTACACTTTTTTTGCAAGTTTCGTATGGACTAAAAATCTATTAATGACTATTTTATAACCAAATAAATTATTATACGGGGTGTCCCGAATTACATAGGCCAAACTTCACTAAGGAATACAACTTTTCAAAATAAGAAAAAGGTTCCTATAAACATGGGTCGGGAAGTGCTTAGTTTCCGAGATACAGGGTGTTCAAGTAATTCTCCTGAAAATGTTTTTTTATGAATATTTTCGAAACGTCTAAAGATAAACAAATGGTAATTTACACAGGAATTTAACATGTTATGCTTTTTAAGACAAAATTCCAACTATGTACGAAAATCATTCAGGAGCGGGTGAAACTGGGGGGGGGGGGCTAGGTATAATCTAGCCCCAATTTTATTGTGTGAAACTTTTACATTAATTTATGCAGAACTTAAAAATTTGAAGTTTTCTACACAGAAAAAAGTCTCTTGTGTTTTTTCTCTAAAATTATCAGTTTTTGAGTAAATCTTATCTGAACTTTGAACTTTATTATTTAGTAACCATTATTACCAGCATTCCTGGTATGCAGGAGTGTGCCATGATTGTAATATTTGTAACAAATGAAAAATAATCTAGCATGCAATGCCAGAATGACAATAATGACGTTGTTTTATGTTCTGTAGTTTTATTATTTCCTTTTGGAAAAAGTGTTCTATTGAAAAGTAAAAAATGGTCATGTTTAGTAATGTGGAGTACGCGGATTTTCATTTTATTTATGGTTATTGTAATGGAAACGCGAATGTCGCGGTACGCGAATATTACAGAAGATTTCCTAATAGAAGGAAACCATCTCAAGATGTTTTTATTCGAACCCACCTAGAATTTAGAAACGTTGGCCTTAAAAGAGGTCCAAGAAATGAAGAACAGCGAAATGGGCGATTTAAAAACATAATTTTGGGCAAATTTAACAATAATAATAAATTAAGTATCAGAAGAGCGGTCCAACAGCTGCATGCGCAAGCTATGTATGTTTCCAAAATCAAAGTTTTTCGGATTCTGAAAAAAGACCACAGAAAAGCTTTTCGAATGCAGCCAGTCCAAAGCCTTCAACCAGGTGATCCCGAAAGACGTATAATTTTTTGTGTGTTGTGTGGTTTATAAATGCCATGGAACAAGATCCCGATTTCGGAAGTAAAATTATTTGGACTGATGAAGCTACCTTTAACCGTAATGGATCGGTTAATTCTAATAATTTAAGAATTTGGGATCATCGGAATCCTCATATAATTCGCCCTAGGACATTTCAACAGGAGTTTAGCGTTAATGTATGGTGTAGTGTTATAAACGGGACTTTTTGTGGGCCCCACATCCTTCCTCCCCGTTTAAATGGAGCATTATTTAATGATTTTTTAAATAACCATTTTTTTCAGTGTCTCGAGGATATTCCTCTTAATTTAAGAAATGAATGCTGGTTTCAAATGGACGGAGCTCCTGCACCGTTTGTGGGTAAACAATAATTATCCTGAACGGTGGATCGGTCGATTAGGTGCAAAAGCCTGGCCACCCCGTTCGCCGGATTTAACTCCAGTTGATTTTTTGGTCTGGGGCTATTTAAAGGACAAAGTCTACGCAAACCCTGTAAACACAAGAGAAGAGTTAATAGAAAGAATTCTCGAAGAATGTGATTTGCAGGCTAATCCTGATTTCATTCATAAAGCTACACACTCTGTACGGCGCAGATGTCAGAAATGTGTTAATGCTGGCGGAATGCACTTTGAACAACTCTAGTAATTTGTAATTTACCTTACTTTAATCTAATTCATTGTTGTCTAATAAAAAATAATGTAATCAAATTTTGTTTTACTGTCATTGTTTTTTCTGTTCTAAAATATTCATAAAAGACTATTCCTGAATAAAGTTCAGATAAGATTTACTAAAAAACTGATAATTTTAGAGAAAAAACACAAGAGACTTTTTTTCTGTAGAAAACTTCAAATTTTTAAGTTCTGCTCATAAATTAATGTAAAAGTGTCACACAATAAAGTTGGGGATAAATTATACCCGCCCCTCCCCCAAGTTTCACCCGCTCCTAAATGATTTTCGTACATAGTTGTCATTTTGTCTCAAAAAGCATAAAAAGTTAAATTCCTGTGTAAATTATCATTTGTTTATCTTTAGACGTTTCGAAAATATTCATAAAAAAACATTTTCAGGAGAACTAAACTAAGCACTTCCCGACCCATGTTTATAGGAACTTTTTTTCTTATTTTGAAAAGTTGTATTGCTTAGTGAAGTTTCGCCTATGCAATTCGGGACACCCTGTATTGAGGCAGGCGAATGCCCTGTTGGAATATTTTTTGTTTTCAGTAGGGCGTTTGACTGCGTCAATCGTACAAAAATGTTGACTACATCGTATAACTATGGGATTAGAGGACAACCACTAAACAGGATCAATTCATTCTTGACTAGTCGTCAATAGTATGTGAGCATACAACACGTGAGTGAAAATAACGTATACAGAGCCAATTCTGAACGTTCGTTTTTAAGTATGGGAGTTCCACAAGGTTCAATATTGGACCCTGTATTACTCATATTGTATATTATTCTATGTAAAGAATTCTTTTCAATGTATGCTGATGATCTGTCTATGATTATTATACTCTTCGCAAAAAACGAAGAGTACATTACATTTGATCGGCACGTTTCTAAAACCGTAAATATCGCTCGTAGAGAAAAAAAATTCATATCATTGTATTATTGAACGAATTCTGAACAACTTTCAAAATGTCCGTCTGTCTGTCCGTTCGTCACGTTTCTTGTAAGCACGATAACTTAAGAAAGAAAAGTCCAATTGTATTGAAATTTGGAAAGTAAGTTAGTGTTAGCTAGAGGAAGAACCCTATTGTTTTTGAATAAAATCAATCAGTAAATAAGAAAGTTATTAATCATTTAATTAAAAAAAAAAATTTTTCTTCATTTTTGTCGCTTGTACTTAAATAGAAATCTTGCGAAATGTTATCTCTATAATATTTTTTTTGTTTATACATTTTACTAATATATATTTCATATTTCATAATAATATATTTAATGCGTTGAAATGTGACTCTCGTAAGATATATATTACATTCAATTTTCGTAGTAATCTGTGGTGGTCCAGTGGCTAAGCTTTTGGCTTGCAGATAGATCGCTGCAGGTTAGGGTGAATAATAAACTATCAACTCGGCGGGACATTCGCGCGGGCGTCCCCCAGGGGTCGTGCCTTTCACCGAAACTGTACAATTTGTACGTCTCCGACTTCCCGGAGTTCCCGAATTCCAATCTTGCCAAGTACGCCGACGACACGGCCATGCACGTGCACTCACATAATGCTCAAGCGGCCAATATGCTGCTGAAGGCACATATGGCCCGTGCCACGGCGTATTACGACAAGTGGAAAATTCGGATCAATTCCGAGAAGTCCGAGTCGATTCTCTTCACGCACCGATTTACCGAAAATCGGATTTTAACGCCACTTTCGATCGGGGGTAGACAAATTCCTATCAAACGGTGCATGAAATATTTGGGGGTTAACTTAGACAAACGACTGACGTTTAACACCCATATTAACGAGACAGTACGTAAGGTCTACTCCATGTCCAGGAGTCTGTACCCGCTCCTGGCCAGGGGTAGCGGACTAAACAGACAAAATAAAAAAATGTTGTACACAATGGTGATTAGGCCGGCAATCACATACGCGGCGCCGGTATGGTGTAGCATCCCGGCCACGACAGTGAGAAAACTTCGAGTTCTTGAACATAAATTTATGCGCCTCATAACATAACATAATATAACATAACATAACACACCGCAGATAGTAGACAACCCCCAAATCCAAAGCCAAGGCTGTCCGGAAGGGGGTTACACATTCGGAAAAACGCAGACATACATCCACACCCACCGGTGTTGTCAATACCGGGGCTGGGGGTCGAACCCCGGAGCGCGGTAGCGAGTCGATCAGCGTATTCGCCACTCAATACGCCTTAACCGATTGAGCTACCGTGCCGGTCTGATGAGATCAGAGATCTATATGCAAATTGCCACCACATAACCCCACTAGCGGACTACGTCCAAGAAATTTCACAAAAATTCTATCAATTCAAATTGGGCGATAGTCCGCTAACCCGCAACATGACTCGAATCAGACAGCATAATGCAATACTTTTCGATATCAGACACCCACTACCATACCAGACGTTGCCTATTTTCCGGTAACTCCCTTAGCCAAACTTTCCTCTACCATAACTTATCTCTACCCTACTCTTTACCTTTCCTCAACTTTGCAATTTTACAACCCCCTCTTCTTTATCTCTGTTCAATTTTGTTCTTGTCCTTTTTGTTCTTTTGTCCATTTTGTTTCTAAATTCTGTCTGGCCCAAAAATTCTCTAAAAATCCAAATATTTTAAACCACACCTTTTATCCACCACACTTTCCTGGCAGGAAGACCATGGTGGAATTGCTTCGAACGGGTTTTTTCGTCGAGTTCTGTTTTCCCGTGTCAGCAATCAAAATTCCAAAGTGTTCGTCTGTGCGCGAAACCGCTAGTTTTTTAAAGTGCTAATTTTAATTATTCTTTAAGTATTTTTGTGTACTATTATTGATCCAAATTGTTAATTTTAAGCTTTATTCTTAGGCAGGAGTTTTAACCTTTTACATTCAGCTTTAGCCAAACCGGGCCTGCCCCGCGCAGCCCGACACCCACCACGACGCTGCGCGTCGTGGTTGTCTGGTTGGCTCCGGGCCAGATTCCGGGGAGGCACATACATGTACCTCTAATTTTAATAAACTTGTTATTGCTTGCTTGCTTTTGGCTTGCAATCCAAAGATCATGTGTCCGAATCCCACACAGGTTGGAGGTTTTTTTTTTCATATATTTTTTTTCACAACAAAGTTGGGGGGTCATTCAAAAATGACTTCCACAGAAAATCTAGAATTTTCATACCCCCCTCCCCTGTATCCGAGACTGTCACAAATATTTAACCTCCCCCCCTCAGATAAACGTCCAAATTCTGTTTTTACCCCCCGATATATGTATATCAATTTTTACATTAATTTTGGTAATTAAAACAAGACTCGAAAATAATACAACTTTATTGATACTATAGAATAACCCGCTTAAAATAGCAATATAAATTTCGTTACGTGGGAGCTCGCACGCGTTCCCCCCCCCCCCCCCCCCCTGCTGTCCCATGCTGTCACAAAATCTAGACCCCCCTCCCCCGGGGGGTAAAGTGTGGACATCATTTTTGAATGATCCCTTGGTATCACAAAATTTAGGATGTCCAAAAACTAACATTATTTACAAGAAAACTGCGAAGAGTATCCTGTAGAATGTGTAACAATTATATAAAAAGCTCAGTAAATTGGCGAAGGATACCTACGTTTTTAGCTTGTTTCATTCTATGCATAATGTGTTAGAAAGTAAGTGTAACAATGTTGTAGAAAAAAATATCTACATTTTTCTATCAAAATCAGTTGTATTTCAATGTAGAAAAAACTCAAATAACTCAGTTCCATAATAGACAGAAAAACTGCGAGTCTATTTCATTTAAGGTCAATGAATCATTTATAACATGAGAGTAAAGTTTTTTGGTTTACATATTGATGGATGTTTAAGCTGGAAATCGCATTGTAAATATTGATTTCCAAACTAGCATCAATTTCATTTCTGTTTAATGATATTGAAGCAGTGCTTACACTCAAAGAAAATGATAAGTGAAATCAACCAAAAAGAGCATATGAAATCGCGCCTATCTAATTTCATAGTTAAATCAACCAGAAAAGAATATAGTCGAACAAATTTTGTTATCATACAATTTTTATTGTCATTTTGAACATGAAATTTAGTTGGTTAAAGTAAGTAATCATTTTTTTAGTCCTACCATAACTGTATTTGTTTTCGTAAACAAATAGTAGTTTGGTAATCATATCTTCTTGTAGAACAACAAATTAAATAGTATAATGACATTTTTTTATGTTCACTAACCATTTTCAGTTTGGTCTACATTTTCAATTTGGTCTACAATTAAATGGTACCACTTTGTTTTTTTTTTTTTCACCAACTAATTTTTAGGTTGATCTACACTCATTATAATGACGTTTTTTTTTTGGTTAGCCAAAATCTCAGTATTGAGACATCAGACTACCCAAACCATCGTTTATAAGATCCATCCAAGTATATCGATGATCCCTGATCCGATGAGAATTTGTACATTGCAATCATGTTATTAATTTTCTATAAATTCATAAGAGAATAAGATAATACATGATTGATTATTGTCAGTGATTTGTATGTGGCGTCATCTAGGAATAGTTTCTGTAACAGACTACTTGGTAAGCAAGCAAATTTTATGTAGAACTTATTATCTATCTATTTATCTAGTTTGATTTGACAAAATTCAACAAATTATTAGTAAGATGAATAAATTATAGTCTTATGCACCTATTTTTTAAGTTAATGTTTATTTTGTTGTGTGACAAATTTTTATTGATTGATTTAACCCATACTATTTGCAAACAAAAACGCTGACGCGACGTCTTAATTCATCAAAGTGGATTGCAGAACGATGTTATGTTTATGTAATCAGAACTGCTGGTTAACTCTATAATAATATTGGTTTATCTGTCAACTATAATAGAGCGAACTGCTACTGGATTTACAATTACAATTCAACTATAGTTAAAAATAAAATATACTATTATCTAGTTTAATTTGACAGAATTCAACAAAATAATAGTCAGATGAAAAAAATAATAGTCTTATTCATCTATTTTTTAAGTTAATGTTTGTTTTGTTGTACGACAACTTTTTATTAATTATAATAACAATCACCTTTTGTTTGAAAATACCATCAATATAATTTAGTTTAACAAAATTAACGGTATTGTTTGTTAGCCATTTTTTTTTAGTTGAATTTACCCATACTATTTCTTTGAGTGTACTAAGCAACGATTGGTTAATTTATACTATGCCCAATTAAATTCTAGATTGAGGTATGGTGTCTGTTTCTGGGGGGACTCAACTCTGTCACAGAAGGGTTTAATTGCTCAGTAACGTATATTGCATTGTATAGCTAATATTTCTAGTACTCATTCTTGTAAAGGGGTATTTAGAGAATGTAATATTTTAACCTTGCCATGTTTATACATTTTTGAAATATGTGTTTATCAAAATAAGAATATATTCATTGTAAATAAAAGTATTCATAACATAAATACGTGTAGCAAGGAAGATTTTAGAATACCATATTCAGGACTAAATATAACTTGCAATTCCGCAAATTACATGGGTCCAAAGGTGTTTAATTATTTACCCACAGAATGCAGATTAGCTAGAAGTTTACAGGATTTTAAAAGTGAGTTTTTTTTTATCTATTTATTTAACGTCGGCCTATTTCCGCTACCAGGGCCTATCACCGATGCCAGGAGACGAGCTACCCCCAACCTGGAAATTTTGCCGAACCTCGTCCTTTAAGAAGAGTAGGGATCTGTTACTTGCCTAACATTTAATAGACAAGGGACCGCCTGCTTTACATCCCCTCCGAAGGATGGTATATCCACTACGTAATCCTCGTCTGAAATTACGTAGCTTCCGCGTATACACTGATATACAAGCCGCTAGAAGGTGGGACGAGAACGCTGTATTTCCCAAGATCCAAGTACTAACCGCGCTTGACGTTGCTTCAACGGAATATCGACTGACATTCACATTGAAGTCGCCTTTACGCTCGCCCCTTAAAAGTGAGTTACAATTGTTTTTACTGTCAAAATGTTTTTATTCCGTATGTGATTTTTTTACCTAGTTTTTAAGGTATATGCTTGTAAACTTGATTATTTCTATACAACCGTCATGTTGTCATTATGGAAAATAAATTATTATTATTATTATTTATTATATTTATAGGATATTTTTTAAATATTTTTGATATAGTCACCCCTAAAAATTAATGATTGCATTGCTTCGCTGCATGTATATGAAACACTCTGTATAAACCCGGTGAATTGTATAATATTTATATTTAGTTAATGTTTTTTATTTCACTAAGTGGCTGTCATCGACTATTCATTCATTAACTGCAGTGTTAATTATTTTATTTAATTGTCCATATTATTTTCTAATTATTATAATCACAAAAAATTACTAGATCTAATCCGTCTGTTAATTCCCATTCATAGTCAATGGGCCCAACTCGTTAACAAACTTCCGGCTCAGTTGGACAGTCGCCTCGTCGTGGATATCATTATGAACGAACGACAGAATGAAGATTTAAGTGATAAATTATGTAACCGATGAAAACTAGCGTAGTCACGATGAAAGAAGATTAAATTCCTCGCTGCCGTTTCTAGAGTCGTGATAAAATTGTCTCGGCTCGTTGAGAGCTTTGTCTATACAGTTTATAAAGCCAAGTGACAGCTTTATTTAGTTTCGATGTCGAACTTTTGTTTTGTTGGTCGGGAAAGTTTCGTCTCGTACAGGATGGCTTGTAGCAATACGATTTTGACTTGGTCGTAGCCAAGAACTACTTAAATTTTAAGCCTCAGTAAAATTATATATAATATGCTTTTAACTTTTTAGGAAGGGCTCTATGAATAAAACATCACATAAAGGTAAATTCAATTCACTTATCTCAAACTGTACAAAATGAAGATGGAGAATTCATCATCAAATTATGCTTTCATCTTAGTTGAGTCAATGAAGGTGGTTTTCACTTCTTAATTCTCATAGTGGAGTGTTTGCGATGACAAAAGTCACTTAGTTTTTGTTCCCGTTGGCACTTTTAGAGAAAAATGTATGACGTTGCCAGTTATGTGGATGACACCCAATAGATTAGGAATCCACTTGTCGTAAAGAAATCGTAATCAATATAAGAGCATAAATCAAAATTTTCTAACTAACCACGCTACGTGATAGAGCCAATCAAGCATATTTTATCCAAAAATCATTAAATTCTCTGCAGAATTTCTATTTTTAAAATAAATAAATAAATAAATGATCTTTTACGTTGGCTTATATGGCAGTAAAAAACAAAAATCCTCAATTTCTCCGTTCAACTACAGCAGAAAGTTAATTAATTTTCGAACACTTTTTTTTTCCCACGACGATATCTGCCGAACCATATTTATCAAAAAAAATTATTCTTTATAAAATATTCGCTATATTTTCAAGATTACTAAGGTTCTTAAATAAGATTTTTTTTGAGGATCTAATAACCAAGATATTTAATAATATGTAGTGTGATGTCAATTTTCAAAGCATATCGGCGGTGTCACTTTTGCTGTAAATACTCGCTATCCCACTACTTTAACAACAACCCGCGCTGCTTCCCGCAAAGGCCTATGGTTAAATAGATACGCGCATTGTAACTCTTGTGATTTGTGATATTTTTTAATTTTTTGTCTTAAAAATGATTAATATGGAATAATTATAAGTATGTTTGTTGATTATATTAATTCAGTTTTATATGGACCTACATAAAATTTGAATGTAATAGATTAACACGTTATAAGAATCTGACTAGTTTACTGTTTGCAAGATACTTTCAGCTGGTATGTATTTTTTCAGTAGAATTGTCTACCATATTATGATGTATGTGCTTTTCAGAAGAAATTAAACTGGAAAGAAAATACTACTGACGTCACAAATTCTAAAAGTGAGATAGAGACAAAAATAAAATTTAGTGTAAAAGAGAAATTATGCTTAATTTGTAGGAAACCGGGCCCTGTAATCAAAGGTTCTGAGAAATCATTTGCAATATTTATTGATTGTTTAAAACTCCACGAAAAAAGAGCAACCAAAGAGAAGATGATCTGTATTCTAGAACTATGTCATTTCGAAAAACAAACAGTTTTGATGGTTTGGTTTGGCACTGAAATTGCTATTCTAGTTTTACTAGTAAAAGAAATATAGAACATTTAAGGGGAAAAAAATAGAAAAAGAGAAAGAAATTGAAAACAGTTCAGATGCATCCACTGCCTGTCCATCAATTTCTTCAGGTGTGCCCTTGCGTAAAACAAATTTTTATAGAAAAATGTATTTTTTGTCAAAAGGCATTAACAAAAGTAATGACCACGAACACAGAAAGAAAAATAAGACTAATAGCAGCTCACTAAAATCCCATAATTTTCGAAAGAATTGGTGCTAACGCTTTAATAGCTATGGAAACTAAATATCATGTTTTTTAAGTCGCAATAGAAAATGCAAAGGTCTATCTAGTAATAAAAATAAAAGTGGAAAACGTAAAATCAAAAAAGATCTGGCATTTACCAAAATATGTAAAATTCTTGAGAAAGGTTTTTGAAAGCAAAAAAGTATGGTATGTCGTCTATTTATGAGAAGTATTTAGAATTGGACGGATATAAGTCCAAAAGACAGATCAGTAGTAGACTATTTAAAAATATATTTACTGACAAAGGAAAGGATAGGAAAATATACATATTATGGGTCGAAAACAACGCTACTTACACACTTAATTCAGTATTACGAATACAAGTCGTTAGATATTAATGTTTTAAAAATTCATAGGGAATTCTTTTCTTTTGGATTGAGTCAGTAAGGTTTGTGCTTGTAAAAGAAAAGTACATGCCATGCATCTATTTATGCTCCTGCATGGGGAAAAAATCCTGCAAGAACTCCTCGTTCAGAAGAAATAAAAAATTACTTAAAGTTGACTACACAATTCTTATACGTGTAAAAAATGTCTGCTTCTTTAGCCTTGCGGTGAAGATCCGACATTTTTTACAGGCATAAGAATTGTGTAGTTAACTATATCAATAAAAATGTATTTGAATTGGATGAAGAAAGTGATTAGTGTATATCTTTAATTGGCACTTAAATTTTGCTATATTATTTTTCAATTTTCATGACATTTTTATTTTGATATTGATTCTGATGTCTGCCAACATTGTATTTTAAAATTAATAAAACTTGAAAATCAATTGAAATATGTGTACATTTATGCTATTAAACACAATATTATATAAATTAACAAGCTAAAAACGTACTCTTCGCCAATTTACTGAGCTATTTATATATAATTGTTACACATTCTATAGGATACTCTTCGCAGTTTTCTTGTAAATAATGTTAGTTTTTGGACATCCTAAATTTTGTGATATAAACTTTGTTGTGAAAAAAAATTGTATGAAAAAAAAATGAAAAAAAAGTCCAACCTGCGGGATTCGAACACGGGACCCTTGGATTGCAACGAAAAGCTTTAGCCGCTGCGCCACCACCTGTTGCTAGGAAAATTGATTGTCTGTAATATATATCTGTCGACATTCATACATATTTCACTTCTAAGAAATATTAGTAAACTTCATACACAAAAAAAAATTTGTTATGGAAATAATATCTCGCGATTTCCATTTTAGTACAAGCCACAAAAATTAACAAAAAAATTTTTTTTTTAAATTAAATAATTCATAACTTTTTTATTTACTGATCGATTTTCTTCAAAAACAATAGGGTTCTTCCTCTAGCTAACACTAACTTATTTTCTAAATTTCAATACAATCGGACTTTTCTTTCTTAAGTTATCGTGCTTACAAGAAACGTGACGGACGGACAGACGGACATTTTGAAAGTTGTTCAGAATTCGTTCACTAACACAATGATATGAAAATGTTTTCTCTACGAGCGATATTTACGATTTTAGAAATGTGCCGATCAAATACAATATACTCTTCGTTTTTGCGAAGAGTAGGTATAATAATTGCATGGTAAAAGATAAGTACAAATCAGTTCGGTTAGATTCACCTCGACAGTACTTCCTCAGCACATACGATTATAAATTCCTTCCCGAGTGCACTAAAGATACGCGTTTAAGCGATACTTCCCATCCTACACAATTTTTATTTGAAGTATTTTTAGATCCGACAATTGTTTTTAGGCTTTCCCTGGAGCTGCCCTGGTGCACCGATTGCATTAAACCTCCCTGATCTCATGTCTAAAATTTCAGAAAGTCCATTTCGTCGTAATCTGAAATTTGGATTTTTACACGTCGATTTACCTATAGATGAAAACGTAAAGTAAATTAATCTGAAAAGTTCACGGTCCTGTGTAGGTAGGTATTCATTCTAAGTGGAACTTGAGTGCTCCCGGAGTTAGGGGGGGTTGTTGAAGCAGAGTAGCAATGAGTGGGAGCTCGGAGCCGTAAACAATTTCAATCCACCGATAAGCTTCGAAAATTGACATCGCGGTACACATTATTAAATATCTTGGTTATTAGATACTCAAAAAATCTGAAAAATGCAACAAACATTTTACAAAGATTTTTTTTTGATAAATATAATAGTTTGGGAGATATCGTAGTGGGAAAGAAAGTGTTCGAAAAATAATTAATTTTCAGCTGTCGAAAGGAGAAAATGAGGATTTTTGTTTTTGTTGCCATATAAGCCTATGTAAAACTTCGTTTCTTTATTTATTTTAAAAATAGAAATTCTACAGAGAATTTTGAATAAAATATGCTTCATGATTGGCTCTATCACGTGGTGTGGGTTAGAAAATTTTGATTTGTGCCCTTATATTCATTACGATTTTTTTACGACAAGAAGATTCCTAATCTTCAGGATGTAAGCCACGTATCTGGCAAGGTCATACATTTTACTCTAAAAGTGTCAACGGGCAGAAAGATTGAAATTAAATTGCATTCCACTATCAGCAACAACTCCGATTTTGATCATTTTTTTTAAATGTGTGTTTTTTAATACTATTTAAAATAAGAAACATCCCAACTGACGCCACCCCTTCTCGGGGGTCGAAATTATTACATTCAAAATAACCGCAGACGTCGATAGAGGAATACATTCTAAGCAAAAAATGTTCTATGAAGTTTTTTTCAATGAGTCAATACTTTTTGAGTAACTCGTGACTGAAAATGTTGATTTTTCATCTAAAAAATGCATGTTTTAGAATGATTTTTCACCAATAACTCGAAAACCTTACGTTTTATCAAAAAATTATAAGCAAAAATAAAGCTTATAAAATAACAACTCTATTGTTTTTTTTTTTTCTGTAAATGCAATACGAACCGAGTTATGGCTCGTTGAAGGTGACTTTTCGTTCGCCGAAAACTGAATTCGAACTTTTCAACGTTAAGCAACGGAAAAACGGAAATTTTTTGGAGTACATAGACATTTTTAAAAGTACTTGAAAAGACCATTAATTATTTTTTCAGCATATTTTGGTACCACAAAAGGCTATGCCATTGTAGCAGGCGAATGTTTTTGGTCATAAGTAGATCCTAATTTGTTCTATACTTGAGTAAAATTTGATTCAAATCGGAAACAAAGTAAAAAAGTTATAAGGGCGTCTTCATTTTAAGTGAGTCGCACTGTATATTTAAGGAAATGCATGGATTTCGACAAAATATTACTTTAGTAAATACGTCGAGTGTTGTAAAATAAAGATTGTTTTGTGACTGTGATTTATTAGCAGACCACGGTAAACCGCTTTGATAGAAATATTCAAGGTACCTAATACTTTTTTTTTCCAATTATCTATTTTGGCTGGCGAATATCTCGTAAACTATAACACACAGGAAGAAAATGAATATAGACATTCTTGTAGGAAATTTAATTATGTTTAATTTTGCATAGATTACCTTTTTCCATACGACGCATAGTTTCCGAGATATAAGCGAAAAAACAAAAAATGGGACCTTTAAAGTGATAAAAAATTTGCATGCCATGCATGCATTCCTGCAGTGTTTATAAAATTGCCATGTATATTAATTTGAAATGCTCATAATATTCATACATAACTTTTTTTCTTCAAAGTAAAATTGACTTGAAAAATTATTTTGAAATACTCGTAATATTCATACATAATTTTTTTCTTCAACGTGAAATTCGACATGAAAAATGGCACATATTCGAAGATTTGGCGGAGTAGCAGGTAAATTCAATTAACTCACAGGGTATTATTTTTCTGTTCACATTAACACGGTGCCCAACATAAAGAAAATTTAACAATAATTTCCGTTTCTATGTAGAAGTTAAGTAAATAATAGAAGCTATTAAAAAGGTTGAAAAAAATTTGTCTTCAAAAAATCTTCAACAAATAAAAAAGTAAAATAAAAAGTACTAAATTAAATTTCACTCAGTTTGAAACTGGGCCATATCTGTAATACATGATGATAACGAGAGGCCTACTAACTCTCACTCATAATAATCTTATAAAAAATATCATGTTCCAAATTTTAGGATTAACATTGATATATCATCTAATTTAAATAAAGTTGGTTTGAACCTAACATACACCCGGTATAATGGGTTTATAAATCTTATACACCTTCATATTTTTGTATGCCTAATTATTTAACATAACATTTTGCTCTGAAGTTAAAATAAAACCTATTTTACGTAAGTGTGAGAGTTTGTAGGCCTCTGGTTATCACCATGTATTACAGATATGGCCCAATTTCAATAGGGATTATTGTACCATGCTGTTTTATATATGTTCCAAATTGTAATTAAATATTTTAAGTCTATTAGAAGTTATCGTGTTTACAAGAAACGGTATACACACACACATACATATACACGCACACACACCGACTTAGACGCAAATACATTTTTTATTCGAGATTTGAGTTCAGTCTGCTGTGAAACGGATATCGGTACAAAAAAATTTTTTCTACGATGATTGTTAAATTTTTTTTTCAATTTATAATAAAGTTAGAATACAGTTAAAATATGTACAATCCATTACTGAACCATAACAGATACGAAAAAAATTAATAGAAACATTATTGTAGGAAATTTAGTCAGCTTTAATTTTCCATATAACCACTTTTTGATTTTGGCTAACCGTTTTCGAGATATAAGCGAAAAACCAAAAGACGGGACCTTCTTCGTGTCCCCCTGCATCCCCCGCACCTCTTATGTTCGGGGATTCTTGGTATGTTTACCTCCTAAATAGTCCAAACACAGCCCTCATGTCAAAAATTTTGATCTCGGCATTTACCTCCAGAAACCATTCATTGACAGGACTATACCTTATAGCCCGGGAGACAGCGTTGCATTTTTGATAGTCATTTTACGCCGCTTAATTTTGTGTGTAATCGATAGTCTAGATATGGCTAGCAGTAGAAATAAGCGTCAGCTATCAGGATCGTGGTGGACCTGGTCGTGAGAGAACGTCTATGATGTCGAAAAAAAAAAAAAATTCAAAAATGATTTCAAGTCGTTTGAAAATTTGTACAACAAATGTTTACATGATAATAATAATTTTAAAAAAAAGTTAGCTGCGTAGATAATGAGGGATTATACGTCAGCCGCTTATATAAATCTGCATAAAAATATAATTGATGTAAAATCATTTCAGGTTCAATGAAACTTATTCAGCTAACTCTTTATATTATTAAAATGATAAAAACAATCGTCAGCTATTCTTTCAATGAGACCGTCAGCTGAGGGATTATAAGTGCTGAGCGAGCTTTTAATCTGAGTATGATGCAATCTAATGTATGATCTAACTGACGATCTTTCCCTCTTTATATCAATAGCTGACGTACATTTTCATTTAATATATTGTTTAAATAACCATTTCTAGAAATTTCAAGTGACTTAAAATCAATTTAAACTAAAATTTATGGTTTTAATCTAGTTTTCATAGCATACATAATGTGTAGGGTGTCTAAAAAAAATTTTTTTTTGAAAATTGTTGCTCCCCAGGATTTTTTTGATTCCCTTTGGTTCCTAATATAACGATATGAGGTTTTAAACCTGTAGGTTTAGGAGAAAGTTTGCCCCTGGGGGCTACAGTTTTAAATTTCCGTAAAAAAAACGCCGAAATTAAGAAAAGCAATTCTTTTTGAAAAATATATTTTCTGTAATTAAATGAATGTAGTTGGGATTCTTTAGGCTTTTTTCACTGTCAGATATCTTATTCATTTTCATTTATACATAAATAAATAATATAAACTTATAACATTTTTGTTTTTCCGTCATTTAGTTTACTTCATCTTTCATTAAGCCCTTGTCCAGCATTGGAAAACAGTCTTTGACACGGAATGGCGAGGTTATAGCCACTATTTGCTTGCATTAAAATCACTCGCAAGGATTTTAGTTTCACCGTCACTGTTGCTACTTGCTTGGTGATTTAATCACCTGCAGTGAAATATCGTCCATCATTAAAATAAATTCTCACTAAGTGTAACCCCTTTAGCTACATGTTTCAAGTATACCAATTTCTATATTAGTGATGGGTAAAAGCTGTTATTTTTTAATAACAGGTTTAAACTGCTACTGCTATTTTGAAATAACAGTTTAAAAATAACATATCGATGCGAAGTACTGGCATTCGCATACCGCAGCGCTCAGTTTGCAAATGTTATTTCAGTGACGTTATTTTATACATCATGCTGCTCCCACTGGCCGACGGACAGGAAAAATTTTTACCTACCCCATAAATAGCAATAAAACACGCCAAACACAGCGTATCCAATGACAATATTGGAGATGCATGTAAACGAAAATATACATATGGAGAAGAAAATATAAAAGCTATGAACATATTACGATTAAAAAACAGCTAAAAGTCAGTACATAAAGCGGATGGCTCGAGATTTCTACAAAAATATTCAACTCTGGCAGCCCTTCATTTTTAAACTCGGTATGCAGGTAATTAAAAATATACACACGAAGAGGGAAATCGAAAAGGTTTGAATATATTCTGATTAAAAAACAACTAAAAAGTGCGAACATAAAACCGATGACTCCAGATACCAACAATAATTAATATTCAACTTTTCTTTTATTTCACATAAGTCTACACGGTTGTGTTGCGATTTCATTATCTGCTGCTGCTGTTTTCTGAATAACAGTGTAACAGCAGTCAGCAAGAACATTTTTACTACGTCGTGTTTCTTATCTGTTATTTTTGAATACAAATAACAGTCTGTTAATGCTATTTACAAATAACAGTTATAAAATAACAGGTTGTTAAATAGCAACTCATCTGTACTCTCTATAGACCCTTAACCTGTGTCAGTTGGCAATTCAGTGCTTCACTCTGCGTCGAATACCCACTGATATACTATTTCCAGATATGGGTAAGTGAAACGACTTTCCAATGACTATTTCGGAAATTTACGGTCATTTTCATAATCAATTTTAAAGTTGGCTTTTGTTAAAATTACATTAGACTGTGATATTTTTGTGAATTTGTATCTGTCACAGTCTAATGTAACTTTAACAAAAGTCAAACTTTAAAATTGATTATGAAAATGCCCGTTAGTCTAATAATGGCGCGGCCATTGCGGTAATACAAAAATTAATTAAATGATGCAAAGCTCAAGTATCGAAGGTGCGAAAGTCTTTAATTACATGACACGTGTCTTATAACTCCCATCAACAGGAAAACGGGAATTTACAAGTGATATTCTTAGAGAAACGCCGTTCTTTTCGTGCCGAACATTTAGACTAATATTTAATTATCTATTGTTATTTACGTGGCATTAATCTGTAATGTAACAGTTTGATTTAATGTTTCCAATTGGATGAGCAGTTAACTACAAAAAGAGATAAGAATTTTTATAATTTTGTACTACCCTCCCATGCCGACTCTACGTTTTACGTCAATGTCATCCAAAATACGGGCTCTGCATATAAATTAGAATTAAAAACGAGCGGGTCAATTATTAACATAATGGAGAGTAGATACAATTTTATATTTTCATATTAGTTTATTTATTATAATGAATAAACGAGTCTAATGATGCCCTGAGCTCTTGATATTTATTAAATTATGCAAATTAATTGGCAACAACTTTTAAACATCGCGTCACCTTTGAATTGAGTGGATACTGTTACAATATCATCGTTAGTGATACAGGTATTTTTTTCATAACAAAATTTCAGGTTCGAATTTATGGCAATTTTATTACCAACGATTGGGACCTTAATATTCAGCACCCTGTGTAATTTTACATAATTTTTTGATATTAAGAGCGCTCCGGAGTGTGGTAAATTTGCGAATCGTAATTACTGTAATGTGAATCGTTATTTTAAAAAAAATTGGTTTTCACTATTATTTCTTTTGACATGCTAGAATTGTGGAAAATGAAGAAGATAATTAAAAATATATATATATATGCATTTATTTCCTTCAATTTTGTTTTTTTGGAGAAAATTTCAGCTTTCCATAAAGGGTATAATTTATTTAGGAATTATCCCTTTGACAGAATTAAAAAAAAATAGATTATATATTTTTAATTTGCAGGCTAATATATAAAGAAATTTTGCTGTTGAATTACAGTCAAGATTGTCCATTTCATTTTTCGTTCTCTCTCGAAGAGAATCCTTGGGAACGATGAAGGTACACAAGGATCGCGAATAGCCATAAAATTAATGTGTTTACAATTTACTACGCATAGGCGGACAGAGGAAATCCTTTTTAATTTTGATATAAAAAACATATTTATATTTTACGTGCGAATAAATAGTAAGTATATTTACTTTTTAGATTTGTATGGTGTATTATTATATACATTTTTTGGTTTTTTAAAATGGGAGGAATGGTTAAGAGGTCGATGGAACTCAAATGTATGTTTTAACATTATCAGCAAAAACAAAAAATCGTAGACTATGTTATGATAAGTTTTCTAAAAAATGTATACCTAAGTACATTTTTATTAAAAATTTGTAAAATAAATAATATACAAATGTGGGAGGCGAGAAATTTTAAAATTATAAACAAATTAGGAGCGAATTTTGATTAAATGGTTTTAATGAAAAGATTTATAATTATTATTTTACAGATTTTTTTAACGTATTGTTGCGAAATATTTAAACTTTAATTTGTAATATGTAGGCTACTGATTTTCCTCAAATTTCGGATGAAAATTGTGCATCTTTAGAACTGTTGTTATGAGGCTTAAAACTTCAGAGAAATAGTTCCCAAAATGTGAATTTTTCGTCCGTTTGTCCATTTGATCATGTCCTTGTTCTCGGTGTCTATTAAATAAATAAAACAATTATTTATCGTTTGATTTGCTCTAACTCAAAAGCGGAACAATTAATTGGTGGTGTCATTTTTTTACTGCTCTATCAGTACACATTTATTAAGAAAAAATAAGGTCAAATTTTAATAAATATAGAAAATATGATTTTTCCCCAGGCTATGTCAACAAGATGCAGGGGAAATATAGCAAGAGAAAAACTTTTTATTTTTCGAAATAGATAACAAGTATATCGAAACGAAATAAAGATAAAGAACGAACGTAATTTTTATTTGATACTTCTTTTTATAGGATTACTAGCTTTCAAGAAAACTGCATATGAATTATTGTTGACAGGGTACTGCAATTAATTACTGTTAGATTTTCATGTTCTTCGTCATTAAATAAGTCTTCAGTCTCCAATGGTGCCACTCCTTCACTGTTAGTAAATTGTTCATAAAAACAAATTAACCACAAATTTAAAAAATATCCAAAGTAAATATTAGTCCTTGGCCGATTTATTGGGCATTTTATGTAGTTGTTGCAAATTTTATGGGAACTTTTTTGGAAATAAGGTTAATTTTAGGCAATTTGAATTTTATGATTCAAACTTAATTGGTGAAACACTCATCTGCATAAAATGAAGTAGGAAAAAAAGTGACCACATCCAACCTATTTGTGTCTTGAACCCGCGGCACTTTGATTTCGAGTAAAAATTATAGCCACAGCACCATCATACTCCAGTCAATCTGTACATTCATAGGGCGTAAAAAAACATCTAAGCATAGGAATATTTTTTTAAATACTAGGGTAGGTATGGCCCTTCATTAAGTTTTCAACTCGGGTGGGGCCACTTTGTCGCCATGTTGTCATAAATTAAGTTTTTTCGGAATAACTCTTTTCCTGTTGACCCTAACTTACTGTATTTGGTATGAATTTTGTAGAGGATAAAATTCTGGACAACTCTTGTGCACATTTTTTTGTACGATTAATAGTATAAAAGTTATAGGGTCGCAATAATTTATTTTATTCGCCAATTATATCTGTAATGAAGTGATTTCTTCCGGGCGTTGCCGTGGTTGTCAGAAACAATGGCCCTGAGCTAGCATTCTACTATACTTGTAATGCAAAAAAATACGTCAAACTGCCGAAGATGCCGATCTTTTAATTATTCAAACAGCCATCGAAATGTCCTTGGCATACGAAATTGAAAACTTGGATTCTTAATGAGGGCCATCTCTCCTAGAATACTATAAAAAATACTTCTGTCTAATGATCTTTCAAATGCTTATATTGACAGGAGTATCACTTTTGTTTAGATTATTATTAATTGTAAATTTCAACATATAATCTATCTAGATGAAAATCATATCGACTGTTGAATATTGTTATTGTGAAATGTATATTAGTAAAAATATATAAAAATAATGACAGGAAATAACATTTCACGAGATTTGTATTTAAATGATTAATACCTTTTTTATCTATTGGTCGATTTTGTTCAAAAACAATATACTTCCTCTAACTAACTTACTGCCAATTTGAATACAATCGTACTTTTCTTTCGTAAGCTATCGTGATTACAAAAAACGTATCGGATGGATAGGCGGGCGCATGGACAGCCAGACAAACAAACATTTTGATAATTGTTCAGAATTTGTTCATTAACACAGTGATATGATATGAAAATCTTTATGAGCGATATATATAGTTTTAGAAATGTGCCGACCAAATGCAGTATACTCTTCGTTTTCGCATTTGCGAAGAGTGTAATAATAATTTGATCAGTGAACTAATGTTATACGCATAGCATTCATTGGATAAAACAACTTACGTGCACTTTTAGTTTTACGAATGATTATATATACTTATTATTAATATATTTCCTTTAGTAGATATCTAAAGAGGAAAATTTTTCGAAAAATGAAATGCTACCTAAATTAACATTTAAAAACAAATGCGTTCTACCGGAATTGGTAGATCCATATTGTATAAAGGATTTGGAAATAATGAATTAAGTTAGAGAAAAAAAATTAGTTGTTTTGTTAATTAGAATATCTATACCTCGAGCAAAAAGTATTGACAGTGAAGCAATGCGAGTTGGGGATTTTAAAAGTGGATCGGTAAGTGCTTTAAGGGGTCTACACACGATCCAGCGGCAGGGACCCAGCCATGTCGGCATGCTTTGAACTCATTCGTAAAAGTGAACTGGTCCGCTGGAATTCCAATTATCTTCAAAGCGTACTGACAATGTCGGGTCCCTGCCGCTGGATCGTGTGTAGACACTTTTAGGATTCGCATGGCGTACACGACTGTCAGGCGGGCGTACACGACTGTCAGGCGGGCGTACCGGTACACTCTTGGTAGTCCCACTCGTAATCTTTTTATATATTTATACACACAGATATAAAAATGTACAAGATATCGAAATTGCAATATTGTGTCTCTTAGATTCAAACAAACTTTACGTAGATCACGTCATATATCAATTTTAGTTTAAAATGCTATTCAGGTGTTTCTAGTAAGACTGTTACAAAATAAACGAAAGTTTCAGTCGGACGTTGCCGATTGTGAATTCCTATTAAAAGAGATGACTTGTGCTAGGCGTAAAATTTTTATAACTTGGAAGATACGTAAAATAGCATAGCCCTACTGAAGTTGGGCCAAAATCCGTTATACAGGGGTCATCATCAGAGGCGCCTAAACAGTCAGGTATTAGAATTATATTTTGTTATAATTTCAGAGTATAATTTACTAAGGATTTTACTTACCTCGCTTACCGAAGGGAAATATAATTATGGATAAAGCGAAATATTATGTAGATTACAGAAATTGAGGTCATTTCTTTTGATCAGTTTATCTGTCTGTCTATGGACGCTATATTTGCAAAACTATTTAATGAAGAAAAGTAATATTTAATAGGTAGTCAATTCTATTGAAAACGAAGAAATAGGATATAATTTTATTGAAAAATTTACGGGACACTCAAAATAAATAATAAAACCAATGTGACAGACAAGACAGGCAGGATAATAATATTTGGCATGTAGCTAACGCAATGGCCATGAAAGAAACCTGCTATACTTTTAGTGTAAGCATGAAGAGTGGTCTTCCTAAAAAAGTAGTCGATTAAGAAAACAAGGAAAATGGAGGAAAATTATATTTAGGGTGTAGTTGACAATATTCCCAAGGAAGGAAACCATATAATACTGTTAATGAATAGAAAAGTTTACTCCGTGGTTAGTGTTCACCCAAAAGAAAATATAAGGATATACAAGATATCGAGTCTTCAATATTGTGTCTCTCAGATCATATGCAAGTGAAAGTGCAATAGGACTTTGCCGACTGCGAATGCCTATTTAAACAGTAAAAATAAAAAATGTTGGTTTTGTAGTTAATCTCAGTGGCACCACATAAAAGTAAATTGAGCCGTATTAAAGCAAAATATTAATCAAATAGGTATTCGCAATCGGTCGTGTCGCCCACTCCCGACTGCAACTTCTACTTGATAATTATGTATTATTTATTATAATATGTATTTAATTATATAACCTTATCTTTAGTTTTCATTTATTTTTTAAACACTACTGATGGCGCAACTTTTAAAGAAAAATATTATATACTTAAACCCCGTTTTGCGCTAACAATAAAAAAACTAAATATTTAATTGCTTTATTTAATTTACTTTTGTGTTCATTATTAATAATGCTGATAATTTGATTGAGATATATTAATACATATTTTACAAGGTATAACACGCCTATGACTTATTGAAAATAGTTGTTAAAACTCTCGGCGACGCGCAATTAAGTAAACAAAAAATCCATAAAGAAAGGTCGTAAAATCATTTAATGAGAACACATATTTGATATAAAATATTTACAACGTATCTAGCCATTTGTCTAACAATACAATTGAGATAGAAAACTGTGATGACGTCATCGACTCCGGACAACTCTTAATGTGTAAAATTACCATATTATTACTGAATGTTACGTTAATAATTTATATCTAGTGTAACTGATTAATACAAGTGGTAGTTTTCAAAATTTACCCAGTAATTTTAAGAATAATGGGCACTTTGTTCGGTCATTATTTTTTCAAGGCGATAAATTTTTTTTTTTGATTTCTATTTGCACCCCCGCCCCATGAGGCGATAAAAAGTAGTGGTCGCGGAGTTCGAAGGGATATTTTTGTACTTTAGTATGAAGAAAGTCCGTGAAATTTCCGTGATTACCTCAGGAAACGGCGCCAAAAAGTGCTCCCGCCCGGGTGGAAAATTTACCTTGAACCGCCCCTGACTACAGAATACAACACAAATTCAGCAAAACTCTGAAAAATAAATAATAAAATAATCTTCCATTAAACAAAAAATAATTTAAAAGTCTTTGTTTAATTATTCTATAATTTCTGTGATGAATGAAATGTTTGGATGTAGAGTAGACTGTTAATAAAATTTAATGTTCTGTGTATTCCTTGAGTCCCTCCTGAATAACAAATTAGAATATCATTTACAATATCTATACCAAAAGACGATTTCTTGTGATAAAGGGGATTTAAAAATAGTTTTCTCAATATCTTCCATAAGAAGTTCTGCCATAAGAGGACTCAGTGAGGAAACCATTGCTAGGCCTTGTTTTTTTATACAGAATCTGTTGTCAAGCTGAAAATAGTTTTCACTTAGGCAGAGTGCAAATACCTAACATAACATTTGGTCCTTCGAGCCGGATTAAATCCAAAACAGCCGACACAATCGTGCACTACTTTTCGCACTAAATTACAACCAGAATAGGTCAGAAACGTTCTCTCGTGGGCGCTAGCAATGTTTGCGGGCTTACATGTAGTAATCTGAGATGCTCATGTCTCGCTATTAATACTGCAAGGTGGTGTTAGGCTGCTGATAACACTACCTGGTGCTATTTTAAAATAATAATGTATTGTATTTTCTATATGCCAATGTCTATTTAAAAAGACTTCTAACATGCAATTAAAATACCTTAAAACAAACAAGAATTTGTATGTTTTATTGCAAAACATAACATGAATATATTATTGTTCTTAGCGTCTAGCATTTTTTTGATAATTCCGAGACACTCACACTCACGTGTAATTTCAATCAAATCAAAATAAAGTCAAACCTGCCTATTCTGCAATGTCTGAGTGTCTCCCGTGCGTGGTCTCGTGACCACCCGGCAAATACGACAGGGTCTATAACACGTTTATTGGTTATTTATTATTCTAATTAAGTAAAAGATGCAGGCTACTGCTGTGGAAACAATTGCTGCGCCTCAGGTAAAGAAAATAATAATAATAATTTGTTTTTACGCCTTCATCTCAATTACCCCTATAAGACTTGTTTTGTCTAATTTATAATTAGCAGATTAATTGCTAATTGAACGAAGAATTTTCAAGAGGTAAACGCTCATTCAAGTGGAAGGAAATGTTGTAGTCTGCCCAGTGCATATAATTAACGCGAAGAAATATACAATTAAAATGTTAAAAACTTCAAAAAATTTCAGCATGCTTGTCCTGAGTAACCGGTATACTCGAGGATATGAAAAATTTGAATGAAAATAATTATTTAGACATTTTAAATAATTTTGTTGTCCGTAAACCGTACGTCGAAATTTTAGAATTTAAAAAAATATACTTTTTCTGAAATCGATCGGCAATGTCTACATTTTCGGCGCGATTTCAGATCGAAAAATGCACAATTCCAGTATTTTAGTTAGTTGCTAAGAAACTATCAAAAAACAGACCGGAAAAGATCCGTTGCCAAGCAACGATCAACAAAACTGTACGGGAAAGTAACATTCCCGTACGGTTTCTTATGTATATTTTAGACAGTAAATAAATACACGCAGTCAAACCAACTCACATTAAAATTGCATTTATTAGTAAGCAGTTAGATTGTAATGGCATTAATACAAATTCCTTAATTGATAATAATATTGATTGTGATTTCAGAAAACATAGTATGTGTACTTCGGTGTGAAAGCACATTCCCGGACGACGATGCAAGCAAACATCGAAGAAATGTATTGCTTTCACACCTAAATACACAATATACTATTTTCGACTAGATGGATATCCCGCACATTCTGAAATTATATTGTTTTGTAGTGACATTGTCTACCTGCTGGCAAAGACAATGACAAGAAGAAATCAATAAAAATACCTGAGAAGGAAACAAACGTCATAAGATGAATTCTAACTATTTTATTTGTATTAATAATAAACGCGCATGTTGGTAATCTACATGCTAATCATTTTAATTATTTTTTACTTTACTAGTTGCTATAGAATGAGAGTCTTGCTCAGTAAGATACATCAAAGTAAGGTAAAGTAGAGAAATACACTATTTTCTTATGTCAATCTTCAAGTAAATATTGAATCCAAATTAAATCCGAACTAATCGGTATCAATCAGTACATGGCACCAAAACTGATTTTATAAGCATATCTATATCCATACACAAGGCGGCAAGGCATCTTACAAATACCTACGCGTCAGACGGCTCTCGCTGCTGACAACAAGCATGACCCAAATCCAACCCAGCGAAGACGTAGGTATGTTTCCCGGGAGTGCCTACCCTACGCCGGTAAATCAAGTCAATTAAATCAAGATGCATGTACTGCACAGTCTACAATTCGAGTTCGACAATGGATAGACAGCCACTTCCCAGAAATGAATGCCTGCTATGGACTAATAGTGTGGCCGGCACGGTCGTCAGATCTAACCCCATTAGATTACTTCTTATGGTGGTATTTGAAGAAAACAGTCTACGCACACGATTTCGAAGACAACGTAGATTTGCTAAAGCAAATAATTAATTGTGGATGCTGTTGCAACTACAAATGAAGATGTAATCTCATCTATATTTCAAGAATTTAGAAAAATACGTACTAGAAGGAGGTCTTCGTATTTAAGCTTTTTTTCAGTTTTGTAAAAACTTTGTTAGATAAAATTTTCCAAAAAAATTTAAAAAACACTCAGTTTCAGTTCTCGAACGTATGTAAAATAGCATTGTAGAATACTTACTATTGAAATTGTGTCATAGACATACAGGGTGATCGCTAGTGCCGTGTAAACCGTCATGATTTATAACTATGTGTTATAATAATTTTAGAGCAAAATGTTACTAAGGTTTTTGATTAAGCACACAAAATTACGAGGAAGTGCAAGATGTGGGCCACTCCAGACTGCAACATCTACCCTTTGCTATGTTTGTAATGACCAGGGCTCAGGAATTTTATCTCGGCGACAGAGACAGCTCTCATATAGACATAATATTATATTGCAAACATCTACTGAAACATTCAGAAAAACGACAAGATGGTGAAATATTCACCATTGCCAGCTGAAATGATTTTTGGTAATAAATTTAACCTAAAAACGGTAATGGTTCTTACAAAATCATGTAGTACATGATGTTCTTTCCAGATCCTTTTTGTTGCTACGCTACGCTGATGAGGAACAATAATTTCGAAACACGTGTCCGTAGCTGCTTCGTGTTTCCTCTTTGGGGTATAAGGCGTTATTTTCCTCACTATTTTTTTTTGATCCTATTAATTCCTTCCTATTTTATTTGACTCGCCAAGTTGAAATATTACAGTCCACATGGGGCTCTATGTACCGACTGTCGGTGAAGGTCTTAAATAGACCTTCAATTATTGTTTCTATCTGTCCTTTCCAGATCCTTTTTGTTGCTACGCTACGCTGATGAGGAACAATAATTCCGAAACACGTGTCCGTAGCTGCTTCGTGTTTCCTCTTTGGGGTATAAGGCGTTATTTTCCTCACTATTTTTTTTGTACATAATAATATCTATCAAATAAAAAAACAATTTTTAATCAAACACATACTTTCCTGTTCTGTTTAATATGTGTGGCGTGTTTATTATGTTAATTTTACTTCTACATCCAGTGGAAGTATAGTAACGACAAAAAAAAATTTTGAAAATTTTTATTGTTCAAATAGGCTTAGAATGTTATGAAACGTCGAGATTTTAAGTTTGAGCAAAAAAAAATGTGTCTGTCTGTCTAACTTTTTTGTGCGCACGATTACTCTGGAACCGTTTGAGCCATTGAATTGTAGGTACACTTATGTATTTTAATGTGATCTGGAACTAGATTATATTTTCACCTTATTCCGTTGGAGGCAGTGCCGGTTTTAGATACAAATTGCCCCTAAGCCCAGGTCAGTTTTGCGTCCCCCTCCCGCTTGCTATTATTAGTTTATGGACAGGGGACAAAAACTTCTTTTTAGTCCGAAAATAAGAATTGGGGGAGAAATCCAAAAAAACTTTTTTTTAGTTCAAACAAATTTTTTCAAGAGCGGGGGGAGAAATCCAAGCAAAACTTTTTAGTTCGAAAATTTTTTTTATGTTTATGGGCACTAACCAATAAGACGAAAGACAATGGCGCCTCCCACAAAGTGGCACCTCTAGGCCCGGGCCTATGAGGCCTAGTCACAAAACCGGCCCTGGTTGGAGGTTTGGGGGGTAAATTGGGGTAAATGATAAGGTAAATAGATAAATCAAGCAGATGAGGGTCCATGGAATTGGTATTTAGTATATACAAAAGAAGCTATAAGGTCTCAAAAAAATTTTTTCATTAGCCACCCCCATTACCACCCCCACCCCATAATTAAAGGGGTGAAAAAAATATATGATTTAATGTGTACAAGAACCAAAAACCTCGAAATATTTTTTTACTTCAACTTTGAGCAAATTCGTTCCGGTGTTCCTCAAGGTTCAATTTTGGGCCCACTGTTATTTTCAGAATGTATGTTAAACGTTCAGCATACTCCAAGTTTCTGTAAACAATACAATATATATGTACATGAATGATTTTGAGTTATATCTAAGCTGTAATGATCTAATAGAAATCCAATAAGATGCAGCTATTAAAACTAATACTAATATCTTGACAATATTATGACCTGATCAAATAATAACTGTATATTGCTAAATGGATTTAAAAGCCAGTATATTGTGTTTGGTACTTCCAAATATCGCAGAACCTATAGCTGATCACAGTATAAAGTTGGATCAAAATATATGATGTAGAACCATTGGTCAAAAATTTAAGTTTCAGGCGAGACGAAATGCTAAGCAAAGCTTGTTGACACGATGTATA
Source organism: Rutpela maculata (assembly GCA_936432065.2). Lineage (NCBI taxonomy): Eukaryota > Metazoa > Arthropoda > Insecta > Coleoptera > Cerambycidae > Rutpela > Rutpela maculata. The sequence continues at coordinate 6,465,026 of OW386292.2, forward strand.
AGAAAGGATATTTTAAACGTTAAAACAGTTATCGTCTCTTAAAGATAGCCTAGATAGGAAAGCTAAAACCATGTTTGTAAAGAGTCTTGTATTAAGCCATGTAAACTATGCAGACATTGTTAATGGACAATGTCATAATGATGTAAACCGGTTTCGTGTATAAAAATTGCAAAATAATTGTATTCCCATCACCCATGTCCCATAGAGAAGTCATATTTACCGCGATTTAAGGATGCTAAAAATGACTGAGAGGTTTCTAACAACACAAGGGCGGATCTGGACCTTGAGCTTGGGGGGTAACACTGAACCCAAAATTTTTTGATGAGCGGGGGGGGGGGAGAAAATCGAAAAATTTTCGTCCCAAATTTTTTTTGAAGAACGGGGGGGAGAAATCCGAAAAAAAAATTTACAATAAAAGTTTCTTGGGGGGGGGGGTAATTACCCTATTAAAAAATTTTTTCTTCCCAAAATTAACAAAAACCATAACATTTTAAAACAAAAGTTGATGATTTACAGAATCTTGGGGGGGGGGTAATTACCCCGTTACCCCCCATAAATCCGCGTCTGTAACAACGACAACAACAAATATCGGTAAAATGCTTTCAGTATTCGCTAGCAATCTAAATTATAAATTGGTGCTGCTCTTCATCTGTTGTTAATCTGTTGTTATATTCGTCTATTAATTTAATACCTCTTTCAGCTGTATTGTTTACAACTTTTAACTTTTTAATAACGTTAAAACAAGTTTTGTACTGCTGATTAGTCTCCCAGGTTTGAGGATCGTCACTAAGAAATTTGGTAGAGAGTTTAAATCGTAAAAAAAATTGTGCCCGAGGAAATAAAATGACATATTTCCTTATTTGTATCTCATCAATACTGCTAAATTTGAATCGTTTATTGCCTTCTTCAAATAAGTCTCCTTTTGCTAAAGCCTTAACCATGCCCTTTTTAGCATCTATGGAAATATGTATCATCATCAAAGAAAGATAGAACAGAAGCTTCAGGAGTTAAATACCACAAATGGTTTTGAATTTTTGAAATTGCACTTTGAGACCTAGCAGGATCAATGCTTTTATAGTTCGTAAGACTTTTTATAAATTGAAGATCATGAAATGGAGCTTTATGTGGAGAAGCAGCTATAAACGTATATTTTAACAATACCAATTCAATAATGCTTTTTGCTTCTTTTGCTGTTAACTTAAATTCATCTCTAAATAAAAATGTCTTTAAGCAGTAGATTTTTGCCAACCAGCGTGCGTGGTGGAAAGCCCCAAAAGTGCGAATATTTATTTGATTATCTGTTTTGCCTAGAAATAACCGAGTCATATTTAAAAATTCTTTATAGTCATCGAGAAGTTGTTTCGTCTTTAAACCGTTCTCTACAAAATCAAGAATATCGAGACTATCATTTTGTAATATTTGTAATATTTGTAATCCTCCATTGCAGCTTTAAATTTGGTATGATCAATTTTAGGCCAACCCTGTTTAAATAATGGAACATCAGGGCCACTATAGGAAGGCATTTTCACATTAAAAACACTTTTTAAAATAATTTCATAAATGTGATGTCTACAAGGCAAATATTATAGTAAATTTCACCGACAGTTTCAATGTTTCACCTGTAAATTTATCTCTATGTGATTGTAATGTAACCTAAAGTCTGTATCAAAATAGTTTGTACTTCATCCTTTTGTGAAAACTGTATGCTTCTTACACAATAAAAATTTTTGAATTTGGTTAATTGGTTTTACAAAAGTTGCTAGAAGAACGCTTTAAGACCAAGCATAAAAGTAAAACTCTCAAGGCTTTGTTGAGCTTTAAAAAAACATATGGTATGTAATGGTATCTTAAGATTAATTACCTATATAAAGTTAGTATTAGCTACTAGTAATGAACTATTTTTAGCAGCAAATATAGTTAAACCAAACAAGTTTCCATAGAACTTTTTTATAACTCTCCTTCAATTAATTGCATTTGGTACAGCAATTTTAATATTGTAATTATTTAAGTTACAACAAAAACCTTTTTAAAACAACTTGTATGTACATTTTCGTTCTTAGAAAAAATATCTCAAATTATTAAATCCAAATCAACCAGAAAAACAGCAAAGTATGTCTCCTAAACCATAGCTGATAGAAACCTCAAACTTTGTCTATACATCGTCCTTTTTGTACAAAACACCTTCTTTACGTCTAAACCCCCCTGCAACTTTCACTTTTTGCGTAAAAAAATCGTCCTATTCTCCTACACCTCCAATTATCCTAGACATTACCCTACCAATGGTCGCTATATCGGGCGGTACGGTGGGCGTGGCTCGGTTTCCCCTCTTCAAAATCTGATCCAATACGGTCGGCTGCGAGAGGCTAGGCCGACGATCCAGCCGCGGGTAGGGAGCTTATGGAGCCCAGATATTGCATACCTCCTCGATGCTTTACTGCTGCTTGCCTGCTACCAGGGTTTATGACCTTGTGTTTATGTTAGCGTGGTTCGAGTTGCTGTTGCTAGGCGACATTTTGATACAGCCTTGGCCCCGTTATAATTGTTTTTTGAGGTTGACAATGCTGAGTTGGTGTGTGCTAGGCACGGGCTGGTTTAGAGGATTCCCGTTGGCCTCTGTTTAATCGAGGTAGTTGACTTGTTTTTTGCTATTTTTTTTATTAACTGTTTACTGCAAGTTATTTATGCGCGTTTTCCTTAATTTTAGGTGCTGCTCTAGAGTTATGCTCAATTTTTAAAACGTTTTTAGATTAAATTTCATTTAAAGCAGTAAAAATTCTAAAAAATAAAATCACTTTTTAAATTGAAATATTTATACGGCCACATCGCACTTACTTTCTCGTGCGACTAAAAATAGTATAACCTATTGGTTTATCAGGAGTAAAAGTGATACCTACTTATGTGACGAGTGTGTAGGTTTGCTGGACCAACGAAGTGAGTCCGGCAATTACAGTCACAACTACGAATAAAACATGCTATTTTTCTTCAAACGTCGCCGTCGATTAGCTATGAAAAAAATAAAGATAAAAAATCTCGAATTTCACTACTAAAAACGCATTGTGTTAATATCGCATGGCCGGCGTATTAAATAAAATAATACGTGTTGCTATGGATATTACATTACTTTTTCTGCCGTTCACAGCGTCACAAATGGTATATTAACTCAACGAGCGGTAATGTAGGTATCACGCAGATGAAGTTTACAGCACGAGCCGAAGGCAAGTCACAGACTAAAACAATCAGATGTTTCACTTAATAGTATTCCCTATGTAACAAGTTTCATTTTTTGTGATGTGACGTTACCTGCCACGATTCTGCGCAGAAGTCATAAACAGAGAAACCTCGCGGTTGACATGGAAGTTAAGACCAGCGAGTATATTCTCATAGGAGGGTGTTTAGTACTGAAATCTCGGAGACGGAAGTCGTCAACATCGCCTACAGCGGTGATATTAATTATTTTCAAACGTGGTGTATTGTATTGAAGGTTAGAGTTGTTATTGTACATTTAAGTGGTTTTTTGAGTATCTATTAGGTCACTTTTAATTATTGTTACGCATCATAAGCTCCCTCCTGTGACTCTATTCTCGCTGGTTAAGACTGATTGGACAATGCGCAGATCACGACACAAATTTGTACCTGCTGGGAGTTGATTTATTATCTAAACCATGATACGTCATAAGTGAAATATCTGATTTGTTTTAGTCTGTGGGCAAGTGCTGCAATTCATCAAGTGAGTTATTAGTTATTACCATTATAGCAAGTTGAATACCTACTATACTTTATCTACGATTATAACAATAAATATTAAATTGAGAAATTTTTGTTTAAATTACTCAGTTTGTTTTGTTTGTTTATTAATAAAATTAATTGTAAAATTTAATTTTTATACATCCGTTTATATTTGTTGTCTTCAAAGATTTAGCCACCTTTAAGCGGAGGTAGAATGTGATTTTTAATCGAAATAGTGCATAAACTGCTTGTAGACTCTTATTAGGATATGTACTAATTAATGAACTGCTGCTGAATTTTTTGCTACTATCAGAATTTTGATTTTTGTTTTTTTTTTTTTCGTTTCGGAGATAACTACTGAAATGTTGGCCATGTACGGCAAAAAATCGCAAATTTTGAGTTTCTACAGTTGGCAACTTTTTAATCTTGGCTCCTACGCCTTGTTGATTTAAATAGAATTAAATTTGCTAAAACTCTTTTTTTATTTTTTGAATTCCGACAAAAATGAAGGAATTAGAGACAGCTTATGTAAAGAGAATTGATTGAGCTTTCCGACGCTTTTTTAGTTTTCTCTCTAACAGAAAAAAAACAAGACTCAATCTGATTTGGCCCACCAAGTGCTGGTGCTTCGAGCTGCGGGGGACTAGGTTTGACAGCGCCGCAGGCGAAGATTTTTCAGGATATTCAAGGTCATTGTGTTTTTCTACCACAAAACTACATAACGTCATTAGAATATTGACCATTTGTGGGATGGGATGTATGTGTAGCTTCGTCCTCGTGTGTGAGGCAAGTCTTGTCTGTGTCTGTCTCCTTCTCTTTCGACCTCGACAACCACTATTTCATAAAGCTCTCCATCTTCTCTTTTTATGCAGGCAGAGTGGGAGATTTATTAGAAATTAGAAGGAGCAAAAGAATTGAATTTATCTTAAGTTTTGGATCCCCAAAAAGTTCCATTTTCATTAATAAAGGTACTATATTACAAAAAAAACTTAATTTAGATTCAGAAGGAATATAAATAAACAAATTGTAAAAGAAGGTATTTAACACATTAATACAACAATAAGAGCTTTTTAGGAAACCAACGAAATGTAAATATTTCACAGGAGACCACAAAATATTTTTGCGAGTTGCCACGGACCAGACCCATAATGGTGTAGCATGGGGTCGCTGAAGCCGAATCTGAAACTTATTTTGCTCTGTCACGTCAGGATTTGTTTTTAAATTAAGAACAATTTTTTTTACTTCATATACCAGAATATTCGAAGATTCGGTAATATCAATTTACAAACGTGGTATTAGTTTTGAGGTAACATTCACATGGTGCCCAACATAAAGAGAATTTCGCAATTTCCTTCACTATGTAGAAGTTAAATAAATAAAAGAAGATACTAAAAAGGTTGAAAAAAAAATTATTTTCAGTAAATTTTCAAAAAATATCTCTAAAACGTAAGAAATATAATTTCACTCAGTTTTACAAATATCTGTCTATCTAATAGTTGAAAGTGGCAAGGAACTGTACCTAGTACAGTAACTAGAGGTTTTAACTTCGGAATAATGGTATGTTGAACGGATTTCGTTCATTTTTCGCAGTATTATATATAAATGCTTTACAGAAAAGTTTCTATATTGTACGAGGGCTTGCTAATTTATAGGAGATGGATGCTATCCCTTCTCCGGGGGTGGCACTTAAAAAATATATATATTTATTGGAGCTGAAAAAGAATCAAATGTTAAGAAGAAAAGGTTCTATGCAATTTTTCACATAAATTGATAGTTTTTAAGTTATAACGACTTCAAAATTGCGATTTTAGCTTAAAAAAAAGGTATTTCCAAACGGCTTTCGTCAAGTATCTCGAAAAGTATTACTTTATCGAAACAATGTTACAGACTAATTACAGAAAGTACAAACTGGGAATTAATTATATTTTTTGTTTATTGATGTAGGATTAATGATTTCGGAGATATTTAAGTTTATATTTTGCATCAAAGTGTTTCGAAATTACTTTTAAAGATTAAAATGCATTTTTTTAAAGGAAGTGCTTTAAATAAGCAAAGAAAAATGAGCGTCTAGGTAATGCTACATTTTAACGAAACACTGTATTTGAGATTATTTTTTTTAAATTACTAGCTAATTAGAGTAACAAAATGGCGACCTTTTTATATAAAAAAAAATATAAATACGCACATGTTTCCGTCTTAACTTCATAACTTATCTCTTATGCTACAGAAACGAGTAAAAAATAATTTGAAAGCGCAATGAACTGTCTTTAATTTCTTTCTTAGCATGTGTACGTAAGTGTCAATTTCTGAGATATTTAACATTTAAACTGCATTTTCGTCGGGTGCCATTTGTAAACTTTCATATCTCCGAAACTATGTAAATAAATAAAAAACCGAAATTCCTTATCAGTTTATGAGCTTTATTTTTGGTCTCTACTCATTTTTCAATAAAACTAATATTTATTGAGATATTTGGAAAAGGAAAAAAAATACGTTTTATCGAAAATACCTTTATAGTTTAAACTGTAGTTTTTTTCTAAAGCAAGTGCTGTATACAAACAAAAAAATTTGAGCATCTACCCCATGCTATATATTAATGAGAAAGTGTTTCAAATTTCTTTTTTTTACTGGCTAATTACAGTAACAAAATGGCGACGTTGTTATTAAAAAAATGTATAGACGCACATTGCTTCGGTCATAACTTCTTTGTTTTTTATGCTACAGAAACCAATAAAAAACAGTTGAAAGCTTAATTAATAACCTATTATTAACCTTTTCAGGATTTTGCGTGTGTAATTCTCTCATCTAGTGAGGATTTTTCATTAGCCCAGTAGCGACAGTTTTGACGATTAACATGGCCATTAAGAGTAAAAGCGGACTCATCCGAAAACAAAACATTTTCTAGTTGGATAACATCGTTATCTAACTTTTGCATTCTTTTTCACAAAAATACGTTCTTCTATCAAAATCGTCTTCACTTTTCACTAAGCTCCTGAGTTGGAGTTAGTTTATAGGCAGGGCTGGCTCCAGGTATTTTATATAAATAACATTAGGGCAGGCCTGTAGCTAGAAAGTGCTTTCAGGGCGGGCAAACAATTTTTCAGGACGGGCCCGTAAAAAATTCCGAAAAACTTTTTGATGAGCGGGAGGGATAAATCCAAAAAAAATTTTTGATGGGCGGGGAGAAAAAAATTTTTTTTATACGAAAAATTTTTTGATGAGCGAGGGGGAGAAATCCAAAAAAAATTTTCTTTGTCCGAAACATTTTTTAATAAAGGAAATCCAAAAAAAACTTTTTACCCAATCTCTTTCAAAATATTAAAAAGACAGTTAAAATTGCCCCCATTACGATCACCGTAGGTCGGGCGAAACTTATTCCAGGACGGGCATCGCCCGTCCTGCCCCCCCCCTCCTAGCTACAGGCCTGCTTAGGTCGAGATAAAAATGAGACAAAATGACATTTTTCAATTTTTAGGTTACTTAGAATCGAGTTATATTTAATGAAAGATTGGTGTCATATGTAAAAATGACAGGAAAAACTATATTGCTATTTATTTTTTTTTTACTAAAAAGTACCGTTAATTGATAAAAAAAAATAAACAGTGTCTCATTTTTACCCTCCACGAAATACACGTGATTTATTCCTATTCTTATTGACGTCCTACAAATGGAAGTGCAAAAATAAGCCAGAGGAGGTTTTTTTTTATACGCAATTTATTCAGATTTTTTACTAAACAAGAAGGGGCTTGCAGAAGGGCTAGCTTCTACTAAATTAGGAAGCTGAAATGTGCCTGCTTCAGTCTTCCCATTTGGTCTCTTTAGTACCTTTTTCACCCCGCTTTTAATTTTTTCGTTGAAATCAATTTTTTAATGATTTAAAACTAGCAGATTAATAAACTTGATTACAAAATGTGAAGAATGACACTTCTAGTTGACGTCTGTCAAATACGGACAATGCAAATAGAGCAGCTGTAAAATCCCCAAGAAAGTACTAAGGTGCGTTCAAAAATTTTTAAAAAGTTTACTGAATATTTTTTCCCGCATTAACAGTAGGCATAGGAACTGATTGGATAACATAAAACAGTTCTGAATGTACAAGACAAACTTGAATAAAAAAATTAAGTTTAATTTATTTCAATCTGGGTTGGATATCACCTTGTCTTTTATTTACCCCGCCTGACCCTGTCTTTTCAATCCGTTGTTTTTTAAACATTTTAAGAGTCACCTACTGAATATTCTTGATGGTTTGTTTTTTTAGTTATAAGGTTTATAGCAATTTTTGGATTTTTAGCAATATGATTACTGTATTTAAAAGGGTTAAATAAAATAATTGAAAAAATTAACCGTATTGAAACTTAAAAAAAATACCACACCACAGACATTAGACAAGAAATAAAATCACATATAAGAAACATAATGTATGTATGTACCCTACTTTATATACAAGAAAAACTAACAATAACAAATTATTTATATGAAGTTAACATTATTATTACTATATTAGTGAAACAATTGTTTCCTAGCTTTTTCATATTTTTTGCTATCTGTGGATTTGAAGAATTTGCCGCCCCTAGAATTTTGCCGCCCGCTTCGCCCCCCCCCCCCCCCTAGAGCCAGCTCTGTTTATAGAGATGCATTTTATCTTCTCTTAATTTGCGAATAACTGAGGAATGGGAAACATTAAATGCTGAAACTGCTAGTCGAATTGAACTATGTGGGTTTTCTTCAAACTCAAGCAGTATATCTAATTTGGTATCGTTACTCATTGCACTGGAAGCTTCTTTTTTTATCTCGTACATGTCCATTTTCGCGAAACTGCTTTTCGATTTTGTTAATTGTACCTGGGATATAGGCGGCAAATCAGGAAATCTTTCTTGAAATAGGTGAGCAACTTCGTCCTGTGATCGCATTCTATATCCGTAACCAACTCTCTCACATGGGGGTATATGATGGTGAAAGCTGATCAAAAGTCGAAAATCTAAAACTTGGTTTCACTCGGTAAATACCACATGTTGTGAAGTACATAAAGTATGACGTCATTTATACTGCACAAAACAAAGCATGCACGAGCAGGTTGTCTGGGAGCCCAGTCGGAACTCTACTGTTTCACGTTTTGTTGTTACCTGCTCTCGTGTAAAAGAACTTTCATTGTAAATTTTAGACAATTTTGTGTGCGATTGTAGAATTTTCTGTTCTGGATTCTAATATAAAAAGTATGTAAGTTTAAAAATTTATTTTTTTAAGCCAGTAAATGCTTTGATTACTTTATTATTAATTTAAACACAAACTAACTAAAAATAAAAAAAAATTATTAGAAACTGGAAGGCTTTTAACTAACTTCCAAAGCTTTCCAAGGCACAATTTTGATTTGCTTTTGAACAGTGTCGGTTTTAGATATAAATTACCCCTAGGCCCAGGTCAGTTTTGCGCCCCCCTCCCGCTTGATATTAGTTTATGGGCAGGGGGCAAAAACTTTTTTTTAGTCTAGAAAAATTTTTTGTAGAGTGGGGGGGGGGAGAAATCCAAGAAAAACTTTTTTTTAGTCCGAAAAAATTTTTTAAAGAGCGGGAGGGGGGGGGGAAATAAAAAAAAAAATTTTTTTAGGTCCGAATTTTTTTTTTTTTCTATTTGTAGGCACTAACCACTAAGATGAAAGACAATGGCGCCCCCCACTAAGTGACGCCCCTAGGCCCGGACCTATGAGACCCAGTCACAAAACCGGCCCTGCTTTTGAAATAAGATATATGGAGAACTGTCTTCAAAAGAAAAAAGTTCCCAAAACATTCAACTTTTTTTAATATGTTTCTTTTTGAAAGATAGGTCCGAAAAAATAAAATTATGCTTCTTATCTACATTGTCTTTGTTATTTTTTTTTTTTATTATTAAAACACACTGAAAATAAATAATATAAAATTAGTTAAGAAAGGCGTTAAAAATGAAAAAACAAAGATAAATAATTTTGATCAACTTTCACCCTCAAATACCCCCATGTGCATCTGTAAAATTATTTATTTTATGCGTTTCGTTTAAATAAACCATGTTTAGAAATTGCAGTTAGTAAAATTCAAACAATACGCAAAACACTGACAACTATTTATTGACAACTATGACAACTATTTATTGCTGTCAATCGCTACGGCGCGGCGCGGCGTTTCCAATAAAACTGGCAATGCCAGCTATGAAGAATTTTGATGTTTTTATGTCTTCTTTTTTTAGTTGATAATGTTGAAAAAGAACACTGAAATTGTTCTTGCTAGCCTGCAAGAACAAAACTCTGTAAGTTTTTATGATTTTCGTTTGTTGTAGCTAATTTTGTCAAACAGACTGTTAATTTTTGCAGTAAATATTAAAACCATGGCATTTTTGAATAGAGAATGAAAAACCTTTCAAATAAGGTTATCACAAGCCCCTACTTCCCATTTAAAAATTTAGGGCAACTGCCACTCGAATGGGGTTGAATTTAGGGATGTTTGTAAGTTGCAGGATGTCATTTCAGAATCCAAAATCGACGTGTCTCGGGATTTTTTTATAAATATGCACAATAATTGAGATACTGAATTTATTCCATTTGGCTGTTCCAAACTATATTATGTAGTCGCAACTACTCAAAAATCGTTATAATACAAACAATACAGTTTGTTTTTGATTTAATTTACAAGTCATGGAAATGTACGCAATCCTTAATCTATCTAGGCCTAGGCGTTTTCATAATTACAGTTTACACATAAGCTGCGCTCCACATAGTAATAATCCTGACAATAAAACATGCATCTAATACATCGGTTCGTATAAAATGGAATCACCATCAAGCACAGCCCTTCCAGATACGCGTTCCAACTGGGATGACTCATGTCCCTGTGAGGGTGACTCTCCCCTACTTTAATAAACACATTTCTTATCTTCTTTTGGTGCTTTGTCCTTAGTATATTGTGCAAATAAGTGCATATTAAAAATATACATATTGCTGTCGTATACGAGTTTTAATATGAAAAGTATAACATTTTCTTGTAAATACTCAGTACTTATTATTATAGTGTGTGACAGGGTGGTACAAAATAATAGGAAAAGATCCCTATCATGTATAAAGTAGTACTTTCTGACAAGGAAACAATCACTAGATGCCCAATCGTTTTAATATAACTGATTAGTTTATAAGTTTATATTTTTCATAACAAATATACAGAGTGGATCATTAATAATAGGCTATAATTCAAGGGTAAATTCTTTAGACCAAAATATGAGGATATAACCAAACATGCTTTAATAAATTGTTGCTGTGGAAAAAGATACAGGAAGTCAAAATTGTAATTTGTTTTCTTTTTTTTCTTCTTTGGTGACGTCTTAGTTCTGTCATTTACGTGCAGTTTCATTATTTTGACATTTTGACAGAACTAAGACGTCACCAAAGCACACTTTTCAATAAATACAATTTGTCCTTTTAGAGCAGCGAAAAAGAGGTAAAATTGTGTCGTTTTTTTTTAATCAGCTTAGAACAAGATCAAACACAGTGGGTATTACCGACAACATCATTTTACACATAAAAACACGAAATACGACATTTTTTAGTGGTCACAGATATTCTTATTTAAAAAGAAGTGTAAAATTTAATTTTTCTTCAAATCATGTTTTTTTTGTACATCTATTATTGCCATATCTCAAAAATGAATTGAGCTATCGATGTGAACTTTTTTTTGTTATAAAACACACACTTAAGCTTCTAAGCTTCTTTCTATACATAGGATTGCTAATAAAAAAAAATGTGAACGTGCCAAAAACGTAGATGATCCTGAAAGTTTCAAGAATACGCCATCAAATTTTCACTAAGCGAGGAACTTTTTTGTTTTTGAAAATTTTGTGTAACATGCTATGTAGAAAATGAAGTCAATAGACTAAAAAAGTTTTTAGAAAAAACATATTTTCATTATTAGCAATAGTTTGCTAGTTATGAATTTTTTAGTAAGAACTGTCGAAGCGTACGCGCGCGGCACTTAAGAATAATAATGATTATGTATTGTGTGCAACGGAACTTTTCATTATTATTTTTTTATGTTTAGGACTGTTTTATCACGTTTTAGGATCTGAAAGGATAACTTACTTTTTCCAGTGGCGCGCATTAAGGACTAAGGTTGAAGGCAAAAAGGAATTAAAAATCTCAAATAAAGTATCTGGGATAAAAATGCATTGCATTGGGATCTCGGAAACGGTAAAAAATAATATTATAGTAAATGGAAAAAAAAAGTTGCGCAACTAGGGGGCTAATAAAATTCCATAAACAGAAGTTTAGGAAAAGTAATAATTTTGGAGTGTTTTGATAAAAAGTAAACTATCGAATTTTCCTTTTTTTGCGTTATTATTGGAGCTAAATAGAAAAGACAGTTTCTTAAAGCACTTTTTTTTGAACGTGTCTGACATTTCCTGTGCCAGAGTCCCTATCCGAAACTCCCATGCATTGCATTTTTACCCTAGATCCACACAATAATTGAGTAAACGTGTTATTTTTCGCCTAAATTAGGTAACAAAAAAGAAAAAAAAAATATCCTAAATTAAGTCTCTTTTAATTGCCGCAGCCCTAATTATTATAGAAACCCTCTTTCCATGGCTTGTGCACAAGTTTATCGTTCTCCTCTATTACTATGCCACATAAAATCCACTCCATTTTACAATGAAACTTAGATTGCTTTTTTATCTTAAATATTTCTTTAGCAGATAATCCACGCACAATTCGCACAATGGCCATACGTTCTACAATATAATACAAGTGATAATAAGGGAAAGAATAACGTTACACATTTTACTTCCACATCCAGTATAAGTATAGTATCGACAAAAATAATTTTGAAAATTTTTATTGTCCAAATAGACTTAGAACCTCATGAAACGTCGAGATTTTAAGTTTGAGCAAAAAAAATTCTGTCTGTCTGTCTGTAACTTTTTTTGTGCGCACGATTACTTCGGAACCGTTTAAGATATTGACTTGAAATTTGGTACACGTACCTATGTATTTTAACGAGATCTGGAACTAGATTATTCCGTTAAATGGGTTGGGGGGTAAATGGGGTAAATAGGCAAATCAAGCAAGTGAGAGTCCATAAAAATGGTATTTAGTATATATAAGAGAAGCTAAGGTCTCAAAATTTTTTTGGCATTAACCACCCCCATTACCAACTCCCACCCCATTATGCAAGGGGGCGAAAAAAATAAAATTGTCATTTAGTGTGTGTACAAGAACCAAAGGCCTCCTTTTTTTTACGTTATCCACCACTACTCATTGGCGCAACTAGAGGGGGGGCAGGGTGGGCCGGGCACACCCCAAACTAGCTACGGCCCACCCCAGAGGAAATAAAAATTATTAAATTATTAAATCTTTTACTTTTAAACGTCGTATGGTGTCAACATCACGATAAAACCATTCGAAACCAATAATATTTACATATTTGTATAGTTTTTTCATTTTATAATTTGACTGAAAGTGAAAAATAGTTTTATGCATATGCGTACGGCCGTGTCGATGAAATAGCTAAAATAGGATTTTCCCATCTAGGTATAATGGTAATTCAGAGGCGGTTTCTTCATAAGTGCTGCAGAGCTGCAGAACTACCAAAAATTCTGACCACAATTATTGGTAATTATGTTTAAACTGTTTTAATTCCAGGGGGGTGGCTCCGAGCATCGAAAGTTCAATGTAACATTAATTTCAAAATGTTACTATACACCAAAGGCGGCCTGTTCGCCTTTTGGCCAGCGTTGCCAGAGCACGATGACTTTTTTGTCAAGGTAAAGATCATTAAATGACCTTGGAATGACAAAAAATTTTCGCCTGCGGCGCTTTTGCCTAAAGGGGTTCCTCTAACCGCCCCATGTATACATATATATCTACAGAATAAGTATCTTATGCACGAGCCGCCACTGAACCTTGCGTTTCAAACACGGGGCCTGGCCACCCCCAGAAAAATTCTCTAGTTGCGCCAATGCCACTACTACCACCCCCCTTCCACCACCCTCAGCCCCCACTACCGATGTAGCATATCGTTTTATAGGTTTTTGGGGTAGACGATTTCAAATATTTTATTGTAAAAGTTCCATAAACAATTATTTCCACATTCAAATTTTTTTCGTTGTGAGAGACTTGGATAAAAGATCTGGATGTGGAAGTAGTGATTCCTTGGGCAGCGGTTTTATAATTTGACCTTCGACGAAAACGAATAACGTTGATCATACACCGCCCTGAGACTAGTTAGTTTCAGTGGACGCGGGCGTATTAATACTCAATTTCTGAAATTCGCGCGCTCCAAAAAAATCACTGTACCTAAACTATCAAAGACACAATAAGAATTATGCTATCAAAAACTTTTTTGGTCTTTTGGCTTTATTTTCTTCGCAGCATGTTGTACCAATTTTCCAAAAACAAAAAAGTTTGTATCTTAGTGAAAATTTGACTGCGTATTTTCTGAACTTTCAAGGTTATCTAAGTTTTTAACATGCTTAAAAATGTTTTAATTAACAATACTATACCCAGATAGAAGCGCTTAAGTGTGTGTTTTATAACAAAAAAAAGTTCATGTGGATAGCTCCATTCGTTTTTGAGATATGGCATTAGATGTTCAAAAAAACATGATTAAAAAAAAACAAAATTTCACACTTTTTCAAAAATAACAATGTCCGTGACCCCAGGCCTGTAGCTAGAAAGTGCTTTCAGGGCGGGCAAACAATTTTTCAGGACGGGCCCGTAAAAAAGTCCGAAAAATTTTTTGATGAGCGCGGGGGGGAAATCTAGAAAAAATTAGAACATTTTTACCCAATCTCTTTCAAAATATTCAAAAAACAGTTAAAATTGCCCCCATTACAATCACCGTAGGTCGGGCGAAACTTATTCCAGGACGGACACCGCCCCCCCCCCCCCTCCCCTAGCTACAGGCCTGCCGTGACCACTACAAAATGTCGTATTTCATGATTTCTAATGAACATCGACCTACTTAACGAAATGGTAGGTCTCAGTTTGTTCTAAAATTAAAAAAAAAAAAACTCGAGAAGGAAGCGACTTTTCCCCTGTTTTTTACTCCACAATTTTCAAATTGAGTTTGTTTTCAAATTATTCGACCACAACTTAAATTATCTATCCGACGATAATATCAAATGTCATATTTATCTCTAGAAAATGTGGTTAATTTTCGAAAAAATTTAATATATTTGTGAGGAGGCCATGAGAAACTATTAGCAACAACAACACTTAGAATATAAAATAATTTTTCTTCAAGCGTATTAAAATGTTTAAATTATGTCACCAAAAACAGAAGTAGAAGTAGGACATTGTTTTACTAGTAACAAAATGTTAGTACCGAACGCCACCGTAGTGGACATTGTTTTACTAGTAACATAATGTTAGTTCCGAAAGCGCCACCGCAGTGGGTATTGTTTTACTAGTAACATAATGTTAATACCGAAAGCCACCGGTGGCGCGCTATCCACTAGCCACTTCTCATATTGTGTCAACATGTAAGACTGTAGTTTGAATATTTGTACATTTATGATAAATAAATGAATTTTTGCATTTTAATACGCTTGAAGAAAAAATAGTATATATTACACGGAGTAGAACGCCTTTTTTGTGTTTCGCTTCACTTTTGGCACAAAGTTTTGCTGTCTATAACTTGCGTATTCAAATAATGCTCGAAAGCCAAATTTGAATCTTCTCCGCATTCTATAAAATATTTAATCATATAATATTTTTCACCATTACTAAATTGAACCATTTTTAACAATGCTCACTCACAATTAACTCCATGGCCGTGTAGAGCAGGTGTTCTAGGTGTTCACAGAACACCTCCGTTTATTTTAGGGGCGGCCCGCGGCCGCACACCAACGGTCAAATCTCTAGAAACGGCCCTGATTAACTCACAAATTAGTTCTTGACAATTAGGATTATTTCGATTTTCTTTTTATTTACCATGGCCTTCTCAATAAATATTAGAAATGCGATAAATATGTATAGATGTCAATGGAAGACAATTCGAACATTTATTGTAGTTTAGTTTTTCCTGTTTTTGGCAAAATTATTTTTTATAGGTCGCGTGCGCCGACGTCACAGATTCTGAGACCTTAGGAAAACAAACAGCTGTCATCGAGTGACGTGCCGATTGAATGTGTTGTTTTAAAGTATGTTTTGCCGTTTTTGTGATATTTTGAAACTTAATTTTGGATTATTTAACATCCACAACTATCCTTAATTATTTCGTGTGGTGAATTTTGTTCGTTAATATGGAGATAACTTTATATTTTACAAAATCCTGTCATAATGTAGAGGTTAGGTACATGGAAAAAGTTGGTGTCATCGAATTAAATCCTTTATATTTTGAGAAATTATGACTTCAGTACAAATATTGGTGTATTTCATAATATTTTACATAGGGATATTGTGAATTACTTGGTTTTTGTGAGTAATGCATATACAAAACGATGAGTTCAAGGCATTCAAAAATCTTGAAGCTATTTATGGTTGGGTGAAAAAAGTACTCTCCAAGAAATTTACAGGATAAAAGCTTTTTGCAAAGGTAAGAATTAGTTGTCAATATATGCTTACCTAATTAAATGTTGCTTAATGAGTAATTGCTAACATACAAATTCATTTTTCAGGTTATGAACTCTTAACTTACCATCTTCCATTGACTACTTGGACTATTACTGATCCAGATGATCCTTCAGTACTCATTGTAACTGTGTTACTAGTCTAGACAAAATTTGTTCACCACCCAGTCTTTCCTTTCAATTTTTAGCAGTAAACGGTGGCTATGGCCGAAGGGTTAACTGTTATGAATTTTATGAAAAATTCCATATAAATTAAAGATGAAGGACTGAAGTACTATGAACTACTTGAAATATGTAAACAGATGTACATAATTTCTTCCAGTGTACCTATGATATACCTATAGATTGAACTATACAAACCATTGTAATTTGTGCAAGAACTTTTTCTTATCGTGTCTTATTATATAATATGTCTAACATGTATTTTATTGTTTCATGTAGGCAGGTCAATTGTTAAATATTTATTGTATTTTATTAAACACGTATATTCACTTTTTTATACTCGTATTATTGTTAGCAATTAATTGAAATAGTCGATTATGTCGAACCTATATATACACGTGCATCTTTGCATCTAAATGAAAGTAAAACAAAATATACTTACTAAATATCAAATTCTTTATTATCCAAGGTTCCATATGTTCCATTAGTATTCGTAAGAAGAATCAACAAGAAACTTAACAGGAGATACAAAGAAAGATCTATATTGCAATAAAAAAATAAATGATTATATTATACACTTATAGGTACGAAGTATCTAAGTAGTAACATTGTAATTACATAATTCAAAGAACATTTATAGCTACAATTTGACAGTTTCAACGCCCATTTGGACTTTATTTATGTGTTCACTCACTTCAGATCACTTTGTTTTAGTTTCATAGTTTTTGAATGTTAAAAATCCAACACTGGGTTTTTGAGCACTACACAATATATAATTTAAAAGGACGTTTAGTTGCCAGATCAATCAATGACAGCAATACTTGGAATTTCCTTAACTTATGCACTTCATCAGATATCTTAATGTAGGTAACCTGTGTATTTTCCTCTTGAGGTGTACAACAATTTCTGCTATTACACTTCTCTCTCCCTCAGCATCAGTTCTCACGCAACTAAAATTTAAACACAAGAACTGATTATTAAAAATGCTGACAAATCAATATAAAGTGTTATTTTTTTACCATGAATTGTTTCTTGTTTGGTTTAGCAGTAGTTATTATCACAAGCACTTTTAGTTTCACATTTGAGTTTTAAGTTATATCCCATATTAACAGAGAATGCCCAACTGTATGGATCATCGTGGTCTTGAATTACAGCTGTCTTTCCTACAACATAAATCTACAATAAAAATCAAATTCTTAAATTAATAAGCAACAACTTACCATTAATAAAATGCTTGGAATACCCCAGTAAAATAATTCCTTTTAATTGCTTGGAATCTTTTAATCCTAACCTCTTCTGGCTGTAAATCGACGTTATTTTATAAAAACTGATGTCTCGGTATTGCCACACTTCCACAACTAATAATACAACAAAAACTTGCCATTTTGTACGATATAATGTCCATAAAACTTCAATATTATGAAAAATTCAATTCTTAGGTTCAGTCAGTCGTCATTTGACAGCAATGGCAGCGGTTTGTTTTCCTAAGGTCTCAGCTTTGTGACGTCACGCGCACACGACCTATATTATAAAAAGAGTTATTGTTAATAGTTTTCCGTGGCCTCCTCACAAATATATTAAATTTTTCGAAAACTAACCACTTTTCTAGAGATAAAGACATATGATATATCGTTGGATAGCTAATTTAAGTTGTGATCAAATAATGAAATAATTTACATTTAAAAAAACACAAGTTATGTTGTATCTCGAAAATTGAGGCATGCATAATTTTCTTCTTACCAGCAACGGATTCTACTCAAAAAAGTGCCTATGTGTTACTCAATTTTTGATGTTTTCACTTGGTAATTGAGATATAGAGGTTATCCAAAAATGCTAATTTTCCAAAAATGCTCTGTAGCTCGGTAGTCGAAAAAGATAGACGATCGCGGTTTGCACCATTGTTTGTTTCTTGAAAATCGAGCTCGAGACCTATATTGGTTTTTGTCTATCTGCCATAGTTTTAGAGAAAACCCCAAATCCCATCTAATTTGGTCCACCCTGTACACGTATTAATGGGAGATTGCATTTATCCAAGGACACAACGAACATCAAAGAAAAATAAAACAATTCGCAACTAACTTTTAAGCATAATTTTCAGTATTTTGACCTTTTTTTATAGTCATGGATTTTCGAGTGGATTTTTTTTGTATTCGCGAGTAGGTAATCTAATTTGGCGGCCATTTTTCCAAAATGGCGGCTCGAGCGGACAAACTACTACCGTGCACCTTGACATAGTACCCTTTTGGGTAGATTTCACGTGAAAACCTTTAGTTTATTGATTACGAGGATTAATCATTTTTATCACACTAGGCTATAAGTATCACAATCAAATAAATAATGAGTAAAAAATAACATAAAGAAATAAATTGCCTCAGAAACTTTAATTTCCAAACTAAGCTAAGCCGCCATCTTTGCATTTTAAAGAAGAGCCAAGGCGTTTAAAGAGCCACAGAAATACCTTCCCTAAAGCCTCTCAGTGCGAGTAAATTCAAATTAGGTACTTCGAAAGACTGATATAATGTAATCCCATGTTTTAATATAACCCTCGACTCCAACTTGATACCCCCTAGTTCAAAGTTACATAAATACACAAATTCCTTTTATTTTCTATCTATTGCTACCATGTGTTGTGTCCTGATAACAGAGTAGTTAAAATTCCTATTAACTGTGCTACCACCATCGCCATCTATACTGCAGTAAATTTATTTTATGTGTATGAGTAGATGGACATCTTGCAGGGCAACTACACATTTCTATAATTTGTCAAGGAACTGAGTGAAATAAAGGAAACGATTTTTGTAATCGCTAGTTTGTACATGCACTACGTAAACTAACCTAGAAATTCCTAACGTTGTGAATCGTAAAATCTGAAAGTCGGCTTTAGTTTTAAATGAAATTACAAGAAACTTTAGCCGTAGAGAACAGAAAGTGTTAATATAATAGGGACGTAAACAAGTAAGTCGAAATGTTGCCTTGTGTAGAACGCAGTTGGTTTATTTGTGACGCTGTTGCTTTAAGATCTAGATACCTATTCCTGTTTTAATATTATTATAGTTTCAGGTACCTCTGGATTATGGACGCTGATTTGTACGACGAATTCGGCAATTATGTCGGTCCAGAGCTAGACAGCGACGATGATGAAGACGAAGAACAAGATCATCACGATGAAGACGAACACCGAGACTATGACGTATGTATTTCTGTTTAATGACTAAACCGTTCTTTTACAATTGCTGGCTTCTTAGGATGAACATATGGAGGATGAACCACAACCTATGGCTATCGTTCTGCATGAGGACAAGCAGTATTACCCTTCGGCACTGCAAGTGTATGGGCCGGATGTCGAGACGATAGTTCAAGAGGAGGACGCACAAGCTCTGGACGTTCCCTTAGTGGAGCCGGTGAGGAAGAAAAAGTTTCAGTTGAAAGAGCAGGACTTGCCAGAAACTGTGTACAGTATGGAGTAAGTTTTTACTATATTAATAACTAGTATATGATTTTAAAAGTATTGAGCCTTATTATAACCGCGAATATCCCAAAAACGGAGGAATAGAGAAAATTGAAAAAGTTACATGCTCATTATTTGTCTGTTGTGAATCACTTCTGAAATTTTAATAACTTATGTTAAAATATTAAGGAGATTTATACTTACCACAAAATGTAGTCATTTTTAACGAAATTCTCCTTGCGTTAAATTTTAACCCATTCGTTGCAACCCAAACAAACAGTGCACAGCCCATATAATTTATTTTTCTTTATGTGTCGAAGGTACTATATTAGAATTTATTTCTTGGTTTTCCCCAAATAAAATGTTTTCTGGTATTGATGTTGTGTTTCCTATTCTTGGATGACTAAACAATTTATGAGAAATTTCAATCTTTCCACTTACTGATTCTTCGATGAAGGCTATTCAGCCACAATGCCAACCTCCATGTCTTTTTAGAGTAAGCAAACCCCCCCCGCCTTCAACCAACATAGATGCTGAAGATCGTCTTAAGCCGTGTCCAATATTCTTCAGGATTTTTTAGGTTCAGATATTCAGCAATCTTTTTTGTTGTACCACTTATATTGACAACCTACATGTTGAGCATAACATCTACCATTGCGATATGCGATAAGTAATCTACTATCCATATTTGTAGGTCTTAGATTAATATATTTACGATAAAAACTGCATGTATCAAAGGGACATCCTTCCTTTGTAATTGTGAAACTTCTTGGTTTGTGATTTTTGCCATCTCGAAGAAATACCACCAAAAAACGGCCATTATCTTCCACGTCTTTCAAAGATAAATGAATCAAGTCATCTCTTCGGCATGCACCATAAATACCAAATATTAAAATTACTTTAGTTAATAACCACCTCTCATCTGATGCTTCAAGTATGAATTTGGTGACTTGGTTTGCAGTTAATACTTTGGACTTTTTTGGAATGTAACCAACAGTTTGTCGTTGAGAAATGCAATAGTTTTCGGCAAATTACTAACATCCACATTTTCTTTTACTGCTAGACAACCTTTTAACATTGAAAATCGACTCCATAAAGTTGAAGCTTTTATTGATTTGGCTTTTCCGGACAAATATACGAGAAGAGTATTATCACTTACTGTGTTAACTTTTTTTTGCTGGCGCCACTTGCAAAATAGACGCTATTCATTTTCATATCTCTCACAAGACTTCTGGGCAATAACTTTGCACTTTCTTTTGCCTCTTCAAGAAATATTTCTTCTTCTGGAGAAATCATTTAAAAATATTTTGAATAAAAATTTGAAAACCTGTCGCAATACAAGCATTGTTTAGCGTTGCTAAGGAAACTAAAAAATCATTGTTTGCAGTTACTAAGAAACTTTCAATAGCATATGTTTTATTACGACTGGCAAGTAGGCATCATTAGTGCACGGGAACATTTTTCCTGTGTGGGCGCACAGGAAAATTCCATTTTCCGTGTGCTAAATAGGTATGTAAACATAGTGTTTTCGGAGAGGTATAATGAAAAAACAATTCTCGTTCAATGCTGACTCACAGATCTGTGATGTATATATAAAAAAAGTTGAAATTGCTTGTTATCATTACAGATTTTTCTTTAAAGGTTCTTGGCAGATATGATGGATAATACCTCTCTGATAAGGAACGTTGCTCTGATAGGCCACTTACACCATGGCAAAACATCATTCGTCGACTGCCTAATTCGTCAAACTCATCCCGGCTATCAGGATAACGAAGAGAAAAATTTGCGATATACAGACATCCTTTTCACCGAGCAGGAAAGAGGATGCTCTATCAAGTCTATCCCGGTGACCTTGCTTTTGCAGGATATCAAGAATAAAAGCTATTTGATGAATATCTTCGACACACCAGGTAGTTGTCTATAGTTTTGCCGCACTGAAATTAATGTCTGTAAGTTTTTGGATTCGCCAATTATGAATACGATGTTAGAATTTGCAAAAACAGGATGGTGGATTCAATATGGCCGACTGAAACCCTAAAAAATGATCTAAAAAAATCTTTAAAAAAATTATTCAATGCCCTTCATGTTTTTAGTTAAAAATTTAATATAATTTTCAAATATAAAATAGTAGCTTCAATATGGCATACTGAAGCTTGTTTTTTAAGTCTCACGAGGAATTGCATCGATCGATATAGGGAAAAGTACGCACTACAAAATTTGAAAGAATTTGATTTTACATAACTTGATGTAAAAAATTTGACCCAATCAAGTTTTCGCGGTTTGAAGTTTACAAAATGTAACCTCAAAAACGGAACACTTGGTATACTATTATTGAATGTAATTCAATTGTAGAGTGCAGCTCTCCTTGCGCTCTTTCTACATGCTAAAAAGCAAATGAGTATCTTTTACACGAAGAAAGTTATAAAGGCTATTGTAAACCAGTACAGCTGTCAATTTTTTTTTAAAATGTCAAATATCTCTGAAATGGATGGGTTTAGGGTATTTTAAATGTTTTTGACTCAGAATTTTATGCTCTTTTCGAAAACTCTAAAATATATAGGGTTTTCCATTTAAAATAAGCAAGTTGGTATCGACTTCCGGTAGAACCGGAAGTGCCAGATGCTTGTAATTGTTTTAGTTGGATTGGCCACACTGCTATTAGTAGCTCCCTAAAGTTTTCAAAATTTTCTGGTGCATATTTTCCCAATATCGATCGATGCAGTTCCTGGTGAGACACCCTGTATAGTCCACAATAATGAAATAGCCATTTTATATAAAAAAATTGTAATATCAGATTCTGAGCGGCAGAGATGAAGGGTATTGAATCTTTTTTTTTCAGACTTCCAGATAATTTTTTTCAGTCCACTACCTTGCTTTTACAAATTCTAACATCGAGATTTGTAATCAACGAGTCCAAAAACTTGCAGATTTTAATTTTACGGTACCTATTAAATGTTACGAAATAGCTATTATTAGAGGTTTACTTCTTTTTGGTTTAGGACATGTGAACTACTCCGATGAGGTCACGGCTGCTATGAGGCTTTGCGATGGCGTCATACTTTTTGTGGACGCTGCTGAGGGAGTAATGTTGAATACGGAGCGACTCTTAAAGCATGCTGTGCAAGAGCAGATGCAGATAACGATTTGTATAAACAAAATCGACAGGCTTATTTTGGAACTGAAGTTGCCTCCGCAAGACGCTTATTACAAGCTAAGGCACATTGTTGAAGAAATTAATGGACTCTTAACGTAAGTCAATTTGAGAAAACAGACGGTGAAGTTGTACAAAAGAAAATGTCAGTTTTTTGAACAAAAATTCGTCTAACTCAACTGTTTCTATGAATACTAAGTTTAACTCAAACTAGATATAAACACTATATTCTTCGCAGTTTTTTAGTAAGTTAATTTTGTAGGTATAGTTGCTATTTGTTATTTTATTCATCCCCCGATGGTGCCATCTTGATTGGCGCAATGCTCGTCGGTACACTGTGCAGTATTTTTGTGTTTCTAATATCCTATAAAAGTTTACAACATTCTTCATTGGAATATATATTTAAATATTTCATAACTTTTATATTTACTGATCCATTTTTTCAAAAAAGCAAGAACTTACCCTCCAAATATCAGTATAATCGGATTTTTTCTTAAGCTATCATTCTTATAAGACACGTAATGGATGGAAGGACAGACACATTTTGAAAGTTGTTCAGAATTTGGTGACTAACAATGATACGATTTTTTTCTACGAGTAATTATGGTTTTAGAAATGTGTCGATCTAATGCAATATACTCTTCGTTTTCGTAATTGCGAAGAGTGTACTTAATAATATTAACACTGATTTATTCCTACTTTCAGAGTTATTAAGGTCCAAATTCCCTCAAAGACATATTTTTGCACATTTTTTAAAAAGTTTTTGACCCACCAGTCTCTGGAATTTTATCTCTTTGTTGGTGATATACTTTTCTTGTGTTATTGGGGCCTAAAGTGCCCCAAAAGTACATTTTTGCAAAAAATATGCCATCAGTTGTCTGTTTTTATCTATAAAGTTTGATTTTTAATAAAGAAATTGATATTGATCAACATATTTTTGAAATAAATTGACGGATGATGTATTCTTGTTATTGGGTTTCAAAGTACTCCAAAGCCCAAACATATAAAAAAAAAATTCCATTCACTTACCTATTTTTGTCTCTGAAATACAAATTTTGACTCCAAGTGTCCCAAACACATCTTTAGAAAAAAATACTTAATTTCTTTCTGGAATACGAATTATAATCTGAGAATCCAAACGCCAATTTTTGAAGAATATATTATCTTAGTCTATATGTTTTTGTCTATAAAATTCGATTTTTAACTCAAAAATTGACGGTTACTTTTAAGTTCTCTGAGATTAGGGTCCAAATTATCGAGAATACATTTAAAAAAATATCTTTTATTTGTTTTTATTTCTGAAATACGAATTATAAATAAAAAAAAATACAGGACCTACTCTTTCTAAGATATCGGAGTCAAAGTGCCCAAAATGCCAATTGAAAATAAATTTCTACTTATACCTATATATAATAAAAAAATAAACCTATTTTCCACACTATTTAGGGCATTTGTCAGTGCCAATTTTTGAGTTGAAGCTTGGTTCTAGAATCAAAAATGGGCGAGTTAAAATGGGGTCGTTGCACGTATTTTTTTTATTGCATATTCTGAAAATATAATGAAAAATATTAGACCCGTTTTTTGTTTTTTTTTTGCATGCGTTTTAAGGGTGTAAATTAGCATAAAAATTGAAATGATGACGTAGCGCGGGCAACACCGAATGCCTCCGAAAATAGTCGGAACTTACCGATCCATCCGTGCCCGTCCCTGTCATTCAAGCGCTAGAGATGGATCCGGTTCCTTTAGTGGTTTCGGTCCATTTGGAACCTCTCCGCTTGTGGATTCGTTCCATCGGATCCGCTTTAAAATGTTTACGCAATTAGGTAGGAAACTAAAAATTGTCCATCACTTTTTTCTATTATTTTTATACAGGTATCTACTATCTATTAATATCAAGTCAATGGATATTTTTGTTCTTTTTTTGTTGCATGCGTTTTAAGAGTGTAAATTAGCATCAAAGTTGACGTAGGCGGGCAACGCCGAATGCCTCCGAAATTAGTCGGAACTTACCGATCTATCCGTGCCCGTCCCTGTCATTCATAACAAAACAAAATGTTTGTGTTGGTTTGACAGTTTGATATTGCGCATGTTAATTTTAAAAGGTCCTCTGGACACGTCACTCCCGCGCAAGAATTTTATTGGCTCCTGGAGTTACCAGGCAACCTGTCTCTTTTACAAATCTTGACCTAAGCCTATGTGTCGATCAATAATCCGACGCAAGAGCATCATCGTTTTCAATTTGGTGGTTTAAATTTCGGACAGTAGTTTGGTCAATTCATGTAACACAGGGCATTAATAAACCCACAGTTACATTTTCCATACAAAATCACACTCAATTTCGATATAGTGCAACGACCCCAGTACACACATATACCAGATCAATGGACCGCAGACCCGGTTCGATCGACATCGTGGATTCGTTCGGACCCATTCCACCTCCGGATTCGTTCACTTGAAACAGGTCCGCCCAGACCGCCCATCTCTATCAAGCGCATCAGCGTTTTCATGACGTAGCAAGGGCACAGGAATTGTGCTGACGGCGCCATTTATTTTAAAGTGGTGTAGTTCAAATTTTGCGCAATAGTTTGGTCAATTTATGTAACACAGGACATTAACAAACCCACAGTTACATTTTCCATACAAAATCAGACTCAATTTCGATATAGTGCAACGACCCCATTAGAAAATCAAAAATCGACGTTACTTCATGTGCAAACTTACCAAAAAAAAATAGTGCTTATTCAATTTTTGCTATTTTTAGGTTATACTCAGATGATGCCAATCCTCATATCGTTTCCCCTGTCCTTGGTAATGTATGCTTTGCCAGTTCGCAGTATGGCGTCTGTTTCACTCTGAAATCTTTCGCAAACATTTATCATCTGTACTACGGGGAGGTCAATGTGGAGGAGTTCTCGAAAAGACTGTGGGGCGACATATACTTCAACAATAAAACGTGCGTAGATTATAAACACTGCCTCTAGTTTTATTGCTTTCGTTTGGCATGTTCTAAATTAGGCCATTGTCTATTTTAGGTGTTTTTATTTTTAGGAGGAAATTCACAAGGAAAGCCCCCCACAATTCGGCACAGCGGAGCTTTGTCGAGTTCATTTTGGAACCTTTGTACAAAGTGTTCGCCCAAGTTGTGGGCGATGTGGACAGCACATTGCCGGATGTATTGGATGAATTGGGCATTAAGTTGACTAAAAACGAGATGAAGCTGAATATCAGACCGCTGTTGAGGCTAGTCTGTGGGAAGTTTTTGGGCGATTTCAATGGTATTGTGAAATTTTTTTATATATGCACATATATATACAGGGTGAATTTAGTTTAGAGTAAACAAAATAAATTTATGGTAGTGTTTCAGAACAGATAGAAGTGAATTCTGGTGTGCCACAAGGTTCCGTCCTTGGGCCACTACTATTTCTGATATATTTCAATGATCTGGTTGGTATCTGTTAAAATTAAAGAAAATTTCACTTTTTTTGCTGACGACACCACAATACTCACACTGAAAGTAGATTTTTGGGCTTGCATGTTGATAACAAATTGAAATTAGAAAACCATGTCTCAATATTAAGTAAAAAATTTGCTGCGAATTGTTATGCAATTGGAGTGGTGTCAAATGAATTAAAATTAGACTCGGCAAAAAATGCATATTTTGCGCTTATAGATTCGCATTTGCGCTATGGCATTTGTTTCTGGCGTTCTTGTTCACAATATTTATTTAATAAAATCTTTGTTCTGCAAAAAAGGGCTATAAAATATATAAGTAAGGCTAATGTAAGGGACCAGTGTAAACCACTGTTTTTGAAACATGGAGTTATGACAGTTGCATGTATTTTCATTTTTGAGACCGCATATCTCATGCGTAAAAAGTTTAAACACTAAACCGGCTAACCCAGTTCACTACACACGTCGTACTCATAACATCCTTCTTCCTATTCCATCGTCAGCTCGGACAAAGAATTTTATCTTATATAACAGCAAAAAAATGTTAGATCATCTTCCTATAAATTTGAGGCGAATTATAAATGAAATTAAATTTAGAAAAGAAATAAATAAATTGAAACCACCCCCTCCCTCAATCCTGAAGTGTCCATCAAAGAGTAGGTTTTAAAATTTCATTTTCAAGGGTGGAAAACACCATCGTGGCATCACTTTCTGTCTTACTCCTCAAAAACCTAACCTTACATGCCCAAAATCATCGATTTTTTTTATAGTGAGATCACAAGCACTCATTGGATCAGGTTTTCTAGCGAGATAATTTTTTTATTGCAGCTTAAGAGGAGTTTGCAGGGATGGGTTATGCGCATGTATATCAGGAAAAATGGAAAACAGGGTGGTTTTAGGGGTAGTTGGTAAAAAGCACACTGACTCATACCAACGATGGGAAGCTCATGAGGGTTTCCCCTGCTCGATTAAAAAAAAAACCTTAATAGGCGTGCAAACTGCAAGCTACAAGTCAATTATAGATAATCTAGATCAAAATGCGAAGTATATAGTACAATGAATATTTCTAAAAAAATCATAAAGGTCCAAATATCACGGTGTATTAAATAGGTGGTCCGACGTACGGCACTTTCCTGTTATAATAATGGCTTCATAAGTGCATGGTTTCTATTTACTTTAGTAGATGGCACGAGCAATAAGGTCCTACAATCACCTGGGCATGTGCATCGTATAACTAACATAACCTCAAATTTTAAGGTTTTTTTGGTTATTCTCATTTTTAATGTTTGTATAGGCATTTTTAGCTTGGAGCCATACTGGCTCCACCGCCAAATATTTAAAAATTCACGCAAATAATTTTTCAATATTGTTGATTGATAAAAATAGACTGCTAATTATAGGTTAGATTCCTAACCTGCAAAAAGTCTCTTATTTTATTGTGACAAACTATTTAAAACTTCATAAACATTACGTTGAACTTGATTTTGGTTGAAAGTACAAGAACCAGGCAGAAATTTTAATAATAGCTATGTAATACTTGTAAATCTTAAGAAACATATATTTTTGAAGTTAGCTGCGGCGACACGTGCAATGCTGCATGTATATTCTTTCAATGTTTTAATTTAGCTACTTAATGTCAGATGTCACTGGATTCTTGTTTCACTAAACAAAAAATAAAAGGCCGAAAAGTAATGAGAGAACTTATTGGTCCTGCCATCTATTACATTATGTACAAAGTAAGCACTTATGAAGCCACTATGTTTTTGACAGTACATATTGACATTTTTTTTTCAGGCTTTGTAAACATGTGCGTAGAACACATTCGTTCACCATTGGACAACGCCAAGACTAAGATCGATCACATCTACACAGGACCGAACACCAGTAAAATTTATGATGACATGGTCAACTGTGACCAAGAGGGACTTCTGATGGTGAGTTCACAGCAGGTTTTTTTTATAAAAACAGTAGTTCACTTGTGAACAATCTGAACTTCGCCTTTTGTATTCCGTAACTATACTGCAATGAAGTCGTTTATTATTATTATCAAACACGATACCTAAAATTTTGATTCAATAATTTGAGGAATGGGAGGGAGGGATGGATGTATGGAGGTGATTCTATATTTATGGCTATGTTATATTATTATTTATTTGTACACTGTACTGGGGTTTTCTCGTAGAATTAAATAAATAACTAATGGATCTAAAGCACTTCGTTATGGTTGATTGCATTCTTTAGGTACACAGCTCCAAGATGTATCCGACAGAAGACTGCACGTTCTTCCAAGTTTTGGGCAGGGTTATGAGCGGTACCTTACATGCAGGAACAGACGTTAGGATCTTAGGAGAAAATTATACCTTGCAAGATGAAGAAGACTCCAGGATACTTACCGTTGGCAGGCTGTGGATCTATGAATCAAGGTAAAGCCATTTTTCAAACGTTTCCAGTATAAAATTGATGGTTGGATTGAAATCAGGACAGTATGCTGGCATGGTGTAAATAAATTGTAGCTACCTCACCTGTTACTTACGAAACGTTTTTGCAGGTATAAGGTGGAGCTAAACAGGGTGCCTGCAGGAAATTGGGTGCTGATTGAAGGTATCGACCAGTCCATCGTCAAAACCGCCACCATCACAGATTTAACTATTCACGAAGAGCTATACATATTCAGACCGCTTAAGTTCAACACTCAGAGCATTATAAAGATCGCAGGTATATTCCCCAAAATAATTTATAGAAAAGATGTTGATGTTGTGTCGGGTTTAATTTTTGTTTTTGCATTTTTCCAGTGGAACCGGTGAATCCATCCGAGCTGCCGAAAATGTTGGACGGTTTAAGAAAAGTAAACAAGTCCTACCCACTGCTGACGACGAGAGTGGAAGAAAGTGGCGAGCATGTCGTTCTGGGAACCGGAGAGCTCTACTTGGACTGCGTGATGCACGATCTCAGGAAAATGTATTCTGAAATAGACATCAAAGGTATTAAA
The DNA here is from genome assembly GCA_936432065.2 of Rutpela maculata. Lineage (NCBI taxonomy): Eukaryota > Metazoa > Arthropoda > Insecta > Coleoptera > Cerambycidae > Rutpela > Rutpela maculata. The sequence goes on from OW386292.2 coordinate 6,494,534, forward strand.
ATCGCCGACTGCTTCCTACGGCATTTTTAACAAAAACCTTTGTTCTAGTTGCCGACCCCGTGGTGGCGTTCTGCGAGACGGTGGTGGAGACGTCGAGCTTGAAGTGTTTCGCCGAGACCCCCAACAAAAAGAACAAGCTCACCATGATCGCAGAGCCCCTGGAAAAGGGCTTGGCTGAAGACATCGAGAACGAAAATGTACAGATCGGTTGGAACAAGAAGAAACTTGGAGAATTTTTCCAGACCAAATACGACTGGGATTTGCTAGCTGCCAGGAGTATATGGGCTTTTGGACCCGATAACACAGGTAAAAAATACTACCAAATGAAATTACTAACATACATTTTTTATGGGGTGCTACAAGGTTCTATTTTAGAGACGATTTTTGTCTTTTCATCTAGTTCTGAGCCAGTTTTATGCAGAACGTTTACTTCTCAAATTAAAAAAAATATATTTGGAGTGCCTATTCTAGAGCCACTTGTGTTTTCTATGTATAGAAAGAATTATTTGAGATGTTGAGGACCTATAGTAGGTGATTTCTTTTTTTTTTCCACAATGTTCTGAGTAGTTTTAAGCAAAATGTTTGGGGTACTACAAGGATCCATTGTAGAACCCTTGTGTCTTCTACGTATAGAAAAAAAATACAATAATACTATAGGCGCTTTTTGTAGGTCCGAACATTTTGGTGGATGACACTTTACCCTCTGAGGTGGACAAAGCTCTCCTCAGTTCAGTGAAGGACTCCATAGTGCAGGGTTTCCAGTGGGGCACCAGAGAGGGACCACTCTGTGAGGAACCGATTAGGAATACTAAGTTTAAGATCTTGGATGCTGTGATAGCGAATGAGCCCTTACACAGAGGCGGGGGTCAAATTATACCCACAGCCCGGAGGGTGGTCTATTCGGCATTCTTGATGGCCACGCCCAGACTGATGGAGCCGTACCTGTTCGTGGAGGTTCAGGCGCCTGCCGATTGCGTGTCCGCTGTATATACGGTGTTAGCAAAAAGACGGTGGGTGCTTGTATTTCTTGATAACTTTAGAGCTTTGCCTTAAAGTTACCTTTTACTTTCAGTAGGGGACGGTAGCTCAGTGGTTTAGCGCGTCTAGCTTGCATACTGGCGTACCTAGCGAAGCAGGTTCAATCCCTGCTCATCGCGAAATAATTTTAATTATAAAATTATCCCCAAGAAGTGGTTCGGACTCCACTATAAGCTGTAGGGCCTCGTTTCTCTTTACCTAACACAAAATCACTCTGGATTTTCAAGGAGTTACTTCGGTGACTTGAGAAGCGGTTAAGAAAACATTTTAAGAAAACATTTTTTTTTTTTAAGTGGTCACGTGACTCAGGATGCTCCAGTTCCGGGTTCTCCCTTGTATACGATAAAGGCCTTCATTCCAGCTATAGACAGTTTTGGTTTTGAAACCGATTTGAGAACGCACACTCAAGGTCAAGCTTTTTGCCTGTCTGTATTCCATCATTGGCAGGTAAGATATATTATATACATCGAGCGTATTTTAGATAGCCCCAACTCACTATCTTTTACTGTCAATACTTTACGGTTGATGTATATTGGAATTATTGTGGAGTGTTCCGCAAGGTACAATTCTGGGGCGATTGTAATTTCTTTTTCACATAGTTGACCATGAATGGCATTTTGTAGTGTGAAAAAACTTTTTTTAATTTAGATTGTTCCTGATGATCCTCTGGACAAGATCATAGTCATTAAGGCATTGGAGCCGCAGCTGTCCACACATTAAATGTTAACTATACATCGAGCCTCAAGTATTAATAGTGAAGAAATGTGAGTTTGGGTCTTAAAAGTGGAGTGGCACGTGCATTAAGTAGCCCCAATTTGCAATCTTTCATTGTCCATATTTTATGCTCAATGTATATTAGAATTATTGTGGGGGTGTTCCGCAAGGTCCAATTCTGGGGCGATTGTGATTTTTTTTTCCGTAAAAACTATACATCGAGCCTCAAGTATTAACAGTGAAGTAATGCTAGTTTGGGTCTTAAAAGTGGAGCGGCACGTGCATTAGGTAGCCACAATTTGCAATCTTTCATTGTCCATATTTTACACTCAATGTATATTAGAATTATCGTGGGGTGTTCCACAAGGTCCAATTCTGGGGCGATTGTGATTTTTTTTTCGCATAGTTGGCCATGAATGGCATTTTGTAATGTGAAAAACCATTTTTTTTTTTTTTATTTAGATTGTTCCTGGTGATCCTCTGGATAAGACTATAGTCATTAGGCCGTTGGAGCCGCAGCCGGCTACACATTTGGCGAGGGAGTTCATGATAAAGACCAGAAGAAGGAAAGGTCTAAGCCAGGACGTATCGATCAACAAGTTCTTCGACGATCCTATGTTGTTAGAGTTAGCAAGGCAAGACGTCATGCTGAATTATCCGCTGTTGTAAAAAGTTTTGTTTAAGGTAAAGTTTTTATATTGTAAGAAAAAAAAAATATGTAAAATTTGAAAAAAAAAAAAGTTTTTTTTATTTGGTGTTGGTTTTTTTTTGTTTTACCCTTTCACGTAGTATGGTGATGGAATATACAGCCATTAAGGTATTTCATATGCAAAGGAAATATTTCGTATAGTAAAAGAGGATTTGGTTATGTGAATGTGTGAAAAACCATATTTTTTAAATAGACCAGTGCATTTTTCAAAGTTACTGTTAAATAGGCCACAATGTTTTCTTCGTGTACTAATCGGTAAAGATGTCACGGTTTAAGGCCTTTTTTTACTTTCTGCAAAATGCTGTACAAGGCAAAATAATTTAATATTTGTATATGTATTTTATTTTAAAAATTCTTTCCCCGTTTTAGGTGAAAATGTTGAATTAACTCCCCATAAATAATAATTTTTCTCAATTTCTATCACACTTTTAAAATGCTTTAAACATATATAAAAAAAGTAATATTTTATAGTCGCCAGAAAATTATTCTCGGAGATTGACAGAGTTTGTCCAGATAAACCAAAATTTTTCTAAGTGGTGTTTGACTCATTTTGGGTATATCTTTATCTTCATTCAAGGACTGTAAAATTTTCTTTAAAGTGGGGATTTCATTATTAAAGAAAAATATATGAACATTACGCCCATTTCAATTTTTCCTTCCAGATTTCTCTTTAGATTTTTGAATTTCCTTTTCACTTTTTTCCTGCTTTAAAATTCTATAAACAGACATGATTGAAGGCTTTGGTTTTTTTGAAATAGATGTTATTTATCAAATTAGTCCATTGTATGAAAATGTCCCTAAGATTTTACTTAGCACAAGTACAGAGCCTTCATTAACAACCGAAAGACGCGTGACCAAAAATATAGGCAACCAATCATATAACAAATTAAAACAATTGGTAATAATGGCAAATGGAAATCCTTAGATTCAATAGGCCATTCTGCATTGAGAGGCGCTTACAATATATGGCGCAAGATATTCTGCGGATAAAAACGTTGACTTGATAGACGTGTTCAATTTTGGAGCCAATGAAATGAGCGTTCGGCCGAAACGAACCGTCGGTAAAAATATTTAAAAATGCGACTGGAAAAGGAGGGCTTAGATCCACATATCCTAGAATTCCAGGTTTAAAACATGACAAAACTAAACAAGCTAAAAACGTAGGTAGTCTTCGCCAATTTACCGAGCTTTTTATATAATTGTTACACATTCTTTAGGATACTCTTCGCAATTTTCTTGTAAATAATGTTAGTTTTGGACATCTTAAATTTTGTGATACCATCTTTGTTGTGAAAAAAATTATATGAAAAAAAAATGAAAAATAAATATCCAATCTGTGTGGGATTCGAACACACGATCTTTGGATTGCAAGGCAAAATTTTAGCCACTGCACCATCACATATTGCTACGAAAATTGATTGTTAAGTACAAGCGACAAAAATTAAGAGAATATTTTTTTAAAAATTAAATAATTAATAACTTTTTTATTTATTGATCGATTTTCTTCCTTTAGCTAACACTAACTTACTTTCCAAATTTCAATACAATTGGACTTTTCTTTCTTAAGTTATCGTGCTTACAAGAAACGTGACGGACGGACATTTTGAAAGTTGTTCAGAATTCGTTCACTAACACACAGTGGTCCGAAAATTTCAAAGAGTGGCCAAAAATGCTTTTTTCAACTTTCGAATTTTGCTTTGATATTTTGGGGGTAGTTAAAAGAATGATCAATGCATCTTTTCCAAGAATACAGAGGCCATTAGGCAATATCTCTACCTGCTAGGGGCTCGCCACGACCCTTTATATAGCACCGTTTCACTGGTATTACATCTCACTTAATCACCAACTTTTGAAGAGAGAGTGTGTGCCTAAACCGTGATAATTCAAAGTGAAATTCTTACAGCAGCTTCTTTGAGGTATGTACTTTATTTTAATTTATTGCATAAAGAAAGTTTTGAATTTAAAAACAGATAGAAGGTTGTTTTATTATAGGGTGTTGGTGTTTATCAGAAACTTTTACGAGTAGGTTCAGATTTGTGTAGAGCTACAAAACAAATCTTACATTATCATACCTTGGAAAAATACGTAAAAAATGTCTTAGACATTCCTTTATAACGAACAAACAAAAAATTAGGCAATCTCAAGTGGATTTTCGAAATTTTTGATTTTTTATAACGTGAGACATGTATTCCGCGAGCACCGCCAGCATCGATCACTTGACGCAAGAGGATGCAGAATCAATTATTGTTAAATAACTTTTTATATTTATAATATCCTTTTTTAATCAGTATTTATTATCAATAAAAAGGAATGTTTCGAAAAAAATTCAGTTCTATAGTTATTATACGTATTTGATTTAATTAAATAAATGTATTATAACCGGACCATAATTTTTAATAATAATCGTAGAAAAAAACATTGCGTATAGAAATATGTTTCATAACAGGCTGAATTCAAATATCAAATAAAAAAATGTCTGCGGGTCTGTATGTATGAGTGTATGTTTCTTGTAAACAAGATAACTTCCGTTAGACTTAATATTTTTGTTTCAAAGGAGGGGGTACACTTTCTATAGAAGAACGGCCCAATTATGAGCAAAAGCTAGAAGCAATTTAGTTTTGCGATATTTTGTGAATTTTACTCTCTAATACAATAATAACATAATAAAAAAGTGCTACTATCCTTTGCTGTATACAAAAATCATAAAATATGATTAAAAAATGTGCGATTTTCGCTCATTTCTCAGTATATTTTGATAATTTTTATATACGGCGAAGGATAGTAGCACATTTTTATTACGTTATTATTGTATTAGAAAGTAAAATTCACAAAATATCGCAAAATTAAATTGCTTCTAGCTTTTGCTCATAATTGGGCCGTTTTTCTATAGAAAGTGTACCCCCTCCTTTGGCACGTATGTAAAATAGCATGGTAGAATACTCCCTATTGAAATTCGACAATATCCGCCAAACAGGGCGATTTTCAGAGTCGTATAAATTATGCTTTATTATAATTTTAGAGCAAAATGTTACTATTCTATCTGTCTTAAATAAACGATTGTCTATAACTGAAATAAAGCAAAAATGTGCCATTTTATACTCTTACAATCCCTAAAAATCGCACCTGTTTGTAAATATTTGTTTATATATTTTTTCTGGGTTAATTAAGCGGTTTTTGATAACGTTAAACTGAAAAACAAAAATTAATATGTCAATTTCTACACTAACAACCCCTGATGGTAAATATATTTTTAATAGGTTGTCTGTCTTACTTAAACGGTTTGCTATAACGTCCAACCGAAAAAAGCTGAAATACATCGTTTTTCAGAAAAACAACCGCTAAAAGCCACCCTTCAGGATATTTATTTTTTAAATTATTTTTCCCTCATTACATATGTGATTGTTAATCGATCTATAACAGAATTGGATTTTTGGCCACTTTTTGAAATCTTCGGACCACTGTGCAATGATATGAAAATTTTTTCTCTAGGAGTGACATTTACTGATTTAGAAATGTGCCGATCAAATACAGTATACTCTTCGTTTTTGCGAAGAGTATAATAATGAACTAATAGGTCACATGTCTTTCGATTATTAATGAAGGCTCGGTAAGATTTATTAGTGTTAATTGTTAAAAATCATAGGGCCTTTTTAAAATATGTTATTCGGCCTATTCCGCTACCAAGGCCTATCACCAATGCCAGGAGAAAATCACCAAACAATAATCAACAAATTTTTCATTCTTCGGCATTTTTACCAAAAGAAACAATGGGGTACATTACATATGTATATTTAATACAATAACCACTGGGTGTTGTATCAGTCCAGAACATTTAATTGTAGCTGTAAGAAAATTAGCTAAAGACGATAAATTTGTGGCAAGAAATCGATGTATTACTGGTTGCCTGATTTTGATGATTAACCTCATAATAGACCATTTTTCACTACAATATAAACTTTTTTATAGCAATTCTTCAAAGGAACATTATTACTCATGATGTATTGGAATACAAAATTTACAAATGTGTAGCCAATTAGTTCATCCGAACTACTGTAGATGCTGTTCTTGGTAGTGCAAATTTTACTAATGGTTGCAGTTTTATTTGTTACATCTTACGTCAGTATAAAGCCAGTGCTACACGATGTGACAAATACCTTCCATTGTTGAACACATGGTAGTTTGCTGCATCGTGTGGCTGTTCTCCAATTGAATAGAGGCAAACTTATGTGACAAACATTGGCCACAGAAGAGAAACACAAGGAAAGCTGCAGAATCTGCAACGCCTTGCCTGTCTAGAGACTACAGGAGCAATGTGCTCCTGACCCACAGCCGCTATAGAAGCTATGCTGGATTTTCTTCCTTCGCAGTTGCATGTGAGGAAGTACTTAGTGCCCTAAGGCTGCATCAGGCACTTAAATTTAGACCAAGCGACCCGGTTAGTCATTTAAGGATATTGGAGTTTTTTTTTATGGCATTAGGAGGTATCCATGCAGCCAGGCACAAGTTATTATACACAAACTAATCGGATACACATTTGCACACATACACGCAGCACCCACCTCTACATATATTACCCTAAACCGTTGATTGAAGAGTCTATAAGATACGCAACTATACGGCCAAAACCGTTCCTCGCTCATCACGCTTCCCCCACACGTCCCTATCCACATATTGTTCGTTGACTTGTGGTGCCACCGCGCGGTGTTATTTTGCGCGAACCGCGAATAGAAATACTGGACGTTGATTTCCAGCGAACGAGGGTACATAATATATTTATTAAGTTATAATTCTCCACGCAGGTTGTAGACCGGCGCAATCAGTGCCGGCGTCAGGGCATTTGGCACCTGTAGCAAACAGTTATTGCTTGCCGCCCTGATAAAAAACATTTACAAGTTACTACTGTTAGGACAAATTTATTAATAAAAACTTACAAACAAAAATCTCAGATAAATAATTCTTTCACTAGTTTCACTTAAAATTCAAAAACAAGAGAAACCTTTAACTATCAATTATTGTCGCATTTCATCTTTTAAGTCGCCACGTTGTGCGCTGTAACAATCGGGGTTGGGGTTCAAAAAATGTTTTTTTGAGATTTTTGTTCAATTTTGAATTTCTGAAATTTATAAAAATGTGATAAATTAAAAATATTTTATTTTGCTATTCGGTTCAGCTTCATGGAATAGTATTTATGAGTACGTTTAAGACCTCCCAATTTTTTAAAATAATTAGAAAAAAGAGTATGCAAATGTCGAGGATGGTGTTTTTGATCTTTCAGCGCTTGCGTAGCGAGAACGGTAATAAATAAGAAAATGCACCGCACTTTTTTTTGTACAACATGAAATTTTCTACAAACAAGTCCGCGAGGGCATATTCTTATCTACTATAGTTTTCGAGCTACAGGTGCTCACGTGTAAACATAAAAATGACTGTTTTTTACGCTACTCTGCAAGTGGCACTGGCGACTTAATTAACAAACAAAAAATTAAGAAAACGGCGATGCTAATAGTCAAATTTAAATTACACAAAACATAATGAGTAACTTCTGTTTAAAACTGTTTTTTATTCGATGCATAATATTAATAATGGAGTTACAAGTATTAAAAAAATGTTGAAATAAAATAAAAAATAGTTAAATATTCTTTGTGTTATTGAAATGTATGTACAATTGTACAGAAAAAAACACTAATTAATGAAAATATGCGGCAAGTTCCAGTTATATAGAAATCGATGAAAATGAAAAATTACACTTTTCGGCCGTAATATTAATTGTTTATATGTGATAAATAAAAACAAAATGATATGTCAATAATAGATACATTTTTTTAATAAAGAAAATTACTTCCTACAAGGTGGAAAAGTTCAAATGTACGATTTTTTTAATGTTTTTTGCATTAAAAAACGCATATTTAAGAAAAATGAAGGACGCCATCGTGCAGAGCGATCAGAAATTCGTAAATAAAAAAATCGACCACAAATTCTCATTGGACAAATAATATTTAACTGCTTTAACGGGCTGCTTGGAGAACAGCGCGAGGTTTGCGCGCGGGCGCCTTTGGCATGTGAGCCATAATAGATAAAAATATGCTCTCAGGGACTTTTTTGTACAAAATTCGATGCTTTATAAAAAGTGCATTGTGTACCATTTGTGCGATACTTTATCGTCTCGAAAACTATGCTCTCGAAAAAGTAATACCTACTTGTAATAAAAAAAAAAATTAACCAGTCTTTCCGCAGATATTCAAATTAAGTTAATTACTTCCACATCCAGTGGAAGTATAGTAACGACAAAAAAGTTTTAAAAAATTTTTATTGTTCAAATAGGCTTAGAATGTCGTGAAACGTCGAGATTTTAAGTTTGAGCGAAAAAAAAATTCTGTCTGTCGGTCTGTAACTTTTTTTTGTGCGCACGTTTACTCTGGAACCGTTTGAGATATTGACTTGAAATTTGGTACACGTATGTACTTTAACGAGATCTGGAACTAGATTATATTTTGATCTAGTTCTGTCGAAGGGTTGGGGATAAGTTGGGGTAAATTTGGGGTAAATAGGTCAATCAAGCAGTTAAGAGTCCATAAAATTGGTATTTAGTATATACAAGAGAAGCTAAGGTCTCAAAAAAATGTTTGGCATTAGCCACCCCCATTACCACCCTAACCCCCTTATTAAAGGGGATGAAAAAAAAATGTGATTTAGTGTTTGTACAGGAACCAGAAACCTCAAAATATTTTTTTACTTCATCCACCCCCACTATCACCCCCCTATTCCCACCCCCCACCCCACTACCGATGTGGGGTATCGTTTTATGGGTTTTTGAGGTAGAGGATTTCAAATATTATATTATTAAAGTTCCATAAACAATTATTTTCACATACAAAGTTTTTTCGTTGTGAGTGACTTGGATAGAGAATCTGGATGTGGAAGTAGTGATTCCTTGGGCAGCGGTTTTTTTATTATGTTTACTAATTATTACTCTTTTTCCCAATAAAATCGCTTTTTCGTTTTAATTATTAAAAAAAGCAATTACAGAGAAAAGCCTATAAACAAATAAATAACTTTAAATGAACCCATCACTGCAGTAGCAGTATATTTGGGAGAGGATAAAAAATATTTTTGTACAAATTGGTTATTACAGTTCAGCAGAATTAAAGAAGGGAATGGTGTAAACCCGAAAAATATTGCAACATGTAATATTTTTGCGGCAGTAGTAAAGGAAAATGTCATCTAAAACATATTCAAAATTTACTAGGGTGAAGACGGTTAAGAAAGGTGCAAAATGGATAATTTTGTGATATCTTAAAAATAACAGTTTCATCATAAAATGTCAATATGCCTTTTACTTCCACATCCAGTGGAAGTACAACAACGACAAAAAATGGCATTTAGTAAATACAAGAGAAGTCAAGGTCTCAAAAAATTTAACCATGGGGGGGGGGGTAATAAAATTGTGAGTTAGTGTGTGTACAAGAACCAAAGGCTTCAAACATTTTTTTTTACTTCATCCACCCCCACCCCCACTACCGATGTGGTATATCGCTTTATGAGTTTTTGGGGTAGGCGATTTCAAATATTATATAATTAAAGTTCTATAAACAATTATTCCCACATAGTAGAGTGCAAATATAGTATCAAAATATTTTTCGTTTTGAGCGACTTGGATAGAACATCAGGATGTGGAAGTAGTGACTCCTTGGGCAGCGGTTTTAACATTTTAAAATGAAAACCGCAGCCCAAGGAATCACTACTTCCACATCCAGATTTCCTATCCAAGCCTCTCAAAACGAAAACACTATATTTGCAGTCCACCATGTGGAAATAATTGTTTATGAAATTTTCTAAATGAAAACCAAAAAACGATATGCCACATCGATAGTGGGGGTTGGGGTGGTGGTAGGAGGTGATACGCGGGTGGATGAAGTGGAAAATTTTTTGAGGCCTTTGGTTCCTGTACACACTAAATCACAATTTTTTTTTCACCCCCTTTAATAATCGCGTGGGGGGTGATAATGGGGGTAGTTAATGCCAAAAATTTTTCTAAGAATTTAACTTCTTTTATATAATAATAAACTAAATACCAAATTTTATGGACTCTTACTTGCTTAATTTACCTATTTACCCCCATTTATCCCAATTTACCACTCAACCCTTTAACAGAATAAGAACAAAATATAACCTAATTCCAGATCTCGTTAAAATACATATGTGTACCAATTTTCAAGTCAATATCTTAAACGGTTCCAGAGTAATCGTGCACCCAAAACGTCAGAGACCGACGCGATAGAAATTATTTTTTGCTTCAACTTAAAATCTCGACATGTCATAACATTCTAAGCCTATTTAAATAAATGTTTTCAAAATTACTACACTTATACTGGAAGTGGGAGCAATACGTAGAAAATGGCATTACAAAAATATAAACAATTATAATGTGCCGTAGAGTACACGGTGGAAGTAATCTACTTCAAGCACTTTCTTTGAGGAAACGCATCTATACTGCTCGAGGTAACCCACTGCGCATCCGTTTTACTCGAGGAAGCCCACTGCGTATCCGTATAGGTAACCTACTGCGCATCAACAGTACCTACTCAAGGAAAGCATATGCGCATCCATTATACTCGAGGAAACCTACTACGCATCCATACCACCCGAGATAACCAACTTCGCATCCAAACTACTCGAGGTAACCCACTGCGCATCCACGTTACTCGAGGAAACCCAATGCGCATCCATACTACTTGAGGTAACCTACTGCGCATCTATTTTACACGTGAAAACCCACTGCGCTTCCATACTACTCAAGGTAATCCATTGCGCATCCATTTTATTCGAGGAAATCTACTGCGCATCCATATTACTTGGAGTAACGTACTGCGCATCTATAGTACTCGAGGAAAGCCACCGCGCATCCATAGTACTCGAGGAAATCCACTACGCATCTATATACTACTCGAGATAACCCACTTATTAAAGAATAAAGAAAATAATAGAAACACCGAACAGGTTGCATGGTATTTTAATTGAAAATCGTAGAAGCTAGATACACACGCAAGGACGCGTTGCTATATCCTCATCTATCCTTGAACCATTGGTATCAATTTAGCAACATGTTTATAAACCTTAAAATTCCACATCCACGTTTTCTATCCAAGTCTCTCACAAAGAAGAAAAAAATTGCACTCCACTATGTGAAAATTATTTATGAAACGTTAATAACATAATATTTGAAATCGCCTACTCCAAAAACCTATAAAACGATATGTCACATCGGTAGTGAAGGGGGTGGTAGAGGGGGCAAATGAAGTAAAAAATATGTTGACGCTTTTCCACCCCCCTTTAATAGTGAGGTGGGGGTGGTAATGGGAGTAATTTTTTGAGCCCTTATCTTTTCTTATATATACTAAATACCAATTTTATGGACTCTTACATGCTTGATTTACTTATTTACCCCCCCCCCCCCTTTATCCCAATTTACCCTTCAACGGAATAAAATGAAAATATAATCTAGTTCCAGTTCTCGTTAAAATACATACGTGTATCAAATTTCAAGTCAATATCTTTAACGGTTCCAGAGTAAACATGTGCACAAAAAAGTTACGGGCAAACAGAAATTTTTTTTGCTCAAATTTAAAATCTCGACGTCTCATGACATTCTAAGCCTATTTGAACAATGACAGTTTTTTTAAATTTTTTTGCCGTTACTATACTTCCACTGGATGTGATTGATGTGAAAGTAATAAAATTCACTTTATCACGTTGTGCGCATTTGTGATGCACATGGTACATGGAACTTTTACTTAATTTTCTTTGTTATGTATTATTTAATATTATATCAAAATGGTTTATTTTACTGGGAAAAAAAATGTTTTATGTTGCCAGCAGCTCATTGGGTTTTTATATTTAATTGTTAGGAAAATAAACAGACAGGCAGGCAGGCAGAATTTTTTTTTTTCGCTCAAACTTAAAATCTCGATGTTTCGTGATATTCTAAGCCTATTTGAACAATAAAAATTTTAAAAAATTTTTTTGTTACTATCTTCCACTGGATGTGAAAAATTATACTATGTTTGGTTTCTCAAATATTTGCGATAAATCGAAAATAAACGCATACTCCCCTCTCATTCTCCAAAATCCCATCATTAACAATAAAAATATCGCGTCGGCCCCTTGTCAACAATGTATCGACTAGACTGATAATAAGGTGGCAAAGAAATATAAAGATAAATCACGTCTACAGAGAATTATCGTATACCATATTACGCCTTTCTTTCTCGATGTATTACATATTAAACACATTGTCCGAATATTAAATTTATTGCATCTTACCGAAGACGAAGATACATTTTCAATTTCACTGAATTGGGAAAGATTTTTAAGATTTTACAAACTAATATAGGTTTGTTTGCAGGCTATATGAAATTTCACTTTGACTTTTCCACTTAAAATATTTTCCTCTTGTTGCAAAATCTTTTCGACACAAATGTCTCGCCTTTTTACCGTGGCATATATAATTGTTTTTACTCCTTGCAATCTAGGATTTTGTCTCACTAATTTGTCATTATCTTTCAAAGTTTGTCCACAGAATAAACATTCCATTGTTAAGCACTAAATAATATGTAATAACTCAATAAAAATAACTAATACTCATTTGCATTCACATTATATAAAGAAAAGTTTGTTTCTAACTGGCATAATATAATATAAGATTACTTGTATTAAATAGTCCACACTTGCCGGACATCTAGGCCTCTAGGATCGAAAAACTCAGCTTTAAATAACAAAATTTCGAAAACTATAAGTCGTAGAGACCTGATTTTTGTTTTAAAAACTTCCTTGAGGTGTAGACTTTATTTCATACGCAGATGGTATGTCAAAATTCCTTAAAATAAAAAAGTTTTTCGCTTACTGAAAAAAGCGCTGCAAGGGAAGTAAATGTTCAAGTTTTACCTCGTTTTACAAAAAATTAGATTTTCCATAAAAACAAAATTTAAGCAGTGACCTTCGCCCACATTTCCTCCATCAATTAAAAAAAAATACGTATAATTATCTCAATTGGTTCCGGAGATATCACGAGGGATGTGTGAAAATGTAAGAAAAATTAATTTTGACAGATTTATAACATTTTTCGTCATAAAAATAGTTTGACCTCCCAAAAAATATTGTAATTGGACATTACAGATGGCCAAGGACCTAATCTATCATGCTGTGAAGGTCCCATGTGGTTGTACCTTCAAAAATTTTTTTTCAAGAAGGAAGCTACTTTTTTTTCCTCGTTTTACGGTGCACTAAACTAATACAACAAATGACACGAACCATGCGAGTGCTATCAGCCGACTGAGGGACTGAGATTGACGAGATTGCTAGACCCAAATATCGGTGGCGCCTAACTATACCACAGACCCTGCCCGCACTACGATATTAAGTACACGGCTGCATCTCTATAAGGACTCTTCACTCAACGCCTAAACCTATCCTAATCCAAAAAACGGGGATATTGGAGCTAATCAATTTGAGTCCATGACCAAACCCACTGATTCAATGCCAATCAAGCAGGACTTTGACTGCCCGTTTGATGTGCTGATTGAAAGCAGTCAGGCGAGCAGAGTCGAAGCACTGCGGTTGGAGAAAGAGTCACTCATCTGGTACATAGATGGATCTAAGATGAATGAAGGAGTTGGTGTGGGAGTACCAGGGCCTAAATGCAGGCTATCTAAAGCCCTTGTCAACACCCCAATTATCTTCCAGGCAGAAATTTATACTATAGATCTGTGCCCAGGAATGCCTTAACAGAGGCACTCGAAGAACAAAGATCTATATACTTTCAGATATCCAGGCGGCACTAAAGGCTCTCCCTGTACCTTTGAGTCTAAAATTGCCTGAAAATGCAGGCAATCCCCGAAACAATCGGCAAAAAACAACAAGGTTTCCTTGAGGTGAGGGCCAGGGCATGAGCCAATGCGATGTGTGCGCTGGTGCCGCTGACTTCACAGAGCCACAATACTTACATTTTGTAAAAAAAAGTATAGTAAACAAATAAAAACTGAATTTCTGACGTTTGAGGTTATGTTACCAAACTAGAGGTCACCAGATCACAGATCAAACAAACCAGATGTTTCACTTATGACGTTTCATGGTTTAGATAATAAATCAACTCCTGGAAGGTACCAATTTGTGTAGTGATCTGCGCATATAATAAACAGTCTTAACCAGCGAGTATACTCACAGGAGGGAGGTGATGACACGTAACAATAATTAAAAGTCACCTAATAAATACTCAAAAAACCACTTAAATGTGTAACAATAACAACTCTAAGCTTTAATACAATAGACTATACATTCCAAAATAATTAATATCACTGGTGTAGCTGATGACGACTTCCATCTCTGAGATTTCAGTACTAAACACCCCCTCCTGTGACATTATACTTGCTGGTCTTAACTTCCATGTCAACCGCTAGGTTGCTCTGTTTATGTCTTCTGCGCAGAATCCTGGAAGGTATACGTCACGCGACAAAAAATGAAACTGGTTACATAGTGAATACTATTAAGTGAAACATCTGGTTTGTTTGATCTGTGACCAGATCGTCGTTGCGCCAATTTTAAATCATGAGGACAATCGAAAATATTCGTGAAAAATTTGGAAACTCGGAAGTTTTGCAAACCTTTGAGAATATTCAAATATTTTATAGGAAACTTTCATTTTCATCAAAACTTCATTCCAGAAACTTCCGAAAATTTCCTGGAAACTTTCAGATGGAAAGTTTTAGATCGGGAGCCCGCCGACCACTAATTGATGTTATAAGTTTATGCCCAAAATGTGTGAATTGTTGTTAATTTGGGGTAGTAGAGCACAGAAATGTTCATGCCAGCCTTTTTTTTTTTTGTACAGGGGCGTAGGGCAGGCCCCCAAATGTGTAAGAAATATGACTTGTAAATGTAAAAAAAAACAGCCACGAATAAGTGATAGGTTTACTCATGGGGGGTTGGAGGGATTTCTTAATTTACCCCCAAAAGGCGAATATATTTTCACGCTCGGTAGGTTCATACTTACCAAGTTCCTGATTGCCATTCATAAACTTATTATTTATTTTATCTGACATTTTTTTCAAAATTGGGCGAATGTAGCACCTCCTTGTACCACCCAAAATGAATGGGAGTCTGGATTCATGATTTTTGGGGGTAAATTAAGAAATTTCTCCAACCCTCATGCGTAACCTTATGATTTTTTTGTGGATGTTTTTTTACTTTTACAAGTCATATTTCTTACACATTTGGGGGCCCTTTTACACTGAGACTTTTGTACTAGATTGAACGTACGGGATTTTAATTGAAAATTTCGTACTTACCTTGAAATTTGCAGACTCGGCCATCTGCATTGTATCTTTTTACGACAAGGTGATTGCAAACAAAGATAGAAACACTCATAACCTTTATTAGAATTGTAGTTATTGTCAGAACATCATATTTAAGGACACAGTTTCATAGTAAATGTTCGATAGCAACATGTTCCGTAATTTGTGAACAACATTCTTACGATTAAGGTACTTAACAAATCCACCTCGAACAATATACATTTAAAGAACATGTTGTATACTTTAACACAGACTTACACATCTAAATAAAAACAAAAACAATATTTTAATTGAATTTATTTTCATACACACCAAAACTAAACAACTTTAAAAAAATACTAAAACGGTAAAGGTAAAGGTTCTTAACATTTTTCTCTTTAATATGAAAAAACCTATAAAATCACAGGCTAGAAAAGTATTTTGAAACTCTACGACGAAAAATCAACTTTCGTCGAAGCTTCAAATTAACAAAATTTCGAATTAAAATGTTCAATGTCAAAGTTCAGTAAATAATATCAATATTTGGATAAATAAAACTTAAAAATACAGTCCCTGATTAATCTTTAACCTTACTTAGACGAGTCTCACTTACTGATTAAAAATTAATCAAAGCACACCATGATTTTTAAATGACGAAACTTGATATACCATTAAAAAATTTAATATACAAAAAACGGACACTCACAGGGACTATGAATTTAAAAATGACACACTTGGGCTCCGGCAATGCTGCAGTAGTGGTGAAAAGTAAGCCTTTGGTGAATGTGCAGGCCAAGCGACTGCCTTCGGTCAGGCCGGAGCATTGCACTCGGGTCCTTCGCACAGGCCAGAGCAATATATTCGGGAGCCGACAGTGCAGTGAAATGTACACATTCATTCCCAGTTACAACTGTACAGAATTAATTTTGTTGGGCTAACTATTGTAATTATTTAACTAAGCTTTAGGTTTTTTTTTTCGGTTTTAGTCTGCGTGAAGAAATCGTATCCTGCTTTTTTAAGTTGCTCCAGACTAAGGTTATGTTAGGGAGTGGTAAACAATAAATAAATAAATACATAATACTTTTCCAACAATACTCCAAAGGTTTTTACTGACGACATAACCTTAAACTGTGAAACAACGCAAGTGCTATGTTGTCTATATTTTCAGCCTTTTTTTTAAGTTACCTAACGTTAATTGACGTATAAAAAAATTAAAGAATTAAAGCTTAATAATATTCTAACTTTTTTGAAAATGCTATTAATCTTAGGCCAAAATACAAAAATCATAAGTTCCTCCCCATGAGCTGGGTTCTCACGCAGACGTTTTCTACAAAATAATTCAACAGATGGACTTGTCTCTTAACTACTTATCTACAAATAGATATGTTGCCGAGTAAAATGGGGCAACAATTCAAGTACTTTCGAAGGATGGGGGGCACAAGTCCTGAAATAAACAAAAATAACTGTTAGAAATGGACTACTTATGTTGCTGATGTGTGTAGACTAGCATTAGACACATACCATTACATGGAAAGCAGATATGGGCATTAGTCGACTAAATTAGTCATGACTAATTTAATCATTGATCATCATTCATTAATTAGTCTTAGTGGCTGAATCAGAAGCGGTATTAGTCGACTAAATTTTTAGTCATGACTAATGATTAATGACTATATTCAAGACTAATCGCCTCAGATCAACAGAAAATAAAAAAAATAACTTATTTTAAATTATTTGCAGATCTAAAGTAAAATTGTCACTGAAATAGCTGTGTAAACTTTTTTTTAAGTTAAGAATACGATTTTTGTGATTTTACTTCCACATCCACATAGTGGACGGTAAAATTTTGAGTAATTAGTGTTCTCTCAAGAAAGAACCCGATTATTCTTAAAGAAAATTAATCAATAAATAAAAAAAGTTATAAATCATTTATTATTTAAAAAAAGTTGTGAAATTCATTATTATCATTATTTATATCCATAAATTACAAATAAATAATAGATACAGGGTGGCCACTTTCTGCAAAACCGGGAAAAGTCAGGGAATTTAATAGGTCAGGGAAAAGTCAGGGAAATGTCAGGGAATGTTGGTGAAAGTCAGGGATTTTCACTCAGGGATTTTAGTGAAAATCCAGTCAATGCCGAATGCTGTTTTTTCTTTTTGATAATATGTACCTTTTCTATTCATATATACTTTTAAAATATGGGTAAAAAGACTGATTTTCATTTAAAACTGCTGAAGTCAATGGGATAAATCATTACGTTCACTTAACAAGCAGTTGTAAAGAAAATAACATACGACAAAATGGAATGACAATAGTCAGGGAAAAAACTAAAAAATCGCCTGGAAAACCGGGAAAAGTCAGGGAAATTTGTTGTGGAGAAAAAGTGGCCACCCTGTAGATAATAGATAAATATAAAACCATAAGAATTACATGTATATACAGATGTGACGGACATTGGCATCAATTTTAAACGGGGAGTGAAGGTGGTGTGATGTTTACGTTGCAGACTCGTACCACATGTACCAGGAAATCAGAAGCTACAAGAATTCACAGCAACTCTTTCACAAAGCCCAGTTTTACATCAATGTCAAATTAATTCTAACAGGTTTTGATCTAAATTTTCATGTATAACTATGAGCAAAAAATCCCTTATACACTATTAAATTCTTTGATTTTCATTATTTAAAGATCATATATCAACTAGAATAAACATTGTACTTTTCGCCAGTTGTTGAACTTTTTATATAATTGTTGCACATTATATTGAGTACTCTTCGCAGTTTTCATGTAAATAATGTTGGTTTTTGGACATTCTAAATTTTGTGATACCAACTTTGTTGGCGAAAAATAACTCATATAAAAAAAAGTAAAAAAAAAGAGCAACGACAATCCAACCTCGCTGGGTTTCGAACACATGACCATTTGATTGGAATGCAAAACTTTAACCTCTGGTCCATATCATACGCTACTGCAAGACATTGATGTCTGTCGCATATGTTATTTGAATTTCATATTTCAACGATTCTAGTACAAGATCCGGCATAAGAAGTTAATACCCTCATCTGTTATTCATATAAGAAATAGTTTTTATGAAAGATAACATGTAGGCTAATAGATCGCGACTAAGTTGCCTAAGTTGTATATCTTGACCCCATGACATTTAATTTGAAAATAATTGATTAATTTTTCTTTTTTTTTTGTCAGGCGAAATCGAAATTTTGTCTTTAAACGTATATAGCAGCGAAACCATTAATCCTACAGGAATTTTTCACCAAAGCAAATTCATCATCACTTTATAATCTTTCTAATAGATCTCTACCAGTTTTTTCCTAGAACCAACGTTTATCTAGATATTCGCAAGAGATGAGAAAAAAACACGTTTCCTTGGAAAATATAAATTTCCAGTTGTGTCGCTCCTAGCGCCCTTATTTTTTGTCGTAGGGCAGAAGAGGTAGATGCCTATTTTTTCTCTGAGGCTATTGCTTCTTGCACACACGCTAAATCTTAATTTTATATCTTTATCTCCTTTTACATCGGGGTGGAGGTGGTTGATGTCAAAATGTTTTCAAGACCTTAGCTTCTAGAATACACACTCACTAAATCCCAATTTTATGAACTCTTACTTGGTTTATCTAGTTTATCCAGTTACCGCCAACCCTTCAACGGAATGAGATCAAAATATAACTTAGTTTCAGAACTCGTTACGCTACATACGTGTACCAAATTTCAAGTCAACCGCTTCAGCGTAATCGAATGCACAAAAAGTTAGACAGACAGATTTTTTTCTTTGCACGAACTTCAAATATCGACGTTTCAATATATTTTAAGCCTATTTGAGCAAAAAAAATCGATTTTTTTTTACCGTTACTGTTACTTTAGTTCCACTCCACCAAGAGAATGTGGAAGTAAAATCAACCTTTTTCTTGCGAATAATGGCTGTGATATTTTCCTAGTTAAAACTATATGGTTGCTAAATTAGTCTTTACATATATTAGTCATGACTAACGAATAAATCAATCTTTAGTCTGACTAATGACTAATCAATCGTCATTCGAAACATTCACGACTAACCAATTAGTCATTAGTCATGAGTAATATATGAATGATTAGTCATGACTAATTAGTCGACTAAAAATGTCATCTCTGCATGAGCGCAAGTTTATGTTTGAAAATGTCTAACTACCTGATAATATACAGCAATAATTCATAGTTTATAAGTGTTTTCTAAATATTACGATGGAGGAAAGCAATTTTGTAAAGGCACAAAGTGACAGTTTATCTATCTTTATTTATTTCGCGCTGAAATTCGAGGAGTTAAGGCTCAATCGTAAATAAAATTATTCAGATTACTAATTTCTCTAATAATTCAAATAATACTACTTTACATCTGCCTTTATAGTTCTCACAACTATATAATTACATGCGTTATGTTAAAATATTTCACTAGCTGAACCGAAAATGGTGTTTTATTTGAAACTTATAATTTATCAAATACTTGGCATTATGTTGAATATTGATCTTAATATTAAAATTCATACTTTACTTTGAATGTAGAGATTCTTAATTTTCGGATGTCATTTTCATTTCGTCTTATATGTCGCAACATAATTTTTACAACATGCAATATGCAAGTTTTATATATCTTTCATATGTGCCAGGCTTATTTTTAGTTTTTTCGAATGTTACAGCTGGTTCGAATTTATTATTTTTCTTTTATTTAATCCAGGGCCTCACCTTTAAACTGGAACATAATTTCCTTTGGGGGTATACCATATTTTGCCTGTGGCCAAGCGCCTAAGAATTTCCTTACGAAGCAGTCTTTTTTCTTTTTTAATTTTCTTCAGAACACCTTTGTTCTCGTGCGCCCTTCTGGACAGGTAGGGCAGGACCTCGTTTACTGGACCGTACGGGATGTATTTGTAGGCAGAGTAGCCCGACTGACCTAGGGAAGAAGTTAGCATTTAAACATAACCTAAAAGGCTCATAGAGTGGTTCTCCACCCCTTGAAAAGAAAACACATGAGAATTGTAATAAGAGCACCGCAGGGCTCTGTTCTAGGGCCACTGCAATTGTTTTTCACTCATAAACTACTTTGCTTTATCGCATTTGATTCTTGATACGATACAGCTATATAATCTAAAGTTTTTTATGTACCTAGTGGGAAGGTGATGTAGTCACACATAGCCAGCAACTGTCCGAAGCAGATGACCTTGTCGCTTGGCTCGATGCCGAACTCCTTCATCTTTTCTATGGCGAACCGGACGGTGTCCTCGTTGTGCGACGCTACCATAATGGCGATCTTCTTGTCCTCCCCCTTTTCTTTGAAGGCCTTGATCCTTTTAAGGCATTCGGTGAGGGTGTTGTGGTACATTTCAGTGGTGGCTTCGAAACTGGGATTCGTGGGATCTGGGTAGCCCATCGCAGCCGCCCTAGCCCTTTCCTGTAAAAAAGATGTGGTGTTATGAGAGTTGTCTTTATCTGTCACATGATTAAATTACACCAATGATATTGACACATTACTTCATTGACAGTCAACAAAATCTTGACTTAATAGATGTTCCCGTCTTTAAACCAACTCGACCCTTAATAAAGCTTAATAAAGGCTCTGTATATATAGAACACTTTGTGTTCAAGCAATTTTTATGAGTAAGGGGAAAATTGTCTTCCTGATAATTTTCCAATTCGCAAGATTCAATAAAGAGCATACAAAATAAACCCACCTGTTCGAGATACGCGCCTCGCACTAACTTCGCTCCAAAATAGAAGTTCTGACGTTTGGCTTGTTCCAAATCCGTCGTCACCTCACTCAGCGCGTTCCTCAGGTAGCACTGGTACGTGTTGAAGACTATCGCCTTCTCTTTATTGTATTTGCGCATGAATTCCAGCGTGATCCGAGTGATGGCAGGTTGGAAGTAAGTCTGTTCTGCGTCTACCATTATGCGGACGTCCATTTCCTGTGCGGCCTGAAAAAAATAGCAGAATCAGTTACTTGAGGGCCTACTACTCTTAACAAGGCCGGAGTGTTTTCCACAAGGGCCTACGGTAGTGCATCAGGCCGAGGTGTATTTTCTTAGGCCTCCTCTATAGTCGTTGTTGAAAAATACGACTCTGCCTATCAGCTAACCAGGCCGGAACACATATTTTTTTAAAAAGAAAGGCCGTACTTTCTCCTAGCAAGCTCGTTCACTCACTTTGACTATGGTGTTGACCCTCCTGATCATGTTCTTGAACATTTCTTCTTCTTTTGTTGACAGCTGCGTTATAAGTCGAATCATTCGGCCGGATTTTAAATCTGGTACCCTGAATGTGGTGCTGAGCTCTTGGTTATCATCGATGATACCGGACCAGGGGAACAAGTGAAGAACACTGTAGTAAATAAACAAATGAATATCAGGCGTGTTAACTGGAAAATATAGGTTTATTCAGTTGGTGCTGTCGGTTTTCTAAAAAAACGTTTGGGAACTAGTCGATTCTTCCTTTGGTTCGCCAAGTAGCGAGGCTGTTCGAAAAGGAAGAACCGAGTATTAATATCTAAGGGGGCTTGAAAAAAAAAGTTAATTTTGAAAAAAAAACAGTTTAGACCAGTCAGTAAGTACTTCGTGAATGGTACAGTGTTTTTAATATGTGATTTGGTAGGGCCTCGATTATAAACACATTTCTAAGAGATATTTGCAAATATTCGAAAAAACGTCAGAATTCCGCCATTTTTTCAAGATGGAGGCAAAAAGCTCAGTCTATTAGCAAATTAGTATGTGTTTTCTAAGAAGCAATCAAATATATTAAAACTGGCCTACTGACTGGTCTAATTGTTAGAGAAGCAGCATTATTAAGAAAACTTGCTAAAAATTACCTACAGGGTCGTAGCCAGGGGAGGGGGGCTGACCAGGGATAAGAAAAATGCAGGTGAACGTTTTTAAAGTGCAAAATGTCAACTAAGAACGTTAGTGTCAGCCCTGGCAAGAAGAAAATGAGCCGTACCTAATATTTATTAGTTCTGGCTACGACCCTGATTTTCTAGCTGGGTCTACATACGCTTGCAAGAAAAGAGAGAGAGAGAGGGCCTAGCAAGTATTACCAATTATTCGTAGGCGATTACCAGGAGAAAAACAACAACTTCTTACTTGTTTTCAATGGTAATACTCACTAGCCGTCTGGTGAGTTCCTACGCATAAAAACATATAGAGCTGTATTAAAATCACTGCCTTTGCTTTCTTTTTCAATGTCTTGACACACACCTAAATTTTTCTATGTAGTTTACTAGTAAAAAAAAATTAAATTTCCAACATTCTAGGTGTACCTTCAGAAGACCATTCGGCTCGAAATGTAAAGTTCAAACCCAGATGGAAGATAGCAATACGTAACTGTTTGGGAACTTACATAGTACAGTTTATGACTGAAAGGAGGGTTTTCTGTGAATATATCAACATTAACAGTCTTGCTACTGTGGAAAGAAACTAATCCGCGATATCAGCTAGTGAAGGCACATTAGAATCTTAGACAATAGAGATCACGCCAACTTAGAATATTTTTAGGCCCCACCCAAGCATATAGTGCGTTCCCTGCCAATCAGCGGGATGCTAATAATAATAATAATAGTAATATTTATTCCGGATATTTGTTTACAATTTTTACTTAAATTATAAACAAATTCTTCATTACAGTAAATATTGAAGAAGTCCACAGAAGGATAAAACTTTTGCGTGGACTACTACAATATATAATAGAAAAACTAATTAGGTAATAGATCATAAGTCTCATTTGTGTCATGACTTAAGTTGCAACCATAGCCTTCTAAGTTTGCGTGACTCGAGAAACAAAAACAAAAAAAATCTATCCACACTCACCCCTGTTTGTCGTACGTAACTTGTTTTAGGAACTTTCGTAAGGACTCTTTGTCTTGGATTTTGGCGAATTTCGCTTCGAGATCTTCGTGTTTAACGTGGTGGGACAACACGTTACCTTCACCGCCTACTATTTCTGTCATATATTGACGTGCTCTCATGATTACCTCGGATAGTTGAAGCTGGAAAAAAACAAACAAAATTTGTAACTTAAAAAAAATTCTGTGTATCTGTTGGTATGACAGATATAAATTGTTGTTTTATAAGTACAATTCATCAACATAGGTTTTCATATGTATTGGTCTTATATTAATTGTAAAGTAGCTAGCACACGCCACTATTTTCCAGGCGAAACTAGTAGGATCCTGCAAGCGGTAATAGAAACTATGAATGCAAACGTCAGTGATAAAACGGTACGCATATCAACGGACAGCAGAATGACCCTGCTTACCTTAAATAACTGTAAGGCAGCCTCTGGACTTGTTCTGTAAATTAGAAAGGCCCTAAATATCCTTGCATGAAACAATAGTGTTCAGCTTTGTTTGGTGAAAGGACACGAAGGAATTCAGGGTAATGAGCAAGCAGATGGAAGGGATTTGAGAGCACCTTGCCCTGCAATAGCGTTCTCAGATTCAGTCCACAGTTCCTTGTTAAAGAACTATACACTCAAACGTCATGCGGACTGTTGAAGTGGTCTAAGCAGCTGTGAGCACAGCAGAATGGCTTTGGCTACACCTAGTCTTAAGCAAATGCAAACAGTGCCTCCAGATGTCCAGGAGTAATCTGCATATCTCTGTAGAATTACTAACAGGCTACTTCAAACTAAACAAACACCTCCATACACTGAGCAGTGTTATAGACAAATCCAAGTGTAGAGAGTGTATACTAGATGACAATACTGCTGAGCATGGTGCTGTGTCATTGTCCTGCTCTCTCAACGAAAAGAGGATCCATACTGGGGGACTTCTAGACCAGTGGCACCCTGTCTGGTCTGTCTGGGGGTACCACAATGGGCCAACCAATGAGGCCTGAGTGCAAAAATCCAGTAGCTGGACTGATACTTTACAATATGTTTTAAAATGTTTTTAACCTCCATGACCTAAAGTCTAGGATATCTAAATTTGTCTGAGTAAATTAGACGGGATCCTGCAGTTTCTAATAGAAATTGAACCACTTTGTTAGGTATGCCCAGAGTGCAAGTCAGATACACTAACCATTGAGCTACCCATTCCTCCTCTCCTATTTTCATAATATTCATCTCTGACAAGTTTCTTAATTAAACTATTTTACATTGAACAAACTGATATATTAATATAGAAATTATGGTTGGCCTGATGATCTGAAGAAAAACTTTATAGTTCATGAAACCGATTGATAAAACATAAATAATTTTGTGGTAAACACACCCCCAGTTTTTTACTTAAATTGTACCCATTTGATTGTTTTCCTATGATATTAATTACAAAGTAATATCTGAAAAAGCAGGGAGGCAGGGAGGCCCTATATAAACATCTATAAACCATCAGGCCCCTCTAGACCAGTCCGCCCCTGTCGTTTACAATGCCTCAAATAAAAAAAATGACTGATAATTTCTTGCTTTTTCACTAAAGAATTTCGTGGAGTCTGCGGTTTTTTAAAAAGTAATTTTTACGAAAAATATATATATTTTTATGCAAATAGTTATTTTTTTTCTAAAAAAATAATTAAAAATATTTTTTTCTTTGAAAAAAATTCTAAAAATTTTGGTCTTTTTGGAAGTTCCGCTTTTATCAAATAGCTGTTTGCTATAAAACTATTTATAAAATGCCTTGAAAAATATATTTTGCCATAACATCATAAATGCCATCAGAAAGCAGTTTCTGGACAATGGGTCTTTTATGTTGGGAACAAAGAACGGCACTTTTTTAACATTGTTCTTCCATTCATTCCCTAATTTTTACCTTGACATTTTTTATTTTGATCGTACTATTTTTTAACTTAAGTTTTGAGCTAAGTGTATATAATAAAATTCGACTTACCAGTAACTGCGGCCTTCCCAGTGCTGTTAGTTTGATCGCTGTTATGCCAGTGCCATACGTAGCACCTGTAAACAACGAAAAAAAGCATTTATTCCGCATCTACAACTATTATCCCTCGCCCACAGTCGAATTCGACCAAATAGTTTAACAGCTAATAATAAGTATGAAAAACTTTGCCAGGAGCGGACCCAGGCAATATTTAAGAGGGGGGAAGGGGAGCAAAGGAAAACATATATTTAATGCTTCCCCATCTGCCCAAGTGACGTATTAGCCACTTTGCTTGCCCACAATCTGAAAACTGGCGGCTCTAGTTTACCATGTTTGAGGATACCGAGGAGTGGGGCATGACCCCCATAGCCTCTCCCTTGATCTGTGCCCGTTTGTTGGATAGTTTGCACAAACTATTTGATCGCATTTCTGTTGTAAATATGTAAAAAGCCAGTCCCACTCTTCCAGGTCTAATCCGGCAAAAAGAAATGAAAAAATAAAGCCAAGAAACAAACTAAGGTCTCTGAAATAAATATAGGTATATATCGTCCAAAAAGCCCTAAACTTACAGTTGAAAGTCTCGAGTAATACCACAAATAGTAAAGAGTATTCTGCCCAAATGATTGACTGTTTTCTGACGCGTTCATTTTTTGGCCTCGCTAAAAAATGCGTACGCGTCAGATGATCCAGAAGCCTAATTCTTATTTATAGTAATTTTCTGCAAGGTATCAATTATTAATAGAAAGCGAAGGAGGCAAATATGTACCCAAGTAAATGTATATCGAGAACAAACTAGGTACAACACAATTTAAGGCCTGATTTTAGAGACCATCTAAGAGGTTCAAATCCGGTATTTTTAGGGAGGATGGTAATTTTTACATTTGCGTGCGGGCGCCTGCAGCCCGTAAATTGTAATAAATAAAAATATGCTCTGGCGGACTCTTGTAGAAAATTCGACTCTCTGCAAAAAAGGTCCAGTGTAGCGATTAGTCGAATAGCAATATACATATGCACTGAAAAGGGATAGGGAAGAGCCGACATATATGGTTAAATGTTGCATTTTTTAAAACAGGGTGGCCACCCAACTAAGACTAAATAATTTATAATAGATATAAGAACATCTATATCACCATTATATAAGAATAAAAGCTTTATACTTAAGATCTGAAAACGTTCTTTCAGCATCTATGCAACCACTATATACCCACAATACAAGCGCGGGGGCGGGGGAGGGGGCAGGGGGCCCGAGCCCCCCCAAGCCGTCTTCCATGAACCAAACTAAAAAATAAAGAAGCATATCAGTACAAAGCAGTATCCAAATTATCCCTTGAAATTAGTATTTTATAATTAATTCCAATATTATCTAGTAGAGGAATCTATACACATCTATTTATAAAGATATATTAAATAAATTCGCGAAATTGGTTATTTACTATTTGCCCCCGCCCCCTCCCCCCCTAGATGAATTTTCTGGCTGCGCCACTGCCACAATGGGCACAGGTTTATAAAACTTTTTTGTTTCAAAGGCCACAAAAACAATAATTATGCAACTATTTAGCATCCTAGTAACATTCTTACAGCATATATAAAATATCTTAAGAAGCTCTTAAAAAACTATTTTATAAAGGTTTCCAAATTAGAAATTTTGTTTTTTGTCAGATTTTCATTGTCGATGCATTATTACTATACAACTGTTCTTGGTTGAATAGTTTGAAGAGCTTTCTCGTTTTATAACAGTTGTATCTACGAACTTATAAAATATGGAAATATTGTTTCGACTGCAGGTAAGATTATAGGTAAATATATTAAAATAAATGCATTTTACACTATTTTCCATGACTATTTCTTAAATCTCCCTCTTTTTACGTTCAAATTAGTACAAACTCTTTGATTTATAAATTCATTTTCTTTCCAGCACACTATTTCTGAAAATACGAGACAAAAAAACTGCTTAGATAATATTCTAATAAATTTAAGTAATAAATATAAGACGGAGGTATTTGACCCAGGTTTATCGGATCATAAGGCAGTTAATATTATTTTAACAATTGAGAATAATATTCAGCCAGTAAATACTATTACATTTAGAAAAATTACTGACGAAGGTATGTTTCTATTATATAATAACTTGGAGACAGTTGATTGGAGTTGGGTGAGCACAGCAAACAATAATGTCAATCTTAATGTAAATGAAAAATTTAGACTTTTCCTGGAAATTTTAAATGAAAATATTGATAAGGCTTTTCCGCAAACCGAAATAAAAATAAACAAGAAGAGAAAAGCTAAAAAAGAATGGTTTACCTCAAATTTGCATAAAATGAGGGAAAATGTATGCTTACTTAGTGAATTATATAACAACTTCCCAGATGTGAAATTAAAAGAACACCTAAAAAAGTACAAAGCAGAATACAGACGTCAAATAAGTATTACTAAAAGTAATTACTATGATAATATATTACACAAAAATGGAAACACTCCAAAGACTTTCTGGAATATCATAAACCAAAATAGGCAACAAAATAAAAAAATCCTAAATACCGAGTTAAATGTAGAAGACATGAATAATTATTTCATAAACGTAGCTGAAAATATTACACAAAACTTACCTGTAGTAAATAGTGTTTATACAGATTTTTTTTCAAACAATGATATTGAAGCAAATGTACCAAATTTCAAATTTAATGCAGTTAGTATAAATACAGTACGTGATGTAATTAATAAAATGAAAAATAAAAGTAGTAAAGATCACTACAATATGTCAATAAATATAATAAAAAACATTAAAAACCTTATAGTTGTACACCTTACTAGTCTAATCAATCAATGCATTAGCGCAGGTGTTTATCCAGATGTCCTAAAGGTCACAAAGGTGGTACCAATTCATAAAGGAGGTTCTTTAAATAACAATAACTTTCGACCTATCTCTCTTGTTCCTGTATTATCAAAAATTTTCGAAACATGTTTAAAAAATCAAATAACACACCATTTTGAAGATAATAATTTATATTATTGTAAACAATTTGGTTTTCGAGCAAAAATGACCACAAATGACGCAATTATTTACTTAATAGACAAAATTGTCAAAGGAAATGAGAATAGGGATTATGTCGGGGTAACCTTTTGTGACCTTCAAAAGGCTTTTGATTGTGTTTCTCATCAAATTCTAATAGACAAATTAAAATTTTATAAATTTGACATGATCAGCTGCAACTTAATAGAATCATTTCTAAAGCATAGACAGCAGTACATAAGCATAAGTAATACTAACTCGACATCCCAGTACATAAAGAGCGGAGTGCCACAGGGATCGGTCTTAGGACCAACCCTATTTTTAATTTACGTAAATGACCTAAGTAAGTCTGTACCTGTTGTTGACTTGGTATTATTTGCAGACGATACCACACTCCTGGTATCAGACAATAAATTGGATGCTGTTCAGAGGCAAATAGATGAAGCTAAGTTAAATGCTTTAGAATGGTTCTCATCAAATAAATTGTCACTAAACGAGCATAAAACTACAAATATGATTTTCAGTCATAGGCCAATTGAAAATTATAATAACCCAGAAAAAGTAAAATTTCTAGGCGTTTTTCTTGACCCAAATCTCAACTGGTTCCACCATGTTGATTACACAGCAAAAAAGATATCAAAAAATATATTCTTGCTAAGAAACTTGAAAAACATTGTAACTTTTAAAATTTTATTAACGGCCTATTACTCGCTAATTGTGTCCCATATGACTTATGGTCTGATAAACTGGGCCCATGCCCCGCAAGCTAACAGAATTTTCGGGTTACAAAGGAAAACTCTCAGGATAATTACAAATCGTGGATATAGAGAGGATGTAAGAGATAAATTTATTGAGTTGGGAATTTTAACATTTCCGTCATTATACATTTTTCATTGCCTGATATATATTTACAAAAACATAAACCAATATAAAAAACATGAGGATATTCACAAATATAACACGAGGACTCAACATAACTTAGTGATAGATTTTAATAGGCTTAAGTCAAGTGATTGTGGCTTTAATTGTTACGGCCCTAAATTTTTTAATAAAATTCCAAAGTGGGTGAAAGCCTTACCAGAGGTGAAATATAAACAGTTAATAAAAAAATTTTTAATAAAAGAATGTTTCTATAGTATACATGAATTTTTAAATTTTAATGGCACTGAAGCCACAATAATAGACAACAATTTTATATAAATTTTATATAAATTTACAGCATATTTTATTGTGTATATTTGTGTATGTGTACAAATATTTTGTATGTACATTTGAAATATTTTTAATTATTTATGTTATTTTACAATTTATTTATATTATTGTATCCTATATTATATATTTTATAAGTGACATTGCATAATATTATGACAATTTTTATATTTCTATATTTGACTTGTGTAAAACTGTATTGTTAAAGCACCAATAAATTTGATTTGATTTGATTTGATTTGATTTACCTGACCAGAAAAAAAATCCCTGACATTTCCCGGATTTCTATAAAAGTAGCCACCCTGAAAAAATTCTATTTTTACTTTTATTAATAAATATGAAATATTTTATTTGGACTCCCTTAAAATGAACAAATAAATATTTCAAGCATGAATTTTATATATCTCTCAAAACATCCTGTCTAATTTTTCTCTCTCTGGTTTCGTTTTAGCAGTGTTTTCAGTTGAAGATCAGAAAACACTATTTTTTAAAAAACATTTCGGCAACTTTAACAAACAATAAATACGCTATAACATATCGAATGGCACAGATCTCATCCTTCCTAAAATAATCCTGAAAATTTGACCGATTTTGGCATAATTTCCACGTGTAAAACCCATGAATGGTTAAAAAGTATATGAAATTCAGAACATAAATGTTAGTAATAATTAAGAGAGACCAATATACCCGATAAAACAGTTGACAAATGAACTTGGGATATAAAACATTTCCTTCCTTAAAAGTGTACTATAATTTTTACGTATTTCTATTTCTCACTGTCAAATGTTTCTTCGGACCCTGAATTTATCAAACAAATTATGGTTCTAAAGGTCACCTACTACTGTTCTACAAGCATATTTTGTACGTCACACTCTTCAACATTACGGCCTGCACTGCAGTACACCCGGAACCCAAAATCTTGCCCAAATCAACACGGCTTGGGGGTGATTTTCCGAGCGAGCCAATATTAATATTGATACCTTGCGCCTACAAATTTCTACAAGAAGGTGTTACTTATACTTATCTGACATAAAAAATTTCGCAATTCCTCAAATTCTCTCTTACGTTACCATTTTTAATATAATTACAAGGTATTACCAAGACTCGTTATCTGCAAATTTCAGTACTGTGTGCAACATTGCGATTTTCTTGCTAACTACTTTACCTGAGGACTTCTGAAAATCTAGGGAAAAATAACAGAGACTCATGAATAACAAAATCGCAAAAATAATTAATTAAAAAGAAAAATGCAAATTAAGATTTCATGAACACAATCTACTGTGATAAGGTAATCGTAATCGGCATTAAATAGCGGGAAAAAGTGTGTCACTTGGTTTTGAATGTGATAATAATGAGGCGAAGACGAGTTTTGAATGGCATGTGAATCATTTCGGCAGGCCAATTAATCAATTTTAATGAATTATTGAAGAGGGTTGCGTCACGAGATTATTTGGAATTTTGGTTGTTGCGTATCAAGTTTTGATCAGGTTATACACAGTGTGTCCCACAATCGTCTCTTATTCGGAAATATACAGGGTGGACCAAATTATATGAGATTGAGGTTTTCTCTAAAACTATGGCAAATAGACAAAAACCAGTATAGATGTCCTGAGCTCGATTTTCTAGAAACAAACAATGATGCAAATCGCGATCGTCTATCTTCCGAGTGTTTCATTACCCTTTTACTTTGCAAAAATTAAATTTGGAAGTACCGGTGAAGGTAAAATTCAAATAAAATTTAGGCAAAACGCAAGGGCAAGAGGAACCGGTTAGCTGATTATTGCGTGGCTGGATCGTGGATTCGTTTCTTTTTGTATGTCTTTTAGGTGAGTTAGAGTGCAAATTAATATCTTCACGATATTTATACCAAACCAGTCTGTCCTATCACTCGGGGGTAGTTTTTATTTAAGATGTTAAAAGGGGCGCCATCCACAGAAAAGTATGAGCTTTTTAAGCTACCCTGTGAGTGATAAAACCAACCGCTGTGGAATGATTAGGTCGCTCAAGAGACAGACACAAACAAATAAAATGAGAAGATGCGTTTTAGATAAAAAAAATCACAATTTATTTTTAAGCGAATTCTCAAAGATGACAAAAATTTTATGTTTCAGACAAATCAAATGGTTATAGTCAAGAAAAATTATCAAAAATCTTATAGTATAAAAAATTCAATTTCGTGAATTATTACTAAGACTAGTTCAATATAAATAATACTGACGTTATTGAATTCTTAAAATAATAATCAAATGCAATGAAATACTGAATTTTTAGGTTACAAAAAATTGATAAGCAATTAATGACTTCATATAAAAAATATTTATCGATGAAAATGAAATGTCTTTATGCAATAAAGATACACAACTTAACTAGAGAAAATCACAACTTAATACTTTCTCACCGGTCCCAGGTAGAATGGACGTTACAAAATGGATTCCGATGAACTCCGGCAATCTTTGTCAGCGACCTCATTAACTCGGGCGGCTCTGTACTATGATCTCTTGGACACCTGTTCGAATACGTTGGTGTTTTGCTGTATTGACTAAACTAAAGTTGACTTGACCTCAAAATTGACTATACTTAATGGACTATTGTTATGAGTTGTATAAGACTTTTATTTATCCTGGCAAACTGAACTGGACTAAAGTGATTTCCATATTTTATTGAATATTCATCTGCTTACACGGAAACGTGTTCATGTGGATTCCAGATGATTTGACTAGGTTAATCTACTAACCCACGTGGTGTCCACAAATAATTTATAAAATTGAATAAAATAGTTAAATAAATATAACTAAAAATATAAATATTTAAATAAAGCAGCAAAACTCCTACGTTTTCAAAAGAAAAGAGAATTTGTTTAATATGTGTTTGCGAAACTGAGACTATCATTACACAATTATGATATTAAAAATGGCAGAAATGAAAATATGGCTTTGAGCCGTCAAATATTGAAGAAATAAAATTAACAAATAATTTTAGTTACCTTTTCCTGTTATTTTCACTAAAGTAAAACCCGACAATATCAAAAGGGAGCAAAGTGTTTGCTCAATTAATTATCGTGACTTAGGAGAAACTGATTGAACTGCCACAGAACTGGAAATTAAAAATAAATCTCTCTCCGTGACAATAAATAAGGTATGATCCCCTCCAATTAGACTAATGCCGCCATATCATAATAAATCAGAAACTTCTAGATATCAAATAACTAGATTTGCAAATTTAGGGTAGACATACTCCTATGCAACCCACTATACTACCCACTATAATGTGTGTAAGATAGACTCAATTGGCAAAGTCATATTTAAATGTGATTGATGATTTCGCGTTATTTGTAGAAATATATATACCAAGCCCCATTATTAATGCGTCGTTGACAAAAACTGCTAACATAGATAACAAATTATGCTTAAATTAAAGTATACAAAAAGGTATTGATCTTAAACCTAAACATATTGTACATGATAATAGTATGTCTGGGCCTAAACAACTCTGAGATGGTAAATACTTGTACAGTGTTTCTTGTTCTTTAGATGTGTTATACAGGAATTTCATAAAAATATGTAAAGTTCCCATGTGAACGTAACACGAGCTACAGAGCGTTTTTGCAAAATTGGCATTTTCGGATGACCTCTACATCTCAATTATCAAGTGTCGAATCGAAAATCGAGTAACACATTCTTAAGGCACTTTTTTGAGTAGAATCCGTTGCTAATAAGAAGAAAATTATGCATGCCTCAGTTTTCGAGACATAGACATAACTTTCGTTTTTTAAAATTATTTCATTATCGATCACAACTTAAATTAGCTATCCAACAATATATCATGTCATGTTTATCTCTAGAAGAAGTGATTAATTTTCGAAAAATTTAATATATTTCTGAAGAGGCCAAGGAAAAACTATCAACAACAACACTTTTTATAATATAAAATAATTTTGCCAAAAACAGGAACAACTAAGTACAGTAAATGTTCGAATTAAGGCTTCCAAGTCCCGGGACCAAAGGGTCCGTTCGGGACCTCTGGACCAGGACTGCAAAGTCCCGGGCCTAGTCCCGAGGTCCCAAAAACACTTAAAATGGCGAATTTTTGCCTTATTTTCAATTTGAAGACATTCTGCATAAGTGGTGAATGAAAAAACATTGAAGTATGTAAAGAACTTAAATTTAATTTATACTAAACTAACATAATTATAATATTAACATATAATTCAGTCGAATTGTAATTTGACACGGCGAAAATACATAACCACGATTTTATTGTTTTAAGTTGATGGGTTGGACATCCAAAACAAGCCCTTATAGTTTGCCAACTGATGTCATACCGGAGGGGTGGGGGGTCGTAAAGTTGAAAAGTCGGTTTTTCGCGTTTAAATAGAAGGCTAATAATCTGAAAGGAAAGTTCAAATGGGAATGTTATAGGTATTAAAAAAACCTATAAAATGAGCCCCCGAACATTAAGATAGCTTTATTAGGTCAGGAGTAAATTCAAAAAAACCGAAATTTTGAAAAAAAAATTTAATTTCAGCCAATACTTTAGAAAAATTTTTGAAATTTTAGTAAAGTATGTGCTATTTAGAAGGGAACATCTGATAAAAATTTCAGATCGATGTCTGCATTATTTTTTGATATATTCAATTTTTTTGAAAAAAAAAAGGATCTTCGAAAAATGGCTATAAGTACTTCATTTGGTTTCAGATTTTGCTATGAGAAGAAAAATTCTATTCTTCGAGAGTTGTTCAATATTTACAATTTTTTTCTATATGGTCATTATTCAGAAAAAAGTGGTGAAAATTTAATTTGAAAAAATAGAAAATTTTTTTGCATAAAAAAATCCAATTAAAGTTAAATATCTTTTGAATGGAATGCAGTGTTTTTGTTTGAGGTGAACCAAAAAAACAGCTCTTCAAAATGGTAGACATGATTTTTCGACACTGCATTCCATTCAAAAGATATTTAACTTTAATTGGATTTTTTTTATGCAAAAAAAAATTCTATTTTTTCAAATTAAATTTTCACCACAATTTTCTGAATAATGACCATATAGAAAAAAATTGTAAATATTGAACAACTCTCGAAGAATAGAATTTTTCTTCTCATAGTAAAAGCTGACAGAAAATGAAGTACTTATAGTTTTAAAATTATAAGACCTTTCCGATAATCAAATAAAAAAAAGTGCTAAATGAGCCCATTGAGAAATTTTCCAAAAACGCTCTGTAGCTCGGTAGTCGAAAAATATAGACGATCGCGGTTTGCGCCATAGCACCTCACAGTAGGCTAGAACCACCTTTAAATGAAATATGCATGCACTCTCTCAATTCCTACGAGAAATGGTAACTTTATCTGTCCTGAAACAATTGCCGTAAAATCTAAAATTATTCCCTTGGCCGTTTTCTAGAAAATTCACTTTTAATTTTATTTTTTTTGAAAACTGATTTTTTGCATTGATAAGCTTGTTAAAATGTCAATCAAGAAAGTAAAATTGCACATTCCAATACAAATTTCAACTTAACCCATGTTTGGGGAAATAACATACAAGAAACCTTCATGCTCGACAAATCCAGACGTTTTGATGATAATCGAGTTATATAAACTTTCCAAGTAGTCAATTCAGACAAAATCATTGAATCTATTCCTGTTATTTTGAATGACAGCAATTTTTGTCTACCAATATATCCGTAACCAATGAATAACATTACTATTTGCGTAACTGGATTTACTATAGGGAAATCCGAGCGCCTCTATTAGCCATCTGAGTAGACTTTCCATTTGCTCAGTCAGTATGAGAACTATATCACCGCCGATGAAGACAACCCACGGAAGAGACATGACGATAACCCAACCACCCACCCACTACCCTGCAGGCATCGGACGAAATGTCATGCAGTACCCGTAGTCACCTAGCTCCGTGCAGATCGAAAGTGCTACCAAAGCACTTAGGTCTGCACTTCCTCGAGCTACATAGCTCCTTTGTACCTAACCGATGATCCGGATGGCAGGATGTCAATTGACATTCTGCATACCGGCAGTCAATCCCAGCCAAAAATACCCCAAAGTTTCCGAACAGACAGATGACTACCCAGGGGGTGACAAGCTGGCGAAGAAAGATCATCAAGATAGAAGAGCGCCAGAAGATAAAGGCCTTAGCCAGCAAGGTCCAAAAGGCCAGGACCCGGAGAGGTGGGCCGAAATCATCCACACCCTCACATTTCATCATCGCCCATCCCGTACGAGGCCGGTCCAGGTCGGTCCAGGTCTACAGCGATGTACTAGGGTAAAGAGCAGTAGTTCTGCTCGACCTAAGATATCTGAGACCGTCATCACTGCCAAAGAATATTGGCGTCGCTCGGTTAGTTACTCTTTAGACTTCACTAGGCAAACAATCCAAGACTCCAAGAGTGAAAATTTTCTGTGACCATGATTAAAATCAAAGAAATTATGCAAAATGCAAATGCAATGCAAATCATGCAAGAACGCACGATGAAAATAGATATTGTCTTTGTCTATTTTATAAACGTAAGAATCACGGATCGAAGAAGATAACTGATACTTAACTGATAGGTTGTTTGAAATACCGTGCGTGTTGCGGAGCGCTAGGCATAGGGAGTAAAATGACAACATCGCGCGTTCCTGCTGGCTGAAATGAAATAACAGAGCTGGATGCTCCGCCCGACGGAGGAATTTACGGCAGCTGTGTTGTCATATCTTTCGCGCTACGTGAATGTACAATCGGCGTCAGCTTAAAGTCACCGCTGTTGGAGATGCTCTCTTTCTAACACGCGTTACTACAAATAAGGTTAGAAAGGGAGCATCTCTAATGGTGGTGAGTTTAAGGTGACGCCGATTGTACATGCCTAATGGGAAATTACACGCACGGTATGTCCGCGTATTCAGAGGCTTCAAAAATGTAATAGATTCTTGTTTTTATCAATGCAAAAAATCAGTTTCAAAAAAAAAAAAAATAAAAGTGAATTTTCTAAAAAACGGCCAAGGGAATGATTTCAGATTTTACGGGAATTGTTTCCGGACAGATAAAGCTACCATTTCCCGTAGGAATTGAGAGAGTGCATGTATATTTCATTTAAATGTGGTTCTA
Organism: Rutpela maculata; assembly: GCA_936432065.2. NCBI lineage: Eukaryota > Metazoa > Arthropoda > Insecta > Coleoptera > Cerambycidae > Rutpela > Rutpela maculata. The sequence goes on from OW386292.2 coordinate 6,531,482, forward strand.
GCCCACTGTGACCTATATTGGTTTTTGTCTATCTGCCGTAGTTTTAGAGAAAACCTCATCCCATCTAATTTGCGTTGGTGTGTTGGAGCGGATATTAGTTTACGAAGTTATTATTTGCGCCATCTCTAGCGACTACGGGTGCTCTATTTACCATCTGTTTGCGTCGTTGCTATGACAATACGTTGAACGACTCATTTTCTACTACACACAACAACAAAATCAATCTGAATTACTACTACCTGGATTCGACGCTTTTGCAGTTCGTTTATTTACAAGACGATGTCTTGCATACCAAGAAATGCATCATCCTCCCGTGCAGGCCAATCAGCAACATACGTTGTAGGGAAGGAATAAGAAAGCTGGAACACATTATGTTCCCTACCACCTCAGGAGGTCAATTCTCGAAATTATTCCATTGGGAAATTGGTATTTTATCTTTTTTAAAATTTCATTACGTTTCCTGTTTTCTTCTCTTTCCTTTCTTTCACTAAGTCTACTCCCTCAAGTCGAGAATTGAGCCCCAGGAGTTTCGCCGCCATCTGGGAAAACTGGTATTGACATAATAAGTTTCTTTGTAGATATCTCGGTGCTAGAAGAAGCTTGTATAAAATCTTTTTTGTATAGAATTTTCCATCAAGCAAAATTTGTAATAACATTTTTTGGTCTAAAATGCCTTCCAAACGAGATATCTAAAAAATTGTGATTTTGGGCGTCATTTTACCAAGATGAAGGCCGACTTTATTTCTTTACTGGACTCCCTCCGACTGACAATCACGAGTAAATTCTTTGATTTACTCTAAGAATGTTGGGCCAGTTTAATCAAATAACCGAAAAAAAATCGGAATGAACACAAAAGTTTGCCATTTCCTATGGAACAATTTCACTATATCTTTAGTAACATCGCGATCGTTATCGCTAAATACATTACGTGAACGCTTGGCAATGCGACAGATAAAACTGCCAACTTTTCTGTGACCTTGGCTTAATAAAGATACATAGTTGCAACTTTTTCGAGATGCCGTACTAGTACAGTCGAATTGATTTAATTTAATTACTTCCACATCCAGTGGAAGTATAGTAACGACAAAAAAAATTTAAAAATTTTTTATTGTTCTAATAGGCTTAGAATATCACGAAACGTCGAGATTTTAAGTTTGAACGAAAAAAAATTCTGTCTGTCGGTCTGTCTGTCTGTAACTTTTTTGTGCGCACGTTTACTCTGGAACCGTTTGAGATATTGACTTGAAATTTGGCACACATATGTACTTTAACGAGATCTAGAACAATATTATATTTTCATCTTGTTCCGTCGAAGGGTTGGGGGGTAAATTTGGGGAAAATAGGTAAATCAAGCAGGTAAGAGTCCATAAAATTGGTATTTAGTATATACAAGAGAAGCTAAGGTCCCAAAAAAAGTTTTGGCATTAGCCACCCCCATTACCATCCCCATTATTAAAGGGGATGAAAAAAATTTGTGATTTAGTGTGTGTAGAAGAACCAGAAACCTCAAAATATTTTTTTAATTTATCCACCCCCACTACCATCCCCCATCACCATCCCCACCCCGCTACCGATGTGGGGTATCGTTTTATGGGTTTTTGGGGTAGAGGATTTCAAATATTATATTATTAAAGTTCCATAAACAATTATTTCCACATACAAATTTTTTGTTCGTTGTGAGTGACTTGGATAAAAAATTTGGATGTGGAAGTAGTGATTCCTTGGGCAGCGGTTTTTTTTTTCGGCGACAATGTTCCACCTGAAATTTTATTGTTGATTCTTATGTATTATGACCTCCTGATTACGAAAAAATATTTGCGCCCAAAAATTCCTTCTGCGTCAAAAGTTATATGGACTTTCTGACGCGCTTTCACGGATTTTCAACTTATCTGCTTAATATATCTTGTACTAGTAATCGGATGGGAATTTTAAAAATACTGGCTTATTTAAAATAAAATTGTTGAAAAACATAGACCTGTCCGATATGTATTAGTCGATCCGCCATCTTGGAAAAAAATAGAAAACACCAAGAATAGCTGAGAAAATCAAAATTGAATATATTTTCTATAAGAAGGAGTAATTTCACCAAAGTTGGCAAAAATAAAACTCATTTATGGTTAAATATAATGCACCAATCCCGGACACCGTATGTCAAACATGGCGGACGAAATAAAATTTTTAATTCTTCGTCAATTATCAAGGAGGCATTGTACGTAACTTTTTTTTTCGATTGTACGTTATTTTATGTACTTTTAGGGGATAGAGTAATTTTTTTTTATTTTCAAAAAAAGTGCGTTTTTTTCTATTAAAATAAATTAAAATAAAAATCGACTATTAGATTATTTTGAAAGACATAATACTCATGACATAATTTGGCTACAGATCAGGAAAATCTAGTATTTCTTTGGTGAAATTATTGAAAATGTTTTGAAGGTTGTTGAGAAGAAATAATTTTGTATAGCAAAATACTTCGACCAGTCGCAGTCCCTATGTCTTTTTGCTTCACATCTAAACAACAGATCTCAGATCATAAAATTGAACAATGAAGTATCAAAACAGAAATATATTGATTTTGGTGTTCTGCAAGGATCTGTTTTAGGTCCTGTGCTTTTTACTTTGTATGTTAATGACCTCTTTACAAATATTGACAATAATAATATACTTCAAGTTGCCTATGCAGATAATGCAACTTGGTTACATAGAAGTAAATCTTCAGTCGAGATAGCAAATAATATGAATTTCTCAATATCTATTGTAAAAAATGATTTCAAGCAACTTGCTAAGTTTAAACTCGGATAAGACGACTAAATTTTGCAGTAAAACTATCTAGAACTCTTATAATGATCTTGTGAAATCAGCAGAGCTCTTTTTAAAGATATGGGAATTGTGACCCTACATACCTTGTAATATTTGTTACTGTTAAAGAAAGTAAATTCAGGAAAATAATTATAATACCAGAGAAGAAGAACTTATGTTTAAGTGTATGCCTCAGAAAATTGAAGAATTCCTTTTTATATTTGTCCAAAAAAAAAAATGTTTAATGCTTTGCCAAACATGATTTAAGAAAAGAAGATCTAGTATAGTTTAAAAGAAAACTTATTTTCAGTACTGCAGTTCATTATCTTTCTGACTTCTTGCTTATCACGTTTTTGTTTTGCATTATTTTAAAATCATTTTGATGATAGCACGAAATTTGATATTAACTCTTTCAAAAAGCGATTAAACCCTCGCTATAGATTATGAAGGTCGTTTCATCGCCCACGTGTGTTACGAGAAACAATGGCCAAATATAATGTTTGAATGCTTGATTATGCTTTATTATTATGAGATACCATAATATATAAGGTATTCAAATGCTAAGTATAAGAAATTATCGCTAGTTTTAATTTCAATGATAAAGAAAGAATGCTAACGAGTGTTTTAATTGCATAATAATAATAATAATAATAATTAGGTTTAACAATAAGGAATATAGGTGTGAATACTTAAAGTTTTCATTTAATTTCTAAATTATACCAGCAGAGTGCCCGTGCTTCACTACAAGGATCGCTAAAAATCATCAAATTTAGGATGCCATATTGGAACCGCCATTTTAAATTTTGCAAGATTTTTCATGCCAGATGTCAAGTTTCTAGCTCGTCGGGAAATGCCCAAACAATTCATAGACATAGACATAAATACATATCTATGCTTTATTTCCATACATATAAAGCAGAGTTGTAGTAATGTTTTTACCTATATTAAGGCCATTTTAATTTCCCGATTTTATTGAAGTTAAGGTTAAGGTATCTGAACCTTTGTAAGAAGTGGTTTCAGTCAAATGCCATAGAAGTGGAGTATGTTGTACTTCAACCCATGCTAATTAAAAGTCTCAATGGGCGAGTTTATCAACACGGGGTTAGGTTAGTTTGCCCCGGGGCTAAGCGCTAACTCCAGGCTAAAGTGTTTATCGAGTCGGATTAAAAGTAACCCTGGGCTAGAGTCAGAGGTAACTTAGCCCGAGTTTCAAGGTGGGGGTTCTCTGTTAGCCCGAGGTTCACTTAAAAATTTTATGTTTGCTGTTGAGAGTTGGGTGAAAAGTAAAAGTTATTTTTTGGTCAAAGGACCTCCCACAAATCCTATGGAAATTGGCTCTCAGTCGAATTTTCTGAAATTTGGATATGTTGTAGCTTTTGCTTTTCTGAGCAAAAGTTCTCATGGGCACAAGTCCTGACTATGACTGCTTTTCAAGTTATGAGGGCTTGAACGTAAAAAGAATATTTTACTTTTTGTGGATTGCTACCCCGTCAGCCCCTATCTATATATCGGGTTTTGTTTTCTTGAAATATATGTATAAAGCTATTTTTCTACTGCAAATAATTTATACGATGTAAAAGCAAGAAAATTATGGAAGATTGCTAAAAAGATTGCTATCTTCACTCCGCCAAATTTTTATGCTTATTGTGACGTTCAAGCCCTCATAACTTGAAAAGTAGTCATCCGAGAGTTGTGCCCATGAAAACTTTTGTTCAGAAAAGCAAAAACTACAACATGATGAGGAACAACATTTTCGAAACAGCTGTATACGTATCCAAATTTCAAAAAATTCGACTGAGAAAATTTCCATAAGGTTTGTGGGGGGGGGGGGGGGTCCTTTATAAAAATTTTGAAGGCTCCTGAAGAGCCTTAAGCATACGCAAGGGACACACTGATATATAACCTGCATATTCCGAAATATTCGATTTCTAATTTTGGGATTAATATGAATTTTACGTTTTTTGCCTTGAAATGTATTTAAAAAATCATACGATTATGAAACTGATTCAAAATTGACGTAAATGATTTGACCGTGTTCACCTGGCGTGCAGTAAAATGTCTCCAAGATACAGCTGCGATTATAGCAGTCATATATGTAAATCCAAGTGATGTAACACCTGACTGTATTCCTGAATTAGAAACAAGGTCATTATCGTCGAGTTGAGTCGAACAAAAAATGGCAAAAGTTATCGAATTGCTTGTCTGATTGCAAGATTTTCAGCTTGCATACGCGCATCCTTCGAAAGACTTCTAAATGATTATATAATGGGAATCCCGGTCATTATCGTTCGAAAAAAATGCTAAAACCGATGTCAAATACAAAACTATATTCGCGAGGCACACTCGCTGAGCTGATGAGTAACAACAATTTCGAAAGAGCTCTATACCTAGCTGAGTAGTTGTTCACTTTTCAGGCATTTGCCACGAATACATATTCTGTATTTTAATGTCAAAAAAGGGGAGGATTTGCAACATATGTGAAAGGATGCCTCAAGGAAGTGCGTTTGGCCTCCTCTTTAAGTTATTTTCATCAATGATGTATACAAATAACTATTATAACAGCAACATGAGTTTTTGTGCCAAGAAATTACCTCACGATTTAACTTTATTTTAATGATTTTATATTACATAAAATAAGTTCTTCAATTTTTTGCTGCTATTAATTTGATTAAAAATAGAACGGTGCCTGCCAAATAGTACCGACTCGCAAACTGCCCGGACCCGAGCCTCATTATTAGTGTTAAATGAAAAAACTAAAAAAAATGAAAAAAACATGCAGTTCCAAGACGAAAACACGACTTCGTCGGGCAACTCCGCCAACTAACCTGCAATGGCCTCGAGGCACTTGATGAAGGTCTCCATGTTCCTCTCGCAGGTCGCCTCGTTCAGGTAGAAGTAGGTCCTCGCAGATTGTACCTTGTACCTCCTGTCGGCGAACGTTTTGTCTACGTGGTACTGCTTCAGGGAGCCCTCGATTTCTGGCTCGCCTGCCTCGGGGACGGAAGCTCTGGAAAAGTGAAAGAGGTTTATTCCAACGAGTTTTAAAAAAAAAATTTTTGAACTATCAAAACTTTTTTTAAGAGTCTAGTGTCCAGTCTTGTAAATTTTGTAATGCTTTAACAGGAATTACAGAAAAAAATGCGGTATATGTACGCTTCTTTTTTTTAATAACCATTAAAAAATTCGAAATTCTCAATTATAACCTTTATTTCCCAATCACAAGTACAATTAATTAATAACCATACAAGTAACTCAGGAGTGCGTCAAAAATCTGAGCTAATATGCATAAGCATAATACAATTCAAAATATAGAATAAAATACATGTAAAATTGTATAAGGGATAACACGTACATAGTAACAAACTACAAAAGTTTATAAACACGTAATAAATAAATAAACACAAATATATAAATAGTCAGACTGACTAAAATTCATTAACACCGTACAAGCACTTTTCTATTAGTACATTTTTTATTCTCTTCTTAAAAGTAAATAGGCTTTTACAATTTTTCAAATCAATGGGCAAATGATTATAAATTTTACACCCGTTGTAAACACACTTTTTTGATATATTACTGTTGTATGCTGATGAGGAATTAGCTGATCTTTAAATCTTGTTTGGTAATTGTGGCGTGTTTGATTTGTAAGAAAAGTTGATTTGTTTTTAAAAACATAACAACATATTTCATAAATATATATACTAGGCAGAGTTAGTATTTTTAAGGCTTTAAAGCATTCTCTGCACGATTCTCCATAATCCTAATGACACGCTTTTGCAGAATAAATGCCCGACGAACATAGGTAGTGCTCAATCCCCACAGCATAATTTCATACCGTAGATGAAAATGTATGATAGAGTCATAAAATGTCAATAAAAAACCTTTACCGCAGTGATTTTTTAAGTTGCGCATACCGTAACAACCTTTACCGAGCTTCACACACAAACTAACTATGTCAAATTTCGGTCGAACATGACACCAAAGATTTTAGCAGGATCTGTTACTAAAAATTCGTCGTTAGCGTTTTGCTCGATGTTGTACCTAAATGATACAGTAGATGATTTTTCTTTATTAAGTGTAAGCCGGTTTTTCTCTGACCAAATTATAACGTCTCTGTATAGATCTTTCGATATATTTTTTACTACGTCAGGACATTTTTGAACAACTAAAAGTTAGTATCATTAGCGTAACAAGTAATACAAACGTTGTATTTGCTTTGAATGTATAATGTAAGATCGTTGGCAAATACAAGATAAGTAAATGGCCCCAGTATGGAGCTTTGGGGTACACTGACATTTATTAGATTATTATTGCTCTTTGTTCCAATAAAATACATAAATTGACACAAAGTAAGTAGAAAAAATTCTATAATTGGCCATGCATTCTAGTTATTTTGCCTAGGGTTCAAATTAAAATTATAAATTGAAACAATATGTAACAAACTATGCGTTATAAAAGGATATTATGTATTTGATTCAGGCTAGACATTTTGCCGACGCAATGTCGGATACTTTTAAGGAGGATTGCCAGACGTGGGTACTAATAATATACGAGATTAAATTAGGCCAAAGGACTGAGAGAAATTATTTAGTTGGGCATTTAATCTATTCAGACTTGTTAAGAAATAGAATTATATCATAGATTAAAACTGGATAGTAGGACTACATTTAGAAGTGTATAAAGTTCATGGGGTGATCTTTGGCTTTGGTACACACTTCCACAGATGCCTGCAGACAGTTTCAAGTAAAATGTATATCAAAATGTTACTCAAATGCAAGTGATACAAAAAGTATTTGATCAAAAATTACTTTCCAATTACGAAAATTAGTCCAGTCGAATTAGACATCATAAAAAATTTTGCGTACTGCGGACTTTTTTTGTTGTTTAAGATAGCACAATAAGCAAGCAAGCAAGCACAGAAAACTACACCCTGCTACACCATGTGCGTCCCCTATTTTTAGAAACTTTGAAATTTTACTTATGTGTCCATATCTGTTTCCCTATTGCCCGTAGAGCTCTTTACCAAGTTACACTTTTTGAAGATTCATCCCTCCTCTACATAATATGTATATTACGCATTTGTCGTAGGACAAACGGTTTTGGCTGTACGAGGCCGGAAAGGTCGCGCTGTCCGAATTTGGGGATTTTCTGTACAGGACAAACGGCTATTATTTCCAATCTACAATACTACACATACTAATGCCCTTAAGGAGGGATGACGATTTGTGAAAATACTTTCATCGAATACCGCGCGGTTTTCATGATACGGGATGTTGAAATTTTGAAAACCTCTTTTTTAAAAAAAAAGTGAACCTACTTTTTTTCGCTCATTTTTCTTTCATGCATGTACGACCCTAATATAAGAAAATTTACGTTGGTTTCACTTTAATACAATCGTTGGTTTAGGAGCTAGACAGCAAAATATGCCAAAAATGGCTATTTTGGTATTGTTGCATTAAAAAAACCAAAACCAGTATAATTCTGGTAAATGTTTTTGTTTATCCTAAAAGTCCAATTCATTGCGCATAGAAAATGTGTTTTTGTATTTAAATAGGATCAACACTTGTGTAATAACGATTTATGTCATGTGTTCTCCAGTCTCCTTTTTCACAATTTTTTTTTGCGGCCTTATGATTCATAGTAGGGCAGAAAGCATTATACACGTGGACAGGGCACATAATAGGGTGTTAAAATGGGTCTCTTGTTAAAATGCGATAGGACGTACCGTTTTCGAGTAAAACGCACTTGTTTGGTTATGTTTGCTTTGAGTTTTCTTTGTGTTCTGAATTGTGATCTGATAAATAAATTCTACATTTTGGTGTTTTCTTTCTTAGGAGTTTGTTTTTTTAAATCATTTTCCGATGAAATGGACATATACCCAATGGGCACACGTACGTTTAATAAACGTTAAAAAAGGATTGAAAACCACACGTTTTTCTAGGGTTTTTAGTAACGGTTGATTCAACGAAAAAATGTCGCGCGGAAAAACGTTCTTATTAACCAAATATAAACGTCTTTTAAACATCATAGATAACGATTGAATAACATTTAAAAAAGGATAAATATTCGTTAAAGTTCAACGTTTATGAAACGAAAGAAAATGTAGAATATAAACGTTTTATTAAAGGTTTTAATAACGTTAAATATTCACTAATTGTGTACGTTAATTAAACGAAATTAAACAGGCTTTACGTCTCCATTTTCCAATATACATATATATGATATGTTACAGGATGAACCGCCATGTAGATAAATGGACAATTAACCGCTGGGTTTTATCATAAAACCAGTGGGTGGTGCTTATTATTAAACAGATAGCATAAAACTCTTTTATGTTATCTTGGCCAAGCCACAGAATAATGATCTTTAACCTGATCGTTATAAGATCCATCCAAATAAATCGATGCTCCCTGAAAGAATTCAAACATTGCAATCTATGTTATATTTATTTTATATAAGTTCATAAGAATATAAGATGAAGCATGAGTGATTATTGTCAGTGGTTTGCATGTGGCGCCATCTAAAAATAATATCTGCAGCAAACTACGTGGTAAGTAGGCAAATTTTATGCATTAATATAGCTGAGTAGAAAAACGTCTACATCTACCACTGATTTCACCTGTAGATTTAGAACGTCAGTGCATTTTAATAAGTTGAAAGCATTAGTTATTTTAACATTGTATAGAAAAAAATGTTTCCTTTAAATAAAACATATTTCAATTGCTATATGTGATTAATGCAATAAAAAAACCGTTTAATTTTCTCGTTGCACAACCGGGGTTGTTAAAATTTCTCAAATTATGAACGTGTATTATACGTTAATATATCAGTAAAAGAAACGTTGTAATTAAAACGTTTTATTTCAGTATTCCCTTCCACTACAGGTGGAAATGTGTGTAGGAGTAACGTATTTTATACGTTTTATTTAAATGTAAAATTGGACAGCCTGATTTTATACGTTGATATAGATTCGTAGAAAAACGTTTAAATAACGTAATATTCTACCATCTATTTCACCTGTGGATTTAAATTTCTCTTGCATTTAGTAAGTTGGAAACAAGAGATATTTTAACGTTGTAAAAAATACGTTTTTTTTCTTTAAATAAAACGTTTGAATCGCCGTATTAAATACACATAATAAAAGACGTTAAACTTTTTCGTTTCATAAACGTCACCTTTAGCGAGTCGTTAAAACTCCTTACATTATAAACGTGTTTTATACGTTATTAAATATTTGTGAAAAAAACGTGCTTACTAAAACGTTTTATTAGAGCATTTTCTTCTACTAATGGTTAAAAATGCGTGTAGTAGTAACGTATTTTAAACGTCTTATTTAAACATTGAAATTTTCAACCAAATGCAACGTTGAAAATTTCAACGTAAAACGTTTAATCAACGACTTCAATGTTTTAAAAACGTTTATTAAACGTACGTGTGCCCATTGGGTAATAGCTGTTTCGCGAGGAAGGTAAAATTACTGTGGATTTTGTTATAGACACAAAATAAGTTGCAATGATGATTCGAGACAAGTGTGAACATTCAAATAGGGGAGTGAGAACCCCCTATTCCGTCCGAGTCCCTTCATTTTTTCATTAGCAATGTCCCTCATAAACAGAAAAAGCAAGAAGCGGCACATAGTTTTACTTTTTCGTAGTCAGCGGTGAGCATTTACTAGTCAGTCGATGAAAAGTGTGATCTGAAATAATTTTTTGCAAACAAGTGCGTTTTACTCGAAAACGGTAAGTCCTATCGCATTTTAACAAGAGATCCATTTTAACACCCTAATATGTGCCCTGTTCAGGTATATATTACTTTCTGCCCTACTATGAACCATAAGGCCGCAAAAAAAATGTGAGAAAGGAGACTGTAGAACACATGACATAAATCGTTATTACACACCATAAGTGCTGATCCTATTTAAATACAAAAACACATTTTCTATGCGCAATGAATTGGACTTTTAGGATAAACAAAAACATTTACCAGAATTATACTGGTTTTGGTTTTTTAATGCAACAATACCAAAATAGCCATTTTTGGCATATTTTGCTGTCTAGCTCCTAAACCAACGAATGTATTAAAATGAAACCAACGTAAATTTTCTTATATTAGGGTCGTACATACATGAAAAAAAAATGAGCGAAAAAAAAAAGGTTCACTTTTTTTTTTAAAAAGGGGGTTTTCAAAATTTCAACATCCCGTATCATGGAAACCGCGCGGTATTCGATGAAAGTTTTTTCACAAATCATCATCCCTCCTTAAGGGCATTAGTATGTGTAGTACTGTAGATTGGAAATAATAGCCGTTTGTCCTGTACAGAAGACCCTCCAAATTCGGACAGCGCGACCTTTCCGGCCTCGTACAGCCAAAACCGTTTGTCCTACGGCAAATGTGTAATATGTATATTATGTAGAGGAGGGATGAATCTTCAAAAAGCGTAACTTGGTAAAGAGTCCTACGGATAATAGGGAAAAAATATGGGCACATAAGTAAAATTTCAAAGTTTCAACCCCTAAAAATAGGGGACGCACATGGTGTAGCAGGGTGTAGTTTTCTGTGCTTGCTTATTATGCCCTCTTAAACAACTTCCACAAAAAAAAAATTTTATTATGTCTAATTCGACTGGAGTAAATATTTCTTTTCTGTTATGTTTTTCTAATAGTAAGAAAAAATTTTAAAGAAACAAAGGTATCAGTGAATGATTTCCTCTATTCAACTTTTCTTCAATTCTTAATAATTATATTCTTGACTGGAGAATCACTACAGTGTAATCCGATTGCAGATGTTCTACCTCGAATGAGAATATCACGATTTTTTTTCTGCGGTGTTTTTCAGATAGGCAACAAGACAGTGCTGATCTATTTCTTTTATTCGGCTTTTCCTCAATTTTTTCTATTCACATTTTCGACGCCAGATTCACTACAATGTAATCTGATTTGAGATACCTTACCTTGAATGAAAATCGCGAAAATTTATTTTCTGTTGTACTTTTCCAAATAGTCAAGGATTGTAGACAGATTCAGATTTTATTTTCTATTCTTACTAATTATGTACTTCACTGAAGAATTTTTGTCGAACACTCAGAAGCATAAATGCAGGATAAGAGCAGTGTGAGGTAACCTTGACATCTTCGACAGAAGACAGAATTTTTAAACTCTGAAATATATAGAGTCGCAGTACAGTCTGTTTGGACCTAGACATTTTGACTACCGATTTTTTAGAATATGTATCCTTTGATACGTACAGTAACATATTGAAAGTTCCAAAGAATCCAAATTGAGCGTTAGCCACCATGTTGGAAAAATGGCATGCACGCCACAGGCGGCGGAGAAAAATTTTTTTCTTGCCTTATTAATTAACCGATTTTAATATTCTGAAAACGTAATTGTAGCCGAAGAATGTGGCGCTTTAACATTTATTTTACATACAGTGTGTCCCTGGATGGGATGCCCCGCACTCTTGTAAACTTTCTTACTTTTGATTTGCCGAGAAAAAGTCATTCTTTATAAAAAGTTTTGCTTGTCTTAGGAAATCCTAAACAGTTGTCAAACTTAAGATAAATTATACAGGGTATTCTAAAAATTAGAAAATATGAAATCGACTTTGGCAGCTGACGCTCAATTCGAATTTTTCGAGACTTCCAGTACGTTATTAATATTATACATATAAAAAAACACATATTTAGAAAAATTCAGCCCAATGGTCAAACTGCCTAGATTAGACCTGTATTTTATTGTGTCGCCACTATATAAAGTATATACAGCTAATACTCACTCAACTTCGCGTTTTTCAGCTTCTTCTTGGGATAAATCTTCTTCTACGGAGTAATCGAGGATGGGCTTGACTCCGAACGATCTCAGTCTCTCTAGTTTCGGCCTTATTTTGTACTGATCCTCACCGGCTACAAAGTGACCGTAAAATGTGGCCTTCATCACTAAGATGAACAATTTTTCTCCTAATATGCCCTTGGCGAGTTTCATTAACTGCAACAAAAGGGAAAACATCAGTCATCGTAGTAAAATTGTTGTGTGAGGTTAATTAATCTATAAAACTGACCCTGAAATTTAAAATAAAATGACCAGTGGTTTTGACATGATTCCATCTTTTATAATTAAGGATTGTGTCTGGGATTTATTTTTGCAAACGCATTACAAATAACATACAATGTGTCATTGAAAACACATAGATTTTCTAAGTCTTGGAAATTTGCAAAAGTTGGTAAAATTTTCAAAAAAGTCTTCGAGATATTCTTGTACAATCCAATCTATCCCAATGTAAGTCAACAGTAAGTCCCCGCCTCTAGCCCTGCCGCTTTAAGGGGGGGGTGGGGGGGGGGGTGGTGGAAAGGTCTCCCTTTCCGAGATATTCGTCAGCGAAAATCGATAATTAATGAATAAATTAATTATGTATTTGAAATATTTCTATCAAAACGGTTTACCGTGGTCTGCTAATAAATCATAGTCACAAAACAATCTTTATTTTACAACAATCGACGTCAATCACTGAAAATGAATTGTTTTCGATTTGAATCAAATTTTACTCAAGTATAGAACAAATTAGGATCTACTTATGTGACCAGGAAAACATTCGCCTTCTACAAATGCAAAGACACCTACGGTACCAAAGTATGCGGAAAAAAACAAAAAATCATATTAAGCATTTTTTTTATCGCAGTGATGTTTACTGCAATATTTTATTCAAAGAACCTGGCAGAGGAGAAGTTCAAACCAATGTTTACTCCACCCACCAAATGCAGCAGCTAGGTTTGAAAGAAATTCTGTTCCTGCATGCTTTTACTGGCTGCTATATTCAACATCTGGGAACATTCCGGAAGAGTAAACTTGGTTTTATAAAACTTTACATCAGGTGACTCATTTGTAGCAAGCGAATGTTTTTCTGGTCATAAGTAGATCCTAATTTGTTCTATACTTGATAGGCCAAGCAATGGGGGGTTTCTATTCGCGAAAGGTCGGAAAGAAATTAAATTTGGTGGGATGGTAGACATAGGTCCCCTGATAGTACTTCAGTTGAACTTTTTTCGATAGCACTTACCACAACGGCGCTATTTCTCGAAAAGCGTCGCGATGCAGAGTTTTCATCCCCCTATCCCTCGAGCGGCAACCCCCAGGTTGCGCAAACTCAGGTGTACTATTAGGGGACTTATGTCTACCATCCCACCAAATTTCATTTCTTTCCGACCTTTTGCGAATAGAACCCCAACCCTGAAGCGGCAGGGCTACCTCCTAACTACCCTAAACACATTCCTGAAGAGGAAAATTCTTCCCTCTCAAAGTTCTCTACAATCCCCTTTTGGGATATGAAGTTTTCATGGCCACTGGTGTTTGACAATGTTCTAATCTTAGACCTTTATTGTCTTTGCTTTTTATTATTGATTTGTGTAGTCAAATTAATAGCAACAAACTACTTTCTGCCAATAATTTAAAAATATTTAATAGTATTGAGTTCGAGGATGATTGTGATAGCTTACAGACTAAAATTAGTAAGTTACAAGACTGGTTACATATTAAATAAACTTCATTTGAATATTAATAAATGCAAAGTTTTAACATTTACTAACAGAAGAACTAGTTTTAATTATGACTATAACGGAATTATTTTACCTTGATGCAAAGATACTAAAGATTTAGGCATAATTTTTTATCAACTTTCATTTAAATAAACATAACACAAAAACATCCGAAGCTATAAAAATGCTTTGTTTCATTATAAAAAACCGTAAAAATTTTAATAACTTTAATAAATAACTAATACATTTTATATCGTATCTTGACTGGACCATTATGAAAGTCTACACTCTGTATCATTACAACCTTGTATTTTACGTGCATTCCCAAGTATCATTTGCAAAATCCGCAATCCTATTAATAGAACCTCTATCGGGAAGGAAATCCGCAACCAGGGAAAACACGTGGTCGTACATTTATCCGTGCCAAGAGAGTTTCCCTGGTTTCCTCTATTCCTCTGAAAACTTCGCAATCGATCCCGGCGCGGCGGTGTGTCGGGGTTGTGTCTCGGGCCCTCCCCAAGGCTATACGCCAACACGGATAGGAGACAGTCGGGCCTCCCAATCAATAAAGTAGCTGACGTAGTGGGAGGCGCGTTCGGTACAGAAATCATTCATTCATTGCTTTTTATGGTGGCCCACAACCTGTTCCCATATAGCGTTGAATAATAGAATTGAATGCTACAGAAAGGCCTTTATTAAACGACTAAACGCTTGTACAATACTTTCTATTAGGCCAGTAGTACAGTAAGTGAAGCTTTTAAATTCCAGCCCGAAAACGATGGAGTGCATTTCCATATTTTCTTCTTCAACATGCTTCATGAAATGTGTACATAAGAATCTATATTTTCATTTTTCCCGCTTTCTGGTTAGGGGTGGTCCCCACCCCTTCTTAGGGGTTGTCGCAAAAAATTAAAAAACACAATCTAATAAGAGAATGAAATTATAAGAAAGAAAGGTTATAAACATTTTTTTGATAAAATGCACGTTTTTCAAAATATTGTGAACTGAAAATTGCAATTTTCACTCCCTAAAATCCGTATTCCTAACGTATTTTTTAAATTACTCGAAAAATATGAACTTTAACAAAAAAAATGCAGGGGTACAAAATTAATGCTGTTAGGAAAATAAATCGAATGGTTTTTTCTTTTTTTTCCCCGATGTTTAGTTTTGGAAATATGTTATTATTTTCAAAATGGCGCCAAAACGTTCAGAAAAAATATACGACCTTAAAATTTAAAATTACTCAGAAACTACAACTGGGAGAAAAATTTTTGTTCTTGTAAAAATTAAAGGTATTAAAATTTTCTTTCGAATGAAACGTATTACGGCATTTTATAATAAAAACTAAAAAAGTTACAAACAAAAAAGTACCGAATTTAAAAATTTAGGCGCCAGTTTCATTGCTCTAATTTCTTATTAATTCAAAATTTTTAAAAATCCTAGATATTGTTAATGCATATTATTACTAACATGCTCAAATTTTTTAGAATTTTTAAAATAATTATTTTTCGTTCTGTACGTATTTTCAATAATTGGTTTTTTGAAAAAAAATCGTTTTTTTTTTTTTTTGGAAATTGCTCAGAAAACATTTTTTTATACATAATGATAAGAGCACAAAAATGAAGTTTATAAAAAAACGAAGAGTTTGTGTTTTTCTTTTATTTTCATACGCAAGAAAATTATGGGTTTAAAATTGAAATAATCTCAAAAACTATGAGATTGATAAAAACATGATATAAAATGAGCCCTATTGTTAATTAACAATTTTTTTTAGAGTTTGCGTTTATATTTCAAGTCGGATAATTGTTAAACAAAAGCCACTAAAATTATTTCACTTCGTGGAGGCCCTATGTCAACTATACTTTATGGGATTATGGCATTGCGATGTTTTTAATTGTTATAATCTATTAGTTATTAATTATTATTTAACCTAACAAAAAACTAAAAAATGAAAAAGTGGGGTTGAAATTTTTTTTAATTAATTTTAATTATTATTACTGTTTTTATATTCAAAAGTACTATAAGATCACATAAACTTTAAATTTTCATTGCTAATTGTTTAAACAAATTTTATAAACAAATAGATAAATTACGTTTGAAAAAATTTTTTTTGCCATTTTATTCGTTATAAAATATGATTAAAAGAAAAAAAATTTTTTCTTAAAAAATTTTTTTATTGTCATCATTTTTTTCCTTTCTTTAGTATTTAAACAAATTATTAAGAAAAAATTTTATTCTTAAAATTTATTATTTGCAATTCTCTCGGCAGTTCTCTACAAGCTGGAAAAATGAAAAATTTTTGTTGTTAATTTATTTGTTTATTTAATAAACAATTTGTTATCAATAATCGCCTAATGTGTTTATATTTTTTTTAGATAGAAAAAAAAATAAAAACAACCGTATATATAAACATATTAAACATGTCAAAAAAAAATTAAATTAAAATTCTATAAAAAATATTAAAAAATTTTTTTTGACATGTTTACGTATACAGTTGTTTTTGTTATTTTTTTTTTCTTTTTTTATAAAAATATAAACACATTAGGCGATTGTTGATAACAAATTGTTTATTAAATAAACAAATAAAATTAACAACAAAAAAATTTTTCATTTTTCCAGCTTGTAGAGAACTGCAAATAATAAATTTTAAGAATAAAATTTTTTCTTAATAATTTCTTTAAATATTGAAGAAAGGAAAACATGATTATTGAAAATTAAAAAAATTTTTTAAGAAAATTTTTTTTTACTTTAATCAATATTTTCTAACCAATAAAATGGCCAAAAAAATTTTTCAAAAATACGTAATTTATCTATTCGTTTATAAAATTTGTTTAAACAATTAGCAATGAAAATTTAAAGTTTATGTGATCTTAGAGTACTTTTGAATATAAAAACAGTAATAATAATTAAAATTAATAAAACAAAATTTTAACCTCACTTTTTCATTTTTTAGTTTTTTGTTAGGTTAATAACTAATAGACTATAACAATTAAAAACATCGCAATGCCATAATCCCATAAAGTATAGTTGATATAGGGTCTCCACGAAGCGAAATAATTTTAGTGGCTTTTGTTTAACAATTATCCGACTTGAAATATAAACGCAAACTCTAAAAAAAATTGTTAATTAACAATAGGCTCATTTTATGAAAAATCGGTGAAAACATTTTTTTTACAACGAGATATTGTTCCTTTAAGTGTCTAAATAATACCATAATTTTTTTTAAATTAATATTTAATAACATAAAAAAATAGTTTTACTTATTACGGCCGGTTTCAGAGCATCGTAACGGCTTAGTGTTCGTCGCGCGGAGCTCTATTTTCAACATTAAATTAAAATTATTAATAATAGAGATAGAGTTCCGGGAGTCGAGACTTTTTATTGGAAATTTCTTCCTCTTTAAGAATCTTTCTGTAAAATTTCTTAAATACTAATAATTTTCGAGTTATTTACAAGAAACAAAACTCGTCATTTTTTCAATCTTCATTTATTTATAACTTTTGCAATTGTTTATGTGCGGGTTTGAAAATTTTGAAAATTTTTTTAGACGTCATTCCGAATACAATGAGCCCTCACTCATATTTTTACGAGCTTTATCAAGAATTAACACGGCTTTGAACTTGTGAACTAGTGTATTTTGTAGTTTTGAGAAAAATATGTATTTATTTTTATACTATCTGACCCAGCAAACGTTGTTTTCCATATAAATTATAAATTTGTCCAAAAAATAAAAAGAAAATTTCTGGATAGGGCCACCCTTATCACCTAGGGGTATAAAAAATAGCCTACGACCTATTCTCAGACCTACCAAATATACACCAAAAATTTCATAAAAATCGGTCAAGCCGTTTCGGAGGAGTTCGATAACAAACACTGTGACAAGAGATTTTTATATATTAGATGTTCACGTTTGTTAAGTTAATGTTTTAATCCTTTAAATTAAAGGATTTTTAAAGTTTTATTTTTGCAAATAAAAATTTTTACAAAGAAAGTTTGTATTTTCTCTTTACAACATTTAAACTTGAAGAGAAAAAAATCGGGGTATTTTAAAATAAAAATCGCTTAATTGAAATCATGATTTTAATTGTGAATATAATCAAACGATTTAAATCAGCTCAACACTGGCCTAAAGCTTTTGTTTAAAAAATTTTCTTCTACGTAAATTTTATTATTTTTGAAGCTACTCAATTTTTTAACGGTTGATCATGGAAGAAGACTGTTTTAAACACAGGTTTTAGAAAATTTCATAATCAACAACATTGATATTAACTAATTGCTACGCTGCTACTATTGACACCAAAGCTGAAGAGGGCAGAAGTGACTTTTTGGTTTTAATCAAATCACACTACAAAAATAGCGAAATCAGTCGAAAAGACATTGACCCTATGCTTGTGAACTCTACAACAACAAGTAGATATAAGAGATATTTACTTAAACCCATCAATAACACGAAAACACAAACCTTCTGCGGTGTTTTGTACCTGCCGGTGTCCTGATTATTCGACCGAAAGAAAAAAACGCGGCACTTTGGCCGCATCCGCCAGCTTAACTTTTTATGCCAATTAAGGAAATATTTTAATAACCTAAATTACCTCGGATCACTCTAAAATTTCGCAGGGGCCTTCCCACATTGAAGACTAGTACACCATTTTATTTTCCGCATATCATGGTAAATCACCCTGTATAGTTAAATGTCATACTCTAATAATGAAATTAGGAACTATTTTCATTGACAAAGCTACAACATTCAAGTACAACAAAAATTTACAATAAAAAAAAATAGTTGTAATCGTTAAACCACTAGCACAAGTATCTAAAACAGTTTTAAAGACTGTAGTATGTTTGGTTTCTTAAATATTTGTAATATATCGAAAATAAACGCATATTTCCTTCTCATTCTGCAAAATCCCAAGCACAATTCACCTTTTTGGGCGAGTGTAAATTGTAAATGATTAGTCATAGAGAAAAATTGTGTTGACAGATCAATGAAAACTCGAAAAATCTTGATAAACACCATTATTTTAAACAAATAACACTATTTCAAGTTAACTTCATTGATTATCCAAAATAAATAATGAGTAGTAATGACGGTGAGCCAAAAAGCGTTTCCGAAAGGGAATATTTTTCATTTTAAAATAGACAATAATTAGACCTACTTTCTGCTTCAAAAGATACAGTTTTATCAACAGAAAAACAGGGAACAATAAAAAACTAGCGTTCTAACTCCATTTTACGGTCTATAAATAAATATTGACAGGCGATGAATAATATAAAAACTTGTCCATCCTTGACATAGAATTGTTCGAGGCAGTCGTACTTTGTTATTATAAAACACGCCAAAAGAAAAAACAAAATAAATAAACGGAATAATTTAGAACCGGTGTCAGGCACGGCAATTCGGCAATTGATATATCTAAAATATAAATTAGAAGCAATTTTTTGAATGACTTGGTAGTTTATTTTAGGCTAAAAAGCCTTAGTATTTATTTTTACTTCCACGTCCAGTGGAAGTATAGTAACGATAGAAAAATTTTTGAAAATTTGTATTGTTCAAACAGGCTTAGAATATCATGAAACGTCGATATTTTAAGTTTGAGCGTCTGTTGGTCTGTCTGTTTGTCTGTCTGTCTGTAACTTTTTTTGTGCGCACGATTACTCTGGAACAGTTTAAGATATTGATTTAAAATTTGGTACACGTATGTATTTTAACGTAATCTGGAACTAGATTATATTTTCATCTTATTCCGTTGAAGGGTTGGGAGGTAAATTGGGGTAAATAGTTAAATCAAGCAGTAAGAGTCCATAAAATTGGTATGTAGTATATATAAGAGAAGCTATAAGGTATCAAACAATTTTTTGGCATTAGCCACCCCCCACTCCATTATTAAAGGGGGCGAAAGAAAATTATGATTTAATGTGTCTACAAGAAAGAAAAACCTCAAAACTTTTTTTTTACCTGATCCACCTCCACTACCTCCCATCTATCACCACCCCCACCCCCACCCCACTACCGATGTGGGATATCGTTTTATCGGTTTATGGGTTTTTGATGAATATTATTAAAGTTCCATAAGCAATTATTTCCACATAAAAAATTTTCTCGTTGTGAGAGACTTGGATGGAAAATCTGGAAGTGGAAGTAGTGATTCCTTGGGCAGCGGTTTTGTCTTGTTATTCGTGAATTCCTGGCAAATAGTTCTCCCTGTCGCTAAAACATTGCAAACTGCGCGTTTTTCGGCAAGTTTCAACTGATTTAATCGTCTCCAGATGATTCCAACATGGGTGGCGAAATGCGCGGTGAGGATAGTGTTTTGGTGTTAGGTGCCGGTATCAGCGCTACATCTGTGGTGCCATTTCTTAGCTTATTGCTCTTCGATGTATACTTAATAGGGGATGTGCATAGATTTTAATAATGATTAAATTAGATTCTATCTTTGTTATAATAACAGTTTTGATTATTAATATCATTTGGCACAAAACTGAATTTGAAACAGTGCTATTTTCCTAATTTGTTCTATACCTGAGTAAAATTTGATTCAAATCGGAAACAAAATAAAGAAGTTATAAGGGTATCTTCATTTTAAGTGAGTCACACTGTATATTTAAGGAAATGTATAGATTTCGACAAAATATTACGTTAGTAAATGTAAATACGTCGAGTGTTGTAAAATAAAGATTGTTTTGTGACTGATTTATTAGCAGACCACAGTAAACCGCTTTGATAGAAATATTCAAGGTACATAATTGATTTTTTTTATTATTAATCATCGATTTTCGCTGGCGAGTATCTTGAAAACTATAACACATAGGAATAAAATGAATATAAACATACTTGGTGAAAATTTAATTACGTGTAATTTTGCATAGATTACCTTTTTCCATACAACGCATCGTTTCCGAGTTATAAGCGAAGAATCAAAAAAGGAACCTTTCCACCCCCCTCACCCCTGAAGCGGCGGGGCTAGGGGCGGGGACTTTTAGTATTTTTACCTCCTAACCCCCAACACATCCCTGAAAAGGAAAATTCTCCCCTCCTAAGTGTTCTCTACATTCCCCTTTTGGGCATTCATTGATTGGACTATTATATCACTCATCATTCTCGTGATGTAAATTTCCTAGGCGTTTCAAAAAGTGTCACCTTCACACTAGCCACAAACATAAAGCCTGATCAGTTTTCTCAAGATGTTCTTCGAATTGTTCGAATCTTAACCCTAGGTCTCGAGATAGGAATTTTGCACTCGCATTAGTCAAAATCACTCCGACTTTGGCGTTTCAAAATCCTTCTTACTCCCTTTGCGGACGCCTATGCCTATTTTAATCATCGCTAATTGCTTGAACAGTGACTTCTATTTAACGCATTTTTTGTTCGTCAATCAATGTACCAATTTAATACAATAGGAAACACAACATACAAAATCATTTGAAAGCCTTGGCATAGTTTCTGCAACATGGAACCATCGACTATTATTAGCTTTTGCCTGTAATCCACAAAAAATAATGTGGAGTACGTTGAGAATACACTGAACACTGGTCCACTAACGTGCCTAGTCGCGAGAGGTACAACAACCAATGTACAAAAAATGTATCTGGGAGGGTACAACTCAATAACACTATGCGGCATCGAGACAGGTTAAGTTCAGGTATCTCACAGCGGGATTTCGCAAATGTCATTATTAAAATCCATAATAATTCAGTTGTCGCTGTCGCAGGTTTTTATTTCGGAAGACTTAGATTTACATCCAATAAAAGTGTGAGGACGGCTGGAATGTTAACGATCGGCTTCTGAACTCTTTCAGTTTCAACTACATTTCACCATAATCTAATTTGGCATATTTGATGACCGATAGAGAACTCGAATGGTGCACATTTAAGGGGTCCACAGACGATCCAACCAATATTCTCGGTACACTTTGAAAATTGCCATGACAATTCGTCAAAGTGAGCTGGTCTGCTGGAATTCCAGCGTCTTCAAAGCGTACCGACAATGTTGGCTCCAGCAGACCCGCTCACTTTTACAAGTTCGTATTGCAATCTTCAATGTGTACCGAGAAGGTCGGTTGGTTGGTTGGATCGTCTGTAGACCACATTCAGCTACAGAAATATGTGCACGATAACTGGTAAGGAGGTTATATACGAACAAGATAATCTGTGTCATCACTGACAACCGAGCAGCTTTTATGCCCTAGATGCAGTTGAGATACGTTCCAAAACGATAAAGGGCCACAGTACAGCAACTGCTGTTGTCATGTTTGATTTTTCGAAACCATTTGACACTATCAATCATCGTGTGTTGTGTGCAAAACTCCAATACTATAGCCTTTCTACGATGTTGGTGTCCTTCATTAAATCATACCTAACCAATCAAACCCAAAAGGATGTATTTAATAATAACTGTTCAGATGTTTTTAAGTCCTATGAGGGGTGCCTCGGGGGTCAGTTCTTGGGCTTTTATTGTCCTCTATATACATCACTGATATAGTCCGCAAACACATCTAAAATTCAGGCATATGCTGATGACATATAGGGTTTGTCTAAGTTTTTCACATCAGGATTCTGCATTTGTTCAGCAACTATGACCTTGACATTTTCAAAACTAAATCTCTAGAGCACAATCTACAATTAAATCCTAGTAAGTGTAATCTAATATTATTTGGCTCAAACGAAAATCTAGAAAACTTTCAAATAAAAACTGGTAACAAACTTTTAGTTTTTGAAAACGGCGCAAAAAACTTTGGGCTCTATGTTGATAATAAATTAAAATTTACACAACATGTTAGTTCCTGATGTCTGAAGCTTATGGTGCATTAAAGCTACTGTACGCTAGCAGCTTTGGAGCTGGATCTAACGAAAACGCTCGGTGAATTCCTAGTACTATCTGTGTTTAATTATTACGACGTTGCCTATGGTAAGTGTATACCAGTGCATTAATGTAATATTTTAGCGTTTTTTGTCGTTAAGTAATTTACATTAATAATAATTGACTCCGTTATATTGTCTCTTAGCCGATAATATTGCAAAGTTGTCATCAGCATTGGCTACTATTAGATATATATGCGTATATTTGGCATGTCATTTACATAGATTATAAACAGTGTCGGTCCCAACGCAGAACCCTGTGGAACACCCGGCTATACTCCTCACAAAACGTACCTCCAACGAGGACACTGTAATTTCACACAGTGCAGTTTCTCACCACATTGTATTTAATTTCAGTGTTTTACAGGAAAACAAAATAGCCCTCGGTAAAAGTGTAGGGAAAAGTGATAGGGAATTTCCTTTTTGTTGTTGCTTCAGTGCCATGTGAAATACCTTTTTTAAAATCAAAATTTCCTATCACAAACTTGCTATTTTTCATTCTCCTAAAATCCACAAAGAATATATAACATATTAATTTCCTGACCGGTGTATTTATACCATCTCAGATACAGTCTTATCTTGTTGTATGTAAACTGAAGGAACTTAATTACTTCCACGTCCAGTGGAAGTATAGTAACGACAAAAAAATTTTTAAAAATTTTTATTGTCTAAATAGGCTTAAAATGTCATGAAACGTCGATATTTTAAGTTTGAGCGAAAAAAAATTTCTGTCTAACTTTTTTGTGCGCACGTTTACTCTGGAACCGTTTAAAATATTGACTTGAAATCACATATGTACTTTAACGAGATCTGGAACTAGATTATATTTCATCTTGTTCCGTCGAAGGGTTGGGAGTTAAATTGGGGTAAATTCTGGGATCCATCACGTTTCTTGTAAGCACGATATTTAAGGAAGAGAAGTGCGTCAGTGTTGAAATTGGTACATAAGTTAGTGTTAGCTATAGCAAGAACTGTATTGTTTTTGAAAAAAATCGATCAGTAAATATGAAAGTTATAAAACATTTAAAAAATATATACATGAAGAGATAAGAAATTCTACAAACACAAAAATATTACATAGTATTCTAATGAACGTTTCAACAATTAACATAGCATCATGATGATGAAAATGACAAATATAACAATGATACCTAAAAAATTGACCTATTTTCAAAAAACTACGTAAGTTTAAGTCTAGTTCAGTTATGTGAGAGAAATACCCTTGCATTTTCTTTTGCTGAGCTGCTTGCAGGCTGCTTAACGCTGTTAATGTTAACTGAATTTTTAAAATACATTGTTGTAACTTTATAAGTTATATTTAATTGCTATATTTTACCACAAATCTACAACATATGATTTATATAAAATATGACAAAACAGTTTTTTACATTGTTGCAAGTTATGCAACATCATTCATTCATAGATGAGTTTTTAATTATAGTTGTTTATATTTGACTAAATATAGAGTCACTTTTTTCATAAATCAAAGGAATATGTCGCAGTCGAGCGTGGCCGATTTGCCTTCAATTATTCATAATTTTTTAATCTACCTAAAATCAAGCATCATTTTAAAACGATTAAAATTAATTTACCAAATACGCGAATAACCTTGACTTAAGTAAGAATTAATGATTAATAAACCTGTAATTTAAATCAAGTTGGTAGGTATTTATGTTTGGCTGGTGCAGATAAAAATTAAAATAGAAACGCAGTAGACTCTGGCATTGCCGCAAACAAGTTGCAGATCTACTTAAAAAAAAAAACAAACGCGATTGTACGGAGGATTATAAGAAAAGTAAATACTTAAACAAAAAACGTGCACGATAAAATTTGAATCTGATAATTGTCTGTGTAAATAAAAGCGGAATAAAACGAGAAATTATAGAAGAAAATTTAATAAAGTATATACTTTAATATAGTAAAGTGATGGTGAGAGGTAAACTCTCATGTGGTCAGATGCTACTATACGTCGGACATAATGTCTCTGGCGTATAGCGACTTGCCTAGCAAGTACCAAGAGTGGCAACCTCTAGCCCTAGTGGGCTATACTCACTGTTAATGAAATAGGATTTGAAGGAAACAACTACTCAGCGGGCAAATACCCCGACCTGCATTGAAATCGTGATCGGTAGCCAAATATCATTTGTCTGTTCCTAATCAGACATAGACCGGTTTCGAACTTATTATGTTCTCCTCAGTATGCCATAGGTTATAGAACAGACAAATGATAGTGGCCAACCTGCTAGTCTTATACATACTAATGCAAATGAAGTGATGGTGAGAGGTAAACTCTCATGTGGTTAGATGCTACTATATGTATAGTATGTCCGACGTATATATAGTAAAGTGCAATTTAATTTTGATCTTTCAGCCCGTTGACACTTTTAGAGTAAAATGTATGACTTTGCCAGATATGTGGCTTACACCCTGTAGATTAGGAATCCATTTGTCGTAAAGAAATCGTAGTGAATATAAGGACACAAATCAAAATTTTCTAACTAACCACACCACGTAATAGAGCCAATCATGAAGTGCATGTTGCATTTGCAGAATTGTAAAAAATTTTGTTCTTCATTTGCTGAATTTTTAGTATACTATTATCATAGACAATACGTATGTCTCTGCTATTATTAACATCGTTACTGGAACTTCCCTGCATTTGCTGCCGAAATAGACAATTGATTATTTTTTATTCCACACGAATATTGGATATTCAAACGATCACTCTATTATTAGACTTACATTTCCTAAAACGCTACCAAACAACAAATAAAATATTCTGCGGCTATTGTATTGTGCTCGGTATTCGATAAGTCATTGTTTGTGCAATCAAACTGTTATGTCGTTAAATACAAAGCCGAATAAAATTACAAATTGCGTACGTCTTGTGGTTATTTATCGGGATCATGTGAGTGTGGGTGAGAAGCTGTTTGATTAAATCTATAAATACACGTCTGGGCTTTTCGTATATAAAGTACTTTGGGTTTAATAAAAACCAAATTAGAAATTTTAAAAAATCCGAGCAAAAATTCTATCGAAAAACGTAAAAACGAGTACAGTAATTAGGCTATCAAATAAAATTTCAGAGGGTGGCAACTAAAAAAAAAAAAAACAGAAACATTGGAGCTGAAAGAAAATCAAAAAGAAGAAAAGGTTCTATGCAATTTTTCATATAAATTGATAGTCTTTACGTTCTATTGTTAAGCAAACAATTTCTGTCAGACTCGCTCAAAACAAAAGTCATGCAAGTTCCGCTTTATTAAAATTAATTTTGTAAAACTCCAAATATTTTAAATTTAATACAAATGATAACTGACGAACGATAAGTGCGATAAATGTTCATTTGTACAAGACAGTTTATACCAAACTGAGGTTTTATTGTAGTCCACTCAAATTAGGAAAAAAGCGGAGAAAAATTCTGAACAGCATAGGAAGCAAATATTCAACTTCTAGAACAAGGTTTTGCTTATGCGCAGAACAGAAAAGAGATTTTTGAGATATATACATATATATACGTTTTTTCGTGTTTTCTTTCATTTAGACGTGTATATCTCCAAAAGTACGCGTTTTTAAGGCTAAACGAACATAGGTAAACGTGTTCAGAATACGACTTCCTACAAAAAAAGGTTCTATACATTTTTCTGATTATCCCATTGGCTTTTCCGGAAAAGCGATTTGAAAAATATATATATATATATATATGTGTTTTTTTCGTGTATTACTTCCACATCCAGTGGAAGTATAGTAACGACAAAAATTTTTTTAAAAATTTTTATTGTTCAAATAGGCTTAAAATGTCATGAAACGTCGAACTTTTTTTTTGTGCGCACGTTTACTCTGGAACCGTTTAAGATATTGACTTGAAATTTGGTACACATATGTACTTTAACGAGCTCTAGAACTAGATTATATTTTCATCTTGTTCCGTCGAAGGGTTGGGGGGGTAAATTGGGATAAATTTGGTGTAAATAAGTAAATCAAGCAAGTAAGAGTGCATAAAATTGGTATTTAGTATATACAAGAGAAGCTAAGGCCTCAAAAAAAATTTTGAAATTAACCACCCCCATTACCATTATTAAAGGGGATGAAAAAAATTGTGATTTAGTGTATGTACAAGAACCAGAAGCCTCAAAATGTTTTTCTTCATCCACCCCCACTACCACTCCCCTATCACCACCCCCACCCCACTACCGATGTGGGGTATCGTTTTATGGGTTTTCGGGGTAGAGGATTTCAAATATTATATTATTAAAGTTCTATAAACAATTATTTCCATATACAAAGTTTTTTCGATGTGAGTGACTTGGATAGAGAATCTGGATGTAGTGATTCCTTGGGCAGCGGTTTTTTTTTTTATTTTGAATGCAAATATCTCGAAAAGTACGCGATTTTAGGGTCAAATGAACATAAGTAAACTTGTTCAGAATGAGATTTCCTGCAAAAAAGCTTCTATACATTTTCCGATTATCCCATTGGTTTTTCCGGAAAAGCTTCTTGAAGAATATATATATTTGCTTTTTCGTGTTTTTTTTTTCATTTTGACGTATATGTCTCTCAAATATATAGAACCTTTTTTGTAGGAAATCACATTCTGAACAAGTTTAGTAGTGTTCATTTGGCCTTAAAAATGCGTACGTTCCGAGATATATATGTCCAAATAAAAAAAAAATTACGAAAAAGCAAGTATATATATTCTTCAAGAAGCTTTTCCGAAAAAACCAATGGGATAATCGAAAAATGTATAGGAGGTTTTTTGTAGAAAATCTCATTCTGAACAAGTTTATTTATGTTCATTTAGCCCTAAAATCGCGTGCTTTTCGAGATATTTGCATTCAAAATAAAAGTTATAGACTTTTTTATCTAGTTTATACCCTGTATAAACCTGATATTTCTATGGGCACCTTATGCTCGTTTTAAAGGTTGGAAATAAATGGGCTTATATCACCAAATGCCCAAAATTATTATTATTTTTTTAAAATCAGTGTAATATAATGTCCCTACCCTATTCATAAATGCTTGGCAAAAATTGCATCGGCAAATCTGCAGTGCTTAATAAGCTTTTTTCATAATTTTATAGGGTCAGAAATCTTTTGGTCTACGTTTATGTCTGACCTTTAGATTGATTTATTTCAGGCGTCGTAAAACTTTATGATTTAAATTTTATTATTATTTATTTTTGCAAAATTTTATGATTTATTATGATTTTATAATAAGCATCAAACATACTGATTCGCTCTTTAGGTGGGAGCCTGAGTCATTTTCGTTTCATTCCTGTGCCAAATTCCACAAAGGACACTGGTACAAAGTACAGTTATTATTATCAAGTGTATAAAGAATTCCCATTGGAAACTACATAGTCTGATTTCGGGATCTATTTGCGTTTTGGGGGGCTGTTTTGGGTGCCATTTCATCCTCTCACATTCCATATTACGTAGACTATCTTTAATACGTGTGTGCATACAAGGCCAGGAAAAAAAACGATAATTTTATAACGTTTTTTCTGTACAGACGAAATTTTTAATCGTCTGTATATACTAACAAAATTAAATGCAAAAAAAATTTATTTTATTATTTAGGTGTACTAACAGGCCTTATTAATTTTAGTGTTCGACCGATAGATTTTTTTTTACCGATACCGATATATCGATATGGTTTCTTTTCTTACAGAAAAACGTGTGAAGAAGATATTGTAAAAGTCCAGGTGATAATCTACCAGATGGTGACGTATTTATGCTTATGAAGTAGTACAAAAGGATGAATGTACGTTTTGGTTCCGGCGAAATATGAGACATCAGAGCAGAATTGTAAGTAATACACTTTTTTAATATTCTAAACTAATTTACTGATATTAACACAAAAGTTTTATGGTTGAATTATATTGTTATTAAGAAGGGGATTTAATAAATACGCGAATATACATTCGCGTATTAGAATGTACAAAACCGCACTTATGTTGAGACAATCGTCACATACAAATTCCTACAGAGAGAGAACCCTTTTTGGAAAATTTTGCACAACTTTGTGGACCAAGGTTTGACTTGACTTTCAAGTTGCTGCCTAAAGGAGCAGTTACACGTCGCGTGATTGGGCGAGCCTGGCTCGGCGAGTCACGAAACAAGCGCCGTGTGACAGGCAACTTGGCATGGCTTGCGACTCGGGAGACGTTGCTCGCGTTGGCTCGCGTCTTCCATCTAGGTGTCGGTAAAGTTTGGCGAGTCAAAGCCGTTAATTAAGATTTGTGTAGGATCGCGTAGGACCGCCTTTTAGGCGCCGTTACACGGCGCGTGGTTCGCCGAACCACGCACCAGGTTCGTGGTTCGGCGAACCACGCGCCGTGTAACAGCGCCTTTAGGACTAGCCTGTTAAGGCGAATTGAGATCGTATAAGGAGACTTTGGTCAGTAGCGCGTCTTCTGATTATTTGATATATTCCGGAGCACCAGCACTACCATAATCCAGGGAAATGAGGTTTTGGCCGGGACTGTGATTCATCCAGGCAGAGACCACGATTTTTAGGTAGTATAGGTGTCAATAAATGAAACCTATATAAAATCTGCGGTCGATTTTCTGCATATGTTTATTTACAGCCATTTTAATGCAAAAAAATGGAAAAAGACGTGTTTTTTCACACTTTTTCACCTGCCAGTAAAAAGTAAACTATCTTACAGATAAATCAAATGAATCACCTTGTAGGAAATTAAAAAAGCTTTAAAATGGCGGTTGTTAAATGTCGATATAGTTAATTGTTGCTAAGATAATTGCAAAATGCGGAATTTTATTCAATAAACAATATTTTGTGTAAAAAACAATCTACTGTTTTGTCCTTGCGTAAATAGTTGACTCTCATAGTGCATAATATCTGGTAAAAATTTCAAATCGATTCGTCAAATAGTTTTTGCAAAATTGCATTAATTTATCCCAGAGACCTTTTTTTGCAACCCCACCACGTCCAGAGAAATCAAAATACAATGATTCTACGGCCTCCACCTGAAAGGGAAAGACTTGATTTACCAAAATGCTTTGTTAGATATCGAAAAAATTAATTTTCAGACCTGCAAAATGACGTTGCAAAAGAACTCAGATTTTTACCTTATAAACAAATAGAATAATTTTTTAACAATTGATTGTAGAGCATTGGTTTTTCGATATTTGAAAAACTGATATTTTTACACGAATTTTGAAAAAAAAAGAAGGTCCTAGGTCAATTTGGGTCCTAGGTCAATTTGGGGCAGGTCTTAAATATATATTTTTTAATATAATACATCAAAATAAATAGAATGACGTCACAATACCACGCCATTTGCGTGATATCATCATTTCCGCGACAATTAATTTAAAATAATCGTTGTTGATTTTTTTTTTGATAATTTATAAAATTAAAGTTAAATGGAAATCTTTCCAATAAAATCCTAATCCCAGACTAATTTAATCTTATCCGGAACACTAATGATTAAAATTTGACATGTTAAACCCTGGATTAAAATTGTCTACGTTACTAAAGCCAAATCCAGACAATTTATATCAACCTGCATGCACTGATAAAGTTCCTTGCGTGCTAATGTTAATATTTTTATCTACTTATATTTTTATTTTTATGTACAAGATTATACAAATTGCGTACCTACATGTTTAAATATTTGTTTTGTGACAAAACTAACAAAAATAATGTCAGTTCAGGGAAGGAGAAAATTGGAAGTTAGATGTTTTCTTTTTGATTCTATAGATAACAGTTTAATCTGGCGCCATATATTGGGCAACTTTCAGCAATATTCGTAAAAATAGCTGGCTCATATTAAAATTCGAATAAAAATTTATTGATACAAATCAGAGAAATAATTACAAATTAATAAACAGAGTAGGATGATTTATTTTCTAAATATAGTGTGTGTAAAATCCCAATTTTCTTGTCGTTATAGCTTAAAGACTATAAAATATGAAAAGTTGCATAGAACCTTTCCTTCTTTTAGATCCAACGTTTTTTTTTTAGTTGCACCCCCTGAAAAAGGGTGGCATCCACCCCCTATAAATTAGCAAGCCGCCGCATAATATAGATTAACTGGGCCATGGTGAAATTTCATTTTATAATATTTGAAGGTTTAATTTTTTAATTTTTATTTTTTGTAATACTTCTCTCGATTAACGGCGTTACCCATAGCAGAGGACTATTAACTTAACATAGCATTACCACTTAACTAAATTGAATTTATCCTGGTTCACTGAAAATTACCACAACCATACAGGAATAAAAAAAATGTGTCCTTTGGAAATTTTAAATGTCTCAGAATTTGACGTTTTTTAGCCCATATATTTATCAATGAAAATACAGTTTGCCTCCTTCAATTTCTTGAAAATTTTGTGAGTTTTGGTAATTTTCGATACACACACAACAGTACTCGAAATAACAAAATAATGTATTCTTTCCAAATTCTACAATGACTCAGTAGTACAGTAAGTGAAGCTTTTAAATCCCAGCCCGAAAACGATGCAATGAATTCCCATATTTTCTTTTTCAACATGCTTTATAAAGTATGTACATAAGAATCTATATTGTCATTTTTCCTGCTCTTTGGTTGGGGGTGGTTACCACCCCTTCTAAGGGGTTGTCGCGAAAAGAAAAAGAAACATAATCTGATAGAGAATCAAAGTATAAGAAAGGTCTTATACACTTTTTGCTAAAATGCAAATTTTTCGAGATATTGCGAACTGAAAATTGCAATTTTCACTCCCTAAAATTCGTATTCCTACATGTGCTTACTTAAATTACCCGAAAAATATGGACTTTAACAAGAAATATGCAAGGGTACAAAATTAAATCTTTTACGAAAACAAATCGAATGGTTTTTTTCTCCGGCGTTTAGTTTTGGAAATATGGCATTTTCAAAATGGCACCGAAACGTTCAGATAAAATATACGACGTTAAAATAAAAATTATTCAAAAACTACAACTGGGAGAAACATTTTTGTTCTTGTAAAAATTAAAGATTTTCTTTCGAATGAGACGTATTACGTATTATAATGAAAACTAAAATAGTTAAAAAAAAAAAGTAGTGCATTTAATAATTTAGGCACCATTTTTTAGTTTTATTGCTTTAATTTCTTATAAATTCAAAATTTTTAAAAATCCTTCCAGATATTGTTAATGCATTTGATTACTAACATACTGAAATTTTTTACAATTTTTAAAATAATTATTTTTCGTTCTGTACGCATTTTAAGTAATGAAAATTTTCATAACTTTTTGAAAAAAAATCTTTTTTTTGGAAAGTGCTCAGAAAATAGTTTAAACATGATAAGAGTTCAAAAATGAAGCTTATAAAAAAACAAAGACTTTGGGTTTTTTAAATTTTCCTACGACAAACTGTTCCAGAGATATAAAGGTTTAAAGATGGCGCTTGAGCGTATACGCAAGAAAATTATGTGTTTAAAATTGAAATATCTCAAAAACTATAAGATTGATAAAAAACATGATATAAGAATAAAATAAAGCCTTTAAAAAACCGCTGCCCAAGGAATCATTACTTCCATATCCAGATTCTCTATCCAAGTCACTCACAACGAAAAAACTTTGTATGTGGAAATAATTGTTTATGGAACTTTAATAATATAATATTTGAAATCCTATGAAACGATACCCCAAATCGGTAGTGGGGTGGGGCTGGTGATAGGGGGGTGGTAGTGGGTAGTGGATGTGGATGAAGTAAAAAAATATTTTGAGGTGTCTGGTTCTTGTACATACAATAAATCACAATAATTTTTCATCCCCTTTAATAAGGGGGTGGGGGTGGT
This sequence comes from Rutpela maculata, assembly GCA_936432065.2. NCBI lineage: Eukaryota > Metazoa > Arthropoda > Insecta > Coleoptera > Cerambycidae > Rutpela > Rutpela maculata. The sequence continues at coordinate 6,564,446 of OW386292.2, forward strand.
AATGGGGGTGGCTAATGCTAAAAATTTTTTTTGAGACTTTAGCTTCTCTGGTATATACTAAATACCAATTTTATGGACTCTTACCTGCTTGATTTACCCATTTAAAACAAATTTACCCCAATTTACCCCTAACCCTTCGTCGGAACAACATGAAAATAGTCTAGTTCCAGATCTCGTTAAAGTACATACGTGTACCAAATTTTAAGTCAATATCTCAAACGGTTCCAGAGTAAACGTGCGCACAAAAAAAATTTACAGACAGACCGACAGACAGACAGAAATATTTTTTTCCGCTCAATCTTAAAATCTCGATGTTTCATGACATTTTAAGCCTATTTGAATAAAAATTTAAAAAAAGTTTTTTGTCGTTACTATACTTCCACTGGATGTGGAAGTAAAACGAAGAGTTTGGGTTTTTATTTTTTTTTCCTACGACAAACTATTACAGAGATATGACAGTTTGAAATAATGTTGAAACTTAGGTAGAGAAACAAGCAATAGCCATCTGTTTTTCGAATAATACGCAGACAATTTTTACCTGACTACCTGAAACGTCACTTTGTATGAATTATAACAATCTGTATTTTTAATAAAATTATACATATTACTATACTCTTTTGTGACCATTTTTAATCCACCATTTTTTTTATATATGTATATAAATTTGGACCTCATCATATTCAGCGATCCCAGAAACATAAATAAATCGATTTTCGTGAATTTATTCGTAAGATTACATGAATTATTAATTTTTCATATTTAAGGGTAATTTCACCCCTCAATATTTTCGCCTTTCCTAAGTTTTGACCTCGTAGACATATTCAGCAACCTCAATAACATAAGTATATGGATTTTCGTGATTTTATTCGTAAAATTAGAAGAGTTATTAATTTTTCAGTATTTAAAAATAAAAAGCAGGTAATGCGACAATAGACAATATAGATTTTGATGTGGGTATTTTAATAATAATAATAATAATGATTTTATTCATCCTTTCGATCACAATACAATGAAATAGGACATGTCAATAAATAGAATAAAATATAAAATAATATGACTAATTATACTATATGCACATATACACAAAAATATACAGTAGTACAGCTCAGAACAGGTAGCTCTTTTTTTTTTTAGATATAAAATGTATGATTTAAAAATTCATCGACTGAATAATAACAGCCACTTATTAAATAGCTCCGTAATTCCTTCTTAAAGGAATATAAGGAAGGTTTTTCTTTAATTTCGTTAGGTAGACAATTAAAGAATTTTATTCCAGCCAGTAGTGGAGACTTTTCATAGAGCGCAGTTCTATGTTTTGGAATTTTTAGTAAATTACCATGTCTGGTAGGGTAATTATGTAGTTGCGAATTTGTCTCGTACTTGCTAATTTTCTTTTTTATATATATGAGACAATTATATATATACACGCAAGGAAATGTCAATATAGCGTGTTGCTTAAAGAAAACTCTGCATGACTGAGTTTTCTGCAAGTCGAAAATTAATCGTATAACTCTTTTTTGAGCAATCAGAACCCTCTCGCCATCAGAAGCGCTACCCCACAAAATGACATTATACGACAGCACTGAATTTATGAGGGCATAATAAACATTTATTAGTGTTTTTTGGTCTAATACACTTTTCAGTTGTAAAATTGCATAATAGCCACTACTTATATTTTGACAGACATTATTAATGTGATATCTCCAACTCATATCACTGTCAATATAGATACCAAGAAATTTTGTCATTTTTCCTACCAAAAAACTGTAGCAAAATAGTTTTCTTGGTGTTGACAATCAATTTATTAGTACCACACTAGTTGACAAATTGTTCATAAAGAGTATTGAGCTTATCCTGCAGCTCCTCAGGAGTGTCTGCCTCCTCTGCTATGGAGACGTCGTCTGCGAACTAAATAAAGCATACTGCAAAAAAATTAAGATTCAATCGTTTTCGGGCCGGGAATTTTACCATTTTTACTGCTTCGTTTACTGTACTACAGAATTTGCCATTTTTTAGTCTATATTTAGCCGCGACAAATAAACTTTGCAGTCCTTCAATTTCTTGAGAGTTTTGTCGGTGTTGATCGTTTTAATTGAAATTTTATTGCTGAGTAACAAAAAAACGTATTCTTTGGAAATCTTACAATGATTCAGAATTTGCCGTTCTTAGCTGATTTTTATCCATGAAAAAAAAAACTTAGCCGTTCTTCAAGTTCTTGAAAATTTTGTGGATTTTGATAATTTTAATTGAAATTTTCTACAATCATACCTGGGTAACAAAAAATGTGTTCTTTGGAAATTTTAAAATGGCTCAGAATTTGCCGTTTTCCAGCCGTCATTCATTCGTGGAGAAATAAATTTTGCCGTCCTGCAATTTCTTGGAAATTCTGTGGATTTTAATAATTTTAATTGAAAGTTTTTACAATCATACCTGGGTAACAAAAAAACCTATTTGGTGGGAATTTTGCAATGGTTCAGAATTTGCCGTTTTTTATGCGACATTTACCCGTAAAAAAATAAATGTTGACGTCCTTAAATTGCTTGTAAATTTTGTGAGTTTTGATAATTTTCATTGAACGTCAAGGTAGAACTAACAGGAAATTAAATTAAGGGGGCACTTGCCCATTTGTTTTTTATTTCATTAAAGTGTGTATTTATGCATAAAAACACGCCACACCGAATATCAGCTCTTAAATCGCAGTACTTATTTTGCAATAAATAATTAAAGTTGAAATCCTCGCCACTCCTCACGAAAAGCACTGTGACGTCACCGGGTGAAAACTGGTTTCGCGTGGTGTCTAACAGATGGCTTACTTTAGCCATTCACCCTAATTAATAGACTAGGCGGCGATTTGCTTTGAGACGTCCGCATATTCGGTTATAAGTCTTTTGTTTTTTATGTTAGAGAAAAAATAAAAAAAGTGTCGGAAAGCTCAATTAATTCTCTTTACATAAGCTGTCTACAAATTTTTCGAAAAAAACGATAATTATCGAGATATTCGAGGAAATGTAGGAAATTACACGTTTTCCTATAGTGTATGTAAATCTTAAAAAAAATAATTTTTCTCAGAAACCTTTGTTTCGAAGGGCCGAGATTAACGGAGCGTCAAAATAGTACATGATATTAAGTGAACATCGTAAATGAGATCGATTTCAGCTAATTACCGATTAATTACGGTGACAAAATGGAGAAGTTTTACCGAAAAAGAAAAAAAAAAAGAAGTCCCAAATCCCGCCCCCTCTAATTCCTCAACTTTTATCGGAATTCAAAAAATAAAAAAAAGAGTTTTAGCAAATTTAATTATGTTTAAATTAGCTAGAGTAGTGTTTTGGCGTAGGAGCAAAGATTAAAAAGGTGCCAACTGTAGAAGCTCAAAATTTGCGATTTTTTGTCGTACGTGGCCGACATTTCTGTAGTTATCTCCGAAACGAAAAACAAAATCAAAAGTCTGGTGATAGCAAAAGATTCGTAGTGGAAAATACTCGTTTGACCTTATTTTTTATTTCGAGCTAATTCCCACCGTTTTGGAGATATCTACGAAAAATGGCAAAAAACAGCTTACATTTCGGAGCCGAAAAAATTGCAAAAACATGCAATCTTGACACGTTCATATTTTTTCGAAAAACACCATTGGGACGGCCGTACGATATCGCGACGTAAAGAGGAAGTCTTCCAGATAAACCTGATCGTAAATTGCACGGCGAAATTCGAAAATTCGACTCGGCACGAACGAATCAAAAGTAGCATTTTGAGACATTTCAGAATATTGAAGATGTTTTTCCAACGTTAGGTTGTGTTTACTGCTAGTTGTTTCTGACAAATGAGCATGCGAAAGCAGAATCGGTGTCGCTTGACGCCGTCATCCGGCTTTCACTCTCTGACGTCACGTTTCAGGAGTGGGTAAAATGCGGCAGATTTTAATCACTTATATTTCTGAAGGAATTTTTTATTTTTTAATTTTTTGTTGTCTATGGGGTTTTTAATGATGTTAATTTACGATTTTGAGTATTTTAATTCAATTTTATTTTTTGGGCAAGTTCCTTATTGAGAAAAATCTATTTTGACCACCATTTTTTTCAAAATGGCGGCCGTGGTGAACAAGATATTTTTGTGGAAAACATCAATTAATGATTGGGGCAAACCCTTCTATAGTATAAAAAAAGAAAATCTCGATACCCGGTACCCCCCGGTTTTTTGCTCTACAGACTGTGTTATATGTTCCACATACACTTCCATTCTTTTATATAATTAATAAACCACATAATTCACTACCCCCCCCCCCCCCCCCTCGATAATAGTACACTCCCGAACCTACGCCGCTGGAGGCGCCCCAGTCATAAAGGCAAACGAGCCTAACGACTTGTCTACTTCAAACAAGGCATACTTGCAGTCCATTTATCTTGACTTGACGTCAGCGTGACGAAACAGCTCGTAGCAGACCGGCCTCCGTCCCCGAGCTATTTTTAGAAACGTGTCGATTCTAATTTTCTCTAGGAAAATCATGGGCGACTTGATTCAAACAGATGCATAGGCCGTTGATGCACCTGCCATGTAATTTTTCTTCTTTTTGGGACGAATTTTTTTATAGCCGCAGCCTGGTATGAGTTTATTCATAGCTCAGAGTTTTTACGTTGGCATTTGTATCGTGTCAGTTTGATTGTGTTCAGGTTTGGCACATTTGAACTGATAAAAGTCATGTGGTAAAGATGTATTTTTAACTCGCACCAGATTTTTCTGGATCGGAAACTGACTAGTGACAATGTGAAAGTGCATCCAACGCAGGTTGAAAATAGACGTCGGACGATCAGTTAAAAAAAAAGCGTTTTTTTTATTTCTATTTTGAGTTGTTTTTTTACACTGAGTGGGTAACAATAAATGACTATTCACTTTTATTTAGAATTAATCGCAATATGTTTGTTTATTTTAACTCGAAAAATATCAGAGGTATTTAGATCAATAAATAAACAAGTTTTGTTTATTATTTCAGACTGACTACCCGCAAATTATCACGTTGCTTAAAAATTAGAAGTAATATCTAGTTAAAAAATGTGCTTTAGATTTTTAAATATTACTTATAATATACCGTGCGTGTAATTGCCCATTAGGCATGTACATTCACGTAGTGCGAGAGATTTGACAACACAGCCGTAAATTCGTCCGCCGGGCGGAGCATCCCAGCTCTCAGTTATTTCATTTCAGCCAGCTGGCACACGCGATGTTGTAATTCTTACTCCCTATGCCTAGCGCGCGGCTACACGCACGGTATAAGTAGAAACATATAATTGAGGATAACACAATAAACACGTACTTAATACCTACGACGTGAGTTGCACAAAAAAGTTGTTACTGATATATTACATAACAGTCAATACATTCTATATAGGTGTCAAACCGTTGCACCTGTCAAATTTTCTATAAAATGTCAAATATCTCTGAAACGGATGGATTTAGGCATAGGATATCCTACATGTTTCTGACTCAGAATTTTACGCTCTTTTCGAAATCCCTGAAATATATAGGGTGTTCCATTTAAAATAAGCAAGTTGGTATCGACTTCCGGTATAAGCGGAAGTGCCAGCTGCCTGTAATTATTTTAGTTGGATTGGCCACACTGACTTTAGTAACTCCTAAAATTTTCAAAAATTTCTGATGCGTACTTTTCTCTATATCGATCGATTCAGTTCCCGGTGAGACACCGTGTATAGACCTGCGTAATAATTACTAGGAATAGGACGGATATCCGGTCCGGCTACTGCATCCGGCCAATCCGGCTCCCAAACCGGATATTCGGCTCCGGCCGGACATGAAAAAATATCCGGTCAACATCCGGCCAAACAAAAACTGCCCAAAATGCATGAAACTTAAACGTTATTTATTAATTGTCAGTATTATATCAACATATTTATAAAAATAATAATGAACTAGAAACTACAATCAAAATAAATAAATATAAAAAAATAAGTCTTAAATTCTTCAATAGGCCTACCATCGATAATATGGATATATAATATATTAAATAACATTGAAAACAAAAATCAAAACACAACATAAATTCCTAATATATGATAAATAATATTAAAATTTAAAATCAAATTTACCTATAGTTTGACCTCACTCTGGACAGGAACCCACTCAGGGTGCAAGAAAATATATTACTGACCTAAGACCGAATTTTTCGCGAATACACTAGCGGTGGTAGTGGTATGTATAGCTATTTTTCTCCATTGTATTGCTAATGACAAAAACAGCAACTACTAATGATCGTGAGAAATTCGCCGAGCATTATTTTACATAAAAAACGTGCGGGGTCCTTTGTGAAAATTTTATTTTATATTTTCAGGTAATTTATTATGTAAATTCAAGATTAATGAGTGTTTAATTGATTGTGTTAAGCAATACTTAGGTATTAACAAATTGGCCAACCTTGTGTTGTAGTTATGTAGCTCAGATGGAGTTACATAACCCGTTCTTATTTTTATGAATCTCTAAAAGAGAGTAATAAATATATAGGCAAGGAATGGACATTATACCATATTTAATAAATAATGGTTGACACAGAGTTCTCTGAAACCTGTTCTTATAATTCCTATAGACTCTTTCTGTTGTCCAAATATTTTTACAGCATTGCACGAGTTCCACCAGAGTATAATCCTATAGCTTATGTGTGAGCGAATTAATGAATAGTACACTGAAAGCAAAGTGGATAGTTACAAAACCGTCCTTAGTCTCCGAAAACAAATAAATAGCTTGAGATTGCTGAGTTGCTCAATATAATTGGTCCAACTTAAAGTATCTTCAATAAATATACCGAATAATTTGACACTCTCCCTTCCTTACGTCATTTCTTGTAGAAAAAAATTAGTTCCTATGTTTTGCCACGATTTACTTCGAATGCATTAGCATTATACCAAAGGTCCGCTTGACCCTCAGTTTCATCTATGATATTTTGTAAACTGTTAATATTCTTGGCACTGTATGTAAGACATGATATGAGCAAACATAACAATACTGCTAGGGAATAAGTAATAAAATAAATCGTTTACTTAAATTATAAACAGTACAGGTCTCAGCACAGATCCCTGAGGCACTCTATATTTTATTGATCTAAAATAATATGTTATATTGATTATATTGTCATTTGAGACGCATGGTTTTCTATTCTCCAGATATGACTTTAACAGAGACAACTGTATACCCCTAACTCCGTATAAACAAAGTTTTTCGACGATGAGAGTATACACTGTCGTTCTCGTAGAAATTTGATTTAGTTTTACGTAGGCTAGGATAATATTTAGAATGTTTACCAGATAAATAACTGAAAAAACTTTGTTTACCTACGACAAAATGTTTAATTACCTTTACCGTGTCAACCATAATAACAGTGTTGTTCTTTGTAAGAAATTAACTTTTAGCTAATAATAATAAATCTCATATTTTTTGTTGTTTCGAAATTGAAAAGGTTAAATTTTTATTTACACTTCAACTTGGTTGTCATTTTGACAATATAACTCGAGTACTTGAGGTTATTTAAAAAAAGCTAGCTTGCGTTTCAGTGTAAAACTGTTGTTATTGGTTGAAATTTAAAAATTCGCGAAATGTCATTGGTCTATAATTTATTAGGGAAATAATCATGAAAACTTTCGAGTGGATAAAAATATATCCGTAACCTCTTGTGGTATTGCGTATGCTAAACACTAACCAGAAATTAGTTTACTTTGACAACTTAACAAGATAATGTATTCTTCCCAACATCATAAACCGAAGGTTGCACTTTGAGATGAATTATGAATGCAGCTTGTTCAGTTTTAATTTAGAAGTGCTAGAATTTTATTTAATTGGCCTCTTGCCGCTTGTTGCACTGCGAATGCAACAATATGCATCTGACTATCATTATTTATTGTGAAGCAGTTGGGATAAATAAATTTACGTTTGTTAAAGTCGAATATTTCTTCATTACGATTGTAAATGGGTTACCTACTCGAATCTAAGATGGCAATTTACGACGTCGAACTTATTTTAAATAATTAAGTTAAATGCAGAACAAACAGACACGATCCAGCGGCAGGGAGCCAGCCTTGTCGGCATGCTTTGAACTCATTCGTAAAAGTGAACTGGTCCGCTGGAATTCCAATTATCAAAGCGTGCCGACAATGTCGGGTCCCTGCCGCTGGATCGTGTGTAGACCCTTTAAACCTTGTCATAGGAAAAACAATTGCAAAAGGGGGATGAAAATTAACTGACTGTGTAGTATATAAACTTCTGTAGTGCTGTCTTTCGCTTGGCGGATGACTCCGTGGCGGAGATGACACAGCGTGCGGGGCAGGTGATGCGTACTGCTTGCCGCGAAGATGTTTTACTTTCTATCTCTTTCTATTATTAAGTCATTATAATTTGACTCGTGGCCCTGTACCACGTGAATATTTTTAATTCGACCGAAAAAACTTAACTTTTTCAATATTTCGTGAAAAGAACAGGTTTATATATATTCCAATTTTTTTTTTAATCAGATTTTCTTATTTTGAGGTCCTACTATCAACGTATGCTGGATAGGTAGACTAAATAAATTTTTTATAAGTTATTAACGTTTATTTTACCCATAATTTCACGAATTTTCGAGCAATTTTTTTTTCTATTTTCGTAAAAAAAGAGGTAAATCCCCTGAAAGCATCTTAAAGTACACATTTTAAGCTTTAAAAATCGCACCTACAGAGATCTAATAACGCGATTTAAGCCAGAGTAATAGATGGTAAACTCGATGGTAAAAGTTAGTTGTATATATCAAATTTTATCACTTTCTCAAAATTTTAAAATTTTGGAAGTGTACATCTTCAAAAATAAATGAGATTTTTTTCACTCATTGAATAATTTTATATATTACTTTAAGAGTAATATGTGAAACCCCAGGTTTCTATCTTGAAAATTTCAGAAATGATAGAGCTTTTACCGATTTCATCACAAATCTCTTTATGTTCCGACTTCATATATATATGTACTATTTTTACATACATTCATTTTTATATTTGAAAATATAATAATCCAAGAGCTACATGTTTCTTCTTTCCTTCTTTGACGAAAACTGGTATTTTGCAACTAATTTGTTTAATAACTAATTTATTTAATAACAAATTACATTCAAGGACTATTGTTGGTAACTTTTGGTTTCTTCCCGACATGTTCAGACATATATTCTTGCTTCCCAGAATTTTTCCGAAGTGAAAACCCCTATTGACTTCACTAAAACCGCTACTGGCAGTTGTGAGACTTGCACTGTTACCAGAAACCTTTGACAGATCAGGAACTTGATCGAGGTTTAATGATACAATCCAAACTAATTTGTTAAATAAATATACTACACAATTTAGTTGTCTTGTCACACTTTAAAATCTTTTAATTTTGTTTCTTCGTCACCTAAGGTCTATGTGCCAGGTAAATTTATAGTTTTGGGCAACATTTCCCGTCGTTTAATTTACAGGTAGACATTCTCGCCCTTATTAATGGGGCTGGTTTCTAGGTAGAATCAACAAGGGATGTTAGGCTGACAAAGGTGTTTTTTATTGCTATGTAAGTTTCAAGAGAACGAAATAGAAATATGAGGGAAACAAAACAAATAAATTAAAACCATGATATAATGTGGGCCATAATTTGGGATTTTAATAGGCCCATTATCTTCATAATACCCGCAATTTCGTTTTGAAGGTTGTCGACAGATTGCGGTTTCGTGTCGTCGACTTAATAATGGATGTATTATTAATAAAAATTCCAGTGCCGCAATACGTAACTGTTCTGTTATTTTATCGAGCAAATTGGAATTCGTTTAGTCACGAGTGGAAATGGATTAAATGTATTTTTAGATATATTTGTATCAGGTAGTTATAAATTTCAGTACGAAAAAAAAACAGTAGTGGCCTGTGTCAGTCGATTTGAATTAAGAAGTCAGTTGCTGAAAATTTGAGAGCGTTCTTAAAAGTAAAAGAAATATTTAAGTATTCAAAAAGTTTACCACAACACATTTGCTTCATTTGTTTATTTAACAAATAAACATACGGATAAACAGATATCTCAAAAATAGCTGTAATATTACAGGTAAAATAAGGAAAATTCGTTTCAACAAGAAATACTAAAGTAGTTTAATTTTTTTAAATGGCTATGAAGATCAAACCTTTTTTAACGTAGGCAAAATTTCCTTTAATTTGATAACCGCAATTTAAAATTTTGCAATGGCGTTTTCCTTGGAAAAAAATATCAACTATTTTACAGAAACAGTTTGTTAGTATCAAAAATAGAGTTGGGCTCAACCTATTTTTTGTAAAGTCATTGATTTAAATAAAAAGCTACTAAAAAGGTTGATTTTTTTTTTTAAATCAAACCGCCTTCAAAAGGTATATCTAAAAAGTTAGAAATAAAATTTCACTCAGTTTTGCAAATATCTGTCTATCTATTAGTGTAAAGTAGCAAGAAACTGCTCCTTCTTACTAAATATCAATTTGAAGTCTGTGCAAAATCTATTTTTGAAATTAGTATTTTTCTTTACACCGACTTCAAATTGATGTTTGCCCTAATCGTTAATTGATGTTTTCCACAAAAATATCGTGTCCGCTACGACCGCCATGTTGAAAAAATGATAGTCAAAATAGGTTTTTCTCCTTTCCTGTTAGTTCTACCATTGATTCTACCCTAAAATTAGGTATTACCAATGTTGTAGAAAATGAAAAATGAATAAAGCTACAACTGTCTGTCCGTCCGTCACGTTTCTTGTAAGCACGATAACTTAAGAAAAAAAAGTCCGATTGTATTGAAATTTGGAAAGTAAGTTAGCGTTATCTAGAGGAAGAACCCTATTGTTTTTGAAAAAAATCAATCAATAAATAAAAAAGTTATTATTCATTTAAATTAAAAATTTTTTTTCAAAATTTCTGTCATTTGTATTTAAATAGAAATCTTTCGAAATGTTATTCTCTATAATTGTTTTTTGTTTTTACATTTTACCAATATATATATTTCATAATAATGTATCTAATCCGTTGAAATATAATTCTTGAATAACATTCATTCAAGTTTTCTGGTAAGATGAGATAGCCCAATGGCTAAAGCATTTGCCTTGCAATCTTTCCAATCCTCTCTATTCTCTTTCTGTATGTTCTATTTTTTTTTTGTCACCAAAAATTCCATTTTGGCCGATAAACCTTTCAAAATTCAAACATTTTAAACTTTAAACCCTATTCTCTTTCCACCACATATTCCTGGCGTCAGGGAGACCACCAAGTCGGCAGTTTTCGTATGGGTTTTTTTCGTTTAGCTTTTCACCCGAGTCAACAGCCAAAATTTATTCAGTGTTACAACCAGCAACTAGTTCTAAGTTTTATATGCATTAGTTTTAGGCCTTTGTGGGCAGCATTATTTTTAAATATATTATTAATTTTAAACCCACGCTAGGTGGGTAGGAATTTTAATTGTTCCTTTTTTTATCATTGTCGCCAAGCCAAGCCGAACCTACCCCGCTCAGCCCTACAATTACCACGGCGCCGCGCGCCGTGGTTGTCTGGCTGGCTCCGAGGCAGGTTTCGGGGAGGCGCATATGTATATATGAATATTAATAAATTTTATTTGCTTGCTTGCTTGCCTTGCAATCCAAAGGTCTCGTGTTCGATCCCTCACATGGTGCTTTTTTTTTCATATATTTTTTTCCACAACAAAGTTGGTATCACAAAATTTAGAATGTCCAAAAACTAACATTATTTAAAAGAAAAATGCGAAAAGTATTCTATAGAATGTGTAATAATTATACAAAAAGCTCAGTAAATCGGCGAAGAGTATAATGCTTCCACTAGTTAATATTTACTGTCATCAGAACAGTGAAAATTTGTGCTTCGCTGCACACATTTGCAATAATTATTTCTGTCCTCGTTGATCCTATGTAGTAAGTAATTGGCTATTATTAATATTGTAGATCATAAAATTTCTCAGATCTTTGGTTTAAACAATTTTCGTCCACGGCCAATTTTAAAAAAATTACATCAACTCGAATTTCGAAAAAATGTCTGCTCTGTTTGTTCAGATGTTATTCATGCTTATTATTAATTTTCTATAATCAATAAAATTGGCTTACGATAACTGACTTACGTGTTATTTCTTTAAATGAATGGGTTTTATTCGAATTTTTAGAGTTTTCACTAATCTGTGAATACAACAGATTTATTTATTGATAATACTTTTCGATTTACACTCACCCAAAAATGTTAAAATGTATGCTTCACATTGCTCCTACGTAGTAATTAGCTATTATCAATATTGTAGATTATCAAATTTCTTAAAATTTTTGTTTGAAATATTTTACAAGTTACAGCAACTCGAATGCTTCATAATTTTTTAAATTTCGAGTTGCTGTAATTTTAAAACAGTTCACCGTGGAAGAAAATTATATAAACAAAATTTTTGGGAAATTTTATGATCTACATTATTAATAATAGCCAATTACTACAAAGGAGAAACGAGGACAGAGATAATTGCAAAAATGTGCTGCGAAGCTCAAATTTTCACCATTCTGACGGCTACAGATCGTAAAATAATAATAGAGAAAAATCGTTTAAATAAAAATAGTTTAAATAAAAGTTGTTCTTTCATTTTCTATAATATTTGTAATACCTAATTTTAGGGTAGAACTAACAGGAGAGTAGATAATTTTTCTCAATTATCTACTCTCCTGTTAGTTCTATTGTCACTTTTTCAACATGGCGGCCTTAGTGGACACGATATTTTTGTGGAAAACCTCAAATAATGATTGGGGGAAGCTCCTCTATAGTAGGTATATAAAAAGAAAATCTCTTGTAGGAATTATTCGTTTTTTGCTCTGCAGACTGTATAATATCCCCTTTTACATTTTTACATAGTTGATATTTTTCTACTTAGTGATGCACTTATTCATTTAAAGTTGTCAATTATTTTAATATTTTGTTCATTATAATAATAGACATAACAAATTATTTATCGCAACATGCTATATCGAATCTTTTCAATTTACTATAATTTATATAAATACATATTATGATTAAAATATAGTTGAAAAGCAACTAAAGTTATATTTACCTATAGTTTGTATTATTTAGTTTTCTGTAAAAATGTTTTTTTTCTACTACCGTCTATATAAATGACCTTTGCACCCAGCAACACACGCGATAACGGAAGTAAACATTCGAGTTACCTGGTTGCTAAGGCGTTGCTAGCTAAGAAAGTAGAACTTTCGTGGCCAGGACAGGAAAATTAAAAAAAAAAAACAACAAATTTTAACGCTTCATAAGTTTGCATATACCTTGCTTTGCATTTCTTGGGGTAAAGCGAGGCACAAGTAATATTCTCGAGCTCTAAATCTTATCACACAAACTGCGGGCAGTTACATTTTTTGCAAAATTTTGTTTAATAATTTATACAAACAGGTAAATTATTTAGTCTCGAACATTTTCTAAGCAAAATTTTACAAAAAAAAGCTACCCGCATTTATCCGATAAAATTCAGAGCTCTCGGGATATAACCTGTGTTTATAAAGCCAGAATTGCTCAATAAACGCTTATCGTGCCATATATTATCAGCAAATTCCAAAAAAAATACGCGTATTTCCCATCTCGCCCAGACGTAAGCCGACACCGGCACACTAGATATTTTATCGCCGATAGAGTAACTCGCTTATCTGAAGTATTCTACAAATGCCGGATTATTGTGGTAAATGACTATTAATATTATCAATGAACCAACTGATAGTAAACAAACAAACGTTCAAGAGTGACGCCACGCTGTCTTGATTTAAAGCTAAAAGTTCATAGGAAACTATCATCATTGAACAACTTAATTTGGATTATTTTAAGTGTTCAAATCAACTGTTATAGCTATTTCAGGGAATAACAAGTTTAAATTAAAGGTCTGCATACGATACAATATCTCCGATCCGATCTGCACGGTGGTTAGGTGGTCTCCTTTATTTTTAATCTCAAAAAAATCTTTTAACTATGACTGTTTACTGACTCAGCGTTACTGCTTGATTTACAAAAGGAGGGCGTGTCATATCAGATTTCTCTGGTAATATCACAGGTTTATATTTTAATATAAAATGTGCAGACCACTTCAAATTGTTCCCTTACACCTTTGCGATTGAAAACCCATTGGTTGTCTAATAGCCAGGGAGGTAGCGACAGTTTTCGTGAAATCATTTCTATAAAGCCAGATTTTTTTTCTAAGTAAGTTTAGACAGGTAGAATCTATGATGAAGGTGCAAGTGTTGCAAAAATGAGTAAAAAACTAAATATGTTGCAAAGACTTGCATAAATGTATTATATCTACAAGATTGAAACTTTCATACTCACAGATGACATAAAAACATACCGGAAAATAATATTCTATCGCGTCGGAAGCGTTGTCATGTCAGGTCTATCACCCACGCAAGGTGTGGGAAAAAAAACGAACATTTTTGCCTTATATCTACAGGGCTGAAATTTTTTTCTGGAATAGTTTATTGAATAAGACATCCAAAAAATACAGTCTACTGATCGTCTTGTGTTGCTAAAGCTGATTTTTTTGTCTACAAGCAGTTTATGCACTATTTCGAATAAAAATCACATTCTACCTCCCCTGAAAGGTGGCTAAATCTTTGGTAGACGTTGCTGAAATTACAGGGCATAAAAAAAGTTAAACAATTTGTAACGTTCTGAATTTCTTTCCCGAGTGCATAAAAAATTTACAGTTCCCATGATTTTAATTCCCTCTATTTATTCAATTTTGAATAGTAAAAAGCATATGTACTCCAGTCGAATTAGACATAATAAAAAATTTTGCGTACTGCGGACTTTTTTTTGTGGAAGTTGTTTAAGAGGGCATAATAAGCAAGCACAAAAAACTACACCCTGCTACACCATGTGCGTCCTCTATTTTTAGAGGTTGAAACTTCGATGTTTTACTTATGTGCCCATATCTTTTTCCCTATTGTCCGTAGGGCTCTTTACCAAGTTACACTTTTTGAAGATTCATCCCTCCTCTACATAAAATATTTATTACACATTTGCCGTAGGACAAACGGTTTTGGCTGTACGAGGCCGGAAAGGTCGCGCTGTCCGAATTTGGGGGTCTTCTGTACAGGACAAACAGCTATTGTTTACAATCTACAATACTACACATACTAATGCCCTTAAGGAGGGATGGTGATTTGTGAAAAAACTTTCATCGAATACCGCGCGGTTTTCATGATACAGGATGATGAAATTTTGAAAACCCCCTTTTTAAAAAAAAAGTGAACCTACTTTTTTTCGCTCATTTTTCTTTCATGCATGTACGACCCTAATATAAGAAAATTTACGTTGGTTTGCAAAAAATTATTTCAGATCACACTTTTCATCGACTGACTAGTAAATACTCACCGCTGACTACGAAAAAATAAAATTGTGTCGCTTCTTACTTTTTCTGTTAATGAGGGACATTGCTAATGAAAAAATGAAGGAACTCGGACGGAATAGGGGGTTCTCACTCCCCTATTTGAAGGTTCACGCGTCTCGAATCATCATTGCAACTTATTTTGTGTCTATAACAAAATCCACAGTAATTTTACCTTCCTCGAGAAACAGCTATTATATGTCCATTTCATCGGAAAATGATTTAAAAAAACAAACTCCTAAGAAAGAAAACACCAAAATGTAGAATTTATTTATCAGATCACAATTCAGAACACAATGAAAACTCAAAGCAAACATAACCAGACAAGTGCGTTTTACTCGAAAACGGTACGTCCTATCGCATTTTAACAAAAGACCCATTTTAACACCCTATTATGTGCTCTGTTCACGTGTACAATGCTTTCTGCCCTACTATGAACCATAAGGCAGCAAAAAAAAAATTGTGAAAAAGGAGACTGGAGAACACATGACATAAATCGTTATTACAGAATAAGTGTTGATCCTACTTAAATACAGAAACACATTTTCTATGCGCAATGAATTGGACTTTTAGGATAAATAAAAACATTTACCAGAATTATACTGGTTTTGGTTTTTTAAATGCAACAATACCAAAATAGCCATTTTTGGCATGTTTTGCTGTCTAGCTCCTAAACCAACGATTGTATTAAAATGAAACCAACGTAGATTTTTTTATATTAGGGTCGTACATGCATGAAAGAAAAATGAGCGAAAAAAAGTAGGTTCACTTTTTTTTTTAAAAAAAGGGGTTTTCAAAATTTCAACATCCCGTATCATGAAAACCGAGCGGTATTCGATGAAAGTTTTTTCGCAAATCATCATCCCTCCTTAAGGGCATTAGTATGTGTAGTATTGTAGATTGGAAATATGTAATAGCCGTTTGTCCTGTACAGAAGACCCCCAAATTCGGACAGCGCGGCCTCGTACAGCCAAAACCGTTTGTCCTACGGCAAATGCGTAATATATATTTTATGTAGAGGAGGGATGAATCTTCAAAAAGTGTAACTTGGTAAAGAGCTCTACGGACAATAGGGAAAAAGATATGGACACATAATTAAAATTTCAAAGTTTCAACCCCTAAAAATAGGAGACGCACATGGTATAGCAGGGTGTAGTTTTCTGTGCTTGCTTATTATGCTCTCTTAAATAACTTCCATAAAAAAAAGTCCGCAGTACGCAAAATTTTTTATGATGTCTAATTCGACTGGACTAATGAGAGATAAAGCAAAAATCAATCTTATTTTCAGTGAATCGAAAATGACTTTTTTTTACTTGCACCCATTATCGATATATTATTATGGTTTCGTGATATTTTTTATATAAATTAATAACACAATATTTTAATAAAATAAATTTAATAATTATCATAATTGAGTTAGGGCACACATAGTATTTTTATAATCAAACTAGCTGACCGAGCAAACGTTGTTTTGCCATATAAATTATAAATTTTTGTCCAAAAAATAAAAAGAAAATTTCTGGATAGGGCCGACACCCTTATCACCTAGGGGTATAAAAAATAGCCTACGACCTATTCTCAGACCTACCAAATATACACCAAAAATTCATAAAAATCGGTCAAGCCGTTTCGGAGGAGTTCGATAACAAACACTGTGACACGAGATTTTTATATATTAGATTAACTGTCGATTCTCCATATTCACTCTCGTAGCTGATTTCGGAATAATTCTAGGATTTAATTGACAGTAACATTGAGAAATAATAATAAACTTTTAAAGAATAAATTTTTTGAATAAGTTATAAAGAACAATCATTTCTTACAATGACATTTACTTAGAATAGAAATCCGAAAAAAATTTGTTTTCACCTCATGGGGGGGATACAAATAGAAACCCGAAAATTTTTTTTCGCCTCATGGGGGGAGTGCTATTCTGAAAAAAAATTTCTCGCTTCATAGGGAGGGTGCTATTAGAAATCTGAAAAAAATTTTATCGCCTCATGGAAGGGGTATTATTAGAAATCCGAAAAAATTTTTTGCCCTCTAACGCGCCCCTCCTTTACCCTCAATTTGGGGCCCCTCCGAGCCGGCGCCCCGGGCAGCCGCCCCTGGCCATATATACTTCTTAAACTGTACACAGTATTTCATTCATATCGAGTACGTTTTTAATATTACTCTTTGTACTTATTGTACATAAAAAATCTCAAATTATAATGAAATGCTATTTTTAACCGATTTCATAACATTTTTAAAAAAATTTTTAGTCATATTCGAGAATATGGTGAATTCGCCAGGGGTAATTAAATTTCGTAATTTTCTGACCTAACCCTGTATTGATAAACCGGCCCTAACACGTGTTGCTCTTCAACATTGCAATTTACTCATAATTTCCAACTAACCTCTACGCTTATTGTTAATTAGTCGAAACGAAAATTACTTTTAATGGTTTGGACGTGTGTATATTTATTCAGAGTACTTAGCTAACGATTTCGTTACCTTACCCAACGTTTTTGTTTGTGAATAGTCGCCAGCTACTTTTGATGACTCGCCTCGTTAAAGTTGCATACTATTAATTCTGTAATAGTTGGCAGTTTTTGTTCACATGATAGTGTTAATGGAAATACGGAATGCGAAGCGTACAGCTAATCGCCTGTGCAAACATTAACTACTATAAATAAAATCGGTCACGCAGTATTAGCTGACGATCGTAACAATCGTCCTGTGAAGGAAGCATACTGACGAGAATCAGTTTTAGTTATTTTTACAGGCGAGGTTAAATACATTGTAAACAAGACTGAGCAGTAAGTAATTACCATTGCATGAACATTGAATACATCCTCAAATCATCCTCTTATTAATTTATCCAGAACGCACAAATCCCCAGCGAAACTTCAATTTACGCGAGTTATGTTACTTTCGGCAACAAAGCTCGAGAAAAAGTTTACAGAGTGGTATTTTTTGAGAGCGGGTCACGAATAAATAAACAGGGTGTATACTAACTCACAATTTGGAAATTCTCTGACTTTTCAGGTTTTCCAAGACTTTTAATTCAAAATTCCAAGATTTTTCTTTTCTTTGTCAAAGACCTATTTTATATTATTAATAGAAACATGTTATTAGGACAATATATAATTGAAAAAACCGCTGCCCAAAGAATCACTACTTCCACATCCAATTCTCTATCCCAGTCACTCACAACGAAAAAACTTTGTATGTGGAAATAATTGTTTATGGAACTTTAATAATATAGTATTTGAAATCCTCTACCCCAAAAACCCATAAAACGATACCCCACATCGGTAGTGGGGTGGGGGTTGTGATAGGGGGGTGGTAGTGGGGGTGGATGAAGTAAAAAAAAATTTTGAGGTTTCTGGTTCTTGTACATACACTAAATCATAATTTTTTTTCATCCCCTTTAATAAGGGGGTGGGGGTTGGTAATGGGGGGTGGCTAATGCCAAAAATTTTTTTGAGACCTTAGCTTTTCTTGTATATACTAAATACCAATTTTATGGACTCTTACCTGCTTGATTTACCCATTTACCCCAAACTTACCCCAATTTACCCCCAACCCTTCGGCGGAACAAGATGAAAATATAATCTAGTTCTAGATCTCGTTAAAGTACATGTGTACCAAATTTCAAGTCAATATCTCAAACGGTTCCAGAGTAAACGTGCGCACAAAAAAAGTTACAGACAGACCGACAGACAGACAGACAGACAGACAGACAGACAGACAGACCGACAGACAGACAGAAATTTTTTTACGCTCAAACTTAAAATCTCGACGTTTCATGACATTTTAAGCCTATTTGAACAATAAAAATTTTTTTGTCGTTATTATACTTCCACTGGATGTGGAAGTAAAACAATTCTTTATTATACAGAGCTCGTCAAAAATCTCCTCCCCCCCTTTAATTTTTGAACGGGTTATTTTTGCGCAACCAAATTTGGGTGGTTTATTTGAGGATAAAAATACTTTTTTTTAGGAGAATACGACAACGATAGTGTTAAAAATGACGTTTCGTCTCCCTCTTTTAAATGGCAGAGTGGGTTGATTCGAAAGGGTGTTTCATCTAGAATACGGCCCTAAAATTTCAAAATATTAGATTCATCAAATTTAAAATATCGATCGAATATAAAAATGTAATTTTGGGAATTTTAACTAAAACAACGACACTAACTAACTTTATTTAGTGCACACGAATTTGGAATGGAAAATAATATTCTCGGAAGGAAGGAGGTAATTGTCGTGGCCCCTCCGCTCACCAGACTTAAGGCCCCTCGACTTTTTTCTTTGAGGATGTCTTAAGCCAAATGCATATAATACTGTAAATGAAACAACCTCACTGCACTCATTGTGCAATTTAAAAAATAACCTACAAGCTTGCTTTCA
Source organism: Rutpela maculata (assembly GCA_936432065.2). Lineage (NCBI taxonomy): Eukaryota > Metazoa > Arthropoda > Insecta > Coleoptera > Cerambycidae > Rutpela > Rutpela maculata. Next base: position 6,584,252 of record OW386292.2, read on the forward strand.
AGATTTAACACTAACATTGCCATATCCTTCTGAAAATAAAATATTTTTACCCTCATATAAACCACCTAAATCTGATTGCTCAAAAATAACCCTAACCCGTTAAAAAAACCGCTGCCCAAGGAATCACTACTTCCACATCCAGATTCTATATCCAAGTCACTCACAACGAAAAAACTTTGTATGTGAAAATAATTATTTATGGAACTTTAATAATATAATACATATTTGAAATCCTCTACCCCAAAAACCTATAAATCGATACCCCACATCGGTAGTGGGGTGGGGGGTGGTGATAGTGGGGGGGTGGATGAAATAAAAAAATATTTTGAGGTTTCTGGTTCCTGTACATACACTAAATCGCAATTTTTTTTCATCCCCTTTAATAAGGGGGTGGGGGTGGTAATGGGGGTGGCTAATGCCAAACATTTTTTTAGCTTCTCTTGTATATACTAAATACCAATTTTATGGATTCTTACCTGCTTGATTGACCTATTTACCCCAAATTTACCCCAATTTACTCCCCAACCCTTCAACGGAACAAGATGAAAATATCATCTAGTTCTAGATCTCGTTAAAGTACATATGTGTACCAAATTTCAAGTCAATATCTTAAACGGTTCCAGAGTAAACGTACGCACAAAAAAAAGTTACAGACAGACCGACAGACAGAAATTTTTTTCACTCAAACTTAAAATCTCGACGTTTCATGACATTTTAAGCCTATTTGGACAATAAAAATTTTAAAACATTTTTTTGTCGTTACTATACTTCCACTGGACGTGGAAGTAATTAAAGGAGGGGGGGAGGGTATTTTTTACTGCCACTGTATAACAAACGAACTTTTCTATACTAAAAAATCTTTTAAAAAGTATATTTTATTAAGAAATTAAACAGCCAAAACACAAACTTAAGTAAAGTTTGCTACTTGTTATAAACAAAACAATACGAGCCACTTTTTAAATAAATAATAACTAGTTTTATCTGGCTGATTGGACTAAGTAGTTCCACAGTGCCATAGGTATATAAAAAAATAATAAATAGTTTGTGCAATTTCAAGTACCTAACATTTACTCTGACTCTATTTCCGGGACTCTCTGACAAAATTTTACCATCCCCAAAAAAGACAAAGTAGAGGAAAAAGTCAGCTGAAATTGTTATTGGCCTTCCTTGAAATTGGAAAATCCCCTACAATTTCTTCCTGGCTGCAGGCCTTAGACTACGCTACCTGAGCATCGAAAGATATTTATTTAATTTCAATACTAGAGGTTCCCACCCCCTGCCCCAACTATTACATTAACCTACTTAATATCTGAACACAGCGCTGAACCACTATCGACTCAAATAAATCAATGCTTTTGGAGCATAATCAATCGAATTTTCTGAACAAAACTCTTAACATTTTCTACGTACTTTTTTCATTCATCAGAGTGAAGATAATGATTTGCATTAGCGCTGAGCTAGCTCCATTTTAAAAACTACATGCTTTTAAAAGTACTACCCGCGACCCAATTATCAATCCCCTGGTAACCCGTTATGTAAGAGCCGCAGCGGTCGAAGAACGAGAGCTTCTGGATAAAATTAGAAACGACGTAAAGCGAGCAAAGGACGAGGAGGAATGGCCTCTAAATGTCCGTAAACACACGTTATGTAGTCACTTGGGATAAGGCCTAAAAGCCAGTTCTTGTTCCTACTTACTAAAAATCGATATAAGAACGTTAGCCTCGCTGCCAACTTCGAAACGTGAAATCTGCGGCGACCCCAATCAATTTTCCTGCATTTTTACGTCCTCGATCTGGTGTTTGATGTGTTTATAATAAGTCTACGACCTTATAAAAGCCGACAGACTAGTCTTATTACGAATTCCAGCCATTCTAGAAGGTTTACTTTACGGCAACCACGTGTCTTTCTTTACTAAGCCGGGCGAGAGTTGTTACCTAACTTAGTCTAGCTTTTTCTGGGGAAATAGCAAAGAAAAACTTACCTTCATATTATGTTTAACCAGAGTTTCGAAGGAACACATCGTGTAGACGACGTAGGCCCTGATGAGCTCCAAATTGGTTTTGCTTTTGAACGCTGCTTTGGCATCTTCGAAACTAATGTCTAGGGGGTCCCTACCGGGTTGTTTCTGGACAGCTTGCGGGGTGTTGTCCACCAGAGTACCAGTAGCGGCCGTGGATTTCAACAGAGTTTGGTTAACATTGATTTTACAGCCGCTTGCTGGGAGGTTGTCCAACAACAATCCGTATTTCTTATAAACACTACATCTGATCACTGTACGAAGAAAAGCCATCACACGTATGTGGGGTGTTTTTTTAGACGGTTTTTTGATCCGAGGTACCTCCGCGAAAGAGCGTATTAACACCTACCTTCTTCTGGTCTGGGCGAGACTGAGACGGAGTGTGACGTTCTTGGTTTGAAATACCGACGCGCGCAGAAAATGTCTTGATCGGTGGCCCGCTTCGGCGATGAATACTGTAGCACTGGTTTTCGCGAGGTTCGTTCACAATATACGGGGCGCGCGGTTGAGTTGGGACCGGTGTACCACCTATGCACTGCACTGACTCACTGCGGTGTAATGTGTATTGCCGGCGGCTGACAAATTTTTTGTCATTTTGAAGTTTTTGCTTTTGACAGATCACCCTGCGGTCAGTCAAAGTGGGCTGGTGGCTTGATTCTCGTGGTCAACTTTATCCAGGGCCGGTTTTAAGCAGTTTTTATGGGGGGTGCGAAATTGTTATAATGCCGAATGACTTCTTCTTTGCTCCTTTATTTTTTTCTTTATGATTAGTCGCGTCAATATATATATTTTCTGAAAAGGTTTCCAGCAAGGGATTAATCGGCCTAATTTTTTTTGCAAATTGTTTATTGAAATCTAAGAAACATTGCTAAAAAGAAAAAACAGGCCGCTGGGACTTTTTTCATTTTGATATTAATAAACAAACAATTTTAAGCACTAAACAAATTAATTAAATTCGTTAATTTGCTATCTCGGAAACTATTTGAGAAAACCGACTGAAAATTTATACTCGGGGGATTTAGAGGTCGCTGATTACAGTTTTGAAAATTGGAAAATTCAAGATGGCTGATCCAACATGGCGGCTATGAAGTATAAAAATGAGATTTTCTGGCTTAAGTTTAAATTTGCGAGAAAAATTACAAGAATAAAGAAATGTTTAGAATGCCATTTTGCACCTAAATATATTATTTATAACTAACTTTCCTTCACCCCAATTGGGGGTTAACCTTAGTTTATTTAAATAAAGTAATCATTTTTAAAAATATTCGGGTAAATCACTCAGCATTTTATTTTTTTAGTAAAAATATTTTAAATAGATATCATTTAATTACCCGTTACTGAATTAATTTTACTGTTAATTAGTTCAAAGGCCATACAAATTTTAAATACAGAGCGCCGGGATTTACATACGGTAAAGACGCCTTTCTTCCTTAATATTATACTAAACTTTTCAATAGGAAGAGATGAGATTTATCTCAATAATATGTTGAATACATTATTTTACTATAATAAAATCGACGATGTTCAAGAAGAAGAAAGAAATGAAGATGAAGAACAAGATGAGCAATATTTTCATTTATAAACAATTCAAATTGAAATTGAAAAAAATTATTTTAAAGAATGGTACCTATTTAATTAAATTTACCTACGATCACTACTGTAAATAGTAAAAAACACACTACCTGCCATCTATGTAAGTTGAACTTTACATATTGTAAACAAATCGCACTGTAAACAAATCGCACGGCAAATAAAACGCACGGGACACGCAATTATAGGTGGGTTATATCGCTGACGCGTGGTTTAAAAACAAATGCGCCTACGTAATTTTCAAACGCTGTCAAAACTGACAATATTTGTTGAATAATATTATTGACAAGTAAACTAAATCCAGATTTTACTAAATAAATACATGAATATGATCGTAGATAAAGTATAGTACATAATTCGAGTTGTAAAGCAATTACGCACTCATGGAAATACGTACTCGCCGCTATGCGGCATCGTGCGTAACTTTTTCATTCGTGCGTAATATGCTTCTTATAACACTTATTACGTAATATACTATTATATTCTCATATGTTTTTTAAGTAAACAATTTTTATAATTGTGTAGAAATAAGTAATGAAAAAAAATGTACTCAATGCATGTAAACAAAGTTTAAATTGTATACTAAATATTTACTATTTTGCCATAATTGACCATTATTTTCAATTTTAAAAATTACATATTGAATTAAAACAATAATAATTGCCTTAAAAAATATTAAATATGTTAAAAAATATATCGCGTTTTTATACTTCATAGCCGCCAATCTTGAATTTTCCAATTTTCACTTCAAAATCGTAATCAGCCACCTCGAAAACCTTCGAGTATACATTTTCAGTCGGTTTTCTCAAATACTTTCCGAGATAGCAAATTAACAAATTTACTTAATTTGTTTAGTGCTTGAAATTGCTAGTTTATTAATAGAAAAGTCCCAGCGGCCTGTTTTTTTCTTTTTACCAGTGTTCCTTGGACTTCAATAAACAATTTGCAAAAAGAAATATTTCGATTGGTCCATTGTCAGAAAACATCTCAATTTTTAACTTTTCTATATTGACGTCATTTAATTTTTGTACTCCAAAGACTCGCCTGTTTGGGAGTCACAGGAGCAATACGCACAACCCCCACAGCAGCTCTGGAGGTCCTTCTAGACCTAGGGCCCCTTCACTTGGTGATTGAGGCCGAGGCTCGGAAAGCGGCCTACAGGCTGAGGTGCGGTGGTCAGTGGAAGGCCGGAGGAGAACAATTAGGACACACTAGAGCCCTTTCCAACGCGATAGGGACTCACTCACTTCTGGAGGCCAGGAGTGATGATATGGTGCCTTCCTTCTCCTTCTCAGAACCCTTTGAGGTTGTCATCCCCAAAAGGGAAGACTGGAACCCACTCGAGGACATACTCAGGCCCGCCGATATCGTCTGGTTCACAGACGGATCGAGGTTTGAGGAAAGTGCTGGAGCAGGGATATACGGTGAAAGGCCCAGGGCTGAAGCTTCTTATGCCCTGGGCAAATTCGCCACGGTATTCCAGACCGAAATTTTTGCTATTTTGGTCTGCGCACAGGAAAATATCCGAAGGAAATATTCCAACAGGCACATATATATATGTAGCGACAGTCAAGCGGCCCTCAAGGTCCTTGCATCAGTCCGGACCAAGTCAATCCTGGTTCAAAACTGTAGACAGGCTCTCTGTGAACTTGGCTCATCCAACTGGGTCAAGCTTCTCTGGGTGCCAGGACACAGCAACATCGAGGGTAACGAGCGGGCAGACGCTCTGGCCAGAGGGGGCTCTCAGAGGCCCCTACTGGATCCGGAGCCGGCTCTCGGTTACCCTAGATCCAATGCCAAGAAGTCAGTAGGAGACTGGACACGGTCCCAGTTCTTTGACTTCTGGGCCTCCTACCCAGGACTCCGGCAAGCGGGGCTCCTGATCTCGGGGCCCTTGCCGAAGCGAGCAGAACAAATCCTGCGACTAAACAGGAAACAGGTCAGAACCGTGGTAGGTCTTTTGACTGGACACGGCTCTTTCAGAAAACACCTGCACACTATGGGGGTGGTTGACAACCCCGACTGCAGGTTCTGCGGAGACAAGCAGGAAACTTCCGTCCACGTCCTTACTTCCTACCCTAGTCTTATGAACTTGAGGCACAAACACTTCGGCATTGGTTTTCCGGTGCCGGAGGAAATAAGGAATGCCCCTATAGGAAGGCTTTTAGCCTTTGGGTTAGAATCCGGCCTGGATGGGGGAATTCAATAAATTCGTAGCGGTAGCACAATGGGCCACAAGGCCTGAGTGCGGCGACTCTCAGTCGCCCCGCTAAAAGAAGAAGAAGAAGATAAAATTGTTTGTTTTCCTTGCAGTCGTAGAAAAAATATTGTAAACAACACGTTGAAAAGAGTCGTTTTCGAAACCTGTTGTTTAAAATACTACTAGCGATTTTCCTGAAAGAACTCACTTCCGTGATAACCTTCAGAAAACAGAACAAAATCTATAACTTAGTAAAAGAAATTATGTTGTTTAGACTGGGTTAAAAAAATAACAAACGTATCAGATATACACATTTTTTTATTCAGATAATATGATACATAATTTTTACGTGGCGTTTTTTAAAATAACTTGCCTTTATATCTATTATTAATCCTTAAAAGCAATAATTTCATGTTGAAAAACTTGTAACTACTACTTTTTATTGTTTCATTTATTTGATTTGACTATTATAAACATTTTGAAAGTTCGAAAACCTCCTGAAGGCTTATACCACACCCACTGAGGCATTTTGATTCTTAAGAGTCGAAATATAAAATCAAACCGTAAACAGTTTCTTCTGGGGCGGACCAGCTGGTGTTTTCTTCTGGCACCACCGCCTTTATAATTCGTTGCGTCAGGAAGCACCTTTACGATATTAATAGCCTTTCTTTCTGCTGTCTTATCAGAAATTTAAAGAAACAAATCTTTGCTGGCAAATATTGTTATACTAGAGATGCTGTGGTGGCATGCAGCGTGCTGGGCGGCACCTACAGAAACAAGCATGACAGTACTAGAACAGTCACTATTTGTTGAAAGCCGAAGTTAAAGCTGTACGCATATTTGCTACCTGAAATCATAAAAAATAAATTCCGGTGTTCTATAAGCCTTAGGAGTCTTGTTTTCATTCCCAGCTGCAATCCCCTATTAATAAGGCTAATGTGGCTAATTTTACTATGTACTAGTACCGTTGCTCTCTACCTTTGATTTAAATTTATTTCACAGCTATTCGTGTTTTCAAAAATTAAATTTTGCTGAAAAATACAAAAAAATTTTTCTTTTGCAACAATTAGCAGAAAAATAGAGAAGTCTGTTTAGTATTTATTGACTAAATAATCGCTCCAAGTCAAAAATTATTCACAGAGGATGCGATGCCTCGAAAATATTTTTTCCATAAGGACTTACATCTTATCAATTTCGTTCATATGATCATCTGAATCTTGAGTCCCAATTAGAATATTCGTTAGCAGAAACAAATTTTTTATAAATTATTTTAAATTCTACGAATTCAAATCAGGAGTAATGCTACTAGTAAATAGCAAAGAAGCTCTTCATTCTAATCCAGTATAGTATATATAAAAAAATTTAAAAAACTGTTCAACACGCATATAAAATATAATAACTTTTCTTCTTTCAGTACAACATTTTGTAATTTTTTACCATGTATACAGGTAGCAGGGCCGGACTCCGCTGGCGGGCTACCGAGATTTTCCCTCGGGGCGGGCTTTCAAACAATTGGGCTAAATACAGAAAGGTCAATCCCAAATTAGTTTTTCCTATTTAAATAAAAAAGTAGATATCTCTAATTTCTTTTCACAGAAGCAAAATTCCTATATTAATATATTAAAACAAAATAATTTGTGAAAAAATTGGAGGCCCTTCCCGGTGAGGCACTACTGGCCAGTCCGGCCCTGGATGGTAGTAAGGTTGCAGACGATGTTGTTGAGTTTATTCTCTAACAAAATCGGCCGTAACTACTCTATAAGTTTAGAATACAATACAAAATTCCTGTCTTCGTTCCTCTCGTTAACAAACTGTATTATGTAATAATAATAATAATAACGATATCGACATTTCCTTTCACAGGAAACAGGAACCTGAATTATTTATTCTTAAGTAGTTTTTAAGTAGTTAAGTAGTTTTTCTAACTAAGCAATTTGCAAACATCAACATTTATATATCTAAAATTATCACGAAACAATTAGAAACACTGGAAGCACAAATTTGATAGTACCTTACCGAAGTTTGGATTTTTTAAATTTCAATACTATGTCGCGGTGATATGGTGTATCTCGAAAAAGTTTGTCGTACGATTTTGCAGCGATTTTGGAAAACATTATGCCAGGTCCATCGTACATTTTTTGCGTTTGGCGGTCATCTTTAAAAATATATGAAATAAAATTAGAGGAACGAAATTATAAAAAAAATATATAAATACGCACATTTTTCCGTCATAACTTCTTTAATTTTATATCTTAGCATGCCTGACGTAGGTGTCACAATATCTGAGAGATATTTAACATTTAAACCTTATTTTTCGTCTTATAAACGTTCGGACGCCAGCTGTAAACTTGCATGTCTCCGAAACTATCAAATTTATGTAAATAGATAAAAAAGCGAAATTCATTATCAGTTTATGAGCATTATTTTTGGTCTCTACCCATTTTTTACAGAAACTAATATTTATTGAGGAATTTGGAAAAGGAACAAAAATTAAGGTTTTATCGAAAATACCTTTATGGTTTAAATTGTAATTTTTTCTAAAGCAAGTGCTGTATACGAACGAAAAATTTGAGCATCTAAGTCATGCTATGTATTAATGAGAAACAATGTTTGAAATTCCTTTTTTTTAATTACTGAGTAACTACAGGAACAAAATGGCGGCGTTGTTATTAAAAAAATGTAGAGACGCACATTGCTTCGGTCATAACTTCTTTGTTTTTTATGCTACAAAAACAGATAAAAAAAATGAAAATACAGTTGAAAGCTTAGTTAACAACCTATTATTCTACCTATTAACATTTTTGACGTAGGTGTCACAGTTTCTGAGATATTTAACTCTCAAAGGAAATACTTATCTTATGAACACTTGATTGCCAAATATAAACTTAAATATATCCGAAATTATGAATCCTACATCAATAAACAAAAAAAATAATAATAATTCCCAGCTTATACTTTCTGTAATTGTAATCGCTAAAATAATACTTCTCGAGATAATTGACGAAGGCCGTTTTGAAATACCTTTATTTAAAGCTAAAATCGCAATTTTGAAGTCGTTTTAACCTAAAAACTATCAATTTACGTGAAAAATTGCATAGAACCTTTTCTTCTTAAAATTTGATTCTTTTTCAACTCCAACATTTTTTCTTGTTTTTTATGTGCCACCCCCTATAAATTAACAAGCCCCCGCAAAATATAGAAACTTTTCTGTGAAGCATTTACATTTACACTGTCAAAAATGACATTATTAAGTTAAAACATCTAATTACTGTACTAACAGTAAAGAAATCATTTTGCTCTTTACGTTAAGGAATGCTGAGTTTTTTCTAACGGTGGCATATCAGTATTGATTACTGTCTGTCGTTGTTAGACAACCCAACAAAAACATATTCATTAAGCGATATAGTGTCGCCTGCCGTAAAACCGCCATTTTTAAAGATGGCCGCCAAATGTCAAAAGAACAAGCGATGTAAATGGTGGCTTGACAAACATTTTGGAGTGCTTTTGCAATATATTTATTGTGAACACTTAACACATGTAACAAGAATATAAGTAAAGAGAAACGCAATTTACAGGCTTTTTTAAAAGAAAATTTTACAACTGTACAATGTGTGGAAAAGCGAAGTTGTCGATGGTAAACTTCCTCCTGTCAATTGTAAATTTTAGTTACACAAATGAGAACTGGAATTTTTTTTAAACCTGCACATTTTGCGATCAGTTGCACATTAAAAAAAGCCTGGCAATTTACGTTTCAAAAATATATTGGCTGCATAACTGCAAACCACAAACGCATAGTCAAACACTTATATTTACTTAGAAAACTATTGTTATGGTATTTATTCACTAAAGCAAGGTAAAAGTTTTTTTTATTTTGGGTGACGTAACACATAATCATATCACAATGAAATGTACGCATGAAATCTCACCACATCAAACTCATATCTCATTGAACTGAATTAACACAACTTCCTTAGATGATAGAAATATGTTTCGTCCTCATTGAGTCTCATCAACTACTAGTCGAGATATTCAGAACGGTCCTGAGAATCGCAATTGTACGGCGTATATGGACCAGGGTACAAAAAAGTAAATCATTTAATTGCCATATTAAATCTGTAAATTGACAGGTTAAATATGTCAGTCTGCTGGGTTAAATCTGTAAAAATTGACAGATTAAATATGTCAGTTGCCAGATCAAATCTGTTTAGAATCATCCAAGTAGCTTAAATCCAAAATTGTCCTCAAAATTTCATTTATTGCATATTTCTCATATCGAAATTCAAACTGTAACTCTTTTGTTACTACTAATATATTGTTAATGTAAATGTCAGAGTTGTCAAGTAAATATCTGCTTAATTAGTTTGCTTTTGCAATTTGAATTTCACCAATATTTGAAACATAAGCCAAACTTTGGATTTGGATTCAAGCTATTTAGATCATTCCGAACAACTTTTGTTGACATTTTTTCAAAAAAAATGCCTAATGATATTTTTATTTTTTGTATGTGGCTTTGCATTTGAAGAGGGTAAATGATTTTTGGTCATAAGTAGAACTTAATAATGATTATTTTTTGAGACCAATTTGGTTCAAGTAGGATATACAGGGTGCGCCACTTAAAACTCCCCAGACTTGTAACTTTTTTATTTTTGAAGCGATGACCATGTTGGGCAAATCAAGTCTTTAAATATGCATTCACAGCGATTTAATTTTTTTTTTTAAATTGTTAAGAAAGGAAACTTAATTTCTTTGAATATTTTTTTACCTCACTGTACATGAACTATGTTAATGTTTTCTTATAAAGGTTTTAATTAGCTTCAATTTATGTTATTAAAGCTAAAAATTTTAAAAAACAAAAATTTTGCAATTTCCTATTTAGTACATTTTTGTTTGTTTTTAAAAATATTTATTTATTTTGTTTCTTGTTGCTGTTTTGTTACGTTGAATATTGTTTGTTATATGTCTTTTAAAAATAAAGCATAACATTATTATTTACATTCTTTTCAAAGTTCTTCTAAAAAAAAATCAGTTTGGAATCGGAAAAAGTATTTTTAATTTTTTTCTCTAAAACCAAAAAGAATTTCGAATATGACGTAATGACAAAAATTGAAGCTAATTAAAACCTTTATAAAAAAACATTCACGCAGTTCATGTACAGGGTGGGGTAAAAAAATATTCAAGGAAGTTAAGTTTTCTTTCTTAACAATTTTTTCGAATCTTTTTTTTAAATCACTCTACACATGTTTAAATGCCTTAAAAATATCTACATTTGATGTGCCAAACATGGTCGTCGCTTAAAAAAATAAGAAAGTTACAAGCCTGGGGAGTTTTAAGTGGCGAACCCTGTATACAGTGTGTCCTACTTTTCATGGATCCACCTTCATATCTCGCTCACCTAGTAGTCTTTAGACGTATCCACATTTGATTTTAGTCAGAGGCGTCCGATTCTAGGATGGAAAAAGGAGGTCGATTTAAAAAAATTAGCGATTTTTTTAGAAAAAAACTAGTAAGACATTCTTAATCAGCATCTTTAGAAACCCCTTTGTACAAGATCACATCGTAGTGGGTTCAAAGCTATTTGATATAAGGGCCGTCAAAAAAAAAAACCAATTTTTTCAACTAAAAATAATTTTTATCCGTAAAATGGATTCTCAAATGAAAAAAATGTATTCTTCATTTTTTGTTCAGAACAATGCGTTATACTAGTTTGAATTAGTTTTACAACTAAATAATTATTTATTTAATAAGGCAAAAATTCTAATTTTCTTAACAAATAACCATCAATAGAGACTTAAGTAAGGGTGGCTCCATGAAAAGTGAGACTCCTTCTAAGTATAATACTAAAATTAAAATTGACAGAATTGGGTGTGGTGATATTTTATAGTAAACTTTGCAGTATGCCAAAAATCCTGAATATTACAATTTTCTCCGTGACAATAATCCTCTAAATATTAGCACTGTCTTTATTATTGCTGGCTATCACAAGAGATTTCTTTTTTGGAAAAAAATTGATGTGTTTATCAAATTTTGAGCAAGTTATGCTACTTCTTCTGGCATAAGTAAATGGTATAAAAAGGCACTACCTACATAAGCACATATAACATATAAACTTGATTTTTGAAAAGAAAACCGGAAGAAATTTTATATAAAAACTATCACTGTTCTTCTTTTAAGTGGTATAAAGAGTGATCGTTTATTAAAAAATATTTTTTAAGCCAAAAATTGAAGCTTGCAATATTAATTTTTTTGCGCGCAAAAATTGCCAGTTTGATCTAATATGGCGGTTCCTTCTACCCTTCTTATCGCATAGGGTGTGGGGACCTTGCCTAAAGATTACAACAAAAATTAGCCTATACGATAATTCAAGTGTAGGGACTCTTTTAACTCTCAGTAACAGTTTTTATATAAAATATTAAATTCGCCTACTACAGTATGTTAATCGTTGTTCTGTTCAAACAAATAAATATTTAGTTGGATTGTGCGTGGTTTCTATTTCAAAAACTTCCTCATCTGCTGGGATTGATGTGCCATGCTATACTGAGCATTTTCCGCTTTTTCGATCATAAGATCTAGTTTACTTAGATCAGTATCAAGGGCTCTATCCAGCTCAGTTTTTGCGGGTTTTGATCCGTTTTCTGATTTCCTTCTACCTGCTTCTGCGCTAGAATTATTTTCAGTCGTGATTTCAGTCGTTTCTGTTGAATCTACTTCAGTCTGTGGCTTTTCTGCATTTCCGTTCAGTGAAACAGACGACTCAGATCTGCCGGTTATCCTTATTTTCAGAAGGTTCGTTAAGGAGCCGCACGATGCCTGAAAAAATATAAATGAAAAGTTGGCGCAGCAGTAAGGAGAAAAAAATGGCAGCAATACGAAAGTTATATTGTAAATGTGAGTTTGACCTTAATCGTAACACAATCTTTTTTGGATATTTTAACTAAAAAGTTGATTTTTCAAAATATGTCACTACCCAAGGAACAATTTTAGTTTCTTAAATGTATACAAGGGTGCTATAAAACTATTTATAAAATGCCTTGAAAAATCTATTTTGCTGTGACAATATCCTTAATACCATCATAAAGCCACTTGTAGACTAAAAGGGCCCACCCTGAAGGTTGTTAAGGCCTTTTTAAATTCCATCATAAAACTCCTTAGTGAAGCATAATGCTGCTCTTGAAAACCTTGTTCGGGCCGTTTTAAAACCTTTCTTAAAACCTATTTTAAAGCTGTCAGAAGCTTTTCTATTAGCTTCCTGCATTTCTAGAAAACACCTACCTTAAAACTAAGGCTACCTTAAAACTAGTTTTTAAAACTCTTATAAGTCCATATTAGAACCGAGAAGCTATAAGAATGTCCACGAAGGAATCCAAATAATTTTATTATTGCATTTATTTTTTCTAAACTGATTTAAGCAAACACACCATCAGACTTATCGAAGATAAAATGGAATTTGAAATGTAAAAAGCGTAGAGCACTATAACCTCTCTAAGGCCGATTTAATAGGTAATAAAAAGCCATCAGGTATGACAAAAAAATTAAAACCAACGGCAGTTTATCGTTAAAACTACATAAGAAAGGCCCAAAAAACAAGAGCCCCTCAGAAATAATAATGATTTTAATATCTATACAAAATTTGCATAGACACACGTAATCAGCAAATTTAAAAAAGTGGGCTGCTTCTCGGTTCCCACGGTAATTTTCAGTCGTTTCTTGTAATTCTACCTTAATTTGCTAACGAAAAAGTGATAATTATTGATAATTATAATTGTGAGATTGACCTTGAATATTTTTATATAACAAGAAAAACATGGCCGGCCAACTAAAAACCTAATAGTCATTTTACAGTCCTCTCCAGTGTTGCCAGGTCTAGTGAAATTTCACTAGATCTGGTGATTTTTTTAAAATCTAGTGATTTAGTGAAAACTTTTATGAAAATGCCCATTTTTAATGATTTTTGAATCATCCAATTTATTGCCCTCTACTGGTAGGTAGACAAACATTAAATTCGAGTTGCGATCCATTTAATACAAAACTGTTCACGTTAATCGCTACCACGGTCAGTATAAACTCTACGGTTACCTCGATCAGCAACTCTTAGATGAGAGAGACGAGCGGAGCGGGGAATCGAATGAAAGAGACAGACATATCTGATTTCCGTGCAAAAGACACAGACAAAGATGTCTGTAGTGTCTACAGCTGACGTAGGCTGTAGACCCTAACAGAATATCTTTCATTCGATTCCCCGCTCCGCGCGTCTCTCTCGTCTAAAAGCTGCTAATTGAGGTAACCGTATGGTTTATTGACCATGAATCGCTACCATCGAATAGCCTGGGCTCGTTGCCCTCCAGCGTCTCGTAGACAAACAGTACTTTCTAGTTACAAACCATTTAATACAATACAGAGTACGAAATCTGGCAACGAAATAATCAGATAGAGGACGCTCAAAGCTATGCTGTGCTCAGAGAGCTCAAGAAAATTACGTGTCCTACAGACACTGCAACTTTTAAAAATTAAAGATGACAGCTTTAATTTCAAATCTAGTGAAATTTTAGTAAGATTTAGTAACTTTTTAAAGCGTCGTCTGATAACTTTTAAAATTTTGATCTGGCAACACTGGTCCTCTCATTAAACTATATATTCTAATAATGGTAATGACCTAGAACATTTACTCTAAATGAAGCCCTTTTAATCTTTTTGTATACTATCACAAATAATCCCTTCCTTACAAAAATGCAAATGCACTTGGCGAAGATCACATGGACAAAATAATTTGTATGTGTGTGTGTTTTAACAATCCTTTTAAAATGGCCACTCTTTTTTATTTTCTTCCACCTTTCCAAAAAAGACTTAATTACACATCAGTAAGTCGTGAAATGCTTTTAATTAACACACACACACACACATGCATCAACGACACTTCAGGCAGACATATTGTTTATTATTTTTATAATAAATGTTTTATTGAGGTTTTGGAAATTGTTTTATGGAATTAAAATTTGCCTTTTAGATTTATAGAGGCCTTTTTTTCTTCATAACGGTTTCATCACAACATTTATCAATGATGTTTTAAGAGTCCAGTTTTGTAATGGCCTTTAATAAGTACTAATAGGCATTGAAAATGTCTAGTTTTAATAAGGATTTAAAATGCATTTATTGCAAATATGTTAAAACCATACAGAATAATTTAAAGCCTCTTTGAATCTAAATGGAATTTAAGACGTTCATAAAACTAATTAGCTTTATGGAGAGTTTTATGTAGGTTATGATAAATCCATTACAAATACATATTATCCTAGAAGCAAATTAGCTTTATAATTAGGTCTTACAGAATGCTTCAAAACTTACTATTAAGAGCAAGTATACTTGAAGCCTAAAAGGCCTTAACTACAACATCAATAAAGCACATGACTATTTCCTAACCCTGACAAACCTTTCTTAAAACCTCCTCAAGTCCAAATGACTTTTAAATTGTTCCTTGGGTACGATATTCATCATACAACCAGTTGTAATAACACTAAAGTTTTTGCTTAAACAAAAAACACTATATACTACACTCTACGCTGGTTTCGTCAAGCATGTTGGCATAATCGTGTCTCCACATACTGCCAACTTAGTTGGGCGATACGCGATTCGACTGTATAGTAGTTTTCATCGTTTTTTTGTTATCTGAACAATTACAGGGTTGATTTCACATTAACGGCATTTCTAACAATTCCTTTCTCACCTTAAACCTGTTGATTTTGCATTGTGTCTTTTGCAGAATGCTGTTCAGCTCATCTAATCCCCCATGGATCCTGTTGGAGCTCTCTTCTTGAAGATCAATCTCCTAAACACACGAAATCAATGAGATAGTTTGCAGTTCTACGGTAAGTTCTATTACTAATTTATATTTCAAAATTAAATATAAATTTTAAACCGGAGATAATTTGGGATCTCTGCGAAGCAAATGTACAGGGAAACTAGTCAGGAATGATCATTCATATGCTTTTTGAGATTTTAATCACTTTGTCTTTATTAAAATATGTATCGGCTCACCGAAAATCGATGATAGAATTGCATTGTTTCCTTTTTTTTGTGCCAATTCCGATTATTTGACTTTGTAGGTTTGTTATTCAAATTTGTGTCTAGCAAAATATCGTCATGTCTACCTGCTAATATTTCCAAGTGGTCCAATCACAAGCAAACCCTATTGGGCTCTTATGTATTTTAGAATACTGTTGGACCTACAACTGAACCTTGTGGCACTTCAGTATTTAACTGACTGGGAGATACATTATAAATGATTCACAAACTGTTCTTCCAAAGGTTTACCTAGTTTTTGTAGCAAGCAGTATATTATAAAGCCCTAGTACATTGTTTACTGAACAATGGTATAGGTAGTTGTTTCTGGTAATCTCTTTTGCTTCCTCATTGTGAAAATACAGTAATCGTAAAAAAAAATTTAATTTTTATGTTTTAAATAGGCTTACAATATCATGAAACGTCGTAATATTAAGTTTGAGAAAAAAAAAATTATGTCTGTTGTTCATTACATCTGTAATTTCTTTTATGCCCACGATTACTTTGGAACGATTTACAGTACTGACTTGAAATTTGGTACACATGTGCATTATAAAGTGATCTGGAAAAAGATAGGTAAAGCAAGCAAGTAGGCGTCCATAAAATTGGGATTTAGAGTATGTACGAGAAGCTAAGTGTCAAAATTTCTTGGCTTCAACCACCCTCGTTACCACTCCACTATTAAAGGGGGTGAAAAAAGTAAAATAGTGATTTAGTGTGTGTACAACAACCAAAGGCCTCAAAATTTTCTTTGGCATCTGCCACCCCCACCGCAAATTTGGATGTGGAAATAGTGATTCCTTAGGCAGTGTTTTTTTACAGATATACGAGACTAGATGTTATTAGTTTGTTAGGATACTATACATTGTACAAAAAAATCGTTCAATGATAAAATAAGAATGTCCAGTTTCAATTAAAGAAGTTCGTCATTATTAGTTATCGAATTTTAGTTAGAAAAATGTAGATAATACTTCATTAGAAGTAGCTATATTTCAAAAAATATGTTGAATGTTCTTAAAAGAGAATTAATAAAGTATTATCAAAACCTTGAAGCATATCGTGATAGCATTTCCTTCACAAACGATTAAGAGCACATTTAGATGTAACATTTCGATAGTTTCAGGTGGTATGAACGAAGTTTTGAGTATTGAAGTAGGTAGAATTAACTTAAACATCAAAACACAATTATAAAATTTTTCGTAAAATATTTGAAAATAAGTTGATGTCATTTAAAGATAATAGACTGCCAGTCCGACCTCAGAAAACAGGATTTTAGACGAATTTTCGAGGAAAATAGAATTTGTTTAAATAAATAAAAATTGACTAAAAAATGTTGATGAATATTCCACTAGACCAATAGTGATGGTGCGGGAGCTAAGTGACTTTTTCGGAAACTCATCGTTACAAGCACTTTCTATGCGTTGATTAATTCTATCGAACTTAAATAACGACAAAATAAACTTCTGGCATGTTAGCCCGTCGAGTTGGCCATGGTTCAAGATATAAAAATCAGTTAAATTATATCATCGTTACAAGGCTATTTTTTTTTGTGTGTACACATTTTATGTTTAGAATGAATAAGATCGCCGGGAAGTGTGGGCCGTCAGGGGTGCAGCCAGAAAGGTCAAAGATGTAAGAAAACGGAGTTATATAACATGATCGTTGTGAGCTTTTTTAGTCTGAGCATGTTTATTTAAATGGTTTGAATACAGAAAAAAATTCCCAGAAAGAAACTCCCGTCAGTAAGGCTAGCCAGAAAGAAAATGTTTAAGATTTTTGAAAAAAATGTTAGGGTGAAGTTTCCAATTATATGATGTAAAGAACCAAATGGCCGACTTCCGGTTTCGATGCAATTGAAATAAAAATCAAATTTTTAAATGGAACAACCTGTATATTTTTGCATATTTGGATGCTGTTGGCCAAAATACAAATGATCTGATCCTCAAATATTACTTTGGTTTCCAAAAAATATAATTTGTTAAAATTTTTAGTTTGAATCAAAAAAGGTCGGGATTTTGCCAGAATTGTTAAAAATCAGTCTGAGAGTACTTTTAAAATATCATCTCTTCAGATACTAACATTAAACACGATTTATTCTTCATTAAGTTCAATGATATTGGTTTTTCAAAGAAAACTAGTTTTTTTTAATGGGAAAACCTGTTATTTAATTAGATCTTTAAATTACGAAGAAAATGATATGCATAATGTCTACCTCCTCTTTGTACTAAATTTATAATTAAATAAATATTAATAATAATATTTTTTTTTATGTCTTTTTTCTGGGTATCTCTGTCCATACATAAGTAAATTAATGTCAACTTTTTCACCTCTTGAATATTTTTCAGCTATTTTATATTAATTTACTTGTTTATTACAAAGGCAATACACTTACTTCAGGTAATCAGTGAGTCAATGAGTAATGTCAAGAACAAGCGCGGATTTATGGGGGGGGGGGTAACATGGTAATCCCCCCCCCCCCCCCAAGATTCTGTAAACCACCAACTTTCGTTTTAAAATTTCATAATTTTCATTATTTTATTTTATATTGTATTTACAGAGGCTAACTATGTCAGGGCAAACCGGGGCATCAAGGGGCCCCAGCCGGCCCATGGGACCCCCCCCCACTTATCAAAAAAAATTTGGGATGAAAAAATTTTTTTTCGAATTTCTCCCCCGCTCATCAGAAAAATTTTTCGGATTAGGATTAGGTATTAAGAAGATAATATAATAGGGGGGCCCCAACAATTTTTTGCCCTGGGGCCCCATAACGTCTAGTTACGTCTCTGCTGTATTTAGTTGTGTTTATAAATTTTGTTTGTGAGAAACCATAAAAAAATATAGCCATTCTGTTTAAGAAAAAAAAGTGACATCCTGTTGAACCGGAGGTGTTATTTTCGTTCTTAGTCTAAAAGTAGCCCACTTATGTCTAATTTATGCGTACCAAAAACGACATTTTTAAATAAAAAACAACCAAAAATTTAGGGGCGCCACTCAGTATACAAAATTCAGTAGATCGGCGGAGAGTATAAAGTTTACTCTAGTTACTTTGTTTTTGTTCTTTGCGTTCGTCTTTTATGAATTTGTTAAAAAATATTAATTTACCTTTAAATTCTCAACGTCCAGATCCTCCTCTTCCACATCCTTTTTTTCGTTTTCCATTTTCCTGAGGAACTCCTCGTAGTCGGGCTTGTCGACGCCCAACAACTCCGCCCTCATGCACTCGTACTCATACGTACCCTCTGCCATATTTACACTATTTTTGAACTAAATTTTATCTACCTGTTAACGTATTTACATTAATTTTTCGCTAATATCAGTCAGATGCCCGGCATGGTTCTACGGTTGGTAGGACTGGTTACCGCATTATTGATTTATCAGTAGCCAACGGAGTTGGCGTTGAAATAAGACAAAAACGCAACGAAAATTTATTTCTTAATATATGGTAGTCGTATTAGTATAAACTCAAATCTAAAATACCCATGAGTAGAAATTATTTAATTTCTAGACTAGTCCTGTTATTGATTTGCGTGGCACAGTGCGTAATACTTGATATTTGAATTATGGTGAAGGGCACTGGCAAAGAAAAACGAAATTAGGCGTGGATAAAGGTAACTGTAAAGTTAGTTTCGCCGTCAATTTTAACGCTTGCCCTATATTTATGCAAACAAGTTTACAGTTCTACATATTAATAGAACAGCGCAGGTTGCTACTGTCTCATAGATGGAACAGACAAGCTTCGAAATCGAGTCAACGCGACGCCAAATACATGTCCTTGAACTGAGCTTGGAAGAGGAAAGACCAGTGGCGTCCCTGGGGAGGGGGACAAAAATATAATATGATGCAAGAGCCGGAAGAAGTGTGCCCGGCAATCAGTCCGGAGGAAGTCCAACAAGTTCTTGTTGGCACCAGACGGCATAAATATCGAAATTGTGTATAATACTTAACGGTAAAACGAAGGATACATATTTTTAAATTTTTTTTCAAACATGCAGTAGAAGCCCGTAAAATGTTAAAAGAAATTCACTATGGGTAGTATGATACATCCCCTCGAGCTCATCATTTCATAAATTAGACACTGTTGACATGCAAGATATCGCGATATTGCCATGAAGTACACCCAAGCAGCAATTTTAGTAGTTTCTACGTAATAGGTTTCCGCAACTAAGGACTGTTACGTAGTGGGAACCATCCTTCTACCAAGTATTCACCAAAATGGGGAATAATAATTACGTAGCAAATTACTATTCCGGTACTTCTACCATTACCGTGTTGAAGACTAGGTTATTACGTAAACGGGACGTAACCAAGTGGTAGAAATGACTAACTTTTGGAACAGCTCAGCTGACCGAAATGAGAGCGCAAACTATATATTTGGCTCTCTGTTATTCGAATAGCAAATTAATAACTTACTGAGTTTAAGCACATGAGATGTCCAAGGTCCAAGTTAAGGTGATTATATACAACATGCATAAGCATATATTATAAATCATGATGTTTTGCATTTACCCTGGGTGTGGATATTAAAACCACCACTTGTTTTCTGTAAAATGTTATCATGATGCTTCGATAAAAAAGACGCCCCCTCGAGAAAATGGTTTTTTCGGAAAAAAAATTTTTTGCAAAAATTATGTGTACAAGCAAAACTGCAAAATTTTTTATGGAAAACGTTTTTTTTTAAATTTTATATATTATAAAGTAATAATCTATTTAGAAAACATATTTGTAAATGACTATAAGAAAAAGAAATTTTTTATTGAATTATATTTTTATCCGTGTCAATATGGCGTCTTCATTCAACAACAGAAAAATGACGATTTTAATTGCAGTAACTTAGAGGTTGAAAAAACCAAAATTATTTCCCTACAAGTTACATTTACTATAAAGTAGCAGATGCCACCAACGTTATAGTTGTTGTTACTTTAAAAGTGGTGACGGCAACTGCAACAATTTCACTGTGTAGTTATATTTACCTAGATGTAGCAAATGGGACCAATGACGCTATAAGATCTTAGTAACTGTTGCTACCAACTTATTTTCATGTTGGTAGAATTGGCAGAATCGATATAGGTAATTTTTTTTTTTAATTGGCAACGCGGTAATAACTGTTAAAGTGTCACTGTCACTGTGTGCGATGGGAATATGTGGATTATTAAAAGTAACAATTATTATACTTTTTAAGTACTTTTTATTATCTGATATTATTTGGAAAGAGCACATATCGAACAATATTTGATGGATGCCCCTGACGGTGAGCATCTTATGTCAGAGGTAGGTGTTTTTTATGATCTTGCTTTTATATACCTATTTAAATGTTTGTGTTTTTTAGGTTGCATTGATATTGGGAGTTTGCGGTGCCTGCCGTTGCGGTGAACTGACCTTCTTAAGCGTCGAAGATATGAGATAAAGAATAATATCTATATATATCCATACCAGATACCAAGACGAATAAATCAAGAAGTTTCACAGTTTTAAATATAAATTGTCTTAAAAGTTAATATTACTCTATAGTAGATTTTCAAGGTATATGTAACTTTTAAGTCATTTTCAATTAGTGGGGAGTAGTAAAGATAAGTTCAAAGCCCCTATGTTCGTAGAAATAACCTCATTTTCACTCGAGATGTCACTAATAAGTTAGACTACTTTCAAGTGGTCCTTTGGTAAAGCTGTGCAGTCGGCATTACTACCAATTTTCACTTTGCAGTTGAGGATGCTTCAAAGTAATGCAGAGTAGTATCCGCGACGTTGCAGATTCTCCAGCAGTTACTTGAAAGTGTTATAACTATAGAGTGCCTACATTCAGTAGAATCTACTTAATTGTCACTACAAATGCATACCACAAAGTGAATATTACCCTGAAGTCGCAAAATTAGTAACAGTTATGTTATTCCTACTATATTAAAGTTCCGATGCCTCAGATGCCAGTTCCCATCACTTTGAATGCTGCTTGGGCAATGAACAAACTAGTGTGTGGTCTTTAATAGATTGATTTAGCCTTATGTACACTTCTGTGCAATAAAATCCCGTATACCTATTTTTCGCTATATTAAATCATTCTTTATTTATTTGTCAGTACCAGTGTCATATTTTCGAAATGCCGAAATTAACTGAACATGAAAAAATTCTAATTCTCTCTAAAATTGAAGAGGGATGGTCTATCAGAGCAGTTGCTAACCATTATAACTTAAATAAAAGTACCGTTATGAGTGTAAAGAAAATGTGGGAGAAGGAAGGTATCATAAAGAGAAAAGACGGTTCAAACGGTATTAAAAAACTGTGTAAGTGCCAAGAATACCATATTAACAGAAGGACATAGTTCACTACTTTATGTCACTAGTGATTTATGGGCCACTTTATACCTTCAAAATCTCATCAATAAAGATCACTTTATATGAAAGTGTTGGATAAATAACTATTATACTTCACGGTCCAGTCCTCATTATAATCTTTCTAGTGCCGCTTTGCAACACCGTTTGTACCACGTTTAAAGTTTTTTTGCAAGGATGGCAGGCCTGCATTTCCTCCTATTCTGTGATAAACTGACATTCCTCACTTCGTTTTGTGGTACCGTTAAGATCACGTCGAGTAAAAACGAAATAGTAAAAACGTGGACAAAATGGGACGAGATAAGAAAAGAAAACGAGAGGAGCGAGATAAGTTACGTCGGAAAATAAAGAAGCTAAAAAGAAGATTCGAATCAAGCAGCAAGTACAAAAATACCTAGAAAATTCTTATCAACGACACGACAGCAACATAGCCGATAACTTTTTACCGCCATGTCAATGGTAAGTTTGACAACTTCGTACATATGTTACGGAGTAAAAAAGCAAAGGGAACACATGATTTCCTAAGTAAAAATGTTGAAAAGTGTTCATTCACTTTCAAAACGGTCATAAATGGACTTATGTTGCCAATCAAGCTGTCAAATTTCCGAGCCTAGGCACACATGTTTGCCACAGGCTCTATGAATTTATGATGCAATGTAGGTAAATGTGATGAAATATTAGTAGTCTTTTATTTGCATGAGGATTAGTTCACTTGGGTCACATCTGACCGGGTCAAAATTGACCTGACTTGAAGCAAATATAATAAAACAGTTTTGTTTTGACTTTTGACAACTTAAAAAGTTAATTCAATATTCTTGGTTTGTAGGATTGTACGCAGCATTTCATTCTTGGATATTTTTAGGTTAGAATTTCGACGAAAAAAACTGTCAAACGTCGGTATTTCTACCCCACCACTTAACTAACCAAAAGTTCAGACACAGAAAAGAGAACTTCTGGTAGTTCCTTATTCTGTGGTTCAGAAGTGAGTATCCTGCGTCATCTTTGGAAAGAGATGGAAACGATAAGCCACCTCCTTCTTCGCCGGATAGCTGTGCCATGAGAGCTGAGACTATCAGGCTGCTGCTATGCTACTTTCTCATAGAGGGAGCCACTAATCCTCGAAATCGAAACGACATGAAATACTCTATGTCCTTGAATTGAACTTGGAACAGGAAATACCAGGGGTGTATTTTCGTTTTATTTGAAGGGGGGCAAAAGTGAAATATGATGTAAATCATAGCTGAATTCAAAACGGAAAACAAAGAACACATCCCAAGTAGCACAGTGTGGACCATTAAGAAAAACATCAAAATATAATCTAATTCCAGATCTCATCATAATACATAGGTGTACCAAATTTCAAGTCAATATCATAACGCAAATAAAAGTTACAGAGAGACAGACAGGCAATTCTTATTGCTCAAACTTAAAATCTCGACATTCTAAGCCTATTTGAACAAAAAAATTTTTTTTATCGTTATACTCCCACTTCATCCAAGTGGATGTGGAAGTAAAATTGATTAAGTTACAGTTATTTGATAAACTCATGGTATGTTTAACTTTATTATTCTATAAATAAAGTTGTATTGTAGTGTTGTCGAAAATAATTTGAAAACACATTTTTAATTTTTGTATTTTGTAAATTATCAAAATACCTTTAGTCTCCCAGTTCTCTTTTTTTTTTTTGGTTTCTTTTTACCATAAAAACTGCTTTATGACAAGAACCATCTAATTATATCGTACTAACTGAAAAACCGCTGCCCAAGGAATCACTACTTCCATATCCAGATTTTCTATCCAAATCTCACAATGAGAAAAATTTGTTTAGGGAACTTTAATAGTATAATATTTGAAATCGTCTACCCCAAAAAACCCATAAAACGATGTGCCACATCGATAGTGGGAGTGGGGATAGATGAGGTAAAAAAATGAGGCCTTTGGTTCTTGTACACACACTAAATCACAATTTTATTTTTTTCACCCCCTTTCAATAACGGGTGGGGACGGTAATGGGGGTAGCTGATGCCAAAAATTTTTTTGAGACCTTAGCTTCTCTTATACAGTGCGTGTAATTGCCCATTAGGTATGTACATTCACGTAGCGCGAGAGATATGACAACACAGCAGAGCAAACTCGCCCGTCGGCGAAGCATCCCAGCTCTCAGTTATTTCATTTCAGCTAGCTGGCATACGCGATGTTGTAATTCTTACTCCCTATACCTAGCCCGCCACTACACACAGTGTATATACTAAATACAAATTGTATGGAATCTTACTTGCTCGATTTACCTATTTACCCCCATTTACCCTAATTTACCCTCCAACTCTTCAACGGAATAAGATGAAAATATAATCTAATTCCAGTTCTCGATAAAACATACGTATACCAAATTTCAAGTTAATATCTTAAGCGGTTCCAGAGTAACCACGAGCACAAAAAAAGTTACAGACAGACAAAAATTCTTTTTGCTCAAACTTAAAATCTCAACGTTTCATGACATTTTAAGCCTATTTCAACAATAAAAATTAAAAAAAAAATTGTCATTACTATACTTCCACTGGATGTGGAAAAAAAAATGAGATAATAAAAGAGGGTGAAATGTTTCAAGGTTTGTAAAACGTAGAAATCTATGATTGGTTATTTAAAACAGTTTAATTGTATGTGAAGTTATAGTTACTACTGAATTACTTGCAATTTAAAAAGTTTTTTTTTTGTACGAGAAAGTACTAATTTTGCAACAATTTTCCGATGCAAACACCCCACTATTTTTTCGATATTTCCAGGCGTTCCCCTGTTATAATACTCCATTCAAATAGAGAGAAATTAGAGGGAAAAAACTGTTAAAGTTTTGAAACTTCACAGAGATGTTTGTTAAAGCCCACTGTTAAACATACTAAAAGCCATACTCTATCTCTTGCGCGCCGCCATCTTGAAAAAATGCCGCCCCGTTTCAGTTTTTTGCTTATATCTCATTAGCAACATCAAAATTATGTTTATATAAAAAATAAAGCTTATAAAATTCTCTACAAAAATTTTTATATGCATTTTCTTCATCCCAATCATCCCCTGATGATGCTAACATGATTGGCTAAACGCGTGTCGGGTGAGAGTATTCGAGTGTGGACTCTGTATCTAGTTCTGTTCATCTGTTCTTTCTTTATTTTCTTCATAAGACAACTGTTTTTTGATTTTTCTTCTTTTCAATGAACACAATTTTTTTCTTAGTCT
Source organism: Rutpela maculata (assembly GCA_936432065.2). NCBI lineage: Eukaryota > Metazoa > Arthropoda > Insecta > Coleoptera > Cerambycidae > Rutpela > Rutpela maculata. Next base: position 6,609,663 of record OW386292.2, read on the forward strand.
TGCCTTAACAAATCAGTTAATGGGTCAAGAAAATGCCCCGCTGCAGCTCCCGAATGAAATGAAACATGATTTATTAACTTAAATACGTTTATTTTTCACTAATCAATACCTCTACAATATTCATTTGAAGTCACTATCAACTAACATATATTTACATACATTTAAATTATTTTTTGTTTATCAACATTTATTGATGTCTTACACTTAACATATAGGTCTCTTTAAAATTACAATAGCAACATTTTTTTATATAAAATATAAATCAAACTTAATTTACGAATATGATCCATATTATTTGGCTGATGTTGTGAGTTAGTACAGTTAAATTGGTTGCTTTACAGGGCGATATCGAGATGAAATCGAAAAAACTAATTTTACCGGGTGTAAACGAGGTCACTTTTCGGTCGCCATTTATTAATTTTGAACTAGGTATGTGCCTCATGTCATGTTACTGAAATTACATTTTTTTATCCATTTGTCAAGTTTCTATGACTTCCAGTTTCACTGGAAGTGAATTGATTTTTAAATGGAACACCCTGTATATGTTTATATTTTTGGAATCTAGAGTTCATTGTGCATATGATTGTGCTATTTTCAAGACTCACCATTTTGAAATTTTTGCAGTCGATTTTAATTTTCGATCTAGTGTGCCCCACCAGAAATTATTCTCATATTCATAAATGATTGAAGAAAAATACGTATTGAATTTTTTTGTTCTTTTGTGCCACAGAGAAGACGAAAGTTTGTAACGGTCAACTTTTTTATTATTCGTAAATTTTTATCAAAATCCATTAAATGACATTGTTTTATATCTTTATTATAAAAATTACTTATTTTGTTAGCTTTGTAAAATAAGATTTAACGCCGGCCCTGTCGGACAGTAATTGTTTACGAATTAGCCTTCTAGAAGTTCCAGAAAATGAGCGGGTAAAATAGCCATGTGGGAATTCTTCCTCCAATGGCAAGTACAGATATGACATAATGCCTGCGTTGCCCTTGGTTACAGACCCCCGAAAAGCTTAAAATATATAAAACCTTAAATGAGTGTGATATATTCGGCCTTCGGGCTCGCCAAGTCGTCAAAATTATAGCTAGAATTTGAGCCATTTAAGTGTTTATTTTTCAATACCAATCTAACTGTGTATCTGATGGGTCAATTTCTGGTTGGTCATGGGACATTAGATTGGAAATTAAAATTGGCTGAAAAAATTTTAAGACGGCAGAAAAAGTCATGATATTAGCACAGTCATATGCAGAATGACCTTTAGATTAAAAACATACAAAAATCAAAAGTAGAGAGGTCGTGGAAACTGGACAGATGGATCAAAAAATGTCGTTTTGGTAATACGTAATAGTTTCATCTCGATCCTTTAAAAAATAAAAAAATGGCGGTCGGAAGGTGATCTCGTTAACACCCGGTATAGTGACTTTCTTCGCAAAAATATGACATGTGTTTATAGAGCGTAAATAGATACATGTGTGCGAAATTAAAATTTTCCGCTATTTTCCTTATTATCTTCGATCCTAGTAACCACATCGCAAAAACAAAAATTGTTCGCAAAAAAATTTAAAACAAAATTAGAGCTACAAATAAACATTGTGATAGTTCGTTAACTTGCAAAGGAATTAAAACCGTTAATAGTTACCCTTTTTGGATAATCTAAAAAATATAATGAAATAATGCATAAATCTTATGTTAAAAACCCAGACAGCACATTGACGTCATTTTGACGTCATTATGTCACAGCCCAGCGATGTCATTTCTGTGACGTCAAATTCACGTCATTTGTGACAAAAAAATGACGTCAAAAGGAAAAATTGCGTCACCAATACGTCGTAGCAACGTTTCAACATTACGTCATAATTTCGCCTCAATATGACGTTATTGAGACGTCATTTTTACGTCGCCTGACGTCAGCGACCAATGTTACCAAAAAATTACGTCAAAATGACGTCAACCTACTGCCTGGGAAGTGCACATCGTGTGCATGCAAATGACGACATGCACTTCACGAATTTTACAGTAATGATATAGTGCCACTGGCTCAAGAAAAATAAACAAGCAGTGTTCAATCATCACAGTTGTCAGACAAAGACGGTATTCATTTTTTTATGTAATTGTAGACAATATTTAATAATATGACTGAAAACACTCATAAGAGCCTATTAGAAGCTTTATTTAATTTATAAAGTTGTGAGGCACTAATATACAGAAAGCAGGTAATCTCATATTAAATAAAAAAGTGTACAAGTTGTGATTTGCTTAATACCTAAATATTTATTCTAATTTGTAATTTATGTTTTTAGAGTTTATTTTGGTGACTTTAGACCGGTAGTATAAGATATTTCTATTTAACATTTTAAACATATGTATTTTGACGTTACTTTTGCGCGCATTGCTTTGATTGGCTTCTTGTGACTGCCTCATTGGATTGGAACGTATTAGTGGTCTAGTAGTGTACCACATTATCGATGTACGCCCGCTAGAGTAATTGACGATTTGCACGAAAGAAAGTTTGGTAAAAAGTGTCTAGATTGGTATCACTGTAATTCACTGCACATGTTGACCAACTCGTCTAATTTCCAAACTTTGCAACAATTAAATACCTATAATATAATAATCATTACATTGTTTTCATTATCTTTAATGTTAAACCTACTTCCACTGAATATAAATCATCTTTATTAGGTCGTCTTCTTCTAAACTGAGAGTTGGAAACAGTGTTTGACAAATTGCATAATTCGACATTTTTTAAATATTGTAGATTACGAAACAACCTAACAAATATCATTCATATTCAATGGAAGTAAGTTTAACATTAAAGATAATGAAAACAATGTTATGATGATTATATTATAGGTATTTAATTGTTGCAAAGTTTGGAAATTAGACGAGTTGGTCAACATGTGCAGTGAATTACAGTGATACCAATTTAGACACTTTTTACCAAACTTTCTTTCGTGCAAATCGTCAATTAAAGCACAATGCTCGGCTTGCTTACCGGTACGTTGTAATGCCGCTAGATGCAGTTATAGGTATTAAACTTATTTATCGTGTTCATCGGGTGGACTCGGTTTTTGTGATGTATTTTTTGCGTCTTAATATCTACAATTACATTATTTCGCATGTTTTAGTTAATTATCAATTATGGTGAATGTACTAATAGCCTCCAGGATGTAAATTCGTAAGATTTTTGTGTTATAATTCTATAGAATTATGCCCTGATGTTAGGTATGTATTAGAGTTTTCGTTAAGATATAAAATATTTTGTCGAATGTCGTTAATAACATTTAAAAATCGGTGGTGTTTTTTACAATACTGCAATTTTTCAAAATTGTTAGTATTATTTTATTTTTGTTTCAACGAGCCATCTGATTATTAATAAAAGTTATTCAAGTGCAAACCTAGTTGTAAAATATTTGCAGATTCATGAAGTCACGAACTTTACGGCTTTTTGACCATTCTGTCACACCGATAAAATTCTGAATTTTCCGTACACTATTCTTTCATTGTGCTGGTTACTATAATTTCGTCCTGAATACTATCCGAGAAACTCTTCAAAAATTCATCGATTATAGTAAATTTTCTTGTTCTTTCTAGATTAATCATACGCGCCATATTGCACTTCACGATTGGATGAACTGCCAGAGCTCTTGTCAAAAATCTGCACACAGTGCACACTGCATGAAACTAATTTTGCCAGTGGAACATAAGAAACTGCTATTGTACGTTTTACTTTCTCAGTGAAATATAAAACTCAGTTTCATAGTATGGAGTCTCTGAAAAATGTTATTTCTTACAATGGTATTAAGAAAAAAATTTCCCCACTACTCGAATTTTGCAACTAAGTGTCTTAACATCTAAGAAAATCAAAATATTTTTTTTCTAGAAAATGGAAACTAATGAGCGGAGGGTGGGAATAAAAAAAACATTTTTTACGGGCAAGGACGGGCATGTTTATAAAAATTTTACTTGTGAGGGCCCCGCAAAAGTGTGGGGGCCCCAAGTGCCCCGTCATAAATCCGGCCCTGGCTCGACAACCTTCTGTTATTTGCGCCCGATTGATCTTCTATGGAGGGCCCACCGTGAAATTCCCTTTTCACGGCGGGCCAGCACGCACCTGATGTCGGCTCCAAATTCAAGTAGAGTAGTATTTTAAAAAGAAAATGTTGGTTTTGTCATATACTTTCATAATTCGTTTACCGTTTTCGGTTTTATATAAAATCCACAAAGTTTGTTTTTAACTACAATTTCGAAAATGTAAACAAATGGCAAAAAAAAACTGTTTAAATGAAGAAACATTTTTTTCTTAATATGCACTCAAGTTCCTACAGATTTCGGCGAGAGTAATTTCTATTATTTATATCAGTCTTAATTAAAAATAGCAAATTTGTATGATACTTATTGTAAAAATTGAATAGAAATAAATATTATTATTATAAAATACATGTAAAAAATCAAATTGTAAACAAAATGACCACTTAGGAGACAATTCACTTTCTATAAGCGATTGAAATTTCGAAATATTTTTTGATTTTTAACTGTTTAAATAAACATTTTGCACTAAAATTTGCTCAATAAAATGCATGGTTTCACGTGCTTTTGTTAAGATTTATTTTTGCATTTTTTATTTCTTAAATTATCCAAAAAAGGACGCTTTTGTGGAGTGAGTGGTTTTAATTTTTTTTGCAAATTAATAAATCATCTGAAAGTTTATTTATAGGTCTAGTTTTGTTCGAAATTTTACTGTGAACAATTTGGTATTTTTAATTTCCCGATATGATTACTATGACCGAAGATAATAAGGGAAATAGCAGAAAAAAATAATTTTACAACATAAATTGTTTGAATTGTATACGAAACAATGCGCAGATTTAATTCAAAACTTCATTGTACTTCATTTGAATAAAGTGGACGTTGACTAACCACGTGACGTCAATGACGTCACGTCATGCACAGAACCGAACGAAAATGCGATCATCTGGTATTCTATTATCACATTTTATTTAGTTGTTGTATCATGGCGTCAATGTTATTATTTTTTATAAGGAATAGGGTTAGTTTTTGGTATTATATGAAAGGGAGTACTTTTCTGATTGATTTGCTGAAAATTCATTTTCAACTACGAACAATTTACCCGGTCGAGTCGTGATATTACATCTACGTCGAGAATACCTTTCGGCACCATTTTGGTTTAAACTGTTTGGCTTACTTGGGTAGAGAATGGCGTTGTGCGTCGTGGATGTCTGGCTGGCTCCGGACTGTTGTCGGAAATACATTGTATTTAATTTAATGTTAATAAATCTGTGTTGAAAATTGTTGAATTGGTAGAGAATGGCTGAAAACCTCCGACAAATTGCCCGAGCATTCCTAACCGAATTTAACTGTACTATCAAGAGGGCGCTTTATAAATTCTACCGCTTTTTTCTCTCAAAAATACACCAAACTACAAACTGGTTATACTAAACAACTAAATTTTTAACATTTCTTGCAGTATATGTAAATCTTGCACATAAAAATAAAATTTTCACCTAAACGAACCTCCAGAATACCCCACAGGTACTCGCAAACAACGATACGTTTTAATTCAGGCACTACAGTTATGTTTTATTTATTTTTAAATCTATAGTTAATCTTTTGCGGTTAGGTCATTTTTTTAAAAAGCCTGCACGATCACAATCTACCAAGTATGAAACGTATACACTCGCACGGTCAAAATAATTGGCCTAAAATTTAAGTCGTTACACTTATATCTTATACAGGGTGAGCCATTTAAGTTTTCTGGGTCATTTCCATTAAAACAATTCTTAAGACGCCATACTATGACGAAATTATGACGTCAGGTTGAGACGTCGCACAGTGGGAAAAATATGCCCTTTTTTGGACAAAAATCTGCCGACAGTAGAGATTTCAATCAAATTAAATAAAAAAATTAGCAAATACTCTTAAGACATTGTACTTTAGAGTAGTGCTGCGGCAAAGTGGCTTTGAATTAACCTAACCTAAAAATCGCAGATATTACTTCCACATCCAGTGGAAGTATAGAAACGACAAAAAATTTTTAAAAAATTTTATTGTTCAAATAGGCTTGGAATGCCATGAAACGTCGATATTTTAGGTTTGAGAAAAAAAAATGTCTGTCGGTCTGTCTGTAACTTTTTTGTGCGCACGATTACTCTGGAACCGTTTAAGATATCGACTTGAAATTCGGTACACATATGTATTTTAACGAGATCTGGAACTAGGTTATATTTTCATCTTATCCCGTTGAATGGTTGTGGGGTAAATTGAGGTAAATGGAGGTAAATAGGTAAATCAAGCAGGTAAGAGTCCATAAAATTGGTATTTAGTATATATAAGAGAAGCTAATGTCTCAAAAAAAATTTTAGCATTAGCCACCCCCAATACTACCTTCACCTCATTATAAAAGGGGGTGAAAAAAATTATTTCATCGTAGATGACCATTCGAAAGCTTATTTTAAAGAGGAAGATTAACTGATGTATTTATTAGAAATAAATTGAACATTTGTTTGAATCCTATACATAACCTCAAAATTTGACAAAAAAGTCATTTTTTAAGTAACCTAAAATAATTCAAAATCCTGACATGATGGGCCAATTCTGAGGCCAGATTCGGATTCAGCGCGAAAAATTATTTCGGAAATTGGATAATGTTAGGGTTAAAACTGAATGAAGTAAAAAAAAAAATTGAGGCATTTTGTTCTTGTATACATACTAAATCACATTTTTTTATATAATCTAGTTTCAGATCTCGTTAAAATACTTATGTGTACTAAATTTCAAGTCGATATCTTAAACAGTTTCAGAGTGTTTAGTGTTTAGTATATATAAGAGAAACTAATGTCTCTAAAAATTTTTGGTATTAGCCACCTCTATTACTACCCCCACCCCAAAATAAAAGGGGATGAAAAAAAATGTGATTTAGTATGTGTACAAGAACCAAAGGCCTCATTTTTTTTTTTTACTTCATTCAGTTTTACCATAACATTATCCAATTTCCGAAGTCATTTTTCGCGCTGAATCCAAATCTGGCCTCAGAATTGGCCCATCATGTCAGCATTTTGAAATATTTTAGGTTATTTAAAAAATGACTTTTTCGTCAAATGAGGTTATGTATAGGATTTAAAAAAAAATTTCAATTTATTTCTAATAAATACATAATTTAATCTTCCTCTTTAAAATAAGCTTTCGAGTGGTCATCTCCGATGAAATAATTTTTTTCACCCCCTTTTATAATGGGGTGGGGGTAGTATAGGGGGTAGCTAATGCAAAAATATTTTTTGGGACATTATCTTCCCTTGTATATACTAAATATCAATTTTATGAACTCTTACCTGCTTGATTTACCTATTTACCCCCATTTACCCCAATTTACCCCACAACCATTCAACGGAATAAGATGAAAATATAACCTAGTTCCAGATCTCGTTAAAATACATATGTGTACCAAATTTCAAGTCGATATCTTAAACGGTTCCAGAGTAATCGTGCGCACAAAAAAGTTAGACAGACCGATAGACATTTTTTTTCTCAAACCTAAAATCTCGACGTTTCGTGACATTCTAAGCCTATTTGAACAATAAAATTTTTAAAACATTTTTTTTTCGTTTCTATACTTCCACTGGATGTGGAAGTAATATCTGCGATTTTTAGGTTAGGTTAATCCAAAGCCACTTTGCCGCAGCACTACTCTAAAGTACAATATCTTAAGAGTATTTGCTAATTTTTTTATTTAATTTGATTGAAATCTCTACTGTCGGCAGATTTTTGTCCAAAAAAGGGCATATTTTTCCCACTGTGCGTCGCTGTGACGTATTGGTGACGTAATTTTCCCATTTTGACGCCATTTTTTGGTCACAAATAACGTCAATTTGACGTAACAAAATGACGTCGCTGGGCTGTGACATAATGACGTCATATGTGACCATATATCGCTAAAACATTCAGTTATTAATGTAAAACGGCTACATATATCGCCATTTTACGTTTATCAAAGCGCAGTACCCAAAGAATATTCCATAAAATTGTCCTATCTTAATAAACTTGCAGTGGCGCAACAATTAAACATTTAAGAAAAAAAAATTAGCCTACATTTTGTGAAAATTTTTCGGAGCTAAAGAACAATGAACAAGATATCCAGAATCGTTATATGTGATCAATAAGCCCATTCTAATGTGAATGGTCTTGCCAACAAAGTTATTTGGTCTTACTGCCCAGGCAGCAGACGTCATTTTGACGTCATTTTTTGGTAACAATGGTCGCCAACGTCAGCTGACGAAAAATTGTCTCAGTAACGTTTTGGTGACCTAATTTTTTTCCTTTTGAGGTAATCTTGGGTAAAAAATAACGTCACATAAGTGACATCGCTGGGATGTGACATAATGACGTCATTAATAACGTCAAAATGACGTCATTTGTGACCCAAAAAAGACTTGAAAATGACGTCAGTTGGGCGGGCTCTCTCTAATTTATATAAGTACATTTTTAGTAGAATTTTAAAATGGCCAGTATTCTTGACCACACCCTGTATAAAGATTTTTTTCTGTTGTTGACCGTCGATTTAAAACGATGCCTAATTCTTTGTTGTTTTCTTATTAAAATGCGTTTATTATGTAGGAAAATTTATTTTTTGATAGTTCAAATTAACCCTTTTATAATATTTCTGACGATGGCGTAACAAATCGAAACATTAGAAAAACTTTATTTCATTTATGTGAGAAACAACCCTAGAATTAGGCAAAAAACATTGCAAGCTTTTTTCAAAAATGACCCCCAGATATAATAAATTTCTGAAATATTTTACAACAGACAATGAACATCAATATTTTTGTATTGGCCAGACATTACAGCGTCAACTTTACTAATGTGATTGATTCACTTAAGATATTCAACATCTCACCTAAATTTAACAGGTTAACATTAGTTGGAAAATTATAAGTGAAGACAAAAAAAAAAAAAAAATTCAACGAGAGGTTGTTGTTACCAAAAAAGAGGTTGACTGCCTAATATTTTTGCTAATTGGAAAGGAAACGGACGTAAAATCACAAAGTCATCTTATTCCTCGTTTTCTTATACATTGATCTCCAGTTTGAGAAAAATAGACTTCCTCAACCCGTTGTTAATTGTTAATTAAAAATTTATTTTTTATTATTTCTATTGTACTGAGATACCATACATACTTCATGTCTTGTCGCCAACGTCAGTGTAAAACGATACATTAAATTCTATTCTAACAGATTAACAGTTACTACTGTCTAATTTAAATTTTAATACAGCACTACATTAAGACAAATAGAATGACGTCACAATGTCACGGCAGCCACTTAAATAATGCCAACTTTGCGTTGTTCGACATCTAGACTAGACCCATTGTTTTGTTGCTCTTTTATAGGACTATAAGTATATCATAGTCCAGAAAATTATCAGATATGCAGCAGCCGCAAAGTGCAAAATCCCAAATTTCAGATGCATATATAAATTTTGGGCAGAAAAATCTAAGTTGCTACCACAAAAATGTAACAGTAAACATTTATCCAGTACAAAGAAAATTGTGTTCTTGACTTCCTCTTGAAGAGGTTCATCTTCGTCTGCCTTACTTTTGTAATTTCGTATGTCTCGAATTGCCCATGACGCATATGTTGCGTTTGATACCCGTCCAACTGATGTTAACCGCATTGAATTTAGCGAGCAATAAATAAAAATTCGATATGAAAACTACAAGTATATCGAACCTAACGCTATATTACAAAAAGCACACATAAAAACTCATCGCAGAAACACACAAATCACAATTTCTTTTCTTGCTTATGTAAATATCCTCTTTTAACGTTTCCGGCAATCACCCGTCTTCCCCCCTAAATTATGTATCTATACAGACAAAGGTAAAGCGTGTTCTCGTTACACTTGTACACAGTTAAAACTACAATTATTTAAATAAATAGTACTAAATTATTTTTACGAAACGTTCTATATTCAATTTCCTAGGAATGGCAAGAAAGACCGGAGACGAAATTGTTGATTGAAAACAATTAACATTAATATGAGGGAATTTTCTTTTCAATCTCTTTAAATATTAGTTTAGGTATTACGGGTCAGTCAATAAAGTCAAAAAAAATTACAGGAAAAAATTAGATGCTAAAATTTTGATGAAATAATGTATTTATGTATAAAAAAAAAACCAAATGTTTAAAACTCTATACTTTTCTTCCCGTGTTTAGTTAAACAGAGAGTGATCTCTGAGAGGTTGAATAAATTCTACGAATTATATTGTATAGTGCATAGTTCTGATTTGTCAAATTATTACTCTGTCATGAATTATTACCATAGGTACATTTCTCCCTTACACCTTCCCAGATCGATGGTAACTTGTCTTTATACTTGTATTTAAGTAATTCGTGCCTACACATGTAATAATTGATTTCACTGCTTGGTAGGCAATTTTATTTAATTTAAGTTGCCACAGTGATAATTATTTTGTAATTTCGTTTCTAAGGCATTAGTGGCTATGTTGTTGTATGAGCTGCGCCATACTACACCCTCTACATGTAATGTTTGCCAGAATAATAATCTGTCTGATTGAATTGTAGGATCATAACTAACAATTTATGAATTCGAGATATAAAGGAGGAAAATTGAAATAGTTACAAACAGGCAAGGATCAGCCTATGTAGTACTATACCGGGTGGCTCAACCGACAGGGACACTCTTGTAACTCTTGAACGGGCGAATGGATTTTTTTCAAATTTGCTGTAGTGTTAAGGGATGAAGTTTCCAATTATATGATGTAAAGAACTAAAATGGCCGACTTCTGGTTTCGATGCAATTTACATGAAAATCAAATTTTTAAATGGGACAACCTGTATATTTTTGCATATTTGGATGCTGTTGGCCAAAATACATATGATTTGATCCCCAAATATTATTTTGATTTCCAAAAAATATAGATTTTTTAATTTTAATTTTTAATCATAGAAGACCGCGATTTTGCCAAATATGCAAAAATGTACAGGTTATCCCATTTAAAAATTCGATTTTAATGTAAATTGCATCGAAACCGGATGTCGGCCATTTTGGTTCTTTAGATCATGTAATTGGAAATTTCATCCCATATTACTACACTAAACTTGAAATAAATCCATTCGCCCATCCAAAAGTTACAAGAGTGTCCCTATCGTGTCGATAGGAGAGTTATATTAACTTTGGACAATAACAAGATCAAGAAATAATTTATATATGCAATTCAATATATGCGTTTTACAGCGATAAAACTATATACAGGGTGCGCCACTTAAAACTCTCCAGGCTTGTAACTTTCTTATTTTTTAAGCGAAGACCATGTTGGGCACATCAAATTGTAGATATTTTTAAGGCATTTAAACATGTGTACAGAGTGATTTAAAAAATTTTTTTTGAAAAAATTGTTAAGAAAGAAAACTTAATTTCCTTGAATATTTTTTTACCTCATCCTGTACATGAACTGCGTTAATGTTTTCTTATAAAGGTTTTAATTAGCTTCAATTTATGTTATTACGTCATATTCGAAATTCTTTTTGGTTTTCGAGAAAGAAATTAAAAACAAACTGTTTTTTTTTAAATAACTGAAAAAATGTAAATAATAATTTTATGCTTTATTTGTAAAAGACATATCACAAACAATCCTCAACGTAACAAAACAGCAACAAGAAACAAAAGAAATAAATATTTTTAAAAACAAGCTTTATTAAAATGTACTAAGTAGGAAATTGCAAAATTTGTATTTTAATTTTTTTTTAATAACATAAATTGAAGCTAATTAAAACCTTTATAAGAAAACATTAACACATTTCATGTACAAGGTGAGGTAAAAAAATATTCAAAGAAATTAAGTTTCCTTTCTTTTTTCAAAAATTTTTTTTTAAATCATTCTGTATGTATGTTTAAAGGCTTTAAAAATGTCTACAATTTGATGTGCCCAACATGGCCATCGCTTCAAAAATAAAAAAGTTACAAGTCTGGGGAGTTTTAAGTGGCGCACCCTGTATAGGATTTTACAGCGACAAAATTGCATGTTCGCGATGTCAAAATGTCACTAATAATGACATTTGTTTGATTCAGTGATCTCAAAAAATTGACATTCGTTGGCTATCAGGTTAATGAGTTAAATAATCAAATAAAATTTTAGTACCTAATTTTTTCGTGTTTTTTTGTCTCTCTGCTGACTGATCTGTAATCTGAAACGACATTAATTACAGCAGTTAAGTTAATTCTTTGACTGGTCGCTGAACTTGTGTATAAAAAATTCGACAATACTTCACGTCCTCAATTGAACATAGAACCCTTTCCAATAATGTTATTTTTCACCTTAAACCTAGTCTATTAATATTCACATATATAATAACAATATTTTAACATTACTATAAGGTATCACAAAAAATACTTCTCGTTTATAGAGATATTTCCGCAGTTCTTTTTTGAAAATTTTATGGTACTTAGACATTTTTTTCATATATATATTATATATAAATACTTACTTAAACTTTTTGTGCTCGAAGATATCGATAAACCAAGATATAATATAGCAACACGATTTGATTCTTTAGTTTTAAAAAAATACTTTACTTTATAATTGAAAAATATAGTTTTATAAATTAGAAAATATATATTTATTATTAGTTATTAACGTATTGGTAATTAACGAAAGTAGCAGAGCAGGTTGAGAATTGCAACCTTCTGGGCGTACAAATCTTTTTAGTGACACACAGAGAATTGTAATGGCCCAAAGTGCTGCTTACTTTATACCAACTCTCTTTTTTATAATATTTGTGGCAAAAAATGCGTGGCTTCGGTGCAATAAATATACATTTTCTTTCCACCTTTCCACCTCTACATATTTTTAGGTTAGAAGCATTTTCTAATATCAGACATTCTAGTCGCTTAAAATGTAATATATATCTGTTGTTTCGTCCCTATTTTGTTTGACTCTTCTAAATTTGAATATGCCACTGTGAATTTTGCATTGAAGACTTGATATTCAAGATGGCGACCGATTTTAAAAAAGGCTCATAACTCAAAAAATATAACAGATTCCAAAGAAATACAACATATCAAATTTGTAGGGCATAAAAAATATATTGACCCGAAAAATTGTACCACTCATACGAGTGTTGTAAGGGGGGGGGAAGGTGATATTTATTTGATTTACTGTATCATTTCTCTTTTTTTTTCCTTAAAACTCACGATTTTTCACTAAAAAAATTAAAAAAGAAAGAGAAGAAAATGAGCAGTTCCGTTTTTCTTTTTTGTTGTACCATCTAATTTCAACCTAAGTTCAGCTTGATCCGAGATCAAAATTCATTGCTACGATTGTTGTAACAATTGTAACTTTGGATTTGAACTTGGATCAAGTTGAACTTGGCTTGAACTTGGTTGGTGCAACTGGCCCTAAGAACATCCATAGAATTTTCAGAAACAAGTACTCTGTTTCCAGTATCTCTCTCACCTAGTTACGACCTCGTTCTTAGGACTTTCACGAACTCCTGGAGCAAAAATCACTCGTAGTATCGACTGGGTGCAATGACAACTTTTGATCAGAATAAGTTGAACTACAAATTAGCAAAATTTTAGCAGATTCCGCCTAAACCCCATTTCCATAAAGATTGTTCCTGGGTGCTTTATAATACAAACTTAAATCCTGATGCAACTACTTTAAACCGTGCCAAAACCTAAAGGTTTAACATAGGAAATGGGTAATTATACAGTCAGTTAAAAGAACTTTTCATTTTTGCTCTCCTTACAGCGCCTATGGGAAGCACAATTGTTTGGCTAGCAACCACTTCGATGTATTTTCTATGCTTTCTTTTATTTTTTCCGCATCTATTATATTTTTCGAGCTACGAGCATTTTCTTGAAAAAAGGTGCGAAAATTCGCTTCATGTTTTGGAATCTTTGATCTAGCATCTATCTTTTTCGTATTCAGGGGGTCGAAATAGGGAAAAATAACACACAACTGTTCCATCATTTTGCTTCCTGATCCATGTAAAAGCTACTTTTATAGAAAATACTCCTAGTCCATTTCTTAAAATGTTAATCTTTCTTTTTTGATTTCATTTATTTTTACATAGCGTTTCTCTTAGTAACAATTTGGATAACAACTCTTTGAACTGATTCTTTTTTTGATATTTGCACATTGATATGTAGTGAAGGATTCCTTCTATCCAAACAAGCGACAAATTACAATAAATTTCCTTCTCCCTTCTCGTTCATAAATGTATATTTACTGCTCTTTTGTGCGATAATGAATGGGCTATTACCACTACAGACAGAATATTGAAAGTTTACTACATTTAAGTATAGAAGTTGAGGAAGCAGATAGGAGCAGTTTGAGAGTTATTGGAAAATATTTGATAATTATTGCGTCTCTGGATATTATCATCAAAGAAAATGTCATTCCCATTGTCTTTGGAAAAGCATACAGCTCGCAAGTTTGAATTGGTTAACGGGGCTAGTATTTTGGTTTGTTGAAAGATATTGGAGACTCAAAGTGACATTCATGCACACTATCAGTACGGAAATTATACAGGGTGTTTCGAAAAGATTGGGACAACGCTTAGCCGTAGATACTTGACATTAAAACAAGTCGATTTAACTCAAAAAGTAGTGGTCTAACTCTTTTCGTTTTCAAGATACATACTACTAAATTACGTTTCGATTATAATAGAAGACGATGTCCAAAACCTAACCTCAAAAAGGTTATGGCTTAAAGTGTCACATTAAAGTACTGTAACTAGCGCCATCTATAAAATATGACATCGGAAATATCACCATTATAATTAGCGACCTGAAAAACGTATCGTTACCAACCTTGAAGTAGATACATATTCTAGTCTCTAAGATAGAGACAAATTACGAAAACAATTTTTTTAATTTACCACCCTCTATCTTGAAAACGAAAAGAGTTGGACCACTACTTTTTGAGTTAAATCGACTTGTTTTGATGTCAAGTATCTACTGCTAAGCGTTGTCCCAATCTTTTCGAAACACCCTGTATAATAGTTCTCTCAAATTATATCCCAAATTATTTTTGGTATTTTAAGAACCATTTTGTAACCACTTCCAAACTCACAAGCTGACTGTACAAACAAAACATTCCGTCGCATGATGAGTTTATTATAATTTTATGAAAAACCGAACGAACGAATTGGAAACGTATAGGGCAAAAAGGGCATGGCAATGACATTCGCTTTGTTTATCTGCCAGAGTCGGCACATCTAAAGAAAATTATTGTCGTTTCGTTAAAATTTCAGAAGGATTTTTTCGATAATAAATGAGGTACCACACTTAATCACGAGAAATTATAGTTAAGGTGTTGTAGTCAAAAGTGCTTTCGAAAGTTATTACCAACGTAATACTATCTTTTTTCTACTCAGGTTTAAGTCTGTGCCATTGTACTATGGTCTGCCTTGGTTTCGTTATCATGTCCTGCCAGTGCTTGGTTTCGGACGCGCCGGAACCATTTTTACCTGAAACAATAAATTGATAAGTACAGTTGTGATCATGATAAGGCGGCCACCTAATTCCTAAAATTTTTTTATTAGTACAACAGTTACTTTCTTGTTTTTCACAAATGTCAATTTTTCGGGGGTTCATTCTGAGTATTTTATCAAGTTGTACGAATCGGCGGCGGTTGACGTTAGCCACCATCTCTGCAAACACTTTAAATGTAAATATCTTGCAAACCGTTGATGCCACGTCAAAGCTGGTAAGGACCTATTATGTTTACCACTAAATTTCCTATAAATTAGTTAAATGCAAATGCAAATTCCTTACGTCGTAAAAGTTCTATAAAATAGAATAATTAAATATCATATTTAAGGAAATATTATATTTAACTCTATTTTATAGAACTTTTATGACGTAAGGAATTTGCATTTGCATTTAAATATTATATTTAACTAAATATTATATTTAATTCTTCTATTTTATAGAACTTTACGATTTAAGTAATTTGCGTTTGCATTTAACTATTATTATAATTATCCCTGTATGGGAAATCTTCCTAATCCAATTTTTATTATTCTGTTCAGGTAAATCATTAATATATATTGTGGAGGCATTTGCTAGGATATTTTTTACTTATTTTAAGCTTTAAGAGAAGTCACACTGACGAGGATAGATAGTGGATTGTGTGAGTCGGACGAAAACCCGACTATTGTCTGCTGCAACCAGATTAGTTCTTCCCTCGCTTTCGAGGATGCTGAACACCGTGGTGGTGGCAGAATTTCTCGTTCACTCCCGCAAATGGTCAAAAACCACCTCCATATGTGGTCAAACGCCTATTATAATTGTTTGAGGGTCTCTCACTTGGTGATCCCCCGTTTTCGAGGATGCTGAACACTGTGGTGATGTCAGAATTTCTTGTTGAGGTGACCCATCCCCGCAAACGGCCAATAACCACCCCCAAACGGGGCCAAACGCGTATTATAATTGTTTGAGGGACTTATAGTCTATGTAATGAAGCATTATTTGACGAGTTTTTTGTAAATATTTCGTGCAAAGACGAGATTACCTGCCCCCCGTTTTCGAGGGTGCTGAACACGAGGGAAGTGGTGAGAGAAGTTTTTGACCGCCGCAACCTCTGAAACGGCCAAAAACCACCCCTTTTATGATTTTTTGTATAAACGGGTCTGGGGAGTGATTTATCGACGGGTTATACTTAAAATAACATGGAAAGTGGTTATAGAGTAAGTGGAATCCAGACAGCAAGCCCAGGGAGTTGATTAAACCCTCCCGAGAGGTGAAAAATATTTTTTTTTCAAATGATTCGGTTCAAACGCTGATTCGTGATCACGGAAAAAATATTCATTTTCAGCTCCAACCCCTCTTCATCCCTCAAACGGGCAGAAACCACCTCTCACTCACCAGAAAGCATGCTAAGCAGGATTTACAGGTTTTTCGACTCATGATCGTGACTCCTGTGCATATCTCTTCATTTTTCATGGAAGAGAAGGTGGTAGTGACCTTGGGGGTTGCTTCAACCCTTCCAAGGGGTGTAAAATTCATTAATTACGTGTTGGATCGTCAATACTCCCTCCCCCGTTTTTGCAGGCACTGATCACGATAAAAATATTCACCTTCATCTCCGACTCTCCTCAACCTCTATAATGGACGGAAACTTACCCTCATCCACCAGTTATCGCTGGGGCGATGATTGTGTAGGGTATAATGATTTCTTCATCGGGGAATAATGAATAATAAATTTTGTCGTCGATGGCAATGTTGTTTATTCAAAGAATTTACTTAACTTGAAATCCTGGATAGAATGCTTTCTGGTGGGTGAGGGGTGGTTTCTGCCCGTTTGAGGGATGAGGAGGGATTGAAGCTAAAAATGAATATTTTTCCTGTGATCAGCGATCCCGAAAACGGGGAATACGCGTTTGAACCGAATCATTTGAAAAAAAAAATGATTTTCCACCCCTAGGGAGGGTTTAATCAACTTCCTAGGCCTGCTGTTTGGATTCCACTTACTAAATAACCCCCTTCCATATTATTCTAAATATATATAACCCGTCGATAAATCCCCAGACCCCTTTATATATGAAAACATAAAGGGATCCCCATAAAAGGGGTGGTTTTTGGCCGTTTCAGGGGGCTGCGGCGGTCAAAAACTACTTTGGTTGAATCAGACAATAGTCGGGTTTTTCGAGTTTATTTCCGACCTCACACAATCCACTAAGATGCCGAAACACGTGTATGTGATTGTTTCAAAGTTTGTTGCAACTGCTATTTAGTAAGTGCTTTTGTTTTATTTATTTTTGGTTTCATTGAACAGAATAGTTTAAATAAAAAAAAATAACATTATCATGACAGTTGTACTGTACATAATGTGCATATTTTCTTTCTCTTAATAGAAGGATATATGTTTATACTTATCTGTGATAAGATTATGTACAAGTGAAAATAATTACCAGTATTTTCTGGTAACATATTTAATTATTTTCCTCCTATAAATTACTTAAAAGGTCCATTTTCGTTGCATCAATGGTTTGCGAGATGTTTGCGTTTGACTTTACAAAGATGGCAGCTAACGGCTTTTGTCGAATTTACAAGAAGAGAGGGAAAAAAAAGTGAGGTACCCGTAAATAATTCATACGACATTTTTTATACATAGGAGGGCTTGCAGTAAGCAATAATTAAAGTTTCCTAAGAAAATACAGTTACCGCTACGGCCGCCATGTTGAAAAAATGTCGTTCAAAATAGGTTTTTCTCGATTATCTCCTTTCCTGTTAGTTTTAGTGTAAAATTAATTAACGCCAATATTGTAGAGAATAAAAAAAGCTACAACTGTCATTTAAACAATTTTTCTCTATTGCTAATATTTGACGAACTTTGCGTTTAAGAGATATAATTGTTTTTCAGTTATTTTTTATTGCAGACAATATAGGCCTGAGTGAGCTTTTACCCTTTTTTTCTATATAAAAAAAACAAGTTGACATTATTTTGAAAAATGTCATTTTGTGGCCAAAGAAACCGCCCGTTTCGTAATTTTTGTAACATTCTGTATACTCACAGTGAAGGGAAGCATTCCAATACGAACTGCATTATTTTTAATGTAAATATAACTGGTATAATCTTTCTTTCTGCTCTATGAGGCAGACGAAGCAAATGAGGAGTCGGGTATTATAAAACCCGACACCAACCGGGGTTAGGAAACTTTGAACCGCTATTGAACTCAGTTAAAGAGTAATTTATTTAGCAGACATGCACAGGAGATCAGCAGATCCAATAATCCCGTTAGATAATTTAGTTCGTTCCAGTTGTAACGGTTCAATACAGGGAAATCTAAATGTTAAACGTGTACACCACAATTTAGAGTTCCGTAAAAATTAAATCTGACCGAACTAACCAATTAGTACAGTCGAATTGATTTAATTTAATTTTTTTCGGCGACAACATTCCACTTGAAATTTTATTGTTGATTCTTATGTATTATGACCTGATTACGAAAAAAATAGTTGCGCCCAAAAATTCCTAGTGCCTCAAAATTTATCTGCACTTTTTGACGCGCTTTCAAGGATTTTCAACTTATCTGCTTAATATATCTTGTACTAGTGTAACGGTTTCTTGGTCAGGTAGCTCGATGTTTTGTTTCGATGAAAATTGGGTGAAAAAAAGAAGGGTCAAAGAAAATACATTTTTGAAAATTGCACTTTTTTTGAAAATAAAAAAAAGTGACGTACAATGCCTCCTTGATAATTGACGAAGAATTAAAAATTTTATTTTGTCCGCCATCGTTGACCATTCTATTTGACATACAGTGTCCGAGATGGGTGCATAAATGAGTGAAATTATTCCTTATAGAAAAGATATTCAATTTTGATTTTTTCGGCTATTTTTGGTGTTTTCTATTTTTTCCAAGATGGCGGATTGACCAATACATATCGGACAGGTCTATATTTTTTAAGAATTTTATTTCAGATAAGCTAGTATTTTTAAAATTCCCATCCGATTACTAGTACAAGATATATTAAGCAGTTAAGTAGAAACTCCGTGAAAGCGCGTCAAAAAGTGCATATAATTTTTGACGCACGAGGAATTTTTGGGCACAAATATTTTTTTCGTAATCAGGAGGTCATAATACATGAGAATCAACAATAAAATTTCAGGTGGAATGTTGTCGCCGAAAAAAATCAATTCAACGGCACTAAATTATACATACACTCAAAGAAATAGTATGGGTAAATTCAACAAAAAAAAAATGGTTAACTAACAATATCGTTAATTTTGTTAAACTAAATTATATTGATGGTATTTTTAAACAAGAGGTGATTGTTATTTTAATTAATAAAAAGTTGTCGTACAACAAAACAAACATTAACTTCAAAAATAGATGAATAAGACTATTATTTTTTTCGTCTGACTATTATTTTTTTCGTCTGACTATTATTTTGTTGAATTCTGTCAAATGAAACTAGATAATAGTATATTTTATTTTTAACTATTATCGAATTGTAATTCTAACCCAGTATTAGTTCGCTGTATTATTGTACTTGGTAGACAAACCAATATTATTGTCGTCTTCTAGAAGTTCTAAAAGAATTACCATAAAATTTGCTTGCTTACCACGTAGTCTATTACAGAAATTATTCCCAGATGACGCCACATACAAATCACTGACAATAATCAATCATGCATTATCTTATACTCTTATGAATTTATAGAAAATTAATAACATGATTGCAATGTTCAAATTCGGTCAGGGATCATCGATATATTTGGATGGATCTTATAAACGATCTCTAATCTTTGGTTTGGGTGGTCTGATGTCTCAATACTGAGATTTTGGCTAACCAAAAAAAACTTCATCATAAAATAAAGTGTAGATCAACCTAAAAATTAGTTGGTGAACAAAAAACAAAGTCGTTGTACTATTTAATTGTAGACCAAATTGAAAATGGTTAGTGAACATAAAAAAATGTCATTGTACTATTTAATTTGTTACAAGAAGATATGATTATTAAACTACTATTTGTTTACGAAAACAAATAAAGTTGTATGACTATTCTTTTCTGATTGATTTAACTATGAAACTAGATAGGCGCGATTTCATATGCTCTTTTTGGTTGAATTTACCTATCATTTTCTTTGAGTGTACAAATTTTCATGTCTTGGTTGTCTATTAACGCGTCTTTCTCAAAACCAATAACATAATTTCTGCATCTAGTGTGTAGGAATCGATATGGTCGTTATAGCGAACACACAAAATATCATTTTGTTCCTTCTCATGGATACAAACTGATACCGAGCTAACAGAGGTAGAAAGTCATGATAAACAATTTGATTACCGGCTAATAGAATCCTGCCTATAAGCTCGTTTCTTCCTATGTTGTCAAAGTCCATGACCATCACGTCTAGGGAGCATTCCCTAATTTTCTCCCAAGGGACGTTAAAGGAGAACGTATCGTTAAAAACGGGATTCAGCGTGCACTTGAATATCGCCGTCTTGCGTTTCTCTATGCGCTTGTCGCCAAACTGTAGCCACACTTTGACGTAAGGATCTGAAAAAAAAAACAAGAATTGATTAAAACCTGTAGTGATTTATGTCTCGCGCCAAGCAGCATTTATAGAAAAACATATTCTTAGGTAAAACCTATACCCCAGTCAAATTGGAACAGATTTCGACGTTTGCCGAAAAAAATTGATAAAGTTTTGAAACTTGGCAAAAATGGTGATTAAGGTTTACTATTAAACATACTAGAAGTGCCTAGCTCAAACGATATCGAAATTATGTTTATATAAAAAATAAAGCTTATAAAAGAAAATTCTCCACAAAAAATGTTATATGCATTTTTTTCGTATCTATTATTATACTCTTTGGAAAAATAATTTAAAAAAACGATGTTAATCTACCTGACGACTGGCCTAAAATACGAAAGCAAAGAGTATACTGCATCTCACACAAAAATTGTAAATATGGCTCGTAAAGAAAAAAAAAATCATATCATTGTTTGTCATAGAATTCGCAACAACTTTCAAAATGTCCGTTATGGGTCCGATTTTATTGTAGACAATAAATTGGCGTTAGCTAGAGGAAGAACTCCAGCCTTTTTAAAAAAAATCGATCAGTAAATCTAAAGGTTATGAAACATTTTATGAAAAAAATACACGTGAGAGTGTTGTAAATCTTTATTTAAGTCCCATATTTGCAATATTTATAATCTCCCGATAATACTATCTTGATTGTCGAAATGTTAGGCAGTATACTATGCAGTACCTTTGTATTTATAGACTCTTATCAAAGGTGTTACCACTCTCTTCATGTGCATTTTTTTCCCATAAAATGTTTCATAACTTTTAGATTTACTGATGGATTTTTTTCAAAAAGGCTGGAGTTCTAGCTATCACTAATTTTTATTTAAGCACAAACAGCAGCGACACAACGCGGCAACATATCTCACAAGAAGACCCAGAATAGATAGAAGTCCAGAACCAAAAATACAAAAAAAGGGAGCTTAAACGCTCCCTCACGACACAATGCGGTAACGCATCTCACAAATACCTACACCTCCCATCCCACATTCCTTTACCATGCGCCATGTGGCTCTCGCTGCTGGCAACAAGCATGCCCTTAGTCCAACCCAGCGTGGACGTAACAGGCTCAGCTGTATAACTTGGGAGTGGCAGCAATGCCTACCGTACGCTGGTAAATCAATCAATCAAATCAATCAAGTGGCATGACGAAGAGGTAGACGGACAGACGAACGGACGAATCGTTGCGAATTCTAGGACAACACAATGATACCCAATGATACAATGATTTTTGTGTGAGATGCAGTATACCCTGCTTTCGTATTTTAGGCCAGTAGTCAGGTAGATTAACATCGTTTTTTTTTTTAATTATTTTTCCAAAGAGTATAACAATAGATACGAAAAAAATGCATATAACATTTTTTGTTGAGAATTTTCTTTTATAAGCTTTATTTTTCATATAAATATAATTTCGATATCGCTAATAGTAAAAAAAGAGCGCAACAGTTTGAGCTGGGGACTTTTAGTATGTTTAACAGTGGGCCTTAACAAACATCTCTGCCAAATTTCAAAACTTTCAAAAATCAGTTTCTTTCCCTCTAATTTTTCCTATTTGGAGTACCCTAATTCTTAATTCATTTAAAATATTGACGTTTAGTTCCACAAATAACAGAACACTTGATTACTGCTAAACTGCACGAGTCTTTCGACAACTATGCTGGCATCATGTGGAGATGCATAAAACCAGTTTTATATCCACGATTTTAACGTGGATGACATGAATATTCAGTGTTTTGGTGCACTACTTACTCCATGATTAGTTTTTTACGCAGTGTCTTTATGGTCTACGTACGTAGACTATAAAGACACCCCAGGAAATTATTAAAATTTAAACCTGCTTTTGCCAGCTTGAAAGTCAGAAAAATCAAGCTCAAGGAGATATTCTTCAACAACTTTTATTTAAAATATTTTTTACTTCAAACTCTTGGTTTTCTTTAAGATTTCTAATTCTTTAATATCTATTTCAGCAGATATTAAGAACGACTGGAACTATCACCGCAAAGTTCAACATACTTCAAATCTGCATCTACTAAGTTGGGAGAAATTGACGAAAGGAGGCCATGATTTTCAGAGAAGTGGATTCTAAGCATATACCGGGTGATTTTTTTAACCTAAAACTTTCAGATATCTCGAATAGTAAGCACTCTACGAAAAAAATGTTCAAAATCAAAATTTAATCATTCTGCGGAGAAAATACATTAGTGCTAAAATTTGTCACCTTCCCCCCTCCTTGTACGAGGAACCTCTATTTTTTTTTTGATTGCAGATTTTGATTCTACGGCTAAAAATACGTAGGATTTGTCTGAAATATTTTTTTTCCGATTCATAATAGATGGCGCTGTAATCGACGAAATTATTTTTTTTTCGATTTCTCCTGCTGAGAACCTATGCATACGATTCTGCAATACGTATGCAATAAAAAATACCACGTTTTTATTGTAAATATGCAAAATTAGTCTTAAAACAAATTTTATTTCTCAAATTTTCAATTACTGAAAAATGACTTGTCAAGAAACTACTATTATCGTAACCCAGAAACAGGCGTACTTTTTGGGATACTTAGTCAACGCAATTTCCTTCGCTTATGACTTACCGGAGTGCTTGATTAAATCTACTTTTAAATTAATGTATTTTTTTGTAGTTTCTTTTAAAAATACCATTTCTTATGTTAAAAAGACTTTTTATAAAAATGTTTCATTATGTTTACATTTAACGTTTGTGTTATTTCTTCTCTTCGTGTGTTTGTTTTGTTTTTTTTGTAAATAAACGTAGAAAAGAAAAAAATAAATTTAAGAAACGACTCATTTTACTTAGTTCGAAGATTATTTCTCAACAAAAAGAGCTGTTTTCGTTAGGTTGTTGATACTAATTCAGAATGGAGTATTTAAGAAATGTAAATGGCTGGTGAATAAATGTACAAGAGAAAATCGAAATGGTTCTGGTTTATGGAGAAGCTGGCAGGAATCTTGATGATGCTGTCGATCTCTACGCTCAGGATTTTCCGGATAAAACTCGGTCACATGCTTCATTTTATCTACTGTCAAACAATTTACTACTGACGGAAATGTTCATCCGAAAAAAAGAACCCGTCGAGCAACAGTCACTGGAGAAAATAATGAAATTGCAGTTAGCTGCAGTGGCTGTTAATCCTCATGTTAGTACACGAGAAATAGCTCACGATTCCGGATTGTCCCAGAGCAGTGTTTGGAAAATTTTAAAACGTAAATATCATCCGTATCCATGTGTCTTTACAGTAAGATCTTCATTTCGTTGATTTCCAAAATCGGGTAACTTTTTGAGCACTTACTTTAATTGAAAGAAGATGAGGCGAAGGGACTCACATAAATCAAGCATCAGCCATTTACATTTCTACAGGTAAGAGTTTTTCAGTTATTCGCAAAATTTGCAAAATGAATAAATTTTTTAACGACGAATTATGATTATTTACAATAAAAACGTGGTATTTTTGAAAATATTTCAGACAAACCCTGGTGAACGTATTTTTAGCCGTAGAATCAGAATCTGCAATAAAAAATAGGTAGGAACCTATTTTTTATTAAATAGGAATTTAAGATTTCAAAATTATCCCCCGCCTGACCTACAAGGAGAGGGGGGGACTAATTTTAGCTCCGATGTATTTCCTCCGCGGAATGATTAAATTTTGGTTATGGAAATTTTTTTCGTGGAGTGCTTATTATTTGAGATATTTGAAAGTTTCAGGTTAAAAAAATCACTCGGTATATAGGATTTTGTTCGGTCGGTGGGCCGGTCGGCCAACCAACCGACCGAGTCTAAACAAACATGTCCAAACTTATCTAAACATGTTTGTTTAGACTCGGTCGGTCGGTCGAACGACCCATCGACCAACCGACCGGTAACATGTCTAATCACACATGTCTAAACCGATCGGCCAGCCGACCGACCGGCAACATGTCTAAACAGACAGGCTAAACAAAGATGTACAAGCATGTTTAGGCATGTTTGTATAAACTCGGTCGGTTCGTCGATCGGCCAACTGACCGACCGGCAACATGTCTAAATATGTCCAAACCTGTCTAAACAACCGTGTCTAAGCAAACATGTTAAAACATGTCCAAATATGTTTCAACGTGTCCAAACATGTTTCGACATGTCCAAACATGTTTAAATATGTTTGTCCATACATGTTTAGACATGTTTATTTGGATCCAGTTGGTCGGTCGACCGACCCACCGACTGAACAAAATCCTATATGTGTCTACCGGAAACCTAGATTTGAGATTTATGGCAACTTGTTTATATTTAAATCTTTTAAATTGTAGTGCACATTAATGTTTTGTTATATTGAAGTATTATGCTTTTTACCAAACATTTTTATAATAAAGAATTTGAAAAGCATATTTGTTTTTATTTTTCTTCGAAAAAAATGTCATGTATTCAATAAAAATATTTATTCTGCAAATTGTTAATAGATGACAGTATCTTAGTGGCTAGACTTTTAAAATCAAGTAAATATTATTTCACCAACATCTGTATTAATACAAATTTTGCCATGATTAATGATGTCGCAAAATACATCCTTGCAATTTTTTTTATTTCCAAAAGTTTCGTAAAATACTTCATTTATCTATTTTATGCGCTTTTGCCACGAAAAACAAATTTTCGTGATTTCAAAATTTTATCTGGAGTATTAGGATAACAGAAACGCGAGGAAGTATTTAATGATCTATCAGGAGCACGGAAATTACACCTCTTAAATATTATGCGCTCCTGTTACCAAAAGCGCAATCTAGCTCCATTTTGAAGATCTATGCAACCCAAAACAGTTTACTTGGTTTTAGAAATCTCTTTGGGTATTGGGATAACAGAAACACGAGGAGGTATTTAACGAACTATCAGGAGCACGGAAATTACACCTCTTAAATCTTATCCGCTCCTGGTACCAAAAGCGGAGTCTAGCTCTATTTTAAAGATCTATGCGGCCCAAAGCAGTTTTACTTGGCTTTATAAATCTGTCTGGGTATCAGGATAACAGAAACGCGAGGAGGTATTTAACGAACTATCAGGAGCACGGAAATTACACCTCTTCAATTTTATGCGCCCCTGGTATCAAAAGCGCAATCTAGCTCCATTTTAAAGATCTATGCAACACAAAGCAGTTTTACTTGATTTTATGAATCTGTCAGGAGTATTAGGATAACAGAAACGCGAGGAGGTATTTAACGAACTATCAGGAGCACGGAAATTACACCTCTTAAATCATATGCGCTCCTGATACCAAAAGCGCAGTCTAACTCTATTTTAAAGATCTATGCGGCCCAAAGCAATTTTACTTGGCTTTATAAATCTGTCTGGGTATCAGGATAACACAAACGCGAGGAGGTATTTAACGAGCTATCAGGAGCACGGAAATTACACCTCTTCAATTTTATGCGCCCCTGGTATCAAAAGCGCAATCTAGCTCCATTTTATAGATCTATGCAACACAAAGCAGTTTTACTTGATTTTATGAATCTGTCAGGAGTATTAGGATAACAGAAACGCGAGGAGGTATTTAACGAACTATCAGGAGCACGGAAATTACACCTCTTAAATCATATGCGCTCCTGATACCAAAAGCGCAGTCTAACTCTATTTTAAAGATCTATGCGGCCCAAAGCAATTTTACTTGGCTTTATAAATCTGTCTGGGTATCAGGATAACACAAACGCGAGGAGGTATTTAACGAGCTATCAGGAGCACGGAAATTACACCTCTTCAATTTTATGCGCCCCTGGTATCAAAAGCGCAATCTAGCTCCATTTTATAGATCTATGCAACACAAAGCAGTTTTACTTGATTTTATGAATCTGTCAGGAGTATTAGGATAACAGAAACGCGAGGAGGTATTTAACGAACTATCAGGAGCACGGAAATTACACCTCTTCAATTTTATGCGCCCCTGGTATCAAAAGCGCAATCTAGCTCCATTTTATAGATCTATGCAACACAAAGCAGTTTTACTTGATTTTATGAATCTGTCAGGAGTATTAGGATAACAGAAACGCGAGGAGGTATTTAACGAACTATCAGGAGCACGGAAATTACACCTCTTAAATCATATGCGCTCCTGATACCAAAAGCGCAGTCTAACTCTATTTTAAAGATCTATGCGGCCCAAAGCAATTTTACTTGGCTTTATAAATCTGTCTGGGTATCAGGATAACACAAACGCGAGGAGGTATTTAACGAGCTATCAGGAGCACGGAAATTACACCTCTTCAATTTTATGCGCCCCTGGTATCAAAAGCGCAATCTGGCTCCATTTTAAAGATCTATGCATCACAAAGCAGTTTTACTTGATTTTATGAATCTGTCAGGAGTATTAGGATAACAGAAACGCGAGGAGGTATTTAACGAACTATCAGGAGCACGGAAATTATACTTACCTCTTCAATTTTATGCGCCCCTGGTATCAAAAGCGCAATCTAGCTCCATTTTAAAGATCTATGCAACACAAAGCAGTTTTACTTGATTTTATAAATCTATCAGGGGTATTAGGATAACAGAAACGCGAGGAGGTATTTAACGAACTATCAGGAGCACGGAAATTACACCTCTTAAATCTTATGCGCTGCTGGTACCAAAAGCGCAGTCTAGCTCTATTTTAAAGATATATGCGGCCTAAAGCAGTTTTACTTGGTTTTAGAAATCTGTCTGGGTATTAGGATAACAGAAATGCGAGGAGGTATTTAACGAGCTATCAGGAGCACGGAAATTATACCTCTTAAATCTTATACGCTCCTGATACCAAAAGCGCAATCTAGCTTCATTTTAAAGATCTATGCAATCCAAAGCAGTTTTACTTGATTTTATGAATCTGTCAGGGGTATTAGGAAAACAGAAACGCGAGGAGGTATTTAACGAACTATCAGGAGCACGGAAATTACATTTCTTAAATCTTATGCACTCCTGATACCAAAAGCGCAATCTAGCTTCATTTTAAAGATCTATGTAACCCAAAGCAGTTTTACTTGATTTTATGAATCTGTCGGGGGTATTAGGATAGCAGAAACGCGAGGAGGTATTTAACGAGCTACCAGGAGCATGGAAATTACCCCTCCAATTTTATGCGCTCCTGGTATCAAAAGCGCAATCTAGCTCCATTTTAAAGATCTATGCAACACAAAGCAGTTTTACTTGATTTTATGAATCTGTCAGGAGTATTAGGATAACAGAAACGCGAGGAGGTATTTAACGAGCTATCAGGAGCACGGAAGTTGAACCTTTTCAATCTTATGCGCTCCTGGTACCAAAAGCACAATCTAGCTCCATTTTAAAGATCGATGCAACACAACGCAGTTTTACTTGATTTTACGAATCTGTTAGGATAACAGAAACGCGAGGAGGTATTTAACGAACTATCAGGAGCACGGAAATTACACCTCTTAAATCATATGCGCTCCTGATACCAAAAGCGCAGTCTAACTCTATTTTAAAGATCTATGCGGCCCAAAGCAATTTTACTTGGCTTTATAAATCTGTCTGGGTATCAGGATAACACAAACGCGAGGAGGTATTTAACGAGCTATCAGGAGCACGGAAATTACACCTCTTCAATTTTATGCGCCCCTGGTATCAAAAGCGCAATCTAGCTCCATTTTAAAGATCTATGCAACACAAAGCAGTTTTACTTGATTTTATGAATCTGTCAGGAGTATTAGGATAACAGAAACGCGAGGAGGTATTTAACGAACTATCAGGAGCACGGAAATTATACTTACCTCTTCAATTTTATGCGCCCCTGGTATCAAAAGCGCAATCTAGCTCCATTTTAAAGATCTATGCAACACAAAGCAGTTTTACTTGATTTTATAAATCTATCAGGGGTATTAGGATAACAGAAACGCGAGGAGGTATTTAACGAACTATCAGGAGCACGGAAATTACACCTCTTAAATCTTATGCGCTGCTGGTACCAAAAGCGCAGTCTAGCTCTATTTTAAAGATATATGCGGCCTAAAGCAGTTTTACTTGGTTTTAGAAATCTGTCTGGGTATTAGGATAACAGAAATGCGAGGAGGTATTTAACGAGCTATCAGGAGCACGGAAATTATACCTCTTAAATCTTATACGCTCCTGATACCAAAAGCGCAATCTAGCTTCATTTTAAAGATCTATGCAATCCAAAGCAGTTTTACTTGATTTTATGAATCTGTCAGGGGTATTAGGAAAACAGAAACGCGAGGAGGTATTTAACGAACTATCAGGAGCACGGAAATTACATTTCTTAAATCTTATGCGCTCCTGATACCAAAAGCGCAATCTAGCTTCATTTTAAAGATCTATGTAACCCAAAGCAGTTTTACTTGATTTTATGAATCTGTCGGGGGTATTAGGATAGCAGAAACGCGAGGAGGTATTTAACGAGCTACCAGGAGCATGGAAATTACACCTCCAATTTTATGCGCTCCTGGTATCAAAAGCGCAATCTAGCTCCATTTTAAAGATCTATGCAACACAAAGCAGTTTTACTTGATTTTATGAATCTGTCAGGAGTATTAGGATAACAGAAACGCGAGGAGGTATTTAACGAGCTATCAGGAGCACGGAAGTTGAACCTTTTCAATCTTATGCGCTCCTGGTACCAAAAGCACAATCTAGCTCCATTTTAAAGATCGATGCAACACAACGCAGTTTTACTTGATTTTACGAATCTGTTAGGATAACAGAAACGCGAGGAGGTATTTAACGAACTATCAGGAGCACGGAAATTACACCTCTTAAATTTTATGCTCTCCTGCTACCAAAAATGCAATCTAGCTCCATTTTAAAGATCTATGCAACGCAGAACAATCTTACATGATTATAGAAATCTATGAAGAGTATTAGGATAACAGAAACGCGAGGAGGTATTTGATGAGGAATTTAATACATGAAAATTTGTGGTAAGTTGCAAGAAGGTATTTTACTGAATATTTATACATTGAGAAATGCAAAGTCTTATGAAATCAGTATGCTTAGCAAAATTCCTTTTAGTTTAGGAGATAATCTTTTAGAAGATATACTTACCTAGATATTTCTTTCTCAAATAGACTACTGTCCTTGATTACTTACCTAATTTACTGAATTGCTATATGCTTCAGATCTCATACGGGTCGGTAAGATGTAAACAGTGCCATCTGACGGCAGTATGCAGCTAAATTAAGTTTTATGAATACGTGTTTCATTAAAACATTTTTTGGAAGACAGATGGTCACAAATAGTGGTGTTTCACTATATTGGCTAATAATTCTTTCATTCGTTAGACTTTTATGCACAGCATGTGTCTTTTATATACCTTTAGAGAATATTTCTGTCGGTAACATACAACAGCGCCATCTCTCGCAAATTGACAATATCAACTAAGATAAGAAAACAACAAATAAAACACTATTTACAGCATAATCAAAAGTATATTTCATAAGCGTCAAGCACAACAAAGCATAACAAAATAAAATTAAGAACAAACGTGCCTTAAAAATAAATAAAACATAAATAATGCCTCAACTAAATATTTGACAAAATATAACAACACAATACTAGGCATGAATCATTACGGCTATCTACACAGCAATGCGATGACAGGTTCAGTATGAAATATCTCTGTCGCTTATATAAATCAAACAGTTTGGCAGTTACAATGTGTCTATAAATTATGTTGATGTAAGCACATCAAGCGGATGTCGGGGCATCCTGAAAGTTGAATGATTTAATTGTGCTCCGAAATGGTCCCGATGCAATAGTGAAAAATATGACTAATTTTCATACATAGAATTTTTATTAAACGCCTCGGCCTTTCAACATAATTTATGGAGCTTTCCTGTAATTTAGTAATTTTAATTTCAACAGGTGGGTTGAAAAAGTACGAAAACATAGTTTAGGATGAAGAGTGCCATTCATCACAATTTTCACACATAGAGTTATAAATATATACGAGAATATTACTGAGTACGTTTTTCGACAATCTCGTCAACAACAACAACAACAAAATAATAGATAGAACAAGAAGAATTAGAAATGAATTCAGTTGGTGCTTCCCAGGCAGCAGACTGACCTCATGTTTTGGTTACCTGAGACGTCATTTTGACCTCTGGTATGACGTAAAATGACGTCATTCTGTCATAGTCTAGCGGCGTCATTTTGTGATGTTTAGCTTCCCAGGCAACAGACTGACCTCTTTTTTTTTGGTTACCTGAGACGTCATTTTGACCTCTGTAATTACGTAACAATGACGTAAAATGACGTCATTCTGTCATAGTTCAGCGACGTCATTTTGTGACGTTTAGCTTCCCAGGCAAGCAGAGTGACCTCATTTGTTGGTTACATGAGACATCATTTTGACCTCTGGAATTACGTAACAATGGCTTAAAAATGACGTCATTATGTGATAGTCCAGCGACGTTATTTTGTCAAATTGACGTAGGAGGTCTCCATTTTTCGATGTATGATGGGTTACAGGATGAGCAGCCATGTACGAAATAGATGAATAGACAAACTGATAAGTTAAAAACCCACTGGCTTTTATGCTAGCCTAGCCCAGTCACAGAATAACGATCTTCAACCTGACCGTTATTCCATTATAAGATCCATCCAAATCAATCGGCATTTCCGGCATCAATACATTCAGTATTGATTATTGTCAGTGGTTTACAAGTGGCGCCATCTAGAAATAATTTCTGCAACAGACTCCGTGGTAATGCACGAATTTGTCTAAAATGAAAAAATGGCGTCACCAATACGTCATACCGACGAATCAAAATGACGTCATATTTTCGTCACAATGTGACATTACTGAGACGTCATTTTTTGTTCCCCTGAAATCGACGATCAATGTCACCAAAAATGACATTAAAATTACGTCTCAGTAACGTCATATTGTGACGAAATTATAACGTCATGTTAAGTCGTCGATATGAGGCATTGCTGAAAAAATGGCGTCACCAATACGTCATATCGACGACTCAACATAACGCCATAATTTCGTCACAATATGACTTACCGAGACGTCATTTTTTCGTCTCCTGAAATCGTCGATCAATGTTACCAAAAAATTACTAAAATGACGTCTTAGTAACGTCATATTGGGACGAAATTATGAGGTCATGTTGAGTCGTCGATATACGGCATAGCTAAAGCATAGTGTGCTTCCTCTTTTTTTACATTCCTCAAGTTTCTTTTTCACATATTGGTGAATATTGGTGAATTTCTTGACATCAATGTTAAAATTGTTCGATACGAAGAAGAGGCAGAGGAAGAAGAAGATGATGAAGGATAATAGAAGTTATAAATGTGTTAATCAAATAAAATAAGCTGTGGTCGGAACCAACAGAGCCACAAAAGATCAACCATTAATTTACCTATATAGTATATGTACTGGCCTTAAATCCATGCACACAGCTATTTAAAACTTTTATTATAGCTAATAAAATTTTAAAAAAGTTGCACTCATCTGGATTTGAATCTGTAACGGCGGTATTCTAAACTTTCCATACTGAGCTATCTGACTCGTAACTTGTAAAACTATAATATAAGATATAATACTTATTTGACGAGTGTCGGATTTCTAGCGTACTCTCTAAATATCCGACTTTCGGACCTTTAACCAGTTTCAATAAAATTACAAGGGTAGGAGAAGAGAAGTGCTAACAATAGAATGATAGAAACACTGAATCATATAAACGAAAGGAGTACGGAGTAACACATAAAGTGATGTTATAAACATTAAAAAGAATAAAACAGAGGAAGAAAGAGGGGAAACTAATCAGCTACAAATAATAAAGTAGTAAAACGAAAAGTAAGAATCTTAGACCTTTTCAATTAGAAAAGGTTTCAGACACCACATATTAAATATCCACAATAATGTATATTGTAAATATATAAAGATTTTAAGATCCATAAACAGTAATTAAAATTTTATAAATTGGAACTTAACAAAAAAAAAAATGTTTTCGTACTTTTTTAGTCACACTGTAAGTCTACGTGCCTAAAATTATATACAAACATAGCCAACTCGCGTAAGTAACAAGACAGAGTAACACACACGAAACTCATCCCCTACCTACTTTATTCGCAATTTACACGGTTTACATACAGTCTGGAGGTGAAAAGAGGCCAAAAACAAAACAAGCTCATTACACGTCTTTGGCGGGTGCTAACACAGACACACACGGCGAGATACATCAAAAAATAATCTGCAAACTCACCAGACTTCCCATTGATGTCTTTGGCTTTGAGATTTCTAGCTTTGAGCAAGGTTAACGTTAAGATACTGTTGCTGGGGTGGTAGCACAGGGAGGTTAAAAGTTCACCGCATTTGTCCTTCGCCGGCGGCTTAAGGGCCTTCCAAAATGAGGGTTTCTCGCTTAGGTCCACCTGAAAATTAATAGTATGTTATGGCGTTTCTGACGTGAATAGGTCGCAGGGATATGCTTTATTGTAGCCTTCCCAAGCGAGCTGAAATGAAAAGTGGACAAACGGTGAATAAAAAATAAAAGTTTTTTAAGTTATTCTTTGCTCTATCTGGATGTACCATTAGAAGTTGCAAAGTAAGAGTAAAGGGTCTAGCCGGTTAAGTATATGGAATTGGGCCCAGCGGCTTATTGGGCCATTCATTCACATGAATGTTGCTTATGACTAGGAATGCTCAATAAAATATATAATAAGCCTCTATCCCCTATATTACCAGAGTTATGGGGGTAAATTAAAATTAATTTTTTTCAAGACTGTTGAAGATAATTAAATGAAATTAATAGGAAACGTTGATATAAAATGGCTTTATATTTTACATTTTTTTCACATATCTATTACGTCATTTAGTATATTAAAAAAATAATTTAATCTTTGAGGGTGCTGTTGTTATATCAACTCCTTGAGTGACATCTACCAAAAAAATTTATATTATTTACCACTGACATAATTATCGTGTGTAAAAATTACTGCAAGGTCGGGTTGGTCGAAGGTGCTTAGAAAGATATAAACTTAGGTAATGAACAATTATACAGCCACACAAAAAAAATTTAAGTGCGGAGACCTAGACCAACGAATTCCTACTCATTTGGATGCTAATAATAATCAAAAAATATATACTACTACTTTTAGCTTGGCTTTCAGTTTTCTTTTTTTCGCTTAACAAGTATTGATTTTAAAAAATAAATACCTATTATTTCTGCTTACATCATTGTTAAAAATTAAATCCAATATATAACTTTCAAAGAAAACATTCGTTTCTTTCATATACCATTGGTGCAAGTCTGACCAAAATAGATCAGAGACTTGTCGAGTTCTTTCATACACCTACCATATCTAACATTCAGGATGAAAAACAATATATATATTGATGATTCAAGTCTTATCATGCTAATACAGATAATATTAAGTAGCTCTAGCCCTACCTAGCGGATTCTACATCACAATCAAACGTTTATTACATTTCAAAGTCAAAAAATACTAAAAAACACAAAGAAAATAGTTATAAAATTTCGCTCACCACATGCATATCCAATAAATGAAATATTTCATATATTTTCGATGATTAAAGTCTCTAAACATTGTCAGGAGGATATAAATCCAACTCGAAATAAAAGTTCCTACTAAAAAATAAAAATGAAATATTTTCATGTCAAAAACTGATGGAAAACATCTATTTACTTGAGCGAAACTTTATACCTATTTTCTTTGTGCTTTTTAGTATTTTTTTGACTTTGAAATGTAATAAACGTTTGATTGTGATATAGTATCCTCTAGGTAGGGCTAGCGATACTTAATATTATCTGTATTAGCATGATCAGACTTGAATCATCAATATATATAGAAAAAGTGCCGTAGATGGGGGTGCATAGAAACACATTTCGAATTTTCCCAAAATGAAAAATATGGAAAACTCTGGTCCCTACTCGTAGATGCGTAGGCATATATTACATTTTAATAAATTTGAACAGCTTGACTAAAAAAAAATAAAAGGTGTATGTTTCTACCCGTACTGTGGAAACACTAACTTGTTTTTCATTAAAATTGCCATTACTCCACTCAAGGGGTCGATAGAAACTATATATATATTTTTATTTTAAAATAGAAAAGGACTTCTCGGCTATTTCTATTGACCCCAAAATTCTGACAAAAGTAACGTTACAAAAAAAAACCATTTTTCATAAACTATGCAGAGTTGTCCACTTTTGTGAATAATTATGTTAATAGGACAGGTTAAGGTATTTTTCAGCCAGATATGAAGTTACTTCTCTGTTTTTTTCTTGTAGTAAAATATAAAGTTTTGCGGCCTACAAATTAAACCCATTTGGCAGCCCCTTATTGACAACACTGTTTCAAGCAGTTATGCCAACGTAACATACTGAAAATTACTAAGTACACGTTAAAGACCTACTAATAGATAATTTGAGAGAAAACTAAAACCGCCAATTTTAAATTTCAGAACTGGGAGAATTTTTGATTTCCATTGACCCAGCAGTCTCGATCCACGCCCATCTACGGTGGTTGTTTTATTGTTTTTCATGCTGAATGTTAGATATGGTAGGTGTATGAAAGAAGTCGACAAGTCGCTTCGTAGGGGGAGTCTTGTTGATCTTCTATTTTGGCCACACCTGCACCAATGGTATATGAAAGAAACGAATGTTTTCTTTGAAAGTTATCTGCTGAATACCCAAAATAATATTTTTTAACAAGTGTTGATTTTATTAGACAAATGATTGGGCCATTTTAATCAATCCACAGTAATATCTCCTCAGGAAGGAACACTAGCGAAAAATATTTGAGACAAAAGTTGTTCCTTTCAGAGACATCATTTCGGTAGAACACTTTTCCACACCCCACCCCTGATGAGCGGGGGGTGGGGCTAGCTTTTGAATTTTGAATGGCACCTTATGTTTTTTATCGCGTACAGAAGAAATTAGATAACCTTTGTACCAAAAATTTTTATCTCCTCCCTACCCTGATGACCGATTTTTTTGTGTTCATTACCTAGATTTACATTTTTAAGCATCTTCCACCAATCTGACCTTGAAGTAATTTTTACACACGATAATTATGTCAGTGATAAATAACATAGATTTTTTTGGCAGGTGTCACTTGAGGGGTTGATATAAATACAGCACCCTCAAAAATTAAATTATTTTTTTATATACTAAATGACGTAATAGGAATGTAAAAAAAAGTAAAATATAAAGCTGTTTTACATGAACGTCTCCCATTAATTTCAATTAATTATCTTCAATAGTTTTGAAAATAATTAATTTTAAAGTTGAGGGTTGTTACCCCCATAACTCTGGTAATATAGAGGATAGAGGTTTATTATATATTTTATTGAGCATTCCTAGTCATAAACAACGTTCATGTAAATGAATAGCCCAATAAGCTACTGGGCCTAATTCCATATACTTAACTGGCGAGACCTTTTACAAAATTAATGTTTCGACTTCTCAGAGATGTACAGAAAAGGTTTCAAAAGATCTAGCTCAAAAGAAAATATTATTATTTAAGTTATCATCAACTGTTTAAAGATGGCCAACCTTAATTATCTTTATTTTTTGCTACTTAACAATTTGACTAAAAAAGTTATGACAGATCTAGTTTTCTTCGCAATTTAATAACGAATAACTTGTTTTTGTATTGCAGTACTAGCTACAATTGGGTATTTTCCTATTTTTTTTTTTTTATTGAATAATATCATAGAATATGTACAAACAAGCCTTCCAATACAGATTTCCGCGAAAATAATTATCAATTTTTTGAGAAAACAGAAGTTAAAATAAGTGGAGCAACATCAGAAATTTTTTTATTGAAAGTTGTTCGGAATTATCCAAAACCATAAGTCCAAAATTTAACCAAAATTAAAAAAATATTAAATTTTTGTTTAAAATAATGTCAAGTTCAAGCTGTCAGGTAGTTAGTTGACAAGCAATTTCTAGTATTTTTTTTAAATATCTCGCAAAACAATTTTTAAACTTTTTTCAATTTTTTTACTTTGTTGAAATTTTGAACTGAAAGTTTTTGGACAATTCTGAACAACTTTCATTGATAAAATTTTCCGATAAAAAAATGCTTAATATGATTTATTGATTTTTTGCAGTTATTTTTTTGCCGCAGATGGCTGTGAATTTGTAGGAGGCAAATGTTTTTTTAGCTATAAGTAGATCCCAATATGTTATATACTTGAGTAAAATTTGGTTCAAATCAGAAAAAAAAAAAAAAAAGTTATAAGGATTTTAAGTGAGCCACACTTCTTATCTTCATCGCCATAACTTAAAATGTCAGCGGCTTCAAAATTTAAACATCCGTGGTCAAAGATGTAAAAAAACAGAGTTATATAACATGATCGTTACAAGATTTTTTAGGCTGAGCATGTTTATTTAAATATTTTGAACACAGAAAAAAAAATCCAGAAAGAAACACCCGTCAGTGAGACTAGCTAGAAAGAAAATGTTTGGTATTTTTAAAGAAAATTGGATTTTTTTTCGCATATTTCATCTCAGAATTCTAAACTTACAAGTTCTGACCCCCAACAAATCATTTTTTTTTTGTTCATATAGCAACAACGTAAATGAAAAAAGCCTAAAAAGTCTGTTATTCCATGAAAAGTACTTTCTGGTGTACACAGGCGACGTGTATTTTTTCGGATTTTTAATTGCATTTTAAATGACCGAAAAGAGTCGTAAGGTTATTTATTATCAAACAATGACGAACAACAAGCACTTCGGAACCTATCCTGTCAAATTAGATTGCAAAATGCCCAATCTGAATAAAAATTTCCACCTAACTGAATTTTTGTATGAAGCATATTTTCGACATTTGAAACAAAATATCAAAAGCCTTTTTAGATACCACTGCTTCAAATACTACAAAAAGTCAAAGGTCAGAAAGAACTGTTTTTTGTAAATATCTCGTAACAGTAAAAGCTCCACTATGAGGATTTTTGACATTTTCTTTAAAATATTGAAAACATGCTTAATAATCTAGAGCCTGAGTACACTTCTGTAAGGAAGCTGATGTACCGATAGATGTGTAAGACTAACAACTAATTTTCACTGGGGTGATAGAACGCCATTTGGTACGTTTTCCTGTAATACGCATATTGAATATTAGTCTAGTCAGTATATATGAAATTACTATGGTCGACACAGTCAGCGTCGTCAGCGAGCTTTTGGGGCGTGGTGGTGGGTCATTGGTGAGTGTATTGGTGTATTGTCGGCACGTTGCGCAACCGGGGTTTGCTTCCATCTTGAAAAAAATGGCTAAGAACCGTAACTTAACTGATTTTTCGATTATTTTAGAAAGAAATTGGTCGAAAAATTGGGGTTGATCAGTAATTCCACCTTGTAAATAGGAGTAGCATCAAAAGTTTTTAGGCAGGAAGGGATTGATTTATGAGATGAACTAAAATATTTAATGTGCTATTTGGCATGTTTTCAAAGAGTTTAGTAGATATATCGTCTACACCAGATGATTTTTTATTTCTTATTTCTAATATAATTTCTTTTAATTCTACTGTATATGTATCTGATAAAAACTCGTGGCGACATTAATGTCATCAAGGTAAGCCAAAGGGTCATTTCGTGCCACAATATTGCTTTTAATCCATGCCTGCTAGGCTATCGATACAGAAAAATGGATTTCAATATTCTCTGGCACAAGTACAGAACTTTTATACTCTTAAAAATGATGTGTCAGAAGATAGAGAGTTGCCATTTGAAACTGCAAAGTTGTGGTGGCTGTCTCATAAAATTAAATCAATAGTGGTTGCAAATTTCCTCCCCTGAAAACTAAATCCCAATGCTTTTTTATCAACATGTATCCACTTTATATCCAGAGTTATATCAGATGGCTAGTTTTAAAGTGAAAGCACTGTAAAATAACTTGTGTATGCGAGGAGTTCCGGAAGCCTTGCTCAGCTAGTTTCCCGAGTTGTTCTTCGTAGTCAAACTGCGTACTCATCTAATTTGAGTGCATCAGCTAGTTAAAGTTTTGGATAATGTAGCTGCGAGATTGTACAAGAAGCGAATTTCGGAGTGACAGGATTTATATGTATGAGCTACAACTTTGTAAGGCACCTTAGAGCAATACTGTCGGTTGCCTCACTTATTTTAGTACAGATTTTACGTGGAACTGTTTCATTATCGAGATACGGAGGGTTTAATGATTTTTTTTAAAGCATGCATTTAAATTGTTAAAAGTGTACTAATGAATTACAAAAATGTATTCATATATGACTGAAAAAATAGAAAAAATTCATATCCCGTAATTTTATTTACCGATTATTAGGAATTTATTTTTTGTTTAATTCGTTTATATGCATCGTCTAGGTGGTTTACATAGCACTTTAATTGCAAAGTTCTGGCTGACAGATTTGATTAAAAAAAGTTTTTACAGAGTCTTTCATGACGAACTGTACATACCTCTAAAGGCGATCCCATGCCCCCTGCCTAAATTCTTGTAAAACTAAAATCGCTGTAACTTTTTTTAAATTAAATTTTAGACGATAGTTATTTGGACACTTTTTTCATGGGAATTTTTTTCAAATATAACCAATTTAACCATACAGTAGTAAACTTAACAATAAGGGAAATGATAATTAAATATAAATTATCATTATAATATTGTTATAATTTATCTAAACCGAACATATCTGCGAAGATTAGTTGGTACAAATGAAGTACTTAGGTGGCCAGCTAGGTCTCCTGATATTATTCCGTTGGATTTTTATTTGTGAAAAAATGAGGTTTATAAAAAACCAATAGAAGACATTTAGTCCGGGTCCAAGCACTCCAAAATCAACATGACCTGTTCCGACATGACGTACAAATGTTGATATAAGTAATGAAGAGAGCATTACCTGGGGCACTAGAAAACACTTGTCGGATTAATTTTTGCTCTTGCGCAACTTCAGAAATCGCAAAAAAGATGGCGGATTGATAATTACAAAATTATGTTTTACAATGGTTATTCTCCGTTAAAACAAAAACTATGTAATCTACTGATCTGATTTTTGGTATGTATACTCAAAAGATATATTTGATTCTAACTAAGCTATTAGTATTTTTGAACAGAATATTTTTTTTGGAAAAAAATAAATAAAATCAAAAGGTTGATAATTTACGTTCTAAAAATTTCGATATGCGGACAACTATGTTAAATTTATGAAATTCTTATATACAATTGCTTACCAAATATAGTCCATATATTGAAAAAGTTTTTTTAAAAAAGATCATGTCGATAACGTATACAGTTTTTTGTTTATGATTTTTTTATGAGGCGCGTAAATATGCAGCATTAAAATAAAAATAGTCTACACGATAATTGGTACAGTGTAACAGTAAAAAGCACTATATTGTTCAATATAATTGCAAATTTGAATTACTTTATGTTAATAATACAACAAAATGAATG
Organism: Rutpela maculata; assembly: GCA_936432065.2. Lineage (NCBI taxonomy): Eukaryota > Metazoa > Arthropoda > Insecta > Coleoptera > Cerambycidae > Rutpela > Rutpela maculata. The sequence continues at coordinate 6,650,141 of OW386292.2, forward strand.
AAAGTAGTAGTCGGGCATTGGCGATTGCGGCCACTCATTTAAAAAAATAATAAATAATCGATACAAAGTGAATTACACAATTCAATTCGAGCAAAATGTTAATCAAATAGGTATTCGCAATTGGCCGTGCCCGAGTACAACTTCTACTCGTTTTTATATTGTTTAAGAAATAAAACATTAGTGAGAAATATTATTTTAGGTAGGGAGATATTTTAAATAAAACATTAATGTTGTATATTATGTAATTTTTGTGTATAACTATTCTAACATTTTAGTCAGAATCACTATCATTATAAAATGATGCATATTGCTTTTTCCCTTAAAACAATTTTCAGGAAAAGCAGCACACGAGCACGCAACTGAATACCACTCACAAGAACATTTTGTGTCGCCTTTTATTTTACAGTTGCACTTTTTAATTTAAGTTCAGATAAACTTTTTTTTGTCGACATTATCGGTACCAGCTCCTGATTTCCAATTCTGCATCCAAAATTTTGTGCAAGAGGTAATTTGAATGACGGTTCACAACACTGTTTAAAAAAAAGTAATATTTGCAACATGTTGTTGAAAAGCGTCTTCCGTCGGTGGGAGGGAGCGTAAATCACTTTTATTAAATTATTTTACCTTTTAATAATTTTCAAATGTATACATATAATACATTTGTAAAGTTGACGTGTATGTACATTGAAAATATTTGCAAAAAACTGATGTGGGGGATGTAAGATGAGTAATGGAATACATTAAGACAGGTTTTGTAATTTTTCTCGGTTTGTCTGCTTGTCTGTCTGAACGCGAATCACGCAGAAACTACTGAACCAATGAGGTTCATCTAAGCTTGGAGTAATATTTAGTTCTTATTTCATCGAAATCGGCCTAGACTAAGCCAAGTTTTATGAAAATCGGTCTAGTAGAACAGGAGGTACAGCTTGATCTCTACAATAAGCGTATTTGCACGGCATAAACTTTTAAGATTAAACTTCTGTAATATTCCAGAAAATTCGAGAGTACTCTGGAATATTCCAGAAAATTTGTGAGTTTTCTGAAATATTCCAGACTGGTGATTCTACCTCAAACGTCATTTATAAAGAAGCTTTTTAGTCAATTTCAAAATTCCACGCGAACGTAACCGCGGGCATAGCTAGTAAATAATAAATATGAACCGCAAACAATAATCAATCGAGTTAAACAATCAAACATAAATAGTTTTTTTAATGTTAAAATGTTAAGACAAAAAACTTTGCACTATATACATAAGTACATACGCCTAGTAAACATAAACATCCCAGCTAATTCCACTGTAAACTGTTTTCATGCGCTTTATGAATTTTAGGAGAGCTGTCGCCTTTATTACATGCGCCGCATCATGCACCCATTTTAAAAATTCACAACTCGAATACTATATGCAATATCAATTTAGTTCTTGTCTTAAAAACATTTTCAATATATTGGATATGTTTGTTAGCATAGTTTATACACAAAAAATTTAAAATTGAAGTACTTGCTCGTATGTTGAAATTCTTACTACAATATTTTATAGTTACAGATTTCATATTTTTTTCCCAAAAAACTAAACATATTTAAACAGTGCCATCGAGCCTCATCCAAGCGCTTCTGTCTTTGGTGTATACTATAAAAAAATTAGATGGATAGCACTCATAGTTTCTTTCACAGGACGTGTTATGTATTAAAAAACATTTTTTTAGGAATCATCATTTCGTCTCTTTTCTTATCATTTAAGAAGTTATGCAAGAGCTGATAAGAATCCGACAAGTCATTTCTGGTGTCCTATATAACCCTTTTTACAAATCTGAAGTTGAAAAATGTACGTCATGTCGGAACAGGTTACTTGGAATTTAGAGCGATTTCGTACTGTTGGACCCCAGACTAATTGTCAATCTTTGTAAAAAAATGTATGACAGCATTGCAGCCATGCACAGGAATACACTACCTAAAGTGTGTAGAGTAGAACTTTGCATAAATGAAAAGAATAATAATCTCCCATAAATTAGTTCTTAAGTTACTTTGTTTTTAATTTTTAAAAAGATATTATTTTATTATACAGGGTGACCAATTTAAAAAATTGAAAGTGATTCGCATTATTTCTTTGCAGCGCCATCTACATCTCAACATTTTAAATACAATTTATATCCCGATTTGAAACCATTTAAATCGGTACACTGTGTATATCTTCGATGTGAATGTAAATGTTTCAAACTCTGATTCATTATACCACACCCTAGTTTTTCATTAAAATGTAAAATTTCTCTTAGAAACACAAGACAAACAACATCTCACGTTTAAGACCACTCTTTTATAATTTGTGTTCGACACCGGCAAAAAATTGATTTGAAAATTAATGCTTTCACTCCCTCCACGCCTCCCTGATTTAATCCACGCTCTTAAACAAATTGTAGAGTCGGATCGCGCTTAAAATAATTGATTGTGTGTGTTTCACTCTTTTTTATTTCTTTTTTACGACCCTCTTTCGACCTTTACGTGGATGTAGGCCGTAATTTAATAAAACGGCGGGTTTTATTGCAACAATCTAGGGGAGGAAAAGGGGATGAGTGGTCGGGAAAATATTTTTAGGTATACAAAATTTAATTTTAATTTTGTCCGATGGCTGTTGTTAATGCGGGCAAATAAATATTAGGGCGACTGTTTAGAACTCAAATGTAATAAAAAGTGTATATCCAGACTGTACGATTTAATCAGGGTCTGTTAATTGCATGTGTATTTCCCTCAATTTAACGCAGGTGTGAAAAAAGTTTAGAGCAAAAATATGGTCTAAGGAAAAAGCTAAGAACAGTGTCTGATAAAATTTATCGTTATTTTGCTTTCAGCACAGTCCACCTATGCACGTGAAGGGCATAACCCTTAATAATTCAGAAACAGTAAGCGAGCCAGTTAAACAGCCATACTAGTGCACCAGTAAAATATTGTTACCGTTAGCCTGAATCATTGAACAGAGATTTCCTTGTTATCGTGCATAAACTTCAGTTTATATAATTAATAACACGAGGTGCACGTGGAAACATAAATGAATTATTAAGGTTTTAATCGAGTTTCCAGTCATCATTATTTCACTTTGCTCTGTCGGTTTCAACTGACAAAGATGCAGCCAGCGTTTGAATACACAGCTACCTTTGAAATATAAAATTTTAATTGGTACATGGCAGGCAAATCTGACAACCATTATGTGCAACAGGGATATTAATATATAGTTATACGTAATCAAGTTGCCTGTGAAAAGGTAAAATTAGCAGTGACAATGTAAAAATATTTTTGACAGTAGTAACTATCGATGAACTTATCAATAAATGGTGAAGTCGCCGGGATAGATATTATTTCTAAACAATCGTTTTATATTTCCTAGTCCAAGAAACTATCGTTCAACCCGTGAACAATTCCTACAAGAATTTTTTTGTTTGTTTAATGTATGTTGACAAAATCATTAATTTTTTTTTCACAAAAATATCGTTGCCGTGTTGAAAAAATGACAGTCAAAATAAGTTTGTTTGTTTATTTTATTTGATTTGACAATTGCATCGAATGTCAAATTAAACTTAAACATGGCTGCACAATAGGGTGGCCCATCTCTATAGGGGGTGAATTTTTTTTGCGTATTTTTTAAGTCTCACCCCACGAAAATATACTATTATACTAGGAATAATTTATGTCAAAGTTTCAGATAATTCGGTGAACGGTAACCCGTGCCGCATTCAGGTAGAAATTTGTAGATAAGATTTTATTACGGTAATACACTTAAATTTTACTTAAAATACAAATATCTACCTCTTTTCTCATAATGTTTTATTGGTGTAATTATTTCCTAGAAATTATTTGTTTTGGAAGTTTAGAAATATAATGCACCTACGGTAGGTTTTTATGTCAGTTTGCAATTGTGTTTTACAGTGGTGACATTATAAGTTCTAGCATACGTTCCTTTTTGAAAAAACATTTAACGATGGCTGATGTTAGATCCTTACGAAAGGATACTTTCATTTACTTAGTTGGACACTATTCGTCACAAATCATTGGAAATAAATTGCCGTCTAATAGACAAGTATTACAAGTGCTCTTTTATAACATTCGTGAAGTGAAGCTAAGTGTACATGAAAGTGCTAAATTAACAATAAAAGAGGTGTCAGTTTTTTGGGATAAAGCTCGCATTCCGACACGTCAGGATTTTCATTGTGTTAAACAACTAGATAAACTTTATGCAGAGTGGAGGAACTTACAAAAATCGGCTAAAAGGGCCAGTGCGGGAGTAAAGAAAAAAATTTCGTTGAAAAATTGGACGATCTTTTTGACATTTCTCATGCAAATGCATTGGAGTTGATGAAAATAGATGAAGATAAGAAGTTTTTAATTAACCGAAGAAAAAAGGGACGTCCTGGATTTATGCATGGTATTGATTACCAACTTGTTCCCAAGAAAAATCAGCTGAGGAAAAATTACAGAAATTATCCGAACGAATGCAACGAAGTCAACAAGAAAAAGCTAGATTAGAGGAAACAGTCACCTGTCCATCATCAATAGTAATTCAGCCGACTCCAACGAAAATGAAGATGAAATAATCGAAGCCCAAGAAGAGTTGTTACAAGACCAGCCTGGCCCGTCACAGCCAAAAAAGAGGAGATTGTATGGAACATGTAACATCATCACACCAAAAATAGCCGCTGCATTTGATGCTTGCAAAATAAGCGACAGGTATGGAGTCCATATTTTGACGGCAGTAGCAGAAGCACTAGGACATGACACCACATCTTTGTCCATCAGCAGAACCACACTTCAGCGCTCTAGACAACGCATCCGCGAAGAAAGAGCTGACATTAAAAACTGCCTTCGGTAATTCTGAATTGCCGGCCCCAGTCATCCATTGGGATGGAAAACTTTTACCATTCTCTCACTGGAATGGGAAATATCGATAGACTTGCTATCTTAGTTACTAGTGGAGATATTGAACAACTACTTGGAGTACCAGCTTTGCCCAATTCAACTGGAAGAGAACAGACTGAAGCAGTTTATGATGTGCTTTGTGAATGGAATTTGGACGAAAAGGTAATAGCTTTGTGTTGTGATACAACAGCATCAAATATGGGTTATATAAATGGGGCAGCCACACTATTGCAACAAAAATTAGAAAGAGATATTCTATATTTTCCTTGTAGACATCATATTTTTGAAGTGGTTTTGAGAAGTGTGTTTGACACAAAAATGCCTTCCTCGTCTGGTCCAAATGTGCCACTATTTAAACGTTTTAGGGAATTTTGGCCTAAAATAGATCAAAATAAACTAAAAACTGGATTTCAGGTATCAAAAATTAAACACATTTTACAACCAGTTAAAGCCGAAATTGTAAAGTTTCTAAATGCAGCTTTAACTTTGCAACAGCCTCGTGATGATTATAAAGAATTTTTAATGCTTTCTAAACTTTTTGTTGAAGAAGAGCCCACTCACACGACATTCTATCAACCAGGGGCATTTCATCATGCACGTTGGATGGCCAAAGCCATTTACTGTCTAAAAATATTTTTTTTCCAAGATCAGTTCCAACTAACTAAAAAAGAAAAAATAGGTATTGAAGATATATGTCTCTTTATTGTAAAAGTTTATGTAAAGGCCTGGTTTACAGCGTCATTTGCTAATAAAGCACCGCATCATGACTTAGACTTTTGTAAAGAACTCATTAATTATCAAAATATTGACAAAGAAATATCTCAAGCCGCAAGTAGGAAAATAGTGAACCATTTATGGAACCTTAATTCAGTAAATGTTGGCTTATCTTTCTTTGATGACGATATTTCAGTTACCACTAAAAGAGAAATGGTTAAAGCTTTGAATAGGAAAGCACCAAATCAAGAGGGTATTAAACGACTTATGATTAGTAACATTACTGACGTTGAAAACAAGGAAATTCAGGACTTCATATGCGAGAACACTAAACAGTTTTTTCAAAAATTAGGTTTGTCTATGGAATTTTTGGAAAATGATCCAACAACATGGAGGGAAAATGAAAGTTATACCCGATGTTTCAATATTGTAAACAAAATTAAAGTTGTAAATGATGCCGCTGAGAGAGGAATCAAACTTATTACTGACTATAATGATATTTTAACAAAAAATGGAGACCAAAAACAGTTTTTACTCCAAGTTGTAAATGATTATAAATCACAGTTTCCAAATGTAAAAAAAAGAAACCCTGTCGCATGCTTTGGCCTAGTGCAAAAAATATTGTTTTTATTATTATATGTCTTGTAGATTTAGGATAATATTTGGTACTATGTATGAAAAAAACGTTTCATAATAAAATACACAAAGATAAAACGAGAGTTTTATTTCAAAAACTTCTAGTCTAGTTTTCTTAGACTACGAATTTACAGTAGTATGACACATGTCATAGTCACAACAGATAATGTCTTTGATATTTGTATGACTTGATTAGTCATTCTAAAGATAAATGTTGCTGATTAAAAAAAAACAATGCATCAACCAAAGAATGTAAATAATTCCATTATTGCATAATAATGCATTCTGCGGCACCCCTTGCCTTCAATTTGCCTCAATAATATTTTGAGGGGACTGTTTTTTCTTCAAATGGAACCATTTGCAGGGATGAGAAATAAAAAATTTCGATTTCGAAAAAGATGGGCCACCCTACTGCACAACAATTAAGTATTGCTGATAAAATTGAAATTATAAGAATTGTCAAATCCATTCCAAAGCACTCCATATTAACAAAGATATTGGTATGCCGAGTTCTAAGTATTTTAAAAAATAGCCACCGTTTTTCAAATATTCATTTCATAATAGTGTTTTGGATAAAAAATGTGTCCTAATGCTTAATTAGCGTCATTATTACACCACTACCAAGTTATGTAAATATCCGACAATAAATAACTCGAATAGTAGGGTGATTATTATTGAAATCTTAGATATGATTTTTTTGTAGAGGAATTAATATTTTTTAACGAAATTTGGTATACAGGGGTTTTAGGTCATGCCGAACAAGATTCTGTAAAAACAAAAACTCTATCTCAATCGCTAATATAAATTCCTAATTTTTGCCAATTTTTTTTGATCATAGTAGGCGTATTTAATTTGGAAAAAAAAATTTTTTAAATAACTTTTTAATCACAATCTGAAGCAAAAGAAGTATACCAAATTTGATCTAAATCGATCAACAAATGTCCGAGATATTGGGGTGTAGTGATGAAAAGTGAGACACACTGTATAAATAACAACATACATACACATACAGTGTGACCCATTTAAAATGGAAACACCTTTGTAACTTTTTTATTTTTTGTCCTACTTGCACCAAATTTTACCAAAAAATAGAACAAATATGGTCAAAAAAACACTGGCCTCTTACAAATGCAGAGCTACTATTTGAATACATTTTATACTTCTAAACATATAAGTTCACCAAACGTAGAGAAGGTAAAAATTGAACCCGCCTGCACTTACAAAATGCTGAAGCACCATATACCTCGGGTATTTAAACAAGGAAATAAGTGTCTACTTGGATATCGATAATGGTTCCAAAATGCTGTCCCTTGGAAGCTTCGCCAAAAGCTACGCTGCGCCCAGGGTTTGTATATTGTAGGCTACTGAATTTCTAGTTTTGATTTTAATATTGTTATTGTTATTATCACTGATTGAATTTAATTTGTCAGTTTCTTTCAGATATCCTGATTTTACATTTTCAGCACCTTTTAGGCGTGCCATAACTATTTTTCAAACTTTTCAAATTTATTAGATCAGATCAACGAAGTAATAAACAAAACTAGAAAGGACTGCTCTACTCTTCGATCACAAAAGCAATATTCTGTAGCAGGTATGTTGCTAATATAATGTAATACTAAGCAATTTTCACATTGGCGAATCATTTATATCAGTAAACACACACAGTATTGACGCTGTGGCTTGTTAAATCTTTTAATAGAAGCAAATACAATCCACTCCCATGCGGTCATTTTTATTTTTCCATCCAGGAAGTAATCTTGACTTGCCCTCGACCTACAGACTGGGGCACTTTTCAATCGATACGTAATATTGCAGTTGCTAAGGAGCATTCTTTAAACACTTGCAAATTTAATCAAACAATATCAAAGCAGCCAAGGATATGCCATATCAATAATAAAGACAAACTATCCATCTTAATCTTTCCGCGTCTTTAAATTCGATGATTAAGAATTTCATCAACGATGTTTCGTAACAGTCGGGAATCAGAAGTCACAAATTCAATCAGTTGGTTGCAAATTCCTTTAGAAATGTTGAAAAATAAAGGTGTAAAATTGTCACTTATAATATCACAAGAGCTTAACTTATTTCCGAAAATTTTCTTGAGGGCACGAATATTTTGAAAATTATAATAATAATTTTCTTAAAATATTCGTGCCCGAAAGAAAATTTCTCGGAATAATTTAAGCTTGCGTGGTATTCGGTAAGAAAATTTCACACCACTTAACACCATAATTTGGAAAAAAATTATTAATCCAACCTGACATTTTAAATTAATTTCACTGCTTGTCAAGTTGGCTAGGGTATTGTTGTTTTTGACATATTATGTTGATTTGTCATTTTTGTTTAACCGGTTCTGTCACAAAGCTTAATAATTACTAGTTTAAAAGGTCTGTCGTTGAGTTTAATAAGTGTATAGCGAAATGTCGCGATTTGGTAAAGAAAATCAACAAGTAATTAGACAAGAAATTCAAAATATAACACCAGATAACACCCGAAAATCAAAATCAAGTGTATGGAAACAGTTTGTTGAATTTTGTGACGAAAAGTTGTATAATATTCATGAGTGTATGAGTGTAGTACAGGTGGCTACTATACTGGAGGACTACGCATTTAATATGAAAAAGAAAAAATTTTGAAGAATATAAGGAAAGTGTGGTCAAAGTGATGTGGAACTCTACTGCTAAGCAGTTACAAGAAATTTATTACGAAAAATATAAAATAAAATTTAATCCGTTTTCTGATGTGGAATTTGCGACCGTCAGAGCTGCACGCGATGCTAAGCGCAAAAAATTACAGAGAGACCCATTGAAAAGAAAAGTGAGTGCTTCAGCGTAACCAGCGACGAATACAAAAAAATTATTGAAATGTGGGATGAAAATACTCCAAATGGATTGCAGCGTAAATTTTTTCACATAGTTTCACACGAGCTGGCATGGAGAGGAGGGGAAGGATATTCTGCGTGTATCCAATACTTCAAAGAAGAAACTGATAATTTCGGAAACCCAAAAGGTCGGATAGAATATAATCCAATATTCTCCAAAACCACACAAGGTGGTTCTAAGAAACTGTCGGATAGTAAATGGTTGATTACAAATTTCGATAATCCACAAATGTGTCCGGTTCGTTTGTTTAAGAAGTTGATGGAAAAAAGGGGAAATCTTATTCAGACCGACAGATTATTCTTAACACCAAATCCATACTGGAATCAACCCAATTCGAAAGGATGGTACAAGAATAGCCCAGTTGGTAAGAACATTGTATCTTCATGGTTTAAATCAGCAGCCTCTGATATAGGAATTGACACTAAAAAAGTAAAAATAACTAATCATTCTGCAAGAGCAACAGCTGTTTCGAAATTGGACAAGGAAGGAGTTGGTGAACAACAGCTCATTAAAATTACTGGACACAGTAATAGTCAGTCAATCAAACCTTACTTACAATTGGACGTTGAACATCATCATCAGATGATTGAATCCATGAGGAGAATTTCATCAAGTACTAGCAAGTTTAATCATGATCAGAGCACAATGCAAAATAAAACAGAAAGTACCCAGATTCAACCCACCAATTCAAGCCAGCCTACAAACATTTATAATAATTGTGTTTTTAATATTAATAAAACCTATAATAATTAAATTTATTTCGTTATTATTTTGCTTATTAGTCGATATCATTAGAGATTTGCTAATGAAGATATTAGTTCAACATGAAATAAATTCTAAAAAAATCACATAGGTATATCCACCATATTTCGTTAAATAAAAAAAAATTACCAACTTTAGTTACACCAAATGCTAAAAGTCAGATGGGTATTAGTTCAGTCTATCGCCCTTTCATAGTTTTAGGTTACTAAAGGTGGTAGAAATATATTTTTTGTTAAAGTAATCCATAACACTTCTAATTTAAAAAATATAATATTAACATGGTTTGTTGCAGTAGGTGGCCGTGATATAGGCGGCTATGCTTTTGACAGATGAGGTTTATATTGATAAATTACATTAAGTTACTGTATAGTAAACCAGCAAACAAAGATATTTTTATGTAAAACATTTCTTGTAAGCATTTGCGTTAAACAATTTGAGAAAAATGGAATGCTTTGAAAAGTACAATTTATGTAAATACTGCAAAGAGTTGAGTCAAGCGCAAATATGTCATCCAAGATTAATATATTTAACGAATTTAATGGAAGATTGCGATCAGGAAGCGTTAGAGTCGAATGGTTTGTTTACGAAAATCCAAGAAAGTCTGCTGCAGATGTCAAGTAAATATGGCCTTTCGCGTAAAAGAGATTTGAACAAATGTGTTTCAAAATATTACATATATGTCTTAAAACACAGACATCTAATTAATTCGTCACCTTCCTATTCACCATTAAGAAGAGAGGATGGGTTAGAATTCAAGCAACATTTAAATCTTACTATGTTTGTACATCCTACGTTTTTTGAATTATAAATTGTTAATGCATAATAATTTAACAAATTTGTGTTTTCTGTTTAATGAAACTTTATAGCGAATAATAAATAATAATGTTAATTCAGAAATTTTGCATTATTCACAGGTATATCTACATAATTTAATGGTTGTAGATCATATGTTTACCTTTTCAACTCTCAAAAAATTTACACTTAAATATCGTGGCGCCTCGAAAAAATTTCCGGAAATTTTTTTAATTGCCACGGTAACTAGTCAAAATCTTATTGGTTAAAAAGTAGAGGTGTGAAATTTTCAGTAAAAAAAAACTGGAAATTTTTTTTACGCTTTTTCGCAATAGCGGACAGATTGCCGTCATTTCTATTTAGATGCGCAAGGTCATTCCAGATAATGTACATATTTAACTATATCTTTAAGTCGCGAATTTGTCATTTTAAGTGCGTCCTTTGAGAAACTAGATTTCTGACTATAACTTTTTTTGGTCGTCCAGCAAAATAATTTTCTTCTTAGCTCTCTAACATGCGAACAAATAAAAAATTTTTGCTTACCTGGCACAGAGGCAAGAAGACTTCTCCGATCGAATCATCCCTGGAGAACCTATCGTAGTCGAAAACATGTAGATGGAGCACCCTCGACTGCAGTTTCTGTATTGGAAAACCTTCGAAATAAAACGTCTCGTTCCATCTGGGATTCAACGTCCTCCTCTTGATTTTCGTTTCTAGTCTGTGTTTCTTGTCGGGTAGTAGGGTTACCCGGACGTAGGGATCGCTGGTACCTGAAAGGTCCTTTGCTGGCAAGTCTTTACCCTGGAAAGGAGAAAAAATGCTTAATCAGAAAATGGGTTATGAAAAAAAGTGTACCAATTTGTTGGTCCAACACAATTATTGTAAAATCGCTTTTTCTCGATATACGAAAATATTATTTTTGATTCCATTCGATTAAATTCGATGGGAAGTATTTGTGTTAAAAAAAAAATGTTGAAATTTCCAGGGTGGTATTTTTTTTTCTTTCAACGCTTACGTAGGGGCAATTCTAAAAGTCCGCAAGAGCATATAGTACATTAGTAAAATTACTGTCTTTCGCGCTATTCTCCGAGCAATTGAAGGTCTTCGATGAATTAAAAAAAAAATTATAAAGCTTCCAAGACTTTGGTTCGATTTCCGGCATTTTTGGAATTTTGACGATGTTAATCGTAACATTCTTATCTCACTGTTTTTAAACTTACAATTCAATATTAGCTGTTCTATGGAGATTTAAACATTGTCGATTTTCTTATTTACTTATTTCTGTCCAACTCGATAAAACTTTTCACTTTTCTAAAACAGACTTTTTATATTTTTTCAGCACTCGATGAGGCTTAGAAATACAGAATCCAGCCCCTCAATTTTTTCTCCCAAAAAAATTATTTATTGTAATTTTTACTTGCCTCACTAACCGAAAATGGCCCTCAAGGATTTTCACGTTACAGTTTTATAGCATGTAGATTACGAAAACTAAACCCATTGTATTCCATCACCCAGTCTGTCTGTCGGTCCGATGTATGTCTGTCGGCGCTATACATTTGAGAGCAATGATATTTGGTAGGTAGTTGACTGTCAACTAAGAATTGTGAGACATTTCCAGTGAAAAAAAATAAAAAATAAGAATACCAAAAAAATTTTTGAAACCACTAAATCACAATTTTAGTTTTTACTCCTTCTAATTATGGGGTGGGGGTGGTAATGGTGGTGGTAATGGTGGAGGCTGATGTCAAAATAAATTTTGAGGCCTTTGGTTCTTGTACACACACTAAATCACAATTTTATTTTCTTCACCTCCTTTAATATATGATAGGAGTAGTAATGGAAGTGGCTGATGCCAGCAAAAATTTGAGACCCGTTGTCAATGGCAACAAGTATTTGGTACATAAGGCCTCACTTACGATCGAAAAAACAATGGAATTAGAGTTTATTTACGAGGGAGGTATGACGAAGTGATAATGATTAAATTGAGATATTTTTAATTTTTATATTTGACATTGTATATTACTTTCTTGACTTTTACAAACTTCAAGTAGCATCCAAAATATTCTACCATAAAGAAGATGTTAACATGAGTGCTACCTCTGCTTCTACTTCGTACAATTATTTAGTAAACCATAATAGGTCTCTACAGTATTAATAATAGCTAGTAGCTAATAATAGCTATATGTTCTAATAACATTGATTTAAAACTTTCTGAGTGCGGAAATATTATTTCGCAAGTTGAACTTTTCTTAATTTATATTTGTATTTAAATATACAACTTTTCCAAACACTAGTAGAAAAGCAAATTAAAGTCGAACGGATTATAAGTCATTATTTGAAATAGTTTGTTTAAATATTGTGGTGTGGGAGCTACGTGGCTTTTTCGGAAACTCATAGTTACAAGCATTTTATGCGTTGATTAATTCTATCGAACTTTAATAACGACAAAATAGTGAAATTATATCATCGTTACAAGGCTAATTTTTTTGTGCGTACACATTTCATGTTTAGAATGAATAAAATAAGATCGCTAGAAATTGTGAGCCGTTAGGGGCGCAGCCAGAAAGGTCAAAGTTGCAAAAAAAGGGGAGTTATATAACATGATCGTTACAAACTTTTTTTTAGCCTGAGCATGAGCATGTTTATTTAAATGTTTTGAATACAGAAAAAAATTCCCAGAAAGAAATTCCCGTCAGTAAGGCTAGCCATAGAGAAAATGTTTAGGGTTTTTTAAGAAAATTGGATTTTTTTCGCATATTTCATCTCAGAACTCTAAACTCATCGTTACAAGTTCTGGCTCCTTTTTAAAACGTAAATATAAGCTCCTTCAACAATAGAATAGCCTCCCCAGAAAGTTCTTAGTGTCAACAAAAGTACCATAGGCTCTTAAATATACAGGAATTTAACACTTTCGGCTAACTTGACTTCCTACCGTGCCTCAGATGTATTGTATCATTATTACCTTTCTTGCTGCGCCTCCTGACGGCCCACACTTTCTGGTGATTTTATTTTATTCATTCTAAACATACAATGTGTACACACGAAAAAAAATGAGCCTTGTAACGATGGCAAATATCATAAAACGATGATGTGCCGAAAAAGCCACCTAGCTCCCGCTCTATTCTTTCTGTAATTTAAAAGACTATTTGTATTGTAACTCCTACAACCAAGCTCAAAAGATGCTAGACAATAAACAAAAGGATGAGCAATTTCCAATCTATGCTAGGACAAACGAGCAACCTTTGGGGAAGTCCATTAAAAAATAACAAACATCTAGAATTGAAATAAACAAATGCATGTCACACCGCTTTTATCTGATTTACCGTAAATCTGGACTAAGATTGTATCGTGTCCATACTACCAGTGTCGACAGCAACTCGTTTTTTCCTTTTTCCACGCGGTAATTTTGTGTTATCTACAAAGAAAATTTAAACTCATTCTATTACCCACGTCCTGCCAGCCGGCAACGTTATTCTTTACAAAGCCAGGTTTAATTATTCCAGAGTGGCTTTTTTATTTTAGTGTTTTTTTGTGCATTATGAATAATCAATGCGTTTCGTGGCCAGAACGAGTGGCGAGACGATAAAGACAGCTCTTCGCGTTAATTAAACGCTACACCACGGAAAACGTCCAATAGTTTGTTCTGTTGACTACATAAAAACATAAAATGGCTTCATAAAATTTCACTAAATTTTTCAACACAGAATTCACTTGCAGCACGGTCAAACAGCCGCCTAATTTTTTTGCTATTTGTTTTAGTTGAATAAAATTTAAAAAGAAGGAGTTCAATGATTGTTTGGGGAGGGGGTGTCAATTTATTTTGTGAAAATGAAAGGCCATGGCAGGATAAGATAAGTGTCTTTGCAATGTTTTTAAGTGTGGTCCGTCCAGTGATCTATCTTTCCGTAAGATACTACCACAAAAAGTTTTGACCTCAAAAACTTCCTAATATCTGGTAAAAATTCTTTTTTTTCGAAAATTCGAATGGGGTGTTTCACAAGTGTTACAAGCGTACGTAATATTAAGAGTAATAACGTTCTTAATTGGCCGATTTGAAAGCGAACGTATTTTTTTTAATAGTTCCATAATATATCATGAAGTGCAATATTAAAAAAATAATTCAGAACGGAAAATTGAACAAAATAAAACGTCAAAATATCTCTACAGGGCTTAAAAAGTGAATTAAAGTTAAAAGCTTCATAAAATTCTTCATACGCCCATGACATTAAAATCCTTTTATGTTCCTGACATCTTTTCCAATTTGACTACGTTACCCCTTCGATAGAGTTTTGTGAAAAATATGTGTTGTAGCTTATTGTATGGTGTATAATTAGTAGTATAGCGGGTGTCTCTAATGTGTAAATAAAATATTAAATTAATATTTAATAATGTTTAATTTAATTAATAAAAATTAAATTTTTCAAAAAATTCAAAAGCATCAAATTTTCTTTTCTCCATGATAAGGTGTCCTGGAAATATCATTAATAAATTTTCACGAGTGAATTTACAATATATGCGAAATTCAAACAAATTGGTTTACTTGATTAAGAAAAATTTTTTTTTCGGATTTTCGAAAAAAAAAAAATGAAAATGAAGTTTATGAGGTCAAAACTTTTTGTGGCAGTATCTTACACAAAGATACATCACTGGAAGAAACCCCACGCAAAAACGTTGCAAAGGCACGGACACTTATCCTGCCATGGTCTTTGTATGTTATCAGAAGGTTACAGTGAAGTTTTAGCCGATCTGGGAGGTAAGAGTTTTTTGGAAATATAGTTTTAATTCTGTAAAATGTGTTTCTGTATCGTTTTTTTTTTTTAATATTTTGGGTTCTGCTCAATCGTATCAGGCCAAAAATAAGTCAAAAGTATGTAAATAAATTATGATTAAAGCTACATAGGTCCAGAACCATACATAAAATTGCGAAAATTTCAAATTGTACATAAATTACTAAAAAAAATATTTTCTAAATTTAGTGAATATATAGGTCTCATGAATATAAACTATTATGCAAAGTTACAAATAAAAATATTTATTATTTTCTACATAGAGAGCCTCATAAAAACTCTAAAACTTAAAAATATTTTTGAAGAAAATGAGTCGCTTTTTTAAAAACCAACTCATTGTTAACACATAGAAGTACAAGGCAAGACTGAGACGTACATTCTAATTGACATCTATATCTATAATGTTAGAGGTTGCTTAATCAGCATTTATTTTATTAAGCGTTACATTAAACCTAGAAATATAACTATTATTTTAAAAATTGTAGGCTTTGAATATGTTTTATAATGATGACAAAAATATTTTTTTCTATTATTTTATGGTGCAGCCAAAAATTTTCAACATTCGATAAAATGCTTCAAAATACGAATGATTTAAAAATAAATGGTTCCAAAGTAATCGTGCACACAAAAAAGTTACAGACAGACAGATCGACAGACAGAATTTTTTTGTGCTCATACTTAAAATCTCGACGTTTCATGACATTATAAGCCTATTTGAACAATAAAAATGTTCAAATTTACAGATTGTATTTCCAAACCAAATTCTCTCCATGGGCCTAAATAGTTGAGATAGAACTTTTCGTGAAAACCCGGAGTATATTCTATCGGTGTTTCCTCCGAAGTGACAACAAAGTGAGTAAGTCTCCTTTTAACTTCCATTATGAACTGATAAGGTTTAATGATCCGTCACTAATCAAGACGCGAAACTCATAAAGCTCGGGGATTATGCAATTTGAATTAAATTTTAATGAAGCGCTAAAACGTAATGCAATTTTCATAGAAGTCACTTACTCTGCGGTTTACCGTCTTTGAATAATAATTCATTTATTCAAATTAATTCCACAGTGAAGTGAAACATAACAACCGTCTAGTAAATAGCAAATGATGGTTGCATATACATGCTGCAATTTGGGCGGACATAAATTTACGGAGTTTCGTGTTGTTGGCAGAGAGAGTCATAAAATGATGAGTTTTATTCGTTTCGATGCTGCCCACTTCGAGTAACATACGATAGCGAAAATATTTGCCTTACAAATATTATAATTTATCAGCGTAACACAATATTTTTAGAACTATATTCAGAAACAGAAATACGTAATATAAATAAAGAAATAAACTAAGAATAAACATTCATGAGGGCATAACAACGTACCCTCAATTCTCATTAAAAGGGTAAAGATTAGGGTGGCCCATCTCTATAGGAGGTGAATTTTTTTTGCGTATTTTTTAAGTCTCACCCCACGAAAATATACTATAATACTAGGAATAATTTATGTCAAAGTTTCAGATAATTCGGTGAACGGTAACCCGTGCCGCATTCAGGTAGAAATTTGTAGATAAGATTTTATTACGGTAATACACTTAAATTTTACTTAAAATACAAATATCTAACCTCTTTTCTCATAATGTTTTATTGGTGTAATTATTTCCTAGAAATTATTTGTTTTGGAAGTTTGGAAATGTAATGCACCTACGGTAGGTTTTTATGTCAGTTTGCAATTGTGTTTTACAGTGGTGACATTATAAGTTCTAGCATACGTTCTTTTTTGAAAAAACATTTAACGATGGCTGATGTTAGATCCTTACGAAAGGATACTTTCATTTACTTAGTTGGACACTATTCGTCACAAATCATTGGCAATAAATTGCCGTCTAATAGACAAGTATTACAAGTGCTCTTTTATAACATTCGTGAAGTGAAGCTAAGTGTACATGAAAGTGCTAAATTAACAATAAAAGAGGTGTCAGTTTTTTGGGATAAAGCTCGCATTCCGACACGTCAGGATTTTCATTGTGTTAAACAACTAGATAAACTTTATGCAGAGTGGAGGAACTTACAAAAATCGGCTAAAAGGGCCAGTGCGGGAGGTAGAGAAAAAAATTTCGTTGAAAAATTGGACGATCTTTTTGACATTTCTCATGCAAATGCATTGGAGTTGATGAAAATAGATGAAGATAAGCAGTTTTTAATTAACCAAAGAAAAGAAAAAAGGGACGTCCTGGATGTATGCATGGTATTGATTACCAACTTGCTTCTCAAGAAAAATCAGCTGAGGAGAAATTACAGAAATTATCCGAATGAATGCAACGAAGTCAACAAGAAAAAGCTAGATTAGAGGAAACAGTCACCTGTCCATCATCAAGTAGTAATTCAGCCGACTCCAACGAAAATGAAGATGAAATAATCGAAGCCCAAGAAGAGTTGTTACAAGACCAGCCTGGCCCGTCACAGCCAAAAAAGAGGAGATTGTATGGAACATGTAACATCATCACACCAAAAATAGCCGCTGCATTTGATGCTTGCAAAATAAGCGACAGGTATGGAGTCCATATTTTGACGGCAGTAGCAGAAGCACTAGGACATGACACCACATCTTTGTCCATCAGCAGAACCACACTTCAGCGCTCTAGACAACGCATCCGCGAAGAAAGAGCTGAAATATTAAAAACTGCCTTCGGTAATTCTGAATTGCCGGCCCCAGTCATCCATTGGGATGGAAAACTTTTACCATTCTCTCACTGGAATGGGAAATATCGATAGACTTGCTATCTTAGTTACTAGTGGAGATATTGAACAACTACTTGGAGTACCAGCTTTGCCCAATTCAACTGGAAGAGAACAGACTGAAGCAGTTTATGATGTGCTTTGTGAATGGAATTTGGACGAAAAGGTAATAGCTTTGTGTTGTGATACAACAGCATCAAATATGGGTTATATAAATGGGGCAGCCACACTATTGCAACAAAAATTAGAAAGAGATATTCTATATTTTCCTTGTAGACATCATATTTTTGAAGTGGGTTTGAGAAGTGTGTTTGACACAAAAATGCCTTCCTCATCTGGTCCAAATGTGCCACTATTTAAACGTTTTAGGGAATTTTGGTCTAAAATAGATCAAAATAAACTAAAAACTGGATTTCAGATATCAAAAATTAAACACATTTTACAACCAGTTAAAGCCGAAATTGTAAAGTTTCTAAATGCAGCTTTAACTTTGCAACAGCCTCGTGATGATTATAAAGAATTTTTAATGCTTTCTAAACTTTTTGTTGAAGAAGAGCCCACTCACACGACATTCTATCAACCAGGGGCATTTCATCATGCACGTTGGATGGCCAAAGCCATTTACTGTCTACAAATATTTTTTTTCCAAGATCAGTTCCAACTAACTAAAAAAGAAAAAATAGGTATTGAAGATATATGTCTCTTTATTGTAAAGGTTTATGTAAAGGCCTGGTTTACAGCGTCATTTGCTAGTAAAGCACCGCTTCATGACTTAGACTTTCGTAAAGAACTCATTAATTATCAAAATATTGACAAAGAAATATCTCAAGCCGCAAGTAGGAAAATAGTGAACCATTTGTGGTACCTTAATTCAGTAAATGTTGGCTTATCTTTCTTTGATGACGATATTTCAGTTACCACTAAAAGAGAAATGGTTAAAGCTTTGAATAGGAAAGCACCAAATCAAGAGGGTATTAAACGACTTATGATTAGTAACATTACTGACGTTGAAAACAAGGAAATTCAGGACTTCATATGCGAGAACACTAAACAGTTTTTTTAAAAATTAGGTTTGTCTATGGAATTTTTGGAAAATGATCCAACATGGAGGGAAAATGAAAGTTATACCCGATGTTTCAATATTGTAAACAAAATTAAAGTTGTAAATGATGCCGCTGAGAGAGGAATCAAACATATTACTGACTATAATGACATTTTAACAAAAAATGAAGACCAAAAACAGTTTTTACTCCAAGTTGTAAATGATTATAAATCACAGTTTCCAAATGTAAAAAAAGAAACCCTGTCGCATGCTTTGGCCTAGTGCAAAAAATATTGTTTTTATTACTATATGTCTTGTAGATTTAGGATAATATTTGGTACTATGTATGAAAAAATCGTTTCATAATAAAATACACAAAGATAAAACGAGAGTTTTATTTCAAAAACTTCTAGTCTAGTTTTCTTAGACTACGAATTTACATAGTCACAACAGATAATGTCTTTGATATTTGTATGACTTGATTAGTCATTCTAAAGATAAATGTTGCTGATTAAAAAAAAAAAACAATGCATCAACCAAAGAATGTAAATAATTCCATTTACTTTTATTATTGCATAATAATGCATTCTGCGGCACCCCTTGCCTTCAATTTGCCTCAATAATATTTTAAGGGGACTGTTTTTTCTTCAAATGGAACCATTTGCAGGGGTGAGAAATAAAAAATTTCGATTTCGAAAAAGATGGGCCACCCTAGTAAAGATGGAAATAAAACCCTTAGTTTATGTTGTAAATTTATCATTTTCTGTAGCAGCATTTCCATAGAAATTGAGAAAGTTAGTCCTGTTGATAAGAAAAACAACGTACATAAAATTACAAGGTTTTAAAAAATTGTTGAATATTGGTTTTTAAACCATCTAATGATTTTCTTGAATAAAAATTATACATTTTCATATAACTAGTCTGGATTCTTAAATAATAAACCAACTCATAGTGCAATACAATCATTTTGGGAAATGATAATAACGTATGTTGAAGAAGGTGAATGGCCCTGTTGGTGTTTTGCGATTTGAGCAGCGCATCTGACTGCAAAGATCATAAATAACTTTCGAAACTATAAGAATCAGGTAAGGAGTCTACCATGTAACGTTCATTTTCCCGTGAAACCTACTATAAGCACGTAGTATGCAAATTTAGTGAAACCGGCCATAGACATTAGCTCTGTGGTAAAACGCGGGATGTGTTTACCTCCCACTGCGATAGAAAGAGAGCCCGTGACCGATGAGATCATACTACCATATAAGGTATAAGTGATTTTTATTGGTGACTGTTGACGCTTCTGTGACCCCTACGGGGGAAAATATATAAACGAGATTTATGGAACGCTATGTTAGATTTGCTAAAGAAGCAAGTATCTTATGGTATCTTCTGAGTTTGTAATCAGAAAATTAGTATGAGATATTGCAAAGTTTAGTGTAATCTCCAGTGATTAATGTTGTTGACGTGTACTGTTTAAACTTACTAATCAGTGGTGTAGTCCAAATAAATCTGTGTTTAAACAGCAATTTTCCGTATTACTGATCTCTGTCATAAGAAATTGCCTGATTATTTTCTCTGTTTTGTGTTAACGAACATAGCAAATGTGGTTTGCTGTTAAATTCTGTTTAATGAAGGACTATTCCTGTATGTATAGTGTTTGTGACCTAGAAGACTGGTTATTGTAGAAGTTATACGGTGTGTTGTAAAATACCAGCCAGGACAGTAAGCGTAAGGGAACAAGGGAACAAAACTGTAAGTTCTTTCTTTTCTTTTTAAATTACCTTGTTAGAGTAGCCGAATGTGACATATTTTACCGTGGACATTATCAGTTCGTGCCTAGAACAATTAAAGTCTTTACTAGTGTTCTTTTATGACAATATTCGTGCGGGAGAAACTTTTAGACAATTATCGCCATTCCGTGTAATTTTCCGTTATTTAATTAGTGTTACAGACTAATTGACCACTTTTAGGATTCTTTCAAACCCAGCTCGTGTGCATAATTTTTCATGTTTATTATTGATAGACTTGTAATAGATACGCCAATATATTTGTTTGTATTAGAAGGTTAAGTCCATGTTTAGCATTATTTGTTTCGTTGCATTACTGATTCTGTTATGTTAATTTGTAATGACATATTTTATGAACGTCCCGTGGAGTAAGGCTTGATTTACGGTATTTTGTATTTATCTATAGTGAGTTGTAGCGATATTTTATGTACACTGTACAATCATTCTTGTTAATGTATTGTTTTTTTGTTATACGGTGTTGTTATTAATTAATTAATTAATTATTAATTTCATCAACATAAAATATGTTTTTCTAGGTTATTAATAAATATATATAGGTAATTAATTTATATTTTTAAATAAGCTGGCGCCCATTTTACCTGTAGAGATTATCTTTTGAGCACCACAAGTATTTATTTATATCGCTTGATGTTGTAGTACAAAGAGCAACTAATAAGGTAAGAGTAATTAGTAATCTTCCAGCCTACAATCACGTACCTACACCCAAGAGTTAAAGTCTCAGGCTCGGGCAGTAACGTGGGTCACTTGAATCAATAATGAATAAAAAATTACGTTATAACCATTAGACTAGGGTGAAAAATATTTATCAAGCCGCAAACCACATGTGTCAGTTACTAATATTACACGCAATACAATCGATTCTGTTAACTCGGCATCTGTTGAAATTAATATTGGCGTACCACAAGGGTCGGTATTAGGTCCCATATTATTTTTATTCGATATTAATGATCTGGATATTTTGAATACATTCGCAGACTTTACTTTTTATGCAGATGACATCGATTATATATTATTAGATGATGATATTCTAGAGACGAAGTGCGCTATTTTATTTAAAAATCTTAGTAAGTTATTGGTTCTACGGAAATTCTCTTTATTTTAACATTGAGAAAGCGCAGGCATTAATATTTCACAAAAAGCAAAAGAAATGTAATTATCCAGATATTCAACTTGATAATACATTAATATCAACATGGACGTCCAATGTAGTAAGTTCTTGTGTATAAATATTGACAGTCACTGAAACTGGAAAAGTCATTGTGAATTACTGATAACCAAATTACAATCAGAGGTTTATCAGTTCAAAAATTGTTTTGTTCTAAAATGTCTCAACTAAGAAAATTATTTTTTTTGCTGAGGTCAATTTTAGTTTAAAAGCGTATAGAAAAATCTTAACCACAGGAAATAAATAAAAAATATTTAGCGGTTATAGTATACTAACACTTCCGTCAATTATTTTTATGCTCTTTAATAAATTGAATGTCTCCGTGAAATCACCTGGTTGTCTAGGACCTAGGCTTTTTAATCACCCTCACGCAGAAATAAAAAAGTGCAATAAATTCTCACTATTTAGAAAGTTTCTTAAAATATTTTTAATTAGTGAAACCTACAAATTAGAAGAATATTTTAATACGTAAAGTGTTCTGTGATTTATTTCTTCCTTTTTTCTTCTTTTCTTTCTTCGTCTGACTATTCCTATATAATATTGTAACAAAAGGAAAATGAAGTTTATTATTATAGATTTAGCAAGCGAGACATGGTCTCTCTGGCTCCGTTGGAGCCCATTCCAAGTTTTTGGGTCACAAGAGATCGCAGAAACTCCTACTTCAATTCAAATCAAATCAAATCAAATCATTTATTCATCAATAAAGTTACACTATATATATATATATATATACAAATATAAAGTTAACTTATCTGACTAGTCAATACAATGAGAAGTAAAATACATCTTAAGTAATTATAAATAAAATTGACAATACACGAGAAAAAAAAATTGTAATTGAGACAAACATTGAGACATAATAACAGATTAAAATTGACAGTTTAGGAACTCATCCACCGAGTAAAAGGCTTTCTCTGTTAGAAATATGAATAATTTATTTTTGAAAATAGCAATAGTATCCGTGCTTTTAAAGAAATTTATTTTATTATAGCATTTAATGCCCATATATACAGGGTCATTCTGAGTCGTATTTAGTCTTGCAAAAGGTTGATGTATCATACTACAGTTTCTTGTATTATAATTATGAATATCATGGTTTTTGCTGTAGCTATGTATATTCATTCTTGTGTGCATTATAAGCTGGAATATATATATAAGCACGGTAATGTCAGTATTTTAAAATGTTGAAATAATGGTTTGCAACTGTTTAAGGGTGGTACGCCAGCCATATGTCTTACTATCCTTTTTTGAATAACAAATGCTTTATTTAAATGTGCCGAGGAACCTCAAAAGAGCAAGCCATATTGTAATGTAGATTGAACCAGTCCATAATACAGTGTTTTTAATACCGACTCACACACTGTTTTCCTAAGGTGAAGTATTATATAATTAGCTTTGCTAAGTTTTAAACAGACAGCGGAAATATGTTCTTCCCAAGTAAGCTTGTGATCAATTGTTATTCCCAAGAACCTAATATTATCAGTCTTCTGTATAGATTGATTGCATGATCTAATCAATAGGCTAAAGTCTGGATTAACGTTTTTTGGCAGGAACTGCATATAGTGTGTTTTTGTTATGTTTAGTAGAAGGCCGTTATCACTGCACCATTGCGAGAGTTCAGTGGAGGCTACATTGGATTTTTCAACAAGTGTGTTAATATTTGCTTGACTCATAAGAATGTTTGTATCATCTGCATAAAGAATCATTCTATCGGAACTTAGACATGTATCTGTGATATCACTGGTGAATATTATAAAAAATAAGGGTCCAACAATTGAGCCTTGTGGAACTCCAAGGTCATTATTTGTAGTTTGTGATTCAATTCCTTGTATTGTTACGATTTGTTTTCTATTATTTAGGTATGAGGTGGCCCATTGATGACATATTCCTCTTACACCAATTCCATATAATTTATCTAGAAGCAGCTGATGATCAACGGTGTCAAATGCCCGACTTAGATCATAGAATAAAGCTAATGTATGCTCTTTTTCATTTAATGAATTGTATATCGAGTGCAGACAGTCAAAGACAGCAGAATCGGTGGATTTACCACGTCTAGAGCCATTCTGAGCTGTTGGAATTATTTTATATTTGTCGACAAAGTTAGTTAGTCTATTTCCATAAGCTGCTTCAAAGATTTTTGCAAACTGACACTGCAAATGAATTAATCGATAGTTGCTGACCTCGAACCTTGATCCCTTATTTTTATATACTGGAATACATTTTGAAATTTTTAATGTTTGTGGAAAAACACCCGAACAGAATGATTCGTTTATAAGATACGATAGTGGACCAATTATGCAACTTCTTACTGTTTTCAAAATGTTGCCTCTTATATCGTCTGAACCTGCAGCTGGTTTGGATGCTGTTTTTAAAATAATATCATTTATTTCCTCTGGTGTTGTTGGGGACAGATACAAATTGTGTTCATGATTTATTATTTTAGCGTTTTGATTATTAGGTTTAGGACAGTCATTTGTTAAGCTGCCAAAGAAGTCGCTAAATATATTAACAATTTCTGTTGTATCAGTTATTGGGTTGTCTTTATCATTTAGCTTTAATTGTATTTGCTTATTCGTTACATTACCATGTCTAGTCTCATTGATTATTTTCCAGCTTCCGCGCATCATATTATTAGACCGAACCAATCTACTATTATTTATATGTTTTCTATGATTGTAAATGCTACTTTTATATAATGTCTTAAACTCTTCATATCTGGCAGTATAAATTGGATTTTGTAAGTGGCGTGCTAATTTTTCCATTTCGCAAAGTTGACTATGCATAGCCTTAATTTCAGGTGAAAACCACCTTTTTTTTGTTCTATGTTCCTTTCTTTCTACTATTGGAAATGCACCATTGTAGTGATAACAAAATTTTTCATAAAAGCAGTCGTTTAAAAAATTTTCAGCCATGTACATTTCATTCCAGCTTTCTGCATTAAGAATGTCTATAAACATCTGAATATTCAATTTAAATTCAATTATTATTATTATCTTTATTATTAAGGTTGTAGTTGTCTTTTTTACGATCAACCTAACTTATGAAAGATTTATGCCACGACAGCTAAAGTATTATAATCGCGGTGGTAACGGTAACAACTTATTACGTGAAATTGAAATGTGCTTGGGTAATTCTCGTAATATCGCGTATCCACGTCAATTATTGGAGCCCTGGATATTAACGTATTATTGTAGCGAAGAGCATAACGATAATTAAAGGCGATGGAAATCGCAATTGCGGAAAATTTAATTAGCCAGTCACGTGTGGAAAAAAGCGGCAAAGGGCCTCCGTCACACCTGATTGCTCAATGATTGGTTTATAACGACATGTTGCCCTTTCTCGACTTAACCCTCGGCGCAAGATTATCAAGGAGAGCCGTGGAATCGACAAAAATAAAATTCAATTACTGCTAATACTATCAGGGCACTCTGCTCTATCTCTCTCTCTCTGTGCGAGTGGGAAATTAGGTTTATGGATAACGACTGACGCTGCATTCTGGATTGTGTGGATTGAGATTTAATATCTTGTACAGGGTGTCTCGCAAGACGACAATATATTTTAGAAACACCGAACTAGACAGTTGATTGATACGTAAAAACACCTCGAAAAACATATTTTTGCGGTCGCGATTTGGTTTGGATTTGCGAAATTGGAAAATATTGAATTTTATAATTTTTTAAGAAAAAATACTATTTTCACATATTTGATGTTCCCACCCCACTACATCTGTCATTTGTTGTAGTAAATACTTGATATTTTAGTATTACGATATTAAAACCCTTCACTTTCTAACGGGGCAAAAATAATATTTAAAGTTCATATAAATATCTGTTCTAAACGGCATATCTTTCAAGATACAGAGTGTGTTGAATTTCGAAAAAAAAAAATTAGGTTCGGTCTAAAAACCTCGAATGCTTCACGAAATTTTTCTAAAGGTATGATTTTTATAATATTTAGCTTAAAATTTTTCTAGCGACGCAAGTAGATTAGATTAGATTAGATTGGAAGGGAGGAGTTGGCAGCTTGGCCTTGGTCACCGCGACCCCTGTGGATCTAATGTGGCGATCTAATTTTATTTAGAGTTCCTTATCCAGATTTATCCTTTGTACCAGACTCCATAGCCTTGACAGGGGCTCCTTAGTATAGCTATCTGCCCTTGGTTTTTTCTCGGAATCTCAGTCTGGCAAGGCCTTCGCAGTGGCTCAGCACATATACTAAAGTTTCCTCTTCCGCTTGACAGAATCTGCATGTTGCATCCTCTACCAGGCCCATTAGACTCATATACCTATTGAGCCTACAGTGTCCAGTTAGAAGATCCACTATTATCCTAATGGTCTTTTTGTTTTGGCATAGTAGATCTTCGGTGAATTTGGCCGATCGTTCTTTAAAGAACTTTTTAACCTGTCGCTGGAAACTCTTCCACCATTCGAGAGATTGGCCTTGTACTCATTTATTAATGGATAATCATATGGGTGCTTAGTAGCACCACAAAAGGTTTCGGCCACTTAATAGCCCTAGTGCTCCCAGCTGCAGAGTCTTGGTCCACCATACCACCCTAGTGTATAACCATAGGGTCATTTTGGGGTTTAACCCCCCAGTTTTTTCTACATATCTGCCTGCACCTTCCCAGGGTGATCGTTGTTATTTGTGTAACTTTTTGGATGTGGGTATTCCGTGTCAGTTTCTGGTTAAAAATGACTCCTAGATATTTGGCCTCACTGGCGAATGGGATTTCCACTACATTGAGCCTTGGGGGTTTTAAACTTCCCAAGGATCTCTTTCGAATGAAGGTGGCGACTGTAGTTTTATGAGGATTTATGGAAAGTCCTTCCTCACTACACCATTAGTCGACAATGTTTATGGCTCTTTGCGAACGCTCTGATATGGTGTTTGAAAACCGCCCCTTAACTAATATCGCTAGATCGTCAGTGTATCCAGGGCAATAAAAACCTTCTGCGGAAATTTTTCTGAGTTCGTCAGCAAGGTAACGTACGTATGGATTCAATATCCATACGTTTCAACTCTTGTGAAAAAAATCATCAACCGCCTCAGAATCCTTCAAATTTGTTTTTTTTTTTTAGAATATTCAGTATAATTTACACAAAAATTGACTCCTGCTTTTCTGTTGTACGCTTTCTCGTAGGAGAGCCGTTTAGATAAAAATGTAAAAGAAATAAAACAAAAAAGCAAAAGTCGAGAGAACATGCATAACTTTTTGGGTAATTGAAATACCTACATAGTACCATTCTCACAAAAAAAAAACTAATGTAAGAAAAATGATAAGTTCTATAAATTTGTGTATTTGAAAAGTTATGAATAATTAAGAGTTACAATTTTCTTAATAGCACCATCAGAAACACCATGCGACATTATAAAAAACCAGCAATATTTTGTTCATTTCTAAGTTGATTATGATATTGTATGATTTAAGTTGTTATCCGAAGGTTAATTCACCGTTTATTAACTGTTCTCGTGACTCAGCCGTCTTCAACTTCAAATTCATATCACGAGTCTACCTCAAGAGTTCAGCTGACCCTCAATCACAAAAAATTCCTCTGTTGAGAAATTTGATACATCAGACAGATGTGGGAGTAGAACAACTACCACCACCTAGGGCTTGAGAAATGAAAGAATAAGAGCTAGGTGCTACGAATCAGCTGACGGAAGTATCTTAATTTCGACAATAAAAAGATGAAATAACATATTTTTTTATTAAAAATTGAAAAAAATGAGATAAAATTTCGATTTAGATCTTCTAAGGACTTACGAATACTGCCTAGCTAATTTTGTAGTACTTTTATTACATGTTT
This sequence comes from Rutpela maculata, assembly GCA_936432065.2. NCBI lineage: Eukaryota > Metazoa > Arthropoda > Insecta > Coleoptera > Cerambycidae > Rutpela > Rutpela maculata. The sequence goes on from OW386292.2 coordinate 6,678,166, forward strand.
GAGAAACCTTCGCAACAAGGTTACTACTAAATACCGTTGTCAGAAACTGATACAGCATGTACAAACACTCTGATGCCATTAATTTAAGAGTCTGTATAATTTTCTCACATGAAGATAATCGTCTGATGTTCATCGTGATCGGGTTTTTTCAAAAATATTTGCAGTGAATAATGATAGATGGACTGATCGACTTGATTAGGACTAGCTTCGTAAAGCGATTGGGGGCCGTACAGGCGCCTTTAGTCACATCCAGAGAGTGGAGAACATCGCTCTCCGGACAGCGGTGGACGCACCATGATTCGTACGCAACGCAGACATTTTCAGGGACTTGAAGTACCCAGTCACTGGAATCATCCGGCAGAGAATCAAGAAGATATACACCCTTGCCGAGGAGCATGGGAACCCGTTGAACAGGGAGGCTACTGACTACAATCCAGCCGACGCGCGACGCTCCGAGGCACAAGAGGCCGAAGATGCAGATCATGGATAACAGGTGAGTATGAGAACCATACCACCGCCGATGAAGACAACACATAGAATGAGACATGACGATCACTCAACCACCCACCCACTACCTTGCGGGTACCGGACAAGCACCGTCCAGTACCCGTAGTCACCAAGACCTCAAAGTTTTCCAAACAGGCTGATGACTACCCCCGGAGGTGACAAGCTGGCGAAGAAAGAACACTAAGAAAGAAGAGCGCCAGAAGAGAAAGGCCTTAGCTAGCAAGGTCTAACAGCCGGGACCAAGGAGATGGGCCGAAATCATCCACACCGCTCACATTTGTGAGTGGGGTTAATGCAAAGTAAGTTCGGCAGCCCCTCACGAGGCCGGTCTAGGTCTACAGCGATGTACTAGGGTAAAGGGCAATAATCCTGCCCGACCCTAGATATCCGAGACCGTCATCATTGCCAAAGAATTTTTGTCCGCCTTTAGTCACTCTGACCATACTTGTCAATGCAAACATCCATTGCAGATACTTTATAAGCATCTCTTGTGATTATTTGATATACTCCAGATAACTACCAAAGAAGGGACAGTCCATGTAAAAAGGATTTGCGTTAAAAATTGTTAATTTGATAATTACGTTTCATGAAATTGACAAAGAAAATTTGTAAATTTCATATTCAGAATCTACTTCAAATTTCACACAAATGGTAGAAACTAAACAATGTTAAAATGTATAAACTGTACAGAATCATTACTTCAAAAATTTTTCAAAAATTGTTCCTGTCACTTTTTTAAAACTAATTTGAAGTGTAATTTATTACAATTTGGACAAAATGTAACACACATTTTTCTCTCACCTGGCGTCACGTAAACATTTTTTAAACATAAGGAATAAACTCCTGTTCTTAATTCACTACAATGGATACCTCATAACGCTCCCCTTTACACGTTCCCATTCGGTCACGTAGATACATAATCTTTTCATTTACGGCAATTTTGGTCGGGAAACGACGCTATTGAAACTTGTGCAGTTGTTTCGTATTATCGGTAGCCGCTGCGCCCGACACAAAACCATTTAAACTTCTAACTGCATTCACAAGAGCGCTCACACGGCGCACTACATAATAAAAGTATGTTTAAACTCAATTTCACGGACGGCCGAATGACATTATGCAACTGTTATGGAGTCTATAACATTCGAAACACAATATACGGAGATGGTACAGTCATTAACTGAACTGGAGTGCATGTAATGTGATACAGTTGTGCAGTAAAGAGATATGCCAACGGAGCTTGTCTGATATGATGAGGTCACGGTCAGGGTGAAGAGCGCGATTATATGCCAGAAATGTCAGGTTGAACTATAATAGATTAGTAGATAATATTACCTGTTCGCAAAATCTGCGAAGTTCAACAAATAATGAGATGAAATATAGAAAGTTAAATAACTGTACTACCATAATATATTTTATATACGACTAACAAATAATATGGACATTAAATACGTGATTTTTTGGTGTATAATGCCATCAATTAATCCCACAGGGATTATGATGAGGGAATTCTGGTCATTATACCTCCTCGTGTACCAATCAGAGAATTATACATGAATCAGTCTATTTGTTCACATTAAAAATGCCATAGAGACCGGTAATTATGAAAAAAAAAAAAAAACAGACGCCTTAAACAATCAAAGTAAAAACGGGTGTTGTGGAATTGTGTTTGATTGTGTTAGTTTTGTGGTTGAAAGAGTGGAAAGTGATTCAGAAGATACTATCCCCTATACTCCACCTGAAATAACTGAAAGAGCAGAAGCAACAGCATCTAATTTACTACCACAGAAATCAAAAAAATTTTATGATAAAGTGTTCCAAAGTTTCATGGACCGGGCATTCAGAAAAAACTAACTCGCTTTCTGAAAATGTATTATTAACCTATTTTGCTGACTTAGCTGACAGATACAAATCTTCTTCACTATGGTCATTTTATTCCATGCTAAAAGCAGTTTTGAAACTAAAACACGACATAGATTTGGAAAAGTATGGAAAACTACGTTCTTTTCTGGAAAGAAAATCTGAGGGATATGAAGCGAAAAAGGCCAAAACTTTGACACCAGAGAAATTAATAAATTTATAAAGGAAGCACCTGACAGAGTTTATCTTTTAGATAAGGTAAGACTGCCAGATACTAAATGTCTCAAATCTTTGCTTTGATTGCAAAACTTGCAAGTATTGCAATGGATAGGGTTTTTTATTATAAAAATTGACGTAGGCTGTTTTGAATGTATTTAAAATTACACCACCGGTCACACCAAGCAGTAAATGCATCTAGCACATCTGTAATTTTACTATTTAAAGTTTCAATATTGGAATCTGACGCAGCTATGTTGCTATCGTCCGTAAACGTTACCGTGTCATTCTTTATGTAGTTAGACAGATCATTTACATATAACTTAAAAGCAAGGGCCCAAGCACCGACCCCTGCGTACCCCAGAAGTTACATAGTATCCATTTGAGAAGTGGGTACCAATCCTAACAAATATTTTACAATTTAATAGATAAGAGTGAACAGCTTCAATATTATATAATAAATATCCAAGGTATCAAATACCTTGGATAGATCAAATTGCAAGACTACCATATATTTGTCTTTATCAATGTTAGTATAAATCATGTTAAGTAAGAAGACACTGGCAAACTCAACAGATTTACCTTCTCTTATGGACACTTTCGTTATATATTTTACCGTTACTTAGTTGGTAATATCCCCAGCTAGGTTGATTCTTCGTCATAGGAGGAAGGACAGATTAGGTTATGCACAAAATTATTGCAAATTATTACCCCACGGGTCTACTAAACAAGATGGGCCATTGAAAATGATAGACAGAATTTCCGGTAGTCAAAATCATTTTTTTAAAAGACATTCGAAATTATTTTAATATAATGTCATATAGTCTACAAACAAACCAGCAAGAATATTTATTAACTCAATCTACAACATAAAATCCCCAATATACTAGAGTTATAACCACTAAGAACAGATTAACTAAATGATGAAACAGCACATAGTGAATGCAAGCACCTGTTTATTTATAGAAGTTTTCATATAATTGTTCAATGATCTATAGGATACTTTGCAACTTTTTGAAAACAAATTAATATTTTAGATATAATTACTATACTTGTAATTTTCATTTCCTGATGATGCCATCTCGATTGGCGAAAGGTTCGACAGTATACTATGCAGTAAGGGTTAAGTGTTAGAACCATAAATGTAAGCTTTACTTCGCCCTTAATAAAGACACATTATTATTATTATTTTTGGTTGTACAGAAACTTATCAACATGAAACTCTTCTCACGTGTTCATTTATTTATTTTTATTCATTTATTCATATTTATTTATATTATTTATTTATTTATTTGCGAGTTTTCAAGCATCTTTTAAATTTTTATTCCTTTTCTCAACATTTTCCCGCAAAAAAGAGTTGACTCTCGTATCCTACGGAAAAAAATACTACGAGAAACCACTTGAATCTCGCATAATAAGCTATGGATCTTAAAAAGTTTAAATTTTGAATATTACATACTCGAATTAATAAATTTTTGGACATTCTCTAAATTTTTCCGCATTTTCCTGACATTCTTCGGCAAGGGTGAGTAGAATCATATTCTACGAGAAAAATACTAAAAGAAACCATAATCTCAAGTAAAACATAATGGATCTTAAAGTTTAACTTGTGAATATCTCAAACAGGACTTTGTAGGTTCTCAAGTATTTTCTTAACTTTTCCATATTTTCCCGCCGTTTTTCCATAAAACCGAATACATCATCGCATTTTACGGGAAGAGTGCTATCAAAAACCGTGTTCATTTTCCGTTGTTCAGCTTAGACCAAAGTTAGCCACTTTTTAACATCTTCCTTTCAATCCAATCGTCGTTTTTGTTCTTAAGGTAACGTGACAGATGGAAGCACAGACGGATATTTTGAGTCAAATGCTTCAAAAGTTTCTCCACCTCGTACATTCTCAGTGCTAGTGAGGCCGCGCTTCTGTAGGACATGAACTACAAAAAATGAATCATCTCTTTCCAAAATTACCCCAAACTGAGAAGTAAAAGAACGACTATTTCCCGGCGCAAATAAGCCACTTTACAATTTTTGCTCAACGACGAAGAAACGAAGCACGAAATAAAACTACGACAATGGCGTATCGATTGGTACGATTATATTCCTACATTGGGTAAACATCCGACGGCCCCGTGATCAGTGACGTGTTGCAAAAGAATATTCCTTCCCCGTTGAATTACGAGCGACCGGTGCGGTGCGGTGATACAATACAAGCCTCGAAATATTATAATTGTTTAGCGTGGAATTGATTTTATGAAAGCCGCCCGACAAAAAGAGGGAAACGTGCGACTAAAATATTAATGAATAATTTAAGAGGAACTCGGAATACGCATAGAGCGGAATTTCCATTAGAATTTTCATTATTTACTGTCGCATTAACCCTATTAATAGTGGGGGGCGGGAATGGCGACTGGCATTTGTTCGGTCATTCGTAGGGCCATGGAAACCGATTAATAAGGCTCGCCAGTGCCCTAGGGAACATTATGTAGTTGCGATTATTTCACTCATTAACCAATGAGAGCCCGTCTTTTCACTCAAAATATTGCACTAGTCAAACGTCATTATTAGTGGTAATCCAACTTAGATCAAATTTTTTGACATATATGTCATGTTTTGTTTCGTGAAATGTTTCCGCAAATAGGTTCACTCTTGCTTTTAAATTTTATCTAGACATTTTTCTCTAGTTTATTGCTTATTGTTAACGTACCTTGTAAATTGTAATATTGTATTATGTAGTAGTAAATATAAACATAAACACACCATATATATAGTAAACACCTTCAGTTCCAAAGCGAATCCTGTCTGAAATAATAGGCTATAACTCTTGCATATCTGTAAATATTTCAATTTTTCTATTTTTCAATTACATACAAGATTGTACTTAATATATTTCATACAGGAACAAGTCAAGCACAGCTTTTAATAGCTCAGTAACGTAGTTACAAAATAATTATCACTGGCAGCATCTAAAATTAAATAGAAATGCCTATGAGGTAAGCGAATCATTTATTACAAATATACAAGAAAGCACATTCGCTCTGGAAACAAACTAAAAATGTACTTACATACGATAATATAGCCCCACAAAAAAAAAATTTTGGAACTGCTATCGAGACAACTGTATCCCTATGTAATTTTTGGCGCTGAATCCGAATCCGAGGTCAAGAAAATCGTACACCCCCAAAATCCATCCCTAGCGCTAAAAAAACACTCCCTAAACAGGGTAAAAATGACTTAACGCTCCACGAACAGTCTTGAATCTCAATAAATCGAATTAAATATAAACATTCAAGTATATAACGCATAAATACAGAGATAACACTACTTTCCATTGAAAATCACCCCCATGGGTGGGTGAAAACTACCCTCACACAACAGGAAATTTAAGACTACCCCCATAGAGTGGCGGAACCACCCCTAAATTTAAATTACAGTTGCTTAGATGACTCCTAAAAAGAATTCTCTATTACCTATTTATATGACCTCTAAAAAGGATCATTTAAAAATAGAGAAAAAACATCTATATAATAAAGAAAGAATAAACTTAATTGAATTAAGACTACTGGTAAATTTTCGCTACTTCATAATATGGGTGCTTTTCAAGTACGTTGTCAAAGATTCTTCTTAAATAAGAAAATGCAGATGTTTTGAGCTTTTCTAAAAGATACTGCAACTTTTTTTGAATTTCTTCTTATGTGAGGAGTAATTTTCACCCTCTCATGGGGATGTCACTGAATGACTTTGGTGCAATGCAAGTATTCACCTCCAAACTGCAGTGCTGCATATCTTTAGCCAATTTCAGCATCGATTAAAATAGAAATCACGATGACAAAATTTTTTCACCGATTTTCCTTACAATTTTGATCTAGGGGTGGTTTCCGCCACTCTATGGGGGTAGATTTTGAGCATCGCATCGGAACTAATGCAGTTACTCACTCTTTTCAAAAAAACTGGGCATCGTAAGCTTTTTTTGCAATCACTGCATTTTTTGAGTTTCCTGTTGTATGAGGGGTAGTTTTCACCCACTCATGGGGGTAATTTTCAATGGACAGTAGTGTTAACGCGGTATATACTTGAATGTTTATATTTAATTCGATTTATTGAGATTTAAGACTATTCGTGGAGCGTTAAGTCATTTTTACCCTGTTTAGGAAGTATTTTTTAGCGCAGGGGTTGATTTTTGGGGTGTACGATTTTTTTTGACCTCGGATTCGGATTCAGCGTCGATAATTACATAGGGATACAGTTGTCTCGATAGCAGTTCCAATTTTTTTTTTTTGTGGGGGTATGCAATCTATCAAAAAGTAACTCGTTGAATCAAAGCTGTGCACTAAACATTATGGTGCGGGAGCTAAGTGGCTTTTTTGGACACTCATCGTTACAAGCATTTTCTATGCGCTGATTAATTCTATCGAACTTAAATAACGACAAAATAGACTTCTGGCATATGTCAGTCCGTCGAGTTGGCCATGGTTCAAGATATAAAAATCAGTGAAATTATATCATCGTTACAAAGCCAATTTTTTGTGTGTGTGTACACATTTTATGTTTAGAATGAATAGAATAAGATCGCCAGAAAGAGTGGGCCATCAGGGGCGCAACCAGAAAAGTCAAAGAGGTAAAAAAACGGAGTTATATAACATCATCGTTACAAACTTTTTAAGGTTGAGCATGTTTATTTAAATGTTTTGAACACAGAAAAAAATTCCCAGAAAGAAAGTTCCGTCAGTAAGGCTAGCCAGAAAGAAAATGTTTAGGATTTTTGAAGAAAATTGGATTTTTTTCGCATATTTCATCTCAGAACTCTAAACTCATCGTTACAAGTTCTGGCTCCTTTTTAAAACGTAAATATAAGCTCCTTCAACAATAGAATAGCCTCTCCGTAAAGTTCTTAGTGTCAACAAAAGTACCATAGGCTCTTAAATATACAGGAATTTAACACTTTCGGTTAACTTGACTCCGTACCGTGCCTCAGATGTATTGTATCATTATTACCTTTCTGGCTGCGCCTCCTGACGGCCCACACTTTCTGGCGATCTTATTTTATTCATTATAAACATAAAATGTGTACACACAAAAAAAATGAGCCTTGTAACGATGACATGATTTCACTGATTTTTAAACAGTGTTCGTGACGCTCCTGGCAGGAGGTGCCTCGCCAGAAGTCGATTTTATGAGTCCTTATCATCCATTAAACCATAAAAATATCTCAAAGTTCATAAAACGATGAGCTGCCGAAAAAGCCACCTAGCTCCCGCTCTATTATAATTTGTTATATTTAAAGTTCTCTCACCGTCACTAGATAATGTTTAAAATATAGCGAATTCTGCGTAGTTTCTATTGAGTTTGTTTAAAATTTATTGTTTTGACAATATGAGTCGGTTTGGAAATACTTCTTTATATCATATTATTGAAGAAATTGAAAATAAAGGTAAGTAAACTCTAAAAAGTGACAAGAAAACGTCTGAAGGCAATTAATTACAAAACATAATATTGAAGATGTACTTAATGAATTATTTATTCGTGAAATATTCTCCCCAAATACCACCCGTGCTTTTAAATTTTCTCTAAAAATTTTTGCTCAAGCTAAGTTGCCAAAAGGTAATATAACTCGTGTAAACTGGCAGTTTATTACCAAAGATTAAATCCCTCCTGCTAAAGCGCTCGGGATTTAATCAGATAATAAACTGGCAATTTACACTTTTTATATTACCAGGCAAAAACGCTTTCGAAAAAATGTTCGATAAAATTCTAAGCACTAGTGATATTACATATAATAAAACAGTGTATCTGAGCAGAAAAAAGTCCTGCTCTAATAATGACCACAACATCGAAGAACGGCTCTGAGCTGCTATACCAACAATACTGGTAGTGTAAAAACTACATTCCATTTACCCCCACTCTAAAAATCAAATTCAATTTTTGTCATTGTCTCCTGTACATTTTTTAAACTTATATTACCAAAGCTAGTCTTGAATTGCTCAATTTTTCGGCCAACTAATTATTGAAGTAAGCTGGCCTTTGAGGGACTCGGCCGTCTATATATTCGCATGAGAAAAAAATTAACAAGCCCTATTAAAACGTGAATAATTTTCACAGCTACCGTCAGCGTCGTTCTATTAAAACGTAATAAAGTGTCACTTTCATTTTGTCACCCGGTTTTATGAAGTCACGGATGTTTTGCCTTTGATGCGTGTGCCATCATAAAAACTGTTTCATGTCGGCGAAATTTCATTTCACAGGTTTAATGCGCCCGACGAAAAACTATTTCCATTTTCGACGAGGTAATGAAATTAGTAAAATATACGCTAACAGAGCCAGTTCGTGTTTAATTTCTGGTACGTGATTAAAGAGACATCATTTACATATTTGTGTCAATATGGTGTTTTTGTGCGCCAGTGGCGGCACAGAAATTATGTGCATTTGCAAATTATACTGAGAGAAATCGTTCTGGCAAATTTTGCACAACGTTGTGGAACAAAAGGTTTTCTTGTATTTTTCTAAACAGTTGTAAGATTTCAAAGAAACGCTATATACGGAAATATACAATCAGAATCTATTTAAAAATTTCACACTTTTACAAATTAACTTAATCTCTTCAGACATTTGTCCCACAAACGAAGTAAAATTACTGAATTTTTATGCAATCGTAATCCCAATTTGCAAAGAATTCAATCTGTGATTTCTAAAATTGCACAAAACTTTTAAATAAGTCTAATGCAAGATCATTACTCCAAAAATATATTATCTACTTGCACAAGTTATTTTTGCCACTTTTTAAAGATCGATTTGGAGCGTAATTTCTTTACAACTACAAATGTTACACATTTTTTTTGTCTAACATCAAAGTCTCGATAAAAGTAAAAGAAAGCACTCACCTGTATAATTCTGAGTATGAGCGTTGTGTTTTGAAAGTCGTACTCCAACGAGAAGTGTATCTGCCCAACATTTTCTGACGGTTCCGAATTGTCAATGTACATATCCACCAGAGATATTGAGCGGTTTTGCAGGAAAGCCATCTGGAAAAAAAGATACCAAGCCAGAGGTAATTACAAAAACAACAGTAAGGTTGAAACAGTTTGAGGCGCGACACGCTGTTTAGAGCAACTATAACGACATTTACAAGGTTAATTCTGAAATGAAATAGAGTCTAGGATTTGCAAACACCTGGAATTACTTTTTAATCACAATGTTAGACTTGTATAGTCAGACAAATGAAAATGAGTAATATGTCAGGAGAGTATGTATACCTAAGGTTTTAAATTATAAACTAATATAAAATACTGACGGACTAATATCTGGTCAATGAGGTGGCCCTGTTTAGCGAATATTTGGTCCTTGTGGAACAGGATAAAACATAAACACTGACGAATGGATGCCGTTAGACTGCCTTAACGCTTACTAGCTCACCAGGTATATTGATTTAAGACTTTCTCTGTTAATATTGACAATTTATTTCTTAAGAATGATCAATGAATCGTTGTCGTATGAGACCCATATAGGTTTTAATTAAAGTAAAGATTAAAATTACACAGACATCATTATCAGAAATTAAAACAGGCAATTATTACACACTGTAATCAAATTAATTAAGAGTAATTACCTTTATATTTTTCACTTCAGTCAGAAAACTTGTTATTAAAAGACAAAGCAGAAAAAACAGCCCTACACGAAACGCTTTGCTTCACTGATTATGAGAAAATCAACTGGGGACTCTCCCTCCACGCTAAGTAATTAAATACTAATTTGCGATTAGAAGGTAATTTAATTAATTTACAGGGAATGCCAATTTTAAACTCGTTTCTGCCTCGAACGGACTGAAAAAGAAAATTAAAACAACGAATGTCCTAATCAGGAGAGATATAAAAACATTCAGCTTCTTTAAATAAGTATCCTTGAACTTGTAGCCCGTCTCAATATGAGAATGCTAATTTTATGGGCGATTAAAGAGGGGAGGTTTTTATAAGGATTTATCAGCTTATTTTTATTAAAAGGAAAAACGTTTAATAAAATAATTTAGGAGTGAACTGCGAGATAAAACAAAAAAGACCAATCAAGGCGCAAACAGCTATAAAATTAATTTTGAGCTTTACAAAATTCGAAGATAATAGTATCGAGATTTATTTATATTTATCCAACAAAACAGGAAGCTTAAGAGACTGCAAAGAATCCTATTGCGATGGGCGAAGTTTTAATTTCATTGATTCATTCATCAGACGTTTGTTCGCATTCGTTGCAGAACTGTCCGCCATTTTGGATCCCAAAGCAGATGTAGCGATTAAATTTTATTTTAAGCTTTAGAAAAGTCGAAGATAATTGGTAGGTATCAATATTTACTTATATTTATCTAGAACAGGAATCTTAAGAGACTGGAAAGAATCTTATTGCAATGAGCGAAGTTTTCATTTCATCGATCCATTCATTAGACCACTTGTTCGCACACTTAACAGGTCTACCCGCCATTTTGGAGCACATACTAAATGCGTTGGGTTCCAAAATGGTGGAAGCAAAGTTAAAAATGCCCTATATCCTACCAGATATTTGGCAATTTTGTTACAAATTCCTAAACTTAACTTCAAACAACTTGATTAAGAGTTCCACAAGGATACTATACAGGCCCACTTCTCTCTCTTTTTTCCATCAGTGACTTAAATTGATTGATACGCAACTTTCCTTCGCTAGATTTGAAAATATTTATATCTCTCGAAAAGTTATTGGTTTCTGATGAGTTAATTTAGTAACTGGCTTCTTCAATTCAAGTAAAAGAGTGATCTTTGACTTATTAGTAATGCCTTACATGATAATTGAGATAGAATGCGTCTCTGGATATTTTTATTTGTTGTGAGCCATTAACATGAATACATATAAATGATACTTAATATTCGATGCTTCTAATTTCTTAGTATTTTTTGCTGCTATTTCGATTAATTATATAATAAACAAACAAGTAAGAATTCAACAACATTTAGCAATGTTATAGTTGCAAGCGACTCCCTGGAAATCAACGTTTCAAAAAGGGAAACGTTAAATTACATACAGTTTAATATCAAAAATGTTGTTCCTAAGTTTGACAGATAATACATCGTATTAAATCAAGACGTACACATTAAACACTGACACGACACAAAACAGTGACAACATCAACTTGGTCCGTACATGACCCAACAGTTAACATATACAGGCACATTTTCCAACAGTTATTGTTATATACAGGTAGGTACCTAAATTACATAGTTTCGACCGCGCCCATCTTCAATATAATTTGACTGCTTTTAAATATGTATTTGAAATTGTGTTTCAATTTGCACTTTTAGATACTGTTCATCGGTAAAATTTACGTCAGCTCGACGTGAAATTAAAAACTATCTAACACACCAGTGTATGCTATTTGCGTAACATGTATGTCGAAGTTTTAATGAAGCAATCAAATTATGCATAAAGATGCAGCGAGCTCCTACTAATTTTTACACATTTATGTGGTTCAGGTAACATCCAATAATGCTCAGACCAACCAGTCTATGATACAGTCTCAAGGCAATACGGTACGACACCACTTTACGAACAAGGAGATACGATACAAACACTTAGGTACATATAATAGATATAGATAACAACGATCGAGCAATTTTATCCTTACAATGAGATGTGTGGCGGCTTCGAAAAGTCTTTAATGGGAATTAGTGGCTTACGTACCCCCTATGCTCACGTGTGAGTGTGGTTAGCGTTGTCTCTAACCCAACACTAGAGTAATGAACATCTCAGTTGTGAACGCGAAACTCTTATGATGTATAGTCGCAACACAATCTGTTATTAAATATGTCTCATAAATATTAACACAAAATTTGTATATTGAAAACTTTTATTTATGTAATAAAAAAAAATGAATTTATAGGGTTAAATATACAGACTATTTCATAACACCCTGTGTATAGCTGGTTGCCTAAACCAAATCAATGCGAATTGTTATATCTTTTGTGATTTTCCAGCTAGAGACTTCATATATAATTAAAAAACTATATTAAATAAAAGTGGAAATCAACAGAGCACTAGTTGCAGAAGTAAAGCATCGGTAAATAAATTGATTAAATTAATTAGGCACTTTATATACTTCTTTTAATACCTCGCAAATGATGTGCTGGTACTTTTGGCACTTTATCTTAAATTTCATAATTGGAGTAGTGTCTTTTCATGTGCTCTAAAAAAATGTTTTAAGACACTATAACTTCTTAAGGAAGCACCTCTGAACTGTTTGATTTAGTAGGCCCCATTTAACCTCAGGAAACTATGGTTAAGCTGGGCCCCTTTATTTTCCGGATACCCTGTATATATTATTTCCAATTAAATTAGTTTTTAAATCCTTTATATCCATCGCGTTTTTTGTTAAATATCCTGCCGCAACAAAACAGATTTTTCTAGAGTGAAAGAATAATACGCATTTTTAAAATATAATGTTCGCTATTGCTAATATTACACAGCCCCACAAAAAAAAAGGGTCGTGGTCTGGATGACTGACCATGGTAGACACGGTGGAGGGTGATCACAGCCAAAGAACCAACCCCCTACATGGGTTAGAGGAAGATGTGGGAGAGCAAATTTTTCTTGTTCTTACTGCACAATGGTCGCAATGCACTATGTAGAACAGCCCTCAACTGCTTTGCCCGTACCCGTCTAAGAGGTGGAACTCACCCCCAAATTCACAGGAAGCATTCGAAATACATTTAACATCGGAAAGATGCACTCTGAAGTTTTTCAATCTGAGAGAAAAGAAATCTGCCAACGGTATTGAGTTGGCACAGCAAGACCAACCCTTAAAGCAGGTAAAGAACATCCCTCGATGAGTGGGAAACAGGAAGGCCCAGAAGGATGTAGGAAGTTTAATTTTTTCCAGTGCAGAATTTATCGAGCTCTCATACACCTTCTGTTGTCCCTTCTTCAACCCTCCAGAGTGCATCTTTCCGGTCTTAAGGGATATTTTTGGCTGTACACAAAAATGTAAGGGGTATACGAATTTTTTGGACCCCAGATTCGGATTCAGCGTCGAAAAATACATAGGATTACCATGATCAGTCATCCAGATCACGACCTTTTCTTTTTGTGTGTTATTCATTTAACGCTAAATATTACAATCGATGTAAAGTGGTTATCTTCGCCTAATATGAGGTCCAACGAAGACATTAGCCGTCCGGCATACTCGTCTCACGACAAAATCAGGGTAAGTTTATGTCACAGGATTTTTTAAAATCATTACAGTCCAAACTTTTTCAAAATTAATTGTTAATTTTGAGAGCTTCATTACTGAGGTTGATTCCCATACTTTAGTATCGAACCACGACCTTCGCTCCCAATAATTCAGAGCTGCCGGTTGTAAAACTGTGAGCACCTTTTTGTGGGTATAGTCGAAGCAATGGATCTTTGAACCGACGTCATCATCCTATTTTACCTGAACTAATTTTTAAAGGATGATTGCAAACCCTTCCACAAAGCGTCTATAATAAGTGCAGAGGCCAAGGAAGCTTCGTACTTCATGAACGTTAGATGGTCTTGGCCAATCTCGTACGGCAGAAATTTTGTCGGGGTCTGTTTGTATTCTATCCGAAGACACAACGTGACCAAGAAATTTGACTACATTCTGGAATAGCAGGCACTTCTTCGGGTTCAACTTCAGATGGGCATTGCTGACTCGCCCAAATACTTCTTGAAGATTTTTCAAATGTTCTGTAAAGTCCTGTTCCATAACAAGCACGTCGTCAAGATAAACCAGGCACGTCCTCCAGGTTAGCCCTCGCAGTACGAATTCCATCAATCTTTCAAAGGTAGCTGGCGCATTGCAAGTCCAAAAGGCATCACTGTAAATTGATAAAGACCACTGCCTGCTGAAAACGCTGTCTTTTCCTTATCATCAGGATGAAGCCCCACTTGCCAGTATCCACTCCCAAGGTCTAACGTAGAAAACCATCGTGAGCCTGCCAACGTGCTTAACGTGTCGTCAATTCGTGGCAATGGGTAACTGTCTTTCTTCGTGACATCGTTTAATTTTCGATAATCGACACAAAATCTTAATGTTCCGTCCTTCTTAGCAACCAAAACTACTGGGGATGACCAGGGACTCGTTGACTCTTCAATGACTCCATCTTGTAGTATCTTGTCTATCATTGCCGAGGCATCTTCTTGTTTCGCTAATGGAAGCCCCCTAGGTGGTTGTCGAATAGCGGTTGAGTCGCCAGTATTTATCCGATGCTGGACTATGTCTGTTTTTGTAAGGGCCTCTGTATTCTTGGCAAATACTGAACTTTCCTTTTCCAGGAACTTGATTGCCTCCCTTCGTTCATCCTCAGATAAATGCTCCAACTGGGTACTCAGCAAGGTCAAAACTTAATGGTCTATTTTCGTAGTTGAACTTCCCTGTGTTTGTTCCTCGCACCTTGCTACCCATGTGACCGGTTCACAGGAACCAATCGGTTTGCCTTCCTTGATAGTTACTGAGTGGGAATTTAAATTAACAACTCTAATTGGGATTTTGTCTTTAGTCCGGGTTAAAGTTCTCCGGGTTAAAGTTCTCGGCACAATAATATTGGGTAGGGACTTAATCGATTCGTCATCGTCATTTCGTACCATAGGCGTAGCGAATTTGTCATTAAAATAATAACTAATAATTTTATTAATAATGATTAATAATAAATTGGACTAGACAGACATAAAGAATCAGATTGGCATTAGCAGTAGACTCAATTAGAATAAAAAAAACAGATTTCTAGCTTGAGAATTCAGGTATAATGAATTAATTGCGTTACGAAGAACAAACAATACGTGCACCATAAATCTAACGCGCAGGACGGGCTTGCGTAGATCGTAGACTGTGGAAGACTTACATCCTTATATTCATTGCAGGAAGTTTGATTGTAAGGAAAGACGCTAATATACAAACGATAGCATTTGATTGCTATCTGCATTAGTGACGTCAGTTCAAAGATTCATTGCTCCGACTATACCTGTTTTTTTAAGATTGTGCCGCTACTATACATGTTTAAAGAAGAAAACTTGTATTTTACCCAACAATAAAAATTAAAAACCACACAGAGCCATTTTAATAGCAAAACAATCATTTTTTCAAATTTACTGTTTAGTAACAGATTAGTAATAATCTGTGGCTTAGTGTTAAAGACTTTTCGATGGCACACGGGGTCTTACAAGCTAATAGTAGTAAGAAACAGATCATGCTTACATCCTGGCTTACCGATGGATGGTCCCCCTTGACATTCTGTAGGGCCTTGTTGGCGGGAGCAGTCGGAGTGCGAGCTTCCGAGGGGATCGCTCCTTGACTGCTTCCTGCGGGGGATTTTGCCTGGGGACTCCCAGTTGTCCTGAAATAAACGTGTACCGTTTTATTTGTTTGTTTGCCTTGCGGCTGCCGCCACTTGAGGAGCGGTAATGGAGCAAACAGATGTACATTTGAATCTTTTGGAATCTGGCTTATATATATGGGCGTGCTTAACTTTGCCGGAAGTGGGTTTGTATTATGGGGATGTGATTTATTAGGATTTCGGTGGGTTCGTTTCGTAACGTTCGCTTACGTTAGATTTTACTCTTTATAATATAGCCACGCGCAAAAAAGTATATTTTACTAGAAATCAGACCATCATACCTCACGTATTTTTCAGTGCTGAATTCGAATCCTCATACTTACAATTGTTAAGTTTATAAGTTTATCTCGTATGCTTATTAATAATTAATAATTTAAACAAATAATGATGGTAATAATTTTTTAGTAAAACTAAATAAAAGTAATTATTGGAACAGAAAAGAAATAAAATTTTGAGAAAAACAGGTTCTACCCAATTTTTTATATAAATTGTTAGCTTTTAAGTTATAACGACTTGAAAATTGCGATTTTAGCTCGAGAAATCAGATATTTCAAACGGTTATATCAAATAATTCGAAAAATATCACATCTAGAGAAAAAATGTTTTGAGCCTAAAAGGAAGCATATAAACTAGGAAAAAATTTGCATTGTTTCAAATTTCCGTATGAGTAATAGTTTCAGAGATATATAAGTTTAATATTGACGTCTCAGCGTTTATGATATGAAGTATTTAGATTAAGGGTTAAATAACTCAGAAATTGCGGCATTTACGTCAAAAGTTTGCAAATCAAAATTAAAGGCTGTTAGTTAACCTTTCAAATAATTTATTTGTTTCTGTAGTATAAAAAACAACGAAGTTACGACTGAAACAATAGGCGTGTTCACATTTTCTAAATAAACAGCTCACCATTATAATACTCTAATTAGTAATAATCCAGTCAAATAGGGACAATTAGAGGGAAAACTGATAAAGTTTTAAAACTTGGCAAAGATGTTCATTCAAGTTTACTGTTAAATATAATAAAAGTCCTGAACTCAATATGCTGCGCTCGAGCCACCATCTTGAAAAGATGGCGGTCTGATTCAGTTTTTTGTTTATATCTCTCTAACCATTAGCGATATCGAAATTATGTTTATATAAAAAATGAAGCTTATAAAATTCTCTACAAAAAATGTTATATGCATTTTTTTCGTATCTGTTATTATACTCTTTGGAAATACGAGGGCAAAGTATATTGCATTTCATAGACACATTTCAAAAATTGTAAATATCGCCCGCTGAGAAAATAATTATGATATCACTGTGTTAGTCATAGAATTAGCAACAACTTTCAAAATGTCCGCCATGGGTCCGTCTTTCTGTCAGTCTATTCGTCTGTCCGTCTGCCCTTCCGTCCCTCACGTGTCTTTTAGGCTAAATAACTTAAGAGAGAAAAGTCCGATTTTATTGAAATTTGGAGAATATATTAATGTTATCTATAGGAAGAACCTAGCGTTTAAATAAAAATCGATTAGTAAATATAAAAGTTATGAAATATTTAAGATAAAAATGCACGTGAAAACGATGATCATATAGTTCGTGACTTGTGTAATAACTGTGTATAACTCTAGGAAAATAAATATACATGTACAAACTTTCAATATACAGGGTAGCATAATAGTATGGGAACAGCAGGATAACTTGAAAAATACTAATCCTACGAAAAAACTTGACCGTGACCATGACCTTGAAGGTCTATAGAAGGTCAAGTCGACTTTTTTCAATGGAACCCCCTACTTTTAACCACGGAAATGAAACGAGTGGAAAATTTTACGTTCGGATATGACCTTCGGCACTTACCAAATTGACCCCTAAAGGTCATCTAAACAACAGGATAACTAAAAAATACGAATTCTAGAAAAAAACTTAAAATACAAAAGTTATAGGAAATTTCCCTGGCTATCTGACGGTGACCTTGGATTTGACCTTGAAAGTCATTTGAAGGTCAAGTCGATTTTTTTAATGGAGCCCCCTACTTTTAACCCCGGAAATGAAACGGGCGGAAAATTGTGCGTTCGGCTATGACCTTCGGTACTTACAAAACTGATCCCTAAGGGTCATTTGCTTTACTCTTGAACTTCAATTTTGTAAGTGCCGAAGGACATATCCGAACGTAAAATTTCCAGCTCGTTTCATTTCCGGGGTATAAAGTAGGGCGCCCCATTTGAAAAAATCAACTTGACCTTCAAATGTCCTTGAAGGTCGTGGTTAAGATCAAATCCAAGGTTACTGTCAGATAGCCAGGGAAATTTTCTACAACTTTTGTATTGAAAGTTTTTTCTAGGATTCGTATTTTTCAAGTTATCCTGCTGTTCAGATGACCTTTAGAGGCCAATTTTGTAAGTGTCGAAGGTCATATCCGAACGTAAAATTCCGCTTGTTTCATTTCCGGAGTTAAAAGTAGTAAAAAAAACGACTTGACCTTCAAATTGACTTGAAGGCCATGATCAAGGTCAAATCCAAGGTCACCGTCAGATAGCCAGGGAAATTTCCTACAACTTTTGTATTTAAAGTTTTTTTTCAAGTTATCCTGCTGTTCCCATACTTTTATGCTACCCTGTATAATAAGTGCTTTGTAATTTTTTCAGCAGCAAAGAAAAGGAGCAGCAAAAAAATGAGCAAAAATGCAAGAGCGAGCGTCCCTCGCGTACCTGCTCCGACTCTGCTATCGGTGGCGCTACACGCATCTCACGTGCGTGTTACTGGTTTGCTTGTGAGCATGTAAGCAAGTGCAAACATTCTTTTTGTTTTTTTGCATTCCCTAAATACTGGTTGAAAATAAAAGAATAATTTGGTTAGCTAACTGATATAGGTTTCCATGAATTTTATTCTTTGGAAAAGGATCAAAACGTTTAGTCCAGTCAATGAAAGAGTTGTAGAGAACATTTTGGAGGGGAGAATTTTTCTCTTCAGGAATGTGTTGTGGGTAGTCAGGAGGTAAACATACTAAAAGTCCCCGCCCCTAGCCCCGCCGCTTCAGTAGGAGAGGGGGGTGGAAAGGTTCCTTTTTTCGATTCTTCGCTTATAACTCGGAAACGATGCGTCGTACGAAAAAAGGTAATCTATGCAAAATTAAACGTAATTAAATTTCCCACAAGAACGTTTATATTCATTTTCTTCCTATGTGTTATATTTTACGAGATATTCGCCAGCGAAAATTGATAATTAATAAAAATAAATCAATTGTGTACCTTGAATATTTCTATCAAAGCGGTTTACCGTGGCCTGCTAATAAATCACAGTCACAAAACAATCTTTATTTTACAATACTCGACGTATTTACTAACGTAATATTTTGTCGAAGTCTGGACATTTCCTTAAATATACATTGTGACTCACTTATAACTTTTTCATTTTGTTTCCGATTTGAATCAAATTTTACTCAAGTATAGAACAAATTAGGATCTACTTATGACCAGAAAATCATTCACCTGCTATAAAGGCAAAACTACCTGCGATACCAAAATATGAGGAAAAAGATTAAAAATCATATTGATTTTTAATCTTACGAACGATGAATTTTACGTAGCCATCACAAATTGCGAAAGCTGAGGACCCCCTTTGCCAGATGAGCTTATGTATGAAATATCCCCCATCAATAATCAAATCAAATTTTGGTGTATGTACGTTTGCGGCGCCGATTGGATGCATTTTTTAGAATTTCTAACATTCCAAATGTTTTATTTTTTTCAGCATATTTTGGTACCGCAGGTGGCTTTGCCTTTATAGGAGGTGAATGATTTTCTGGTCATAAGTAGATCCTAATTTGTTCTATATCTAAGTAAAATTTGATTCAAATCGGAAAGAAAATGAAAAAGTTATAAGTGTATCTTCATTTTAAGTGAGTCACACTGTATATTTAAGGAAATGTCCAGACTTCGACAAAACATTACGTTAGTAAATACGTCGAGTGTTGTAAAATAAAGATTGTTTTGTGACTGTGATTTATTAGCAGACCACGGTAAACCGCTTTGATAGAAATATTCAAGGTACACAATTGATTTTTTTTTTATTAATTATCGATTTTCGCTGGCGAATATCTCGTAAAATATAACACAGGAAGAAAATGAATATAAACATTCTTGTGGGAAATTTAATTACGTTTAATTTTGCACAGATTACCTTTTCCCATACGACGCATCGTTTCCGAGTTATAAGCGAAGAATCGAAAAAAGGAACCTTTCCACCCCCCTCCCCCCTGAAGCGGCGGGGCTAGGGGCGGGGACTTTTCATATGTTTACCTCCTGACTACCCCAAACACATCCCTGAAGAGAAAAATTCTCCCCTCCAAAATGTTCTCTACAATCCCTTTTTGGGCATTCATTGATTGGACTAGTTAATAATTAAGTAACGAATATTCTAACGTCTGTCATAAAACAAAACTGATTTCATTCGAGATAACAGACACAAGCCGATGGCAAGATGGATTGTTTGCAGGGTCACAATTTAAATTTCACAAGTCGAGTTTCCACTTTAACCCGTCCTGCGTAGCACTGGATGGTCCCCATACCTCCGCGTTTTATCTTCGCCATTCCAATGAAGGAAATATTCATCGGCGGAAATGAATTTTCCCTCATTAAAATTCAGACCCCGTACGTTCCTCTTTACTTAGTAACCGAATTATCGGCAAGTTTTACCTGTTTATTTTTAAGCGGCAATAAATCCTCGAGAGACCAAACATTTAGCTACAACCCTGATTTATTTGATAACCCATAAAACCCCCTGAAAACGTAAAGATAAAGTGCTCATAGCCGCTCATATCTGCGAGGAGGTAAATTATAAGCCGCCGTGCGGGAATTTAGGGGATTCGGGCATAAATCCCGGTTCTATGCGATATGTTTCGATGAAGCACGAGTAAACGCACGTGTTCTGCTCTGCTGGTATAAAACTAAATTTAAGTGGGAAAAAATAGACGATAAATTTTCAAAATAGTTCTACAGTATTATAACCGTCGATAATATACTTATATAGTAGTTTCAAAGAAAAACTGTTAAAGTGCAGTGTGTTAAGTGCTGCATATTGTGAACGTTATAATATAGTCCTACCAAATCATTAAAATGACCAGAGGTGCTTCGAATAAAAATACAACGACCTCAACGGGAACGTCTCAGTCTATGTCAGAATCAACAACTACTGAAGATATGATAAATAAAGTTTGTGAAAAATTATTTGAAAAAATTGATCAAAGGCTCAGTAAAATGGAGGAAACCTTCAACGGATTTATAATACAGACAAATGCTATTTCCAACAAAGTGGAAGAATTAGAAAAACGAGTTGATTCAAATGAGCAATATTCTAGGCTAAACAACTTAAGAATTTATGGCGTTAAGGATTCCCAGAAAGATAATTCAGAGGATGAAGTTTTAAGTATTATTGCAAATAAGCTAGGCATTGTATTACCTAGAACATCCATTGATAGATGCCACAGAATTGGTAGTTTCGTTGCTCAAAAATCTCGTCCTATTCTTGTAAGGTTCGTTGCATTCCGAGATAGATGTGAGGTTTACAAAAACAAAAAAATGCTGAAGAAAACCGGATATGTTATACGAGAGGACTTTACAAAATCTCGATTAGAAATTCTAAAAAAAGCTGTCAATAAATTAGGCCCCAAGAATGTATGGACACTAAATGGAAATATTTACATTATACACGAAAATCAGAAAAAAATTGTAAAGTGTACTGATGATTTGCCGAAGTAAGTACTTTATCCATGTGGTAGACATATGTGTGCAAGTGCCGTCAACCATTCTTTCGATGATCTGTTTTTATTCAATCTAAAATTTTTTGTTAAATTTCTTTAATAGATATATTTTTATTTCCTATCTCTATAAAACATTCTATTATAACAATTACGATATAGTTAATTAAAAATGAATAATTTTAGTTTTATAATTTTAGCATATAGGTATTTAAAATTTGTATTTTTCCTACAATAAAAAGTTGATTTTACTTAATACACGCGGAGCAGTAACTGCTGTTTATTCTTTTTTGAATTTATTTCCTTTTTTTGAAGTTTACCACTTACTTTAAATAAAGTGAGAATATTTTTTGTTGCTATTTTTATATATATTGTAATATAGATTTATTTCTTGTTGCATATTATTGTAAAATTAGGATAAGCTAATAATGAGAGATTTAAAAGTTTGTTTTTTGAATGTAAGGTCTTTAACTCATAATTTTGCAGATTTTAAAGCTTTTGTGGAAAAAGAAAATTATGATATCATAGGAATTTCTGAAACTTGGTTATCAGGCAACATACCCAGTAATATAGTGCAAATTAATGGATATAACTTTTTAAGAAATGATAGAGACTCAAGGGGTGGAGGTGTAGGAGTTTATCTGAGGGCAGGTTTAAAGTATGAAATTTTAAATAATAAATCCCATGAGGCATTAGAGCAGCTATGGATAAAAGTTAATTTATTTAATAAAATATATATTATTGGTACATTATATAGACCCCCAAATAAAAACTTCTTGGATTTTATTAATATATTTGAGGATGCTTTATCTGATTTTATACCCATTTGTAATGATATAATTTGCGGAGGGGATATAAATATAGACCTACTAGATTCTGAACATCGTAAATCTATAATTTTTAATGACTGTATAGAATCCTTCAATTTAAAACAGATAATTAATAGGCCTACCCGTATTACAAAAAGTTCTTCTACTTTATTAGATGTGATTCTAATTTTAAATGATAAGGACAACTACATATGTGGTACAAATGATGTGTACAATATATCAGATCATTCTTTGGTATTTTGCTCTTTCAAAATTTGTTCGCCTAAAAATAATCAGCAAACTTTCAGAACTAGGAATTTAAAGCGCATTGATCTAGATTTGTTACAAGAATTTTTAATGTTAGCACCCTTTGAAACTGTAATAGATATACGAAATATTAATGATAAAATTGAGTTTTTTAATACATTAATATTAAATATTTTTGACACCCTTGCTCCTGTTAAGGATATTGTAATAAAAAAACACAAACCAGCTTGGCTAACCGATAACATAAAAAAATGATATTATTAAAAGACAAAGCGTTAAAAAGGTTTAATAAAACCAAAAATGTCGAACACTGGAACTATTATAAAAGTTTACGAAACCAAACAAATATTGCTATAGCTAACGAAAAAAAAAGTTACCTTGAATTTTGTATAAACAATAATGCAAATAATGCCAAAACTCTTTGGAAGAGACTTAAGGATCTTAATATTTATAATAAAGCCGCAGTGAACACACTTCCTGACATTTTAAATAAACCTGATGAAATTAACTTACATTTTTTGCAACGTTCTACTAATTTATCTCCCCCGGACAATGAACTGCTACAATATTATAATCTAAATCTAAAAACAAATTTTAATGATTTATTTTCATTTGTACCCGTATCAGATGAGATCACTTATAAATATTTAGTGGAAATAAAATCTAAATCTACAGGGTCTGATCAAATTAACATTGATATGTTACTTTTATGTTGTCCACGTATTCTACCTTGTATTACTAATATAGTAAACACATGCCTTCTAGAAAGTATTTTCCCAGATTCTTGGAAAATATCACGTGTAATTCCGCTACCTAAAAAAAGTGACATTTCTAATTTTAGTGAGCTTCGACCTATAAGCATTCTTCCAGTGTTATCCAAAGTGGTGGAAAAAATTATGAATTTTCAAATCCGTAATCACATTAATGAATATAATATTTTACCAGTATATCAATCTGGATTTCGCACAGGTCACAGCTGTGCCACCGCATTACTAAGTGTCATGGATGATATTATTGAGGATATAGACGCGGGAAAAACTACAGCTCTAATTTTATTAGATTATTCAAAGGCCTTCGACACGATTAGTCACGAAATTTTATTTGCTATTTTACATTATATTGGCTTTTCCGAGAGTGCTATCATTTTTATCAGGAGTTATTTAAATAATAGGTCTCAATTTGTAGAAACAAATAATGGCAGATCAAACTATGGTAATATATTGTGTGGAGTACCACAAGGATCAATCCTTGGCCCTCTGTTGTTTTCTATATATACATGTAATATAACAAACTGTCTAACTCATTGTAAAGTACATTTATATGCGGACGACACTCAAATATATTATTCTTTTTTTCACAACGATTTGAATCAGGCAAATGACATTATCAATAATGATTTACAAAGACTTATAGAAATGTCTACACGTCATAAATTAGCTATAAATCCAATAAAGTCGTCAGTTCTTATATTTGGCAAACTTAAAGCTCAGGTGGAGGCAGATATGAGAGTCGCAGTAAGTGATACTGATTTAGTATGTACTAAGGTGGCAAGAAATCTTGGTGTAGAAATGGATACAGATTTGCGGTTTAAAAAACATATAAATAAATGTATGCAAAAAGCTTATGCTAATTTAAAATGTTTATACCCTCACCGTCATTTACTTTCACCATCTCTGAAAATTAAACTCACTGACACGCTAGTGCTAAGTCATCTCAACTACTGTGATGTTGTATATGGTCCCTGCCTGGATAAAATGGACACTAATAAAATAGAGAAAATCCAAAAGGCGTGCTTAAGGTATATTTATGGCATCAGGAAATATGAGCACGTGTCACATAAATTAAAAGACGCAAAATGGTTGAACATGGAATCTAGACGACAGTTTCATTGTGCCACATTGTACCATAGTATAATCGTAAATAAATGTCCCCCATATTTAAATAACAAAATTAAATACCGTAGTGATGTTCATACCTTGAATTTGCGGTTCAGAGGAATGATATCACCTCCACCTCATAAAACTGCTTTATATCGTAGAAGCTTCTCATATAATATATTTCATTTATATAATAATGTACCTACTGCTTATAAAAATGCTGGGTTATCTAAATTCAAGCTATTATACAAACAGTTTCTTTTATCCTCGTAAATAAAATAAATATGTTCCTTACATTCAGTGTTATATTTAAATGTGCATATCCTAATTTTAATTTAATTAAGTTTAAATTTGCAACTTTATTTCGTTCTCACTTCATTATGTAGTACTGTCATACTTTTATTCATATTTTGTTTTATTTTTTTATTATGAACACGTGATATAATAGTTTTGCTAATGGGGCTGAAACTTTGATCAATAATTGTATTGTTTTTCAGTCCCCTTGTAGCCATATTTAAGTTTAAATATTGATTTATTATCATTAATATGCATGTATTTATATGGACTACAATAAACGTTATTATTATTATTATTATTATTATTATTATTATTATTATTATATGTCGCACTTTATATCTAGTCGCCCTATAAGCGTTCTTGGGGTGGTCGGGGTGGTTTTTGTGTGTGCGTGCTTGCGGTGTTGCTTTGTTTGTTCAGTAATGCGTAAACGTAAATTTCTTGTCTTTTCTGCGGAGTCTTAGCTGCGTGTTTGAAGGATGAAGCCACATTGCAGGATAGCGCGACCGACAGGCATTGCCTAGGTGAAATACCGCAGCAAGCCTTTGTAATTGGTGTTTGTGGAATATAATGTCAGTGGGAACCACGAACTCCAGGGTTTACACAGAGAAAAAAATAGGTGGTGTAGAATTTTTCCTTTAGCTTTTCTTTAAACGGAATTTTAAGTCTCTGCTGAAACTGAAGCAGCTGAATAGCAGGGGTAGTTTTGTTGACAGTGCAGAGGAAAGTCATCATCTCACACTTAAGGATATTGCATCTAATTCTAATATGACAGTGTTCACTGACCACAAAAAATCAATTTAATAATAGTTACTAGATAACCAAGTAGTACACTATAGTCAAATAAAACTCCGAACATAATTTCTAGCAGGTCCGAAAATTATGCTAGAATAAATAGATTTGTTTAATATCTATCGTCACGCAAACTGTATACACGACGTAACTTTCGCCCACAATAGAAACTTGGAGAGTCTACCTACTAATCCAGTAACCTTGTCATAAAAAAAAAATCAGGTATCTATGCTTCTTTAATATGTTGTATAGGATTAAAAATTAATGTTAAATCCAAGTTTACGACCTCGGCAGACCTCCAGATCTTGGTCAAAAATCCAAAAAACTGAGAGATTTTTGTTGTTTTTAAAGTTTTTGTTGATTCTGGCACCTAAGGTTTACTTATTTGGTAAAAACAATTTAGTACTTTTTAAAAGTAGACTAAATTTCCTACAAATTGGTACCAAAGCGGACTCTGTAGATCAAATAGTATCCAAGATACAGCTCTTCAAAGTTTTGCAAATTTCTCATAGTTTGACATTTTTAGCGAATTGTTTATGGAACTTTAATAATACAATATTTGAAATCCTCTACCCCAACAACCCATAAAACGATACCCCACATCAGAAGTGGGGTGAGGGTGGTGATAGGGGGTGGTAGTGGGGGTGGATGAAGTAAAAAAATGTTTTGAGGTTTCTGGTTCTTGTACACAAACTAAATCACATTTTCTTTTCATCCCCTTTAATAATGGGGTGGGGGTGGCTAATTCCAATTTTTTTTTTTTTGAGACCTTAGCTTCTCTTGCATATACCAAATACCAATTTTATGGACTCTTACCTGCTTGATTTACCCCAAATTTACCAACCCTTCGACGGAACAAGATGAAAATATAATCTAGTTCTAGATCTCGTTAAAGTACATATGTGTACCAAATTTCAAGTCAATATCTCAAACGGTTCCAGAGTAAACGTGCACAAAAAAAGTTACAGACAGACCGACAGATAGACAGAAATTTTTTTTTCGCTCAAACTTAAAATCTCGACGTTTCATGACATTCTAAGCCTATTTGAACAATAAAAATTTAAAAAAATTTTTTTTGTCTTTACTATACTTCCACTGGATGTGGAAGTAATAACAATTATAAATATTACCTACTTCTTTAATACAATTTTTACTATACCTTTCAGGTGCAGAAGTGGCTGGGTGTGGAAAAGAATCCTGTTGATTGGCAGGGCCGTACCGAAGCCTACTACTTTGGGGGGGGGGAGAAGATGAAAAAAAACCAACTCGTACCTTTACATTGCATAATTTCAATAAAATAAAAACTTTTTATGGGAAAAGCTACTAAAACTAAAAAATTTAAATCGAATTCAAATTCACTATGTACAATGTACAGGGTGCTCTAACCAAGACGGAACAAGGCCATTTTTCCGGAGATAGAAACGTTTATAACAAAAACTAAGATTACCATTTGATGTATTTTTCCGCCGAATCCAAAAGTTATAATGAAAAAACGAATATAAAATATGCCATTTCATGGTTCAGACTTCACGTAGCTGAAAAAATTCCCTGAATTTTCCAGGTTTTCCATGACAAAAAAAAATGTTTTTCAATGACAAATAATAATAATTATTAATATGCTAAAAGTGATTTTAGATAATCAAATAATTTTTACTTTAATTTTCGATTTTATATAAAAAAAAATTGTTTTATAAAATCGTCATTAAGCGAATGACGGTTGCAATTTAAAAATAATTTAAAATAATAGTAGGAACTCGTAAGTAGTTTATTTTTTTTCATATTGTGACTCAAAATTTCATGATTTTTGCGAAATATTTAAAATTCACTGAGATTTCCGTGATTTTCTTAAGGATTTTTAAAATTCCCTGAAATTTCCATGCCCATGTTTTCCATATGAGCCCAAACCCTGTGTCATAACTCTTTTGTTTTCAATTTATTTGTTTTCGGTTATGATAATTTTTGGTTTCTGCGGAAAAAAATACATGGAATGACTTTTGTATCATTTGAAAAATAGCCTTGTTCAATCTTTGTTTTATCTTCATGTACCTAAACCTAATACTTACTACTTAAAAGAAATTTAAAAAATCCTTGGTTTAATAAAATAAAAAAATAGGAACTGTTAAAACAAAAATAGATCTTTGATCATATTAAAAATAGAAAAAGAAAAAAGCATGATAATAATAAATGTTATTGTCCAAGAGACCATACAGTAACATGGTGTGGGACATGTCGAAATGATTGAGCAAAGTCAGCAATACAATAAAAAATCATTACAATAGGTGGAAACAGGAAAAAGTTCCGTAAATATCAAGTTAGACTTTGTTTTGACTAATATCACAATATCAAAACACTACCAAACAAAACTAATAGGTATGTATACCTGATAATATTATATTAGACCAGTAGTAGAAAGTAGACACATATAGATTCTATTTAAAAATCATTGCTAGTTCTAGTATTTCTAGTAAATGAATTTATGTATAATAAATTAATATTAAAAATTTCCGTGACGTGTAAGAGAAGCTTTGCTTCCCTAGCTTCAATGGAAAACACGCTACTGATAAAATAAAATATTTACAGGGTTGCCAATCGCTTAATAATTTTATTATTGTGTTAATTTCGTGATTGTGGGAGTTAGTATAAAATTCATATTATATATTTTGTATGTGATGATTAGTTAGACTTTGCCAACCGTGTTTGGAACCAACTGCCCGAACTTTGGGGGGGGAGGCTCCCCCCCCCCCCCTTGGGCCCGGCCCTGTTGATTGGGGCTGGCTGCGCACGTCCCAAGGCCGCACTCCCAAAATAATGTCCAGGGATGCAGCACCGCAACAACTCTTGCAGTTGATATCATGCAGCTGCAAGAGGGGCTGTAGCAATGCGTGTAGTTGCAACAAATCTGGATTAAAATGTTCGACGGTTTGGGCGCATTGCAGTAGACAGTTATACGACAATGCTTCTGATTTAAGTATAAATATGCACTCCCCAGACCTCGAAGATGAATCAGACGACAAGGCGTTGGATAATCTCTTCTGAGCTCAAGAAGAAGAAGAAAAGGAGCTAAGAGAGAACAGCGACACAGACGACGGACGGACGACACTCCGGGACCGCCCAAGAGAACTACAGTTGTTTAAAAAGATCTGTTTATTACTGTTATTATACTCTTCGCAAAAACGAAGAGTATATTGTATTTGATCGGCACATTTCTAAATCAGTAAATATCGCTCGTAGAGAAAATTTTTTTATATCGTTATGTTAGTGAACGAATTCTGAACAACTTTCAAAATGTCCGTCTGTCCGTCCGTCCGTCTGTCCATCTGTACGTCCGTCACGTTTCTTGTAAGCACGATAACTCAAGAAAGAAAAATCCGTTGGTATTGAAATTTGGAGAGTAACTTAGTGTTAGCTAGAGGAAGAACCCTATTGTTTTTTAACAAAATAGATTGGTAAATAAAAAGGTTATTAGTAATTTAAAATTTAAAAAAATATTTTTTACATTTTTTTTATGGTTTGTAATAAATAGAAACCTTGCGAAATGTTATTTCCTATCACTATTTTTTTTAATACATTTTACTAATGTGTGTTTCCTAATAATCACAATAAATTTTCTAATGGTATATATTACACTCATTAACAATTTTAGCAATAAGAAATGGTGGTGTAGCGGCAAGAGTTTCGTCCCCACCAAACGCTACTGACGAACAAGAAAACATTACCAGAATTGCACGACAAATTCCCTCCCACCATCCTATCCCTCCTAGAAAATTTGCCAAAATACAAACGAATCCCACAGAAATAAAAAATATATTATCGTCCCTGCCGAATTTAAAAGCGCCAGGGCCCGACAATATACCTAACATCTTATTAAAAAACTTACCCAAAAAAGCATTAGTCCAGTTCACCTATATCCTGAATTCGATGTTACAATTGCAATGCTTCCCTGCGGCATGGAAACTGGGGATAGTGATCCCCATTCTGAAGCCGAATAAGCCGCCTCACGATCCTCGAAGCTACCGACCTATTTGTTTACTGAACACTATGGGGAAAGTGGCGGAGAGAGTCGTGTTGCGGCTCTTGCGAAAAAAATTAGCCAAACACCGCTTACTTCCGGTGGAACAGTTCGGTTTCAGGGAGGGGCATAGCACAACACTATCCTTGGTTAATATAACAAGAAGCAGTGCACGGTTATGTTGTTATTGGATATCGAACGCGCCTTCGATACTGTGTGGCATAACGGGTTGGTCTACAAACTACAATATGGTTGTTGGCTACCCGGGTATTTGGTTTCCCTCCTTAAAAGTTACCTTTGGGATAGACGAATAATAGTACGAATCAATAATGTATATTCAGAACCATATAACTTTCAGCGGGGGTACCTCAAGGGTCTATCCTTTCCCCCATCCTTTTTAAACTTTTTATTTCTGATATCCCTACAAATCCTACCTCTAATCTTCTACTTTACGCTGACGACACGACCCTCTACGCTAATAGTTTCTATGCACAAACTGCCACACAAAAAGTAAAATATCATTTACTTAAACTCCTTGACTACTACAAACTATGGAAGGTGAAAATTAATCATTCAAAATCCGAGATTATCACCTTCCATAGGAAATTTACGAACATTAAGACAATAACTAAACTGAAAATAGAAAACAATGACATAACTGAACGAAAAACAATTGACTTACTTGGACTTACACTTGACACTCGACTCTCATTTGCACCTCATGTAACAAAAGTTATAAATAAAACCTATGCAGCATTTTAGTTAACAGACGTAGCCAACTATCGATTGACAATAAATTATGTCTTTTTAAAGTCATATTTAGACCTATTTTAACGTACGCCTGTGCATCTTGGAATATAATTTCAGACGCACAGTGCCTGAGACTCCAAAGAACCCAAAATAAGTTGCTACGTCTGTTAACTAATTCATCACGATATATCATTATTGCTGAGCTGCATAGGATTATTGGGGTGCAAATGATCCGTGATTACATTGACGAGACAGCTCAAAAATTTTTTGTATATAAAATATCAAATTCACCTCTAACACAAAACATAACAAACATCCGACAACGTGACAACATAAGGCATACTCACAAACTAATATACGAACGACTACCAATATACGAAACACCTTTACTAGACTGACCTTAATTTTATCCTTATAACCCAATATACAATAAAACCCAAACTCTTAAAAACCACTTTTCTTAAAACCACCCCTCTACCCCCTTGACCCCTCGCTGAAACCTATAAAAGCATAAAATAACTGCCTAGTGCAGAATAAATTGTTTGTAACAATTTGACAGATGCAGCAGGGTTATTATATATTTTCCCTGCATAGTTAAAATATTACTTTTACTCTTCTTCAAAATTATTTCTTAAATGTGAAATCGTTTGGATATCCTACTCGTAATACGGCTTAACTCTCTGAGGCCGCCTTTTAACTGTCTACCAACATATCTGAAAGTCGTTTAGCCGACAACACCCGGCCGTTGCGTCGCATCGCGCGCTTAGTCGCGTATTGTAACGTAGCGTTAATAATTATTGTCAAATCACATATTGAAATACAACTTATAGAATGTTAACATAGTTAAATAAAATAAAAATTAGTAAATTGGCAAATTGGCAATCCAAGGGTCCCGGGTTCGATCCCTCCATCGTGATTTTTTTTTTCATATTTTTTTTTTTCACAACAAAGTTGGTATCACAAAATTTAGAATGTCCAAAAACTAACATTATTTACAAGAAAACTGCGAAGAGTATCCTATAGAATGTGTAACAATTATATAAAAAGCTCAGTAAATCGGCGAAGAGTATAATGCTTCCACTAGTTTTTTATATATATGTTTTAAATATTCCTTCCTCTTTTCCGATCCATTCACTATAATAGTACTATATATTGGGAGGAAGGGCATTTTTTGGCCCCCTCTGACCTCATTTGGGGCTTGGGATCGGGGTAAAATGAATTTTCTGAACCTTGTTATAGGAGTAGTACGTATTTCACAGATTTTTAAGTTGTGTCAAAATCAACAAAATCTGAAAAAAAAAACAAAAATCTCGCAGTTTTTTGGATTTTTGACCAAGATCCGGAGGTCTGCCGAGGTCGTAAACTTGGATTTAACATTAATTTGTAATCCTATACAACATATTAAAAAAGCATAGATACCTGATTTGTCAGATAGGATGTATAAAGTTACTGTATTATACACATTTTTATCTTTTTTTCTTTTTAAGTAAACGGACCGATGCAAATTTTTTCGTTTGCCGAGCGTAATGTCCCCTTTGCAATATTACAACTCACAGGGGCGATAATAAAATTTTACAAGAAACAATCTTGCAGATTATGTCTGCAGACAATCGTCGTAATAAAAGTGCTTCGCAAAATTCAAATTCGGTCATAAAAGGAAGTATAAATTTAACAGAAAGGGCTAATCTCAGTAAATTTCATCGAGACGGGTATACATGTTTTCAGAGAATAAAACATTTCTTTTGAAATTCCCAACTGGCATGGCACGCTCGTCGCCCAAGTTGCCGAAGGTTTCAAGTTGGCAGTTGCCATACTAATTAGTTACTTTTTACTTTTACTAGTGGTTAAATACCGTCTTATGTTCAAAATATTAATTAAATGTCGCTTTTACTTACAAAAGAATAAACATTTCTTCCTTTTCCTAAAGTAAAATCAGTTTTGATAATTTACAGACTGACTTGGAAATAGTATAAATATTTGCCAGGTAGAAAATTAAGGGAAAGGTATAGAGCGGGAGCTAGGTGGCTTTTTCGGCAGCTCATCGTTTTATGAACTTTGAGATATTTTTATGGTTTAATGGATGATAACGATTCATAAAATCGACTTCTGGCGGGGCACATCCTGTCAGGAGCGTCACGAACACTGTTTAAAAATCAGTGAAATCATGTCATCGTTACAAGACTAATTTTTTTTGTGTGTACACATTTTATGTTTAGAATGAATAAAATAAGATCGCCAGAAAGTGTGGGCCGTCAGGAGGTGCAGCCAGAAAGGTAATAATGATACAATACATCTGAGGCACGGTACGGAGTCAAGTTAGCCGAAAGTGTTAAATTCCTGTACATTTAAGAGCCTATGGTACTTTTATTGACACTAAGAACTTTACGGGGAGGCTATTCTATTGTTGAAGGAGCTTATATTTACATTTTAAAAAGGAGCCAGAACTTGTAACGATGAGTTTAGAGTTCTGAGATGAAATATGCGAAAAAAAATCCAATTTTCTTAAAAATCCAAACATTTTCTTTCTGGTTAGCCTTACTGACGGAAGTTTCTTTCTGGGATTTTTTTTCTGTGTTCAAAACATTTAAATAAACATGCTCAACCTTAAAAAAGTTTGTAACGATCATGTTATATAACTCCGTTTTTTTACCTCTTTGACCTTTCTGGTTGTGCCCCTGATGGCCCACACTTTCTGGAGATCTTATTTTATTCATTCTAAACATACAATGTGTACACACAAAAAAAATTGACTTTGTAACGATGATATAATTTCACTGATTTTTATATCTTGAACCATGGCCAACTCGACGGGCTGACATATGCCAGAAGTCTATTTTGTCGTTATTTAAGTTCGATAGAATTAATCAGCGCATAGAAAATGCTTGTAACGATGAGTGTCCGAAAAAGCCACTTAGCTCCCGCACCAGTACTATATAATCTTTTTTGAAATTAGCTCCCCTCGGCGAGAGGAAAGTATGTGTAAATGTAAAAAAAATTGAATTTTCTTTGTTCAGTTAGGCTTAAAGTGTGATGAAATGTCAAAATTTTAAGTTTGAGCAAAAAAAATTTGGCTGTCGGTCTGTTTGTAACTTTTTTTTTAATTAAAAGACCGATACCAAGAAAAACAACAGTTGACGCTTTCTTACAGGCACGCAGGCGAAAACACAACACTTACGCGAGACACACGGAACACCACAAACAGCAGGATCGGAGCAGGTAAACGAGGGAAGTTCTCCCAAACATTTTTGCTCCCATTTAAAAGCAGTTTCTTTTATGCCGAAAGAATTATGTACAAAGCGCTTAGTTAACCTAAAAAATTGTAATGTAAAAGTTGAAGTATTTAAAACCTTATAACTCAAGGAAAATAAAAATAAATGTACAAACTGTCAATATACAGGGTAATTCGCAATGAATGTGCCAAAGCCTAATGGCAGATAGAGCACTTCAAAGTGAGTCTAGATCAGCAACGAAAAAATGTGGCTATTGGTTAAGAAGATACAGGGTGTTTTATGCATTTGGTCTGAAAATCCAAAGAGCTCTGCAACGGTTGATTGTAATCGAATGAACTTTACACCAGTAACATTCCTCAAGCTGGGACTTGTCAGAATGGCCTACTTGGTTATGAAATATCCAGGGCCGGACTCGGAAACAATCTGCCTCCTCGTTTCTGACAAAAAAGTACATTTTTCTAACGAATTTCTGAAAAATTACAGAAAAAATGCTATCAAAACAGCGATTCAATTTTAACGGCACTCTAAACCGTTTCAGTAAAAAAATCACAAAACAATTTAGCGCATCACGACTAACACTTTGACCAGGCATTATCTATGGAATGGTTTCATAGAGTCTACCCAAAGGCTTCAGATCCGTATCCCTTCTAAGATTTCACATGATACATAGCAAAAAACCTTCCTACTTAGTCGATAAGAAAAAGAAAAAACCAATAATAATAAATTATAAGCTAAATGATTGTTTTAATTAAGAAAAATACCTACACAGTTTGATTTTCAAATTGAAAAGAATATGGATTTTTTTTTATAGTCCGTTTTATTGCTAGTGGAGGTTTTGTTTATAGTAGAATTTTGGTACGGGTAGTACTATTTAAAGTACATTTACAGTTTCTATTTTGGTCAATTTATAACTTTTGATATTAAATTTAACCTTGGTAATTCCGAGGACATTTTAATGTTTTCCTTCAATTTTTTTTAGGTGGGCCGTCAAAATTGAATCACTGTTCTGACAGCATTTTTTCTGTACTTTCCGAATCCGCTAGCAGTTTTTCAGAAATGCGATAGAAAAATATACTTTTTTGTCAAGAATGAGGAGGGCAGATTTTTTCCGTCATTGGATTTTTCAAAATTAAGTAGGCCATTCTGAAAAGTCCCAGGTGAGGAATGTTACTAGTAAATTTCATTCAATTACATCCAACCGTTGCAGAGATCTTGCAGCTCTTTGAATTTTCATAAAACACCCTGTATATATGGTAGATCACGGTTCACATGAATGACTTTTTAAAAAAGGTTTATTTATTTAATGGAGCCAACGTTGGCTCTTGAAGAAGGAATAATACAATAATTAGAAGTGTTTCATTCTAAGTGAGTTTAATAACTGATTTAACAAGGCGTGTTTAGTCATATTTATAACATACAGAACCTGAGTAAGCAAAGTATATAACAAAGGAATTGCAGTTCTGCAGTCTGCACAAGTTATGAGAAACAAAGGTGTAATATGATATCTTGAAGATAAGCAATTAATAAGAGAAGCTGTTATCGTGAAATACGATATACCTGTGAAGGTTTATTATGGCTAAGTCGCAATAAGATAGCGTGTAATATTATATAACAACTTCCCCCTTAATAAAAAAGTTGGTGTTATGCAGCAACTTTTGAAAATTGTTAAAACGTTAAATGAATATAATGCAAAAATAAATTGAAACAATGTTGAATGAATACAAAGCAAAATAATAAAATAATGTAAAAGTTAAAATTGGTAAGCGATAATAAAACATTACATAACGTAATAAGGATAAAATACAATAGTCTAAATTAATAGACAAGGGTAAAACTCCACATGAAAGTCTATGTTAACTCGATGTCCTCTTCTTCTTGAGGTCTAATACCGGGTCGCTTTCTTGGAGGGATCAGTCTAGGAAATTTGGTAAATACTCTGCTTCGCTCTGAAGGAGGTGAAGGAGGGTTATCCGTTGAGGGTTGGATTCGCAATGCTCCACATCTTCTTCTTCTGCATTTACAAGTTATGTAAAGTAGAACTAATAGGATGATGAGAGTGATTATGAAGTATGTGAACCAAGATACACGTTTGGTCACAAAAGGTTCGTTTATGAGGTCGTCTAGGTCTTTGGAATATTGCTCTAGTTTGTTTTTAGCAATATCTAAATCTTCTACGTCGAGACTGTTTAATTTAAGCGGTTTTAATTTTGGGATTTCGATTTTGTCGGGCATGTGATTGCAGCATTCAAAAGGAATTTGGATTGGATGTGAATTGTCCTTAATTTCGGAAAAGTCTTTAGCACTGGCTTGTATTCGAGTAATGCCTGCATAGGCGTAACATCCTGGTTGTAGTTTTATGATGGAATTTTTGTTAATTAGCTCTGTTATGGATTCTCTCTTTGGGCAGTTGATGGTAATGTGAAGTGGTTC
Source organism: Rutpela maculata (assembly GCA_936432065.2). Classification (NCBI taxonomy): domain Eukaryota; kingdom Metazoa; phylum Arthropoda; class Insecta; order Coleoptera; family Cerambycidae; genus Rutpela; species Rutpela maculata. The sequence continues at coordinate 6,714,302 of OW386292.2, forward strand.
GGAATTAATTACTAGCCATGTGTTGTCTTCAAGTTCTTGGACGTTATATCCTTGACTAATGATGAAGGAAGTTTGACAATTTTCTGGGAGTTTCGGCAATGGTTTTAATATTCTGGCTTCACATATGGCATTTTGGTCGATAGGATATGCAAACAGGTTAGAACATAGTTTGGTTCCAAAATAAAGTGGTTTGCATTCTTTCAAATTTTGTATAGGTATGTACATTAAAGAATCATCGTCTCGCGCGATAAACTTTTGTGAAATAGATAAAAAGTGATGTAGACCAGTTCTGTTATCAAGTGTAGGTATAGGGTACAGACGAAAGGTGTTGTAATTTTGAGGTTCAATGAGAGGTATTGTTAAAACAAATATTAAGTTAGAATCTAGTTGAAAAGCTTTTAGTTCAATAATATCCAGATATTGAGCAACTGCTGATAGTTTAATTGGAAGAGGTAAATTGTTCCTTCGCAAACTCTGTGAAATCTCTTGTAATGCCGTTACTAAGTGATCAGGTGTTATGATTGATGAATGAATAATTCCTAATCTGGCGAATGTTATTGAATTTAAAATATCGTTTAGATTGTCTTCGATATACAAATAGCTGGCCATTAGTTGTTCGGAAATGTATAGAAATTTTAATTTTATTTCGGCAGCTTGGATCGTTTGAGTCATGGTTTGAATTGTGTGCTCGATTTCTTTGATATCTTTGTTAAATGTTTCCTCATCAATGTGTAATTTTTGTATAGTTGAGTTGAAATTTTTGATAACAGAAGTTGTAACTGAGATTTGATTTTTGATTAAGTTTTCTAATTGATGTTCGTCATTATTTAATTTATTTATACAGTTAGTGTAGTACTCGCCATCTTCGGCGTCTAAGTTTCCGGTAATTGATTTGAATATTGTTCCGAAACCGTTAAGTATTCCACGTTTATATCTCTTTGTGTCTGAAAAGACTTCGTCAAATTTCGTTTTTATCGAACTAGCTATTTGCATTAAAAGGTTAAACTCTGTTTTAACTTCGCTTCTAAACAGGATTGATTTTTGGTCAGCACCATCGAGGGTGTTCAAGATTCTGTCTAAGATATTTTGATTTTTGTCAAAAGCTAGTTTGAGGGATGAAATGTTTTTATGCACTAGTAGAGTCCATTTGTCATTTGTCACCACGATGTCCGTGTCTTGGTGGTAGTATACACCAACGGTGTTATTGATTGGGATAATTTTGTATTGACAGAGTGCTGATCCGAACAGCAGGAGAAACCTGAAAATAAATTTAATTTTCAGTATATGGTTTCATTCTATCAAAATTTACTTTGGTTTCTTGTTTCGTTTCGAGGTTTAATAAGGTAGCAGAATTTTGAAAAATTTCTTTTATTTTAAAATTGTTTTGCAATTTGTTTTTGATTTGTGATTCTTTTACGTAAACTAAGTCACCTATTTTGTATTCGGGTCGTTTTTGGGGAACATTTCTATCAAAGCGAACTTTCGCTTTCTCCTTTTGAGCTTGCGTTCGACTACGGGCTATTTTATAGTAGTGAGATATTCTGTTGTTTAAATCCCTAACGTATTTGGTTATTAACTCTTTTTGGTTATACAAAGTTTCAGGTGGTCTGTTGGACGTATGTCCAAATACAAGTTCGTATGGGGTGAAACCGTGTGTTTTATTTACTGAATTGTTATAGCATATTACTGCATATGGTAAAATTGTGAAAGGATGTTCGTTCGGATTTTCAGTTTTATGAATTCTTATCATTTCAGCTAGAGTATCATGAAATCTTTCTATGGATCCGTTCGATTGGGGATGTCCTACGCTTGAATACGTCAGTTTTATGTCGTAGAGGGTGCAGAGATCTTTGAGCAAACGGTTATCAAATTCGCCACCGTAATCGCAATGGATTCTTAGCGGGGTGCCGTAATGTTGAAAGTATAACAACAAGGTATTTACGACGGATTTTGCGGATTTGTCCGGGACTGCATAGGCTTGTGTAAATTTGGTTAACTCGTCGCGAATAGTTAAAGCGTAATTTCGAGTTGGGAATTCAAATAAATCGATATTAATTCTTTCGAATGGTGTTCTTGGGGTTTCTGTGACTACTAGAGGGTTGTTAAGGTTTTTCCGGCATACTTTAGTCTTTTGGCAAGTTTCGCAATTTTTTATAAAATTTTCAACGTCTTTAGTTAGACCTTGCCAAGTGTATTTTTCTCTAATTCTTCGAATCGTTTCATTTATTCCACGGTGTAGATTATTTTTACCAAAATGATTTTGCTCCAATATAATTGGAATTTCATCTTCGTCGGCAGTTCTGACGATATCTTGACAAATTACTACTTTTAAGTCTTTTTCCGCAAAAATGAATGATAGGATTTCAAGAATGGGGAGGTCTAAGTTATTTTCGACAAAGTATGTCTTAGAGAGATCTAGAACATCTTGGTTTTTAAATAATACCAAAAATAAATGTTCAATTACGGATTCGATATCAAACGGTAGGGGAATGATAAAATATCTCCTATGTCTGACTGTTTTGCTCGATACAATATTGATTTTATCGTTATGAAATTCGGGGTTTTCTTCGAATATATCCTCAATAATTTTGTGATGTAGGTCTTGTAAGTTATTTTGTTGGAAGAAGGTTATAATATCTTTATGTTCTCGATACAAAAGTTGTTTGTTCGAGGCTTTGATTTTCGAATAGTCAATTAAAGATGTTGTTTTATATAGGTTGGTGAAAGTTTCAAATTCTCGGGAAATTTGTTCGTTAGTGATTTCGTTGTTATCGTCTGGGTTTTCGTCGTCGTCTGACTCTTCGTCATTCGCGGCTAGAACCTTTGAATAGAATTTGGAACATTCGGAAAAATGATTAATTTTGATTCTGGAAAGTGCGTCCGCGTTCTTATTGATTTTGCCGGGTTTATAAATTATTTCGTAGTCGTACTCTTCTAATTTGAGTCGCCAACGGGCAAGTCTACTTCCTGGATCTTTTATAGAGAATAGCCAGGTGAGTGGTCTGTGGTCGGTGACAAGTTTGAACTTTCTACCGTACAGGTATGGTCTAAAGTGCTTTACACTCCATACTATGGATAAAAGCTCGCGTTCAATCGTTGAATATTTAGTTTCTGCACTGCACAAGGTTCTAGAAGCATAGGCAATGGGTAAATCTTTGCCAATAGGCCCCTGGCTCAGCACCGAGCCGACGGCAAATGCGCTCGCATCAGTGGTTAGAACGAAAGGTTCATCAAAGTTGGGGTAGATTAATATCGGAGTTGTCGTTAATGTTTGTTTCAAATTTTGAAAAGAATTTATACAATCATTGTTGAAGAGAAATGGTACGTCTTTTTGTAGTAGTTTTGTTAAAGGCTTGGTTATCTTGGAGAAATTTGGGATAAAGCGCCTGTAATATCCGGCTAAGCCTAGAAATGATTTAATTTCTTTTGGATTTTTCGGTTGAGGAAAATTTAAAATAGCGTCAACTTTCGAAGGGTTCGGTTTTACGCCGTCTTTTGTAATGAGATGTCCTAAATAAGCGACTTCCTTGCGGAGAAACTCGCATTTGTCTGCTTGAATTTTGAGGTTGGCTTTTTGAAGGCGTTTAAAGACTTCAGTTAGACGAGAAATGTGTTCGTGAATTGTAGGAGAGTAAATAATGATATCGTCCATGTAGACGAGACATCGTTCATTTTGAATACCTAACAGGATGTTATCCATAACTCTTTGAAAAGTTGATGGAGCGTTTTTGAGTCCAAATGGCATTCGCACGAATTCATAATGATCGTTCTCAACTGTGAAAGCAGTTTTTTGAATATCTGCGGGATTAATTTCAATTTGGTGGAAACCAGAAGCCAAGTCTAAGGTTGTGAAATATTGGCATTTGCCAAGTTGGTCTAAAAGATCGGAAATGTTGGGCAGAGGATATTTGTCACCAATTGTAACCTCGTTGAGTTTGCGGTAGTCGACTACGACGCGCCATTTCTGTTTACCAGAAGCGTCCAGTTTTTTGGGAACTACCCAGACAGGAGAGGACCAAGGTGAGATTGAGGGTTGAATAATACCTTGACTTAACATTTTCGATACTTGGGACTTAACTTCTTCTTTATGGACTTGAGGATATCGATACGATTTAGTGAATATCGGTCGGGAATTTTCGGTGTCAATAGAATGCTTAATTTCGTTAGTAAAAGTTAAATTGTCTCCTTCCAAATAGAATATATCTTGAAAGTCTAAACAAAGCTGCGTTACTATTTCGGCCTCTTCTTCGTTTAGATGATCCAAGCGCAATTCGTTCCTAATTTCGAAGGATCTGTCTGTCTGTGGATGTTTGTCGGAATTTTGAGTATTTAAATTAAAAATTGATTTGAATTTTTGTACTGGTTCTAGTTTAAGGTTAGAGAAATTTATAGTTTTCGGTATTGCGTTAGCGTTCACGATCGAAGTTAAAAATTCTCCGTTGCTGTCGATTTTTACGAGAGCATTTGGTAGGCGTACTTTTTCAATTTCTTGGGCTATCAGTATAGCCTCGGTATTTTGCAGATTACATTTTAATTTACAGATTTTTTCCATGCGAGGTTCGATAGAAATTAAATTTTTGATGTTGCCTAAATTTGGATTTTGGTTTTTGATGTTAGAGTTACCAGTTGGTTGTACAGGTAAATTTACTGTAGTTTCTTCCGTGACTTTAAATAGTGGTACGGTTTTAAAATTTGTGACTAGTTGTTTATTTTTGAAATCTACTCGGCATTCGTAATGTTCTAAAAAGTCTGCGCCTAGTAGTCCATCAAAATCTATATCTAGGTTATAGATATAAACCTTGTGTGACTCATCTGAAAAGGGGATGAGAACAGATTCGTTGATATAAATTTTTTGATCAGTAATACCCTGTATAATTACATTTTCAGGGGATCTACGTCTATAATTTTCAGCTGTTTTAGGTTTAAAAATTGAAATTCCTGCACCTGTGTCAATCAAAATTTTAAATTTGCCGGTTGCGTCTTTGATGTAATAAAGATTTTTTGAATTTACGGTTAATAGGGTGTGAGAAAGCGTATTTACATGAACGTCTGTTCTGGGAAGTTCAGCATTGGATCGAAACTGTCGCTGAGATTCATTGTTTGTATTTGGTTTGATATTTGGTCGAATTGGTCTATTTGTTGTGTTGGAGTATCCGTGGGGTACTCCGGATCTAAGCGAAAATCCTGAGGATTAGCAGTATAATCCTCCTGTAGTGTTTGAGAATTAGCAGTATAATTCTCGTACTGCTCATAATATTGAGAATTAGCCGTATAATTATCTGAAAAGTTTTGAGCGTTGCCTGAATCGTAATTTTCATAACTATCACTTACGTTTTGATAATCGGGTGAGTAGTCATTATATTGATTATAGTTACATTGATTATCATAATTGTCATAGGGTTCGTAATTCAAATGATGAGCTTTTTGCTGGTTAAAGCGATTAAAATTTGGGTTAGGTTGGATAGCTGATGGTCGCTGTTGTATAAAATTAGGGTTCGGCCTTATGGCTGAGGGCCTGTTTTGCTGTGATTGATTTGGCTGATTATTTTGAGGGAATGTCCTCTGACTAAATTGATTATTACTCGGTTGTGCGAAGTTTTGATGAGAAAAATTTTGTGAGTTTGGGTTTCCTTGGAAACTTGGTCTCTGGAAGTTTTGAGACTGTTGCCTTGTGCGGCATTCGCTTATTACATGTCCATTCCGTTTACAGAAGGAACAAAACTTTTGTTGCAAATTGGGACCTTGTGGTCGCTTTTGTTGAATTACTGGATTTTTGACTGGACTATTTTTTGGGAATTTTTGCTGTTCAAAATAAGAGAGTTGTAGCTCTCTACGAATTCTAATAATCGCGTTCATTATAGAAGGAGGGTTACTGGCACGTATTATTCTGCCTATATTTGGTTCTAGACCCGTTAACAAATTATTTAATGTCATAGTTTCAATCAGGTTTGTTTGCGCGGTTCTTTGCTCCGAAGTTAAATTTTGTTTTTGCACTGCAGCGTGCATTTTCGCATTGTGCGTTTGTAAACGCGAAACAAATGTTAAGGCGGATTCACTAGGTAATTGGTGAATTCGTTGTAGGTCCTGAATTAGGGACGTTAAATCTCGGGAGTCTCCGAAGTGAGTTTCTAGTAGTGCCTTTATTTCTGGCCATGTGCTAGGGTTGCGTGAATTTATAAGTTCGGCGGCTCTGCCTTTTAATTTATTTTTGATGTGCATGGTTAATAGAATTTTTTGGTCATGAATTGCCATACTTTGTGCACAGGAACACGAGTTTAGGAATGTCTGTAAATTTATGGCGTTGCCATCGAATTCTGGTATTAGTGAAAAAATTTCAGAGAGCTTGTAAGGCTCAATTTGTTGTGGTTGTTGTTGTTGTTGTTCGGCTGGTGCCAGTGGCACTGGTTGAACAGTCTCTGGTTGAGCTCTATCAGGCATTTTGCTTTTTTATTTAGAGATTTTTGAACTAAAATTGGTTACGTATCAGCAGTATGATACGGAAATTAAATTAAAATTAGCTTGTTTTGTTACGTCGTAAATGAATTGTGTATTAACTGTATAATACACAGTCGTTTCGTGAATACGAAAATAAATAACTTAAAATTAGAATTGTTGCGTTGTAGCTTGTAAAGGATTTGTTTGATAACAGAATTGGCTTTGTTTGCCGAGTGTATTAGCGGTATAATACACGTAAATAATTGTGAGAAATAATAATTGTAAAAATGAAAAATAAAATAACGAGATGATTCTTAAAAATGACTTACATTAATTTCATCTCCATGAGTAGGTTCTTCGTCCGTCAAGGGATTGGGATCCGCCACCACCAGTGAGGAAGGTCTCCTTGTTCAAGTAGATGTACACGCACTAGTTAGGCACCTTCTGCAGATGTTCTCCTTGTTCTCTTACGCTTCACTACCAGTTAGGCTTCTTGTTCTGATGATGTTTACGGATCCTACCGACTGCGCCAATGTTAGATCACGGTTCACATGAATGACTTTTTAAAAAAGGTTTATTTATTTAATGGAGCCAACGTTGGCTCTTGAAGAAGGAATAATACAATAATTAGAAGTGTTTCATTCTAAGTGAGTTTAATAACTGATTTAACAAGGCGTGTTTAGTCATATTTATAACATACAGAACCTGAGTAAGCAAAGTATATAACAAAGGAATTGCAGTTCTGCAGTCTGCACAAGTTATGAGAAACAAAGGTGTAATATGATATCTTGAAGATAAGCAATTAATAAGAGAAGCTGTTATCGTGAAATACGATATACCTGTGAAGGTTTATTATGGCTAAGTCGCAATAAGATAGCGTGTAATATTATATAACATATATATATCTTCTTAACCAGTGGCCAAAACATTTTTTTCGTGGTGATCTAGACTCATCTTGAAGTGCTCTATCTGCCATTAGGCTATGGTAGATTCCACCCTGTATACTGAAAGTTTGAACATTTTTCTTTATTTTCCCTGAGTTACAAGGTTTTAGATACTTTAACTTTTACATTACAATTTTTTTAAGTTAACTTTATACTATTTAACAACATTTTTTAGTTTCTAATTACGGAAAAACATCGCTATTAAAAAAAATTAAGTACTGTCTTTTTTTATGAAGACAAATGTAAAAAATGGGTAAACTGGAAGTCAATGAATTCAAAATGAGTGTATCATTTTGAATTTTTCGAAAAATATAAATGGAAGGTAAGCGTTAGGCAATAAAGAACTTGAAAAGTTGAAACCTTCCCCTCTAAGTGCTTTTCATTCCATTTTAATTAAACGATAATTAAGGAAATTTTTATTACATTTTCTTCTGTGTGCACAAAATTGATTTAGCAAATTTTAAGGTAAAACCCACAGAAAATGAACTATACTGTCAACATTGTTTTTTACAAACATTTTTTCGTTGCACAATTGTGTGAGCATATTTTTAGAATATAACGTAACCCGGTTTTAGGCATCTGTCTGTACTCGCCTTTTTAAAAAATATTATGTTTTCCAACCCTGACAAAAAGCTGTCTTTTTTTTCAAGATGGCGCGGCGGTTCAAACTTCAGGAGAGCTCTGCTACGTTCATTAGGGAATTAATCTGAAAGAAATCTATACACAGGTAATTGTAAGACCCATTGAGGTAGAATATAAATAAGGAGTAGCCATAAAGCTTATATCCTACAATGAGAAACGGCCGCAGAAGGCGTGGCTTGTGATCATACTGTCATGAACGGCTCGCCAGGTCCTGATTTAAAAAAAAGTTTATACAGCATTTGAGGAGATACATGTTAGTTGACTTTACTCATTGACACTACCATATATCAAGCCAGTAGAGTAATGAATGAGATGACAGTTTCACATTTTAAGCAAATATAATATAATTAAAAATACAATCTAAAATAAATAGAAAATAGTTTCAACATATCTTTTGAGTACGGACCTGTTTTAACCTATGACAAGTGATTCCAAAACATTTCTTCTTATCGATACCACTTTGATTTGTACAGCTACTTGGCGGACACGAAATCATATGTTATGGCGAAAAACACTATTTTCTATCAAAAACATTTATTTTATAATAAATATTAAACCAAGATACATGTCGCGTTTTGTTGACGTTTCGATCATACTAAAATGAGGAATGTGCTGCCACATTCTGCTTCTTATGGCGACTCCTTATTTATTCAACCTCCTTGGTAAGACCCTAAAGCTCCCACCTCCTACTAAAGTAAATAGGAACCATGCACTTATAAAGCCATTATTATCGTATGTCGGATCACCTATTTAATACACCGTGATATTAACTGAAACTTAATAAATGTGTGCCATCCTCCTCTTAAGATCCAAGGTGTTATTTTATTTCCAAGCATACTAATACTTACTCTAGCTGCGCTCTGTACCATTATCCAAGATCCAGACGTAGCAGACGAGACGGAACATGAAAAGAAAAAGAAAATCCTCATTAGTAAGGGGTAGATTATACGTTGCTTTATCTAGTTAGAAATTAAGTTCCTTTTCCAATTGAAAGGAAACTTTTCTCGACAGCGAATCGGCTTAGAAGTACACCACACACAGTACGTTTGCAAAAGGGTTTTATGTGTCTTTCTGTAATGGGTTTCGAACATTATTGATCTGTCTATTGTATTTAAGTTAACAAATAAAAGGATATTGTGTTTAGAGTGATATTGAACAGCCGAATGTCCTTTTAGACTGAGGAAATTAAAATGTTAACTAGCATAAATTGTTAATGAGGTGAATACCGAATGCAAAACATGATCAAATATAAACAAAAACAATTATACGTACAGCAGATGTAGACTTATGATATAATAATATACGTATATGGCAAAAAAGCAAGAAAAAAAGACTTATAGTATAATAATACAAATAAATGGTAAAAAAACAATAAAAAAAGAAAACCGACGAAATGAGACAGTATATCCGTTTATCACACTCAGCAACGTGGACCTCAAAAAATGAGTGTGTATACATCGAAGTTCTATACGAAACTCTCCGAGTGCCATAAATGGTTGTAGATTTATTTAAGTGTTTTTTGACTTCGTTCTGTATAGGGAGCTTTAACAGAATTTGTAGCACAAATTCAAGCTTTTACACATAAATGTTCTTGAAATATGCAAACATTAGGAAGTTTAGTTTTAAGCTCATCGACGACTCTTAATTTCCCTCATGTTAAGTATAGGAAGTTTACAACAAACTTTATTGTTAAATCCAAACTTCATTTGAAAGAAGTCACAAAGACCAGCCGTTACAATTCCACTGCGGATTGAGGATAATGAAGAAATCTACCAGTCCATATTGCTTCATATTAAAACTCCGATCTCTTATGAATATTAAAGTACACCGAGTACGGAAAATTCTAGAGAACATCACCCGGCTGATTTTCCTTCAATTACGTCATATCGCAAGGAAATTGCTTTCAATGCAACTATCAGCTCGAATAGTGGTGTATGTAGGGCGCCTGGGAAGATATCAACACCACCTGCATTTCCAGTTGCACAAAGCGCATTTCAAAGTTTGTCTGGATGTACTCGTATATGAAAATGGCATTGTTATTTCCATCGTTTATCTAGACAGCGACTTGATGTATCTGTACAGGATCCAACTAGAAATGCAACAGTCTGGTTAGTTTACGCCACTATCAGCGGCTTTTTGCACTGCCAGAGGGGACAAATTGTGAGAGTCTTTGTTGTATTATAATTATTTCCGCGATAAGCGCGTTCAGTTTGTGGGTTTCTAAAATAAACGAAATGTCCTGTTATAGACGTTACTTGATCATTAATATAGGACAATTAGCTATTTTGTATTTGGCAACATTTTTAACTGATCTTTCTTTCACAGACGTGTCTGAAAGTATTCACTTTTTCTTCAAGGAGCAAATACCTAAAAGAATATTGTTGTCAGCAGAAAACTGCTTGGAGAGCCTTAAAGTTTATAAAAAATAAAATCAATTTTTACTTCCCTCGCTTACCGAGGGAAAGTATTCGATCATCTATATTTTTCATCTACCGAGTTACAGAGCGTTTTTGGTGGCATTTTTGGATGACCTCTATATCTCAATTACCAAGTGTTGAATCGAGAATCGAATAACACATTCTTAAGGCACTTTTTTATTAGAATCCGTTGCTGATAAGAAGAAAATTATGCATGCCTCAGTTTTCGAGATATAGACATAACTTGTGTTTTTTTTTTAATGGAACACCCTGTAAATTATTTCATTATTCGATCATAATTTAAATTAGCTTTCCAACGATATATTATATTTATCTCTAGAAAAAGTGGTAAATTTTCGAAAAATTTAATAGTTTTAGGAAATAATGATCCTAGCTAAATCTCCCAATATAACCCCTGCCGACTTTTGGTTTTGGGGTTATTTAAAAAACCCTATATATAGAGAACTATTAACATAGAAGAATTGGAAAACAAAATATTAGCTGCGTATCGGACAATAATTCACGTCATGATTGGAAATGCAAAAAATGCTGTAAGAAGGTGTCAAAAACGCATAGATGTCAATGGAAGGCAATTCGAACATTTATTGTAGTTTAGTTTTCTCGACTGTCAAAAACATAAAAAATATACAGGTTGGTCACCATAAAAAAATTGTGCAAAACTTGTGACGCAGAGCAATTGTATTTCGCATGTACTTAACACAACTGTCAAAGAAGAAAAGTATGAAAAAAATATACAGGGTGGTCACTCTAAAAAATGAAAAAAGCTACGGAGGACGATATATTATGCATGTAGTTAACGCAACTCTCAAAGAAAAATATTTAAGAAATATACAGGGCCGTCACCCTAAAAAAAATGATGGAAAAATAATGTAAACATTTGAAAAAAATATACATGGTTGTCATCGTAAAAAATTTAATGAAAAAGATGTGACGGAGGACAATAATATTTCGCATGCAGTTGTTAACATAATTGTCAAGGGAAAAAATATGAAAATATACAGGGTAGCCAAAAAAATGTTGAGAAATTTTTATAAACTGTATTTAGAAAAAGTGGCACATACTAAATTTAATTTAAATGCAGACAGATTGATCAGACTTTTCAGGTGTTTAAATTGAAAAGTTATTCATAATTTTTACTGTTATTTGAAATCTAGTTTTCCTAACTTTTTTAAATCTTACATAAAACACAAATTTTTTATTTTATGAAAACAATATTATTTTATTAAATGTTCAAAATAAGCACCTCCAACTTCCTGACACACAAATAGTCCATTTTCAATTTTGCCGCACACATTTATAAACTTGTATACACTTTTGACTTAGCCCTAAAGAAAAAAATCGAGGGGCGTTAAGTATGGTGATTGGGGGGGGGGGGGGGGGACGACGACAATTGCATCTTTCCTTCAAATGATATTATTTGCATTCCAAAGTGGACTAAATAAAGTTACTAAAACAATGTTACTTTTAGTTAAAATACCCAAAATGACATTTTTATATCCAGTTGGCATTTTACATTAGATGAATGTAATATTTTAAAATTTTAGGACTATATTCCAGAAGAAATCATCTTTCGAAAAAGGAGTCACTCAATCCATTGTGCCGTTTAAAAAACCTTCAAGAGGCGCCTAGGCGTCATTTTTAACACTAACATTACTGTTTTTTCCAAAAAAGAAAGTATTTTTACTCTCAAATAAACCACCCAAAGGAGGAGGGTCGATTTGGACGGTTTTTGCCTCAAATTATTTTTACCCCCCCCCCCCCCCCCCCCAATCCTGAATATGCCATCACTTGCTAACAGCGTTCTTGGGGAGATATATCGCTTTCAAACTTATATTTGCTTGATAAAATACCACACTACCACAGTAACTCCCTTTTAACTGTATCCGCTCTCATTTATCATTTTTTCCCTTTTTACGGGAGGGTGGTTTTACTATTTATTCGTTTCTGGGAAATATAAATGCAAAATATCCAAGCTTGCTCACCAGACTTGACCATGGTATCCTGGGGTTTTTGGAGTCGCTGATTCCGAACCCGAAGTCCGTTAACCTGTATCACATCAAGTTTAAGGTCATTTGAAGGTCAAATTAAAAAAAGATGACAAAGACAACCAGGAAAATAGATAAATAATTTTTGGCGCCTATGAATTCGATTTCAGGCTTTCTTGAAATTGAATCACTATGTATAGGGTTTTGAGGTAGCTGAACCGGGGGATCAGCTGGAGGTAGTTTCAAGGTGAACTTAACACCTCAATATTTAGCTAAAAAACGCTTTGTATTTTCATACAGTAGATGCAGGCATCTGGAATCGTTGATTTAAATCAGAGGTCTCAAGGTCAACCAGATGTGATTTGTTAGTTGAACCCTTTTTGAGGTTGTTGAATTAAAACAAAGAACCCGTTTAACCTTGTAACGTTTGATAGAGATCATTGTAAGATCAGTAGTAGATTATTTTCACTCTAGCATAATATTGATTTGACCTTGAAATGACCTCTATTTGACAGCGAGCGATTCAAGAAAGCGATGAAGCAAAATCGGTATTTAAATGTAATAATTGTCACACTAATCACGGTATAAGCATGATTGCCACCAAAATTACCACCAAAGTGCTCCTGGAATTGTGTACATCCTGCTTAGAAATTCATATGTAAAACATATTTTCGTTTTACACACCACATTGTTACTTCTCATTATGTAAACGCTAATTTCTTTATTATATTTATATATGTTTATACTCCATAGTACCTCCTGATGAAGTTTTATTTTAAGTTGTTTACTGTGATGTTTGTTTAATTTAGTTTATTATTTTGTGTATTTATATTTTATACCATAGTGCCTGGGAATGAAGTTTTATTTTAAGTTATTTACTGTGATGTATGTTTGGTTAAGTTTAGTTTAGTGTATTATTTTGTGTAGGTAGGTATTATGTTTTATACAGCAAAAACAATATTCTCCTAACATGTAGTTTTTATTACACATATTTATTTTTTTCTGTTTGTGCTACATCAGGAAAAGCCTGTACTTACTTTTATGTACAATTGCATATTGTATATACGTGTCAAATTTATCGTATTTAACTATAATTTAGATACTTTTGAAATGTTAAAAAATAAAATAAAAAAAAAAATAAAATAAAAACGCGTTTTTGTATTTAATCACCTCTGTTACATACAAAAACGTGGCGGTTTTCATGTGTTGCCGAGATGGTAGCAGTAGGCTAGACTGCGTTTGTGTGGGAGACAACACGGTCTAGTCACTCTCCTCTACTGAGTTCGAGTCTCAGCTGAGGCAGATGGCAATGTCGCTGGGAATGGGTGTTGTGATGTTGTCTCTGTGTGTCCGTCCATCCTGGTTGAGTGGTAGAATAGCCATTGGCTAAACTCCGTTGGGCCATTCATGATCACTGAAAATCACATGCACCCTGTAAATTTACAACAAAAATTGTCAGGAATTCGTGTAAAATTATGGCCTCCATGTAACTATGCCAACAAAACTCAGAAATTCGTGTAAAATCACATTGTATAATTACGGCTTCCATGTGCAATTACGCCGAAGAATTATACGAGTATACGTAAAGTCACATCACATTGCGCATGTATTTTTACAACAGTGGTGTAATTTTACATTCAGTTTGTGAAATTATAGTCATTATCACTGGTCACAGAACTACATGAAGAAGCACGTAAAATTACACAAGTGCTTTTTTCAGTGCAAGAAATCGAATCAATTTTTGGCGTAATTTTTACGTAAAACCAACCATTTTTAAGTAAAAGTTTTTAAAATTATGAATTTTTATAAAAAAATAATTTACATTCTCAACTAGTAATGACAAACTAACTGTTACAGCCCACGTCTTTTGTATACCCAACGAAATTCCGAATACAACGCCTACCTCACGTTCTTGTGACTTTAGATGTGGTTATAAACTAGGCCCTGGCATTAATTTTTTTTGCCTACAAAGTTTTACTTTGAGGTAGTAAACTTTGTGTACGTAGCACCTTGAAAATGTGCCCTTGGGACCTGAAACATAGCCAAGGTGCTTTGGGTTTATTACGTCCTTAAATTCATTCCGGAGCTGAAATTTGTGTAACGTCAAAGCTGCTCATCATTCACACCCAACGCGTGTATTACGGTTATTTTTTAAATGATTTATCTTCGGTGGTCGCTGGAGATAAGTTTGAATAGCACTCGAGATGTTTTAAAGAAAGTATAGAGATAATAACGCTGTTGGAAAGGATGAAAACACAGCCGTTGTTAAACAGCAAGTTCCATAATTAACTGATAAATTCATTTTATACGTAATTTACAACTTTTAAATATAAAATCCAAACACACAACAATTTTTTATTCTGAAATGACATTACTTGAGCAGAATTTTATACCTTCCACTTCAACCTCCATGGAGTGACAGCTACCCGTGTAAATTTTAAATGGAATAAGGGTGCATGTGATAATTCATTTGAGAGGGTCTATTTAGCAATCAAGTTTTTTGAGTTTTGTCTATTATACATCAAAAAAACTTAATTTGAAAATTTTCACATTGCACATTTTGCATTGGAAGTAATGATACAAAATATTTTAAAAGAATTACAGCAAGACCTCTATTATTGTCAAAAAACATCTGGCTCCCAGTCTGAACGTATGATTTAAACAGTTTCATGATAAAATTTGTTTACAATAAAAATTAGTATTGGTAGTACTTTTGCGTCTCATATTTTTATAGCACAAAAACGTGTTTTAAGGTGTATTGCTGATGTTTCAAATATCCATTCTTACAGGGCAATTGTTAAACATTATAATTCTTGCCCTTTATCTGCCTATTAGATAGCGTTCGTTTTACTTCCACATCCAGTCGAAGTATAGTAACGCAAAAAAAAATGAAAATTTTGATTATTCAAATAGGTTTAGGATGTCTTGAAACGTTGGGATTTTAAGTTTGAGCAAAAAAAAGTTCTGTCTGTCTGTCTGTTTGTTGGTCTGTCGCTCTATCTGTAACTTTTTTGTGCGCTCGATTACTCTGGAACCGTTTAACATATTGACTTGAAATTTGGTACACATATGTATCTTAACGAGATCTGGTACTAGATTATATTTCGATCCCATTCCGTTGAAGGGTCGGGGAGTAAATTGGGGTAAATGGGGGTAAATGAAGGTAAATACGTAAATCGAGCAAGCAAGAGTCCACAAAATTGGTATTTAGAACATATAAAAGAGAAGCTAAGGTCTCAAAAAAATTTTGGCATTAGCCATCTCCATTTCCACCCCCGCCATTATTGAAGAGGTGAAAAAAATAAAACTGTGATTTAGTGTATGTACAAGAATCAAAGGCCTCAACATTTTTTTAACTTGATCCACACCCACTAGCACCCCCTATTATCGATGTGGCATATCGTTATATGGGTTTGTGAGGTAGACGATTTCAAATATTATATTATTAAAGTTCCATAAACAATTTTTTCTCATTGTGAGATTTTAATGGAAAATCTGGATGTGGAAGTAGTGGTTCCTTGGGCAGCGGTTTTATACAATGTACTGATTACAAATTCTATGTAATACGCATTATTATTATTGTTTTTTGTTTTGTCGATTTGCTACAAATGTACAAACATGTATATAATGTGGTTAAATAAACGCAATCTCTCTATCTATCTATCTTTTTCAATTTATCACTTCAAACTGCAACTTTTCCTAATTTATGGAAGCAGACTAAAATTTGTCCCGGTAAACAGGATGACAAATCAACTGTTGAGAACTATTATCATTTTATGTAACTTTAATAAATTATTTGAGACATTTCGTTTAACCAGCATAGATTTCTTGCTAGTAGGTCAACAGTTATAAATATAACTTGCATAACTCAATTTATAGCAGCGACATTGGATGGGGGGTGGGGGTCAAGTTGATGTCATATATACCGACTTTTCTAAATCCTTCGACACAGAGATGGGCAACTCTACTGTTAGTACAAGATCAGGCATAAGAAGTTAATACCATCTTCTGTTACTCATATAAGAAATAGTTTATATACAAAATAAGATAAGATAGGCTAATAGATCGCGATATCGGCCTAGCCATATCTTGACCTCATGACATTTAATTTGAAAAAAATTAATTAATTAATTAGTTTAGTTGCTTATATTTTAAATGTCAATTAATGAGTAAGAGAGTAGGGCGTGTCACAGAAATGACGAACGCACCACTCCATGTAACAGACAAGGACGCGGAGCCATGATCTTTTCTTGGTGCGATAGCTTGACTGTTGTTGAACAAATTTGTTATTTAACATGTTTTGTTACATAGTCTGGAACGGCCTTTACTCTTTGCGAATTTACTTTAACAAAGGCTTTTTTAAACATATCTGACGTGATCGGGACAGGTACAGGTCGATTTAGAATTAAATTCTACGTCTGTTAGGTTATCTTTCGTTGTTGTAGTATTTATGGTTGATTAGTTATTAACAGGGGAAGGTCGACTATCTCTTTTTTTGCGACGGAAAGAGATGGGCGAAAGACACTCTTCTAACACATGCGGATCAACTACTAGTCTTCCTCTTTCCGTATCGACATGGTGCGGGCCTTTTAAGATGGCGGTGTCTTGCACTTTTTTGCTGAACACATCCATAACTCCTAAACGGTGGCTCCAACGGCAAAAAACTACGACCTAACGAATTTGTAGAGAATTTAATAAGCTGCAAGGTTTTTTTTTTATTTTTTGCCCTACGACAAAAAATAAGGATGCTAGGAGTGATACAACTGAAAATTTACATTTTGTAAGGAAACGTGTTTTTTTTCTCATCTCTTGCGAATATCTAGATAAACGTCGGTCCTAGGAAAAAACAGGTAGGGATCTATTAGAAAGATTATAAAATGATGATGAATTTGCTTCTTTGAAAAATAGAATTAATGGTTTCACTACTATATACGTTTAAAGACAAAATTTTGATTTCACCTGACAACAAAAAAAAAATGAATTAATTTTTTTCAAATTAAATGTCATGGGGTAAGATCTGAATAACAGATGAGGGTATTAATTTCTTATGCCGGATTTTAGACTATGTGTATATACATAATTTCAAGATCTGCTATTCACGGACTACCTTATTTCTCTATATAATCGACATCCCCCTGAACTTGTTTTTACGACAATGGGTTCAGTAAGTAGCAAAGTTGTACAAACCTCGCATTTGTTACGATTTCAATTCGCGTTGATTGCCGCAGTTGGCCATATCCATTTAAGCCGAATGGCCAGAATTGATTATGCATGAGCTGCAACATGTCCACAAACCACAATTAAACGGTAAAACAAAGCATCAATTTGAGTAATTCGATGATAACAATACAGACTGTCGTTGCATCGGGCGTCACCCTCTCCGGGAGACTTTAATTTACTAATGAAAACGCTGTTGGGCTGCTGACAAAGGCACAACGAAATATCAAAACAAACATCTAGCTATATGCCAATTATGAAAATTAAAGAGAATAATGGCAGTTTTGCTCGGAGTTTAATATAGAAATGAATGCATGCAGGCTGTAAATTGCTTTTATTTCAGTTAATGTATTATCAGCCGGAAATATGTTATTTTTACTGTAAATATATTTCCAACAAATTGCAAATAATATTCCCCGTTTAAACGATTCGGCAAAATACCGGACCAGTAAAGAAGCGGTCAATAATTCCCACTTAAACATTTTTTTTTTAAATTCTTGTTGAAAGTGTCAAAATGTTATTTCATGAGAATTAACATCAGAATAAGTGTTTATTGTGAATGTTAAAAATCTACGTTGATCGAAGGAGTATGTAACACTAACTTCTTAAACGGAAGAAACCCCATAAAAGCCAGTGAAACGTCATAAAAAATTATATTTTAAAGTAAAATGGAAGCAAAAATTAATCTATTAATTAAATCAAGAACCTAGCTTGTGATACTTTAAGTCAACAAATAAATCTTTAAAAGTAAGCAAAACTATTAACAAATGAAATGAAATGCATGGTAGCATGTTCAGGCCTCCTACCACTATATTTCAAAGTTTTTTTTATGACATTTTATGACACAAAATTTGAGTTTTAATGCCTGAAAAATGAACTAGAAGCTATATTATATTAATAGTTTTTTATTGAAAATGAAAATATGTTATAATACTTTGTATTTAGGTAGTAACGTTATGTGAAAATCCTTTCTCTTTTGGCAATTGTTTTAAAAAATATTTCTTTAAGCCCACTTTTTCAAAATTCGGGATAACAATTTTTTTAAAGAGAGCCATCGACTATTTACGTGCCATAACATGTGTTTCGTTACAATGTCAGTAATCGATGCAACTACATCAAATTTCGATTAAGTATAGGAGATAAAATAAAATATTTACAAAATGAATTGTAAGTATAATTTATTTACCTATATTTAAAGAAGAAATGCACATCTTGCGCAAAAGAATCGAAATCAAACGAGATTCTTTTAAAAACTCGCCAAATTTTAATGTTCTGATTTGCATTAAATTTTAAATTGGTTTAACAATTTTATGCAAATTTTTTTTTATGATTTTTATGACAAGAGAACAATTTTATGACAATTTTAGGACATTTTGCGTATTTTATGACATTTTAGGATTTTATGACAAGTATGACCCCTGCATGTTCAACTAAAATTTACATACATAAAGATAATGTGTTCGTGCACAATATTACTGTACAGTACACTAAGCAAGAAATATCTACATAAGTTTTTAAGGGAAGGTAAGATGCACTCGCGAAAGAAATTTTGTTTGTCTGTTCAAACGAAGGGATAGGGACGAAAGTTACAACAATTCCACAAAGAAATGAAATTAAACAAAAACGCACAACACTTAGGATGAATGACGCCCAGTATAGCGTCCACAGCTACGTTATACAAAGCAAAGCAAGGGAATATAACCCTTCGGTACTACAAGTCTCCGATAGATACAATGGAGAAATATAATTGTTTTGTACTTACAGTAACTGCTGGAAACTGACGGATACACTATATGGTGGTTACAGAAACAAATTCATAGATTGGTATGAGTTGTAACCATGCCAAAATGCAGTTTACTAGTTCTAGGCAAACTAAACACTGACACCATGATGTACTTTATTGTTAAACTGCACTTAGAGCAGCTATAACTACACTATCAAATTAACATGTAGTTTTTCATGTCTTTACTAGACAAATTCTTGTGTTAAAATCTCAATACTAATTCATAAAATTCACCAAAAAAGTTAATTAGATAACACCGCAGATAAACGACTTCCAGGGAAAAAGGCCCGACAAAAAGTAGTTCGAAAACGTTGAGTGGACATTTTATATGCCCCGTTCCTCACACTGCATTATGGATACGTACAGAATCACAATTCATTACTTTAAATTTGTGCTCTCCTATTGGATAAATATGTCTAGCCTTGAAACCTTCGAAGCATTTACTTCCGCATAATGTTCTGAAATGTCTAAAGTACCTTGGAAACAGTGGCGGCGTTAGGTATTTTGTTGATACAAATATAAAATAATGTAATTTGGCAGATTTTAATAGAAATTTATTAGTGGCTAAAAAATGAACTGTTACCAGTAGGTAAAGAATGAGGCTTCTGGGAAAGCCCCTATTCATCGATCAATCACTTGGTGAGCTCAAAAAGTGATGGGGAAGTTCCAGAACCGTCATTCTGTACCTACTGGAGGGTGAAAGTAATCGAAAGTACTTGAAATAGACATACATGGATATAACTATTGTCTACTACGAAAAAACATTTAAAATTGACATCAGTTTTGAAATATACATTGGCCATACTGTCGGAGTTACTTCGAAATTAATTTCTGTGTCTCCATCCAGTCTCCATTCCAAATAGTTATTTTATCACAAAGCATGTTTTTTAAATAACATGTTTTATAAAAGTTTTTCATATTTCTTGCTTGTAAATGCAAAATTCATTAAAACAAACTAAATATCGTGAATAAAATGTAAATGATTTTTCGTATTTATCCAATTTCATTATTATTCATTATTAATTTTCCATTGTATCGAAAAATGACAACAAACGTCAATAAATTCATATTCAACTGATTTAATAAAATACAATTTCATTTCATAATGGAGTGAGCTAAATTTACACATAACAGAGCACATGTAGAAGAGAATGGAATTATTCAATCTGAATTGCATTATTCCGTCAAATTAAAAAGATCTACAGGATGCTAAAGGCATAACGGACTGTATGGAAAAATTTGTTGATATTCAGGATAGTAAAGTAGTAGTACTAAATAACATTCAAAATTAAAAATATTTTTATTTACTAACTCTGATAAATGTGAAGTCGTCAAAGGCATCAGACAGGGCTGTGTTCAGTGTGTTCTATCTTCAATCCTCTTTCATATCTATAGTGAACTGGCAGGGGTGGAGTAGTTATAGGCGGAATCAAGATATCTAGCTTAGATTTTCAGATGATACCACAAGGGATTATAATTCATTTCCTCTATTCCCTTATTTTGGGTCTAATATCATTGGGCTAAGGACGCGAATGTGTTCCACCCCCTCCAATGTAATGATAATAATCTTAATAATATTATAGTACAATAACTTTGTGATCTCACTCGGACTAATTTTGTAGCAGTTTAAATTCAAATATTTTTGGATAGTTTGATTCAAAATGGATCAAATATGATATATTAAAAAGGAATGAGGGTGCTGTTTCTTTGGGGGTGAATTTCACCCCAACTCAGAGGTATTGAAAAAAAAAAGTGATTATTAGAACATGTAGATCGCCGAATTCTACCGAAAAAAAACCCTATAACGTTATTTTTGCTTTAACACCCGCCGAGTTACGGGGGTTGATTTTTTAGCAAAAAACACTGATTTTTTCAAAGGCTTTAGGCAAAGTACTCAAAGAAAAAGTTTGCCATAACAAAAGAGTTAACATATGAAATGAAATAAAAATTTGTTGTCTCGCTGACGAGATACAGTTAATGTTAGGTGCATTTAAACGTAGCCCTGAAAAGCTTATTACAGTAGTTTAAAATTTTCTTTTGGCAAATTTTGATATCTGCAAAATCAAAAATGATACAAGAAAATAAAGGCACAGTTTTGATTTTTTACACAAAAAAGTGCCCGTTTTTTGATTTCACTAAATTCCAAATCGTGTTTTTAGTTAGTCCTAGCTATTACGTATATGCCCAAATTTTTTTGACCATGACAGATGCATTATCTAAACGATTTTACACTTAATGTATTTTGAAAATGTTTGAAAAGATGAATTTTTTTGGCTTTAATGTTAAATAACTTAGCAGGGAAGCATCTTAGCTGAATATATATTTTTTTAACTATTTAACGTCGGCCTATTTCCGCTACCAGGGCCTATCACCGACGCCAGGAGACGAGCTACCCCCAATCTGGAAATTTTGCCGAACCTCTTCCCTTAAGAAGAGTAGGGATCTTTTACTTGCCTAACATTTAATAGACAAGGGACCGCCTGGTTTACATCCCCTCCGAAGGATGGTATATCCACTACGTAATCCTCGTCTGAAATTACGTAACTTCTGCGTATACACTGATATACAAGCCGCTAGAAGGTGGGACGAGAACGCTGTATTTTCCAAGATGGGACCCCATCCAAGTACTAACCGCGCTCGACGTTGCTTCAACGGAATATCGACTGATATTCACATTGAAGTCGCCTCTACGCTCGCCCTCAGCTGAATATTAATAGAGACAAGAAATTATTGAAATAAACTAAGGAAAACGTTGCTTTTTATGTTTCTTTTGATAAAAATAATAGCTTAGGAGATAGAAGTGTTTGAAGTTAACTCTTAATGTTTTTTTTTTAAATTGACGCATTTTAGATGAATATAAGAAAATTGACAACTTCTGTACTGAACCACCTGACCTTAAAGAGGATTAAAAGACCTTCAAAATGCTTTTTTGGGATGATTTTTAGCGTTAATTGCAAAGGAGATATGACCGAAAAAAGGAGCACACCTGGTTTTGGCGGTAAAATCTCACAATATTTTCAATTATAAAGGAATAATCATACTTTTTATATTTTTTTGATATTCATGTACATTTCCTAAGTATTTTCTTTATACTTATTTTTTAACTTTGGGGGTGGTTTTCACCCTCTTAGCAAGAGCAATTATTTTTCTTATTAAGGGAGTTTTATGTCTCAAAATGTAAAAAATGTAACAATCTAAGAGTATTTCTTTTTCTTTTATGAGAAGTAAAAGTAATGAGTGATGAGAAAAAACACTACGCTTTTTTTCATCATTTTTAGTGCGTAAAACATATGTTTATGGCAATAACTAAAAAGCGGTAAAAAAGTAGCATTATTTCACTCTTTTGTATAGCCGGATCCACGAGTGCATTGAAAACAATTGAAGTTTTCTTTCACAATCTTCGCTTTAGAAACATCAAATTATGAATTGCCGCCTTCAAACTTCCCATTTGTGAAAAAAAGTACCACTTTATGCACTTGTTGCATAAATTATTATTACATCATCAGCACACAATAATTACTCACAGCTGAGCTCCAGGTTGATGTTATTAATAAAGATAATAAAAATAGGGGACCCAGAACAGATCCGTGTGGAACCCTAGAGGACGATGTGAAGGTAACAGATTGGAAGCCTCGGTACTGAGCGAATTGTCGCCTATGTAACAGGCAGCTATAGTTAGAAATTCTATAGAATTATTTAAGAAAACACATTTTTTTTCAACTTATTCAAAAGTATGCAATGACCCAATCTATCAAGTGCTTTTGAGAAATCAGTATAAATGACATCCACCTGTTCTCCAGAGTCAAAAGATTTAGATAGAGACTATTTTCTCTGGGCCACGTAGCACGTATGTAAAGTGCGCCCATGATAAATCTAATGTCGTGACATTATTACAAGAAACTATCCCTAAGCAAATGTGTTTCATTCTAAATTCCGCCTTTTTTGTTTCCAGCGTTGATAATAATTTTCACAAGTCCCATATCCGACATAATTTATAGTATAATTTATGTAATTCTAGACATGCAAAGCAAACGCGACACGTCAGTTTTATGTCCGTATTTTCATATAAAAATAAACTTGGTTAAACAAACATATATAGAGAATTATTTCGTCTAAAATTGGATTACGTGGCTGTGGTTTTGGCGCCCTCTGTGGCCTACTTTACTAATTATTAACTCATCCCATCAAAAATGTATGCAAATAACACAAATACCAAGTAATAATCTGACTAGTTATTAAAAATATTGCTGGAGTTTAAGATTGCTGATAATTACTTCCACATCCAGTGGAAGTATATAACGACAAAAAAAATTTTAAAAATTTTTATTGTTCAAATAGGCTTAAAATGTCACGAAACGTCGAGATTTTAAATTTGAGCGAAGGAAAAATTCTGTCTGTCGGTCTGTCTGTAACTTTTTTTTGTGCGCTCGTTTACTCTGGAATCGTTTGACATATTGACTTGAATTTTGGTACACATATGTACTTTAACGAGATCTAGAACTAGATTATATATATATATATATATATATATATATATATATATATATATATATATATATATATATATATATATATATATATATATATATTTTCATCCTGTTCCGTCGAAGGGTTGGGGGGTAAATTTGGGGAAAATAGGTAAATCAAGCAGGTAAGAGTCCATAAAATTGGTATTTATTATATACAAGAGAAGCTAAGGTCTCACAAAAAAATTTGACATTAGCCACCCCCATTACCACCCCCCACCTCATTATTAAAGGGGATAACAAAAAATTGTGATTTAGGGTGTGTAGAACCAGAAACCTCAAAATGTTTTTTTACTTCTTCCACCCCCCCTACCACCTCCTATCACCACCCCCTCCCAACTAGCGATGTGGGGTATCGTTTTATGGGTTTTTGGGGTAGAGGATTTCAAATATTATATTATTAAAGTTCCATAAACAATTATTTCCACATACAAAATTTTTTCGTTGTGAGTGACTTGGATAGAAAATCTGGATGTGGAAGTAGTGATTCCTTTGGCAGCGGTTTTTTTGAAAATGGTGAAATCGCCGGTGACATGCTATTTCTAAATAATTATTTTATTCCTTTTTATTCTTTTAAAATAGTTAATTTTTTTGAGAAAAAATCGACAACGTAACAATATATCAACATGTTTATATCATTCTTACCTATAAAACATATGACCTTTCTAGAACAAAATAAATCTAAAAACCGCTGCCCAAGGAATCACTACTTCCACATCCAGATTTTCTATCCAAGTCACTCACAACGAAAAAATTTTGTATGTGGAAATAATTGTTTATGGAACTTTAATAATATAATATTTGAAATCCTCTACCCCAAAAACCCATAAAACGATACCCCACATCGGTAGTGGGGTGGGGGTGGTGATAGGGGGTGGTAGTGGGGGTGGATGAAGTAAAAAAAATATTTTTAGGTTTCTGGTTCTTGTACGCACACTAAATCACAAATTTTCTTTCATCCCCTTTAATAATGGGGTGGGGGTGGTAATGGGGGTGGCTTATGCTAAAATTTTTTTTGAGACCTTAGCTTCTCTTGTATATACTAAATACCAATTTTATGGACTCTTACCTGCTTGATTTACCTATTTATTCCAAATTTACCCCCATTTACCCCCTCAACCCTTCGACGGAACAAGATGAAAATATAATCTAGTTCTAGATCTTGTTAAAGTACATATGTGTACCAAATTTCAAGTCAATATCTCAAATGGTTCCAGAGTAAACGTGCGCACAAAAAAAAGTTACAGACCGACAGACCGACAGACAGAAATTTTTTTTTCGCTCAAACTTAAAATCTCGACGTTTCATGACATTCTAAGTCTATTTGAACAATAAAAATTTTTAAAAAATTTTTTGTCGTTACTATGCTTCCACCGGATGTGGAAGTAAAAAATCTATATTATATTGTTGGAATTGAAATATTTTATTTTGGGTATTTAGCAGAAATAAAGGATATTATTTTTAAATAATAGCTGGGACCTTATATATAGCGATTAAATGTTGTAAAACAGTAACAAAAATATTTTACATTATGTCACTATATACAGTGTGTCCACGGATGGATTTAACTATAGTTGTAAACTTTTTCATTTCTGGTTTTTTGATAAAGTCATTCTTCATAGAAACTTTTGATAATTCTGAAAAGTCCTTAGCCATTCAGGATTACGGTTTATACTAGGCCAGTCGTCAGGTAGATTAACATCATTTTAAATCGGGCAAAAGATTTTATTGTTGGAATCAGTTCACTATAGGCCTCTTTTAGACATACTAATTTTTCACAACACCTCCAATTTTGGGGCAATATCACTTAAAAATCATTTTTTTGCCAATATCTCAACGGTCCTACCTAAAAAAAGACGGTTATCAAATTTAAAGATAAGTAAATTCTCTATCGAAATGCTTTAGACACATTTTTACGCAGCATTAATATTCTTGGAGTTATGAGCGGGGGAACTCAAGCATCGTATTTCATCAGCGCAGTATATCGACACTTTTCTACACTTCCATGCATTCTACTTGCGATTACGTTTAATTTTCACTTTTGTAGTTTAAGTAAATACATTTATTATCAATTTTGATATTACAAATGTCTACAACTGTCGGTGGTTACTACCATTATGCGCTCGTTACGTCACCATCTTGCGGTAGAGAGTTTGGTGCGTTTTTTTTAAGTGGTGTCCCCAATAATAGGCCTAATCCACTTTTTGTTTATTTGGTTAACTTACTTCTAATTCTTTTTTATCTGAAGCCAATGCATTACATTAGTTTGGATTTTTTTGAAGTTGAAGGTCCAAAAGGGTCCCTTGCTTCAATAGAACTCCCGAGTGTCGATTTCACTATCGTCTGCATCGTCTTTGTCAAATTCAGCATCCTCGTGTTTATCGTGTTTCCAAATATCTTATCTTCGGTTTCCTCGTCTACATATATTTCGACATTTCTACACGATTGTCCTTGACATTCATAACAAATAACGGAACATCTTAGTTCAGCTTTTCTACAAGTACATGCGGTTTTGCAGCCTTTTGTACACTAGCAGCTTATTGTTTTCAATAGTTCTTATGGAGCAGCTTCTTTTTTGGTAGTAATAGGAAACAAACCATTTTTTTTTTCATCCAGTCCCAATCTTTTGGTATTTTCGTACCACTGCTGAATTTGATAGTACTTTCTAAAAGAGTGTTGGCGTGCAGCAGACTCAGTAGGAGGTAACGATGCAAGGTTACATGTACTTTTTGCCACTGACTTAATGAGCATTTGTACCTGAATTAATTCAAAGAATGTTAATCGGGTTCTGCTCCGTAAAGGGCTAAGATAACTTTTTGGCCTGCTATAACATCAGGGTGAGAACGTTTTTTTGTAATCCTGGAAGATTTTTGTAGTAATTTAATGAATTTTGCTTTGCTTTGCCTAACACATGCAGAAGTTGTGTCACATCCACTGAATGCGTTGAGGAATAATGATAATAATAATAATTGTGTATTCACGTGCAGAAAAAATATACAGAATATATAACTATATGTAGATTATAAAACATAATTGTCTTTCATTAAATACTCATATCGATATCTACGTGACAAACGCTATATTGTAAAATGTTGAATGAAATTATAGCAAAAGAGTGGAATTGTAGGAAAGTGTCGATATACAGTGCGGATGCGATACGATGCTTAACTCCATAACTCCGAGAATATTAATACTACGTAAAAATGTGTTTCAAGCATTTCAAAGGAGAATATACTTATCTTTAAATTCGATAACCATCTTTTTTTAGGTAGGACCGTTCAAAACCGAGATATTAGCAAAAAATGATTTTTAAGCGATATTGCCCCAAAATTGGAGATGTTCCGGGGGGCGGGCGAAGGTGAAAAATTAGTATGTCTAACAGAGGTCTATAATGAACTGGTTCCAACAGTAAAATCTTTTGCCCGATTTAAACAGTTAATTACATAACAAGTTCCGAAAGTGGTCTTTTACTGGACGAGTGAGCAAATTCCATGACGGGCCGTAGGTGAGATCTGAAAGCTTGTGAGTCCAGTAAAAGCCCTTTTGGGGCGTGTTACGTACAATATTTTTTCTTCAATCGTCTCTTTAATGAAACCAAAAATTGATATACTTTGACTATTTATAGATATTAATATTAATTGTACTGTCATCACTGTCAATTTTGAAATAACTATTATTTGAGAGTTTTAAGCATTATTATTTTGTTACACAACACGACTGTTTTGCGTCGAGTAGGAATGTGATTAATGTGATTCATTGTAAAATATAACCTGCAAATTGACATTGACGTTTAGATGATCTGTCACTTTACTGTACTAGTACCCATAATTAGTATTCTCGGGACTAGTACTAGAATATGCTACTTTTGGTACCAAAAATCGTACCGAAAGTACCTACTTTTGGAACGATTGAAGAAAAACTGTATTTACGCATCCTGAACTCCCTGACGACTGGCCCATTGTTAAAGGGTGTTCGGAAATGAAGAAAATATATAATTTTACCAGAAGTAAAATACCTTTCTTTTAATGAATATAATCAAATCTGATGAGGACAGTTGTAAATAATGTCAAATGCATTTCAAATACAAAGTTTTATCTACATAATCAATAATTAACTTTTTTAAGAGTTTGCATTGTGTAAAATACGTAATTATTAATTAAATTTTGCAAGTTATTAATTATTGACTATATGGTTTAAACTTTGTATTTGGACTGCACTAAGCAGAAAAAAAGTTCCACTTGATATGATACACCCGTTGCATAAATAACAAATTTATGTTATAATAAAAAACTCTTTTTTTATTTATTGTAAGTAAAATGTGAGCGTGTCACTTTCAAACGTTTACAAGTGAATTTGAACGGCCTTAAAAAAAAAGGTAACTAAGAACCTTTTTTTCTTGAATACGGTTCAATTTTTTATAAAAGAAAATTGTACATAAACATTTACATATCTTCAACATTTAGACCAGTGCCAAGAGGCCAAAAGTCTGAAAAATTCTTAGCAGCATATGGATGGTGGGAAAATTTAGGATTAATGGTATATAATTGGGGAAAAATCGATTGGACCGCAACAGATAACCGGAAGTGAGGTGGGGGTGCGAAAAGGTGTGCGTTTAGGGGTAAAACGTGGTTTTTACGATTTCTGGCAAAATTAGTCCTATCGAAAAAAGTTTAATGTAAAAATTGTAGATAATTGAGAGATCTATAACTTTTATTTGAACCATTTTTTTACATAACCTCAAAAATTTTGAGAAAAACGCGAAACGAAACGAAAAACCACCTTTTTGTTTTTTTACTTTTATCTTCCATAAAAATAATTTAATTTTGATGAAATTAGGTGAAAATGTACACTGTTATGAATCAAAGAAGCGGTAATTTTTTTGAGGCGCAATATTCATTTCTTGATTTTTTTGCGAATTTAATTTGAAAAAAAGGCCAAATTTTCAATCAAAAAAGTTGATTTACAAAGTTTTGATTTTTGAAAATTTCAGGACGGTATTTTTTTCATTAAAACCTCTACTTTAAGATAGTGTAAAAAAACCATACTGTTACTCTGGAAAAACATTGTCAAAATTGGAAAAAACCAAAAAAATACTTTTTTCAAGATCGATTTTACCGTAAATGTCCATTGTTCATTTAAATGAAGTGTTGTAAATTGTGCAAAACGGTAATTTCGATATTATACGTAATAAAGGAACTTTAATTAACCGTTTAAGGTTCGAACTGCTGAAAACCGAAATGTTTAAACAATAATTTTACCTAAGAAATTGCTAAAAATGACCATTTTTAGGCAAGAAAAAAACTTTTTTATGCTTTATATGCACACATACATTGAAACAATTTTATTGACATACATATTTCAAAATATTCAAAGTTGAAAAATTGAATTATGGCTGGGCAGTTTTTCTACTACGTGCTCTCGAGTGCGCGCGCACTTCTTTTTAACCCCCGACCCCAAACGAGGGTGTTATAAGTTTGACGCGTATGTTTGTTTGTCTGTCTGTCTGTGGCTTCATATCTCTTCATCGGGTGATCCGATTTTGATGTAGTTTTTTTTATTTGAAAGAGTATTTTGTCGAGAAGGTTATAGGCCATATTAGATTTTGATGTTTGGTCGCCATCTTGAATTCGCCATGTTGAACTTCTCTAGAAATTGTCCGATTGAGGTAAAATTGAAAATGTGCAGACAATTATGGTAGTCGAACATGATTTAGGCCTCATTTTGATTCGGTCATCTGAAACTGGTACGATTAGATACTTTGAAATTTTCAATTTTACTTGTTCGTTCTTTTCTTCCAGCTCGCTTGCAACCCATCCATCCTTGCCTTTTCACGCGTTCACAACTGGCACGTCGTTGTAAACAAGCAGCCACTACGCAGCAAACAGTTACGTTGTTTTTGATGGGTATCCCGAAGCTGATGTGACAGAATCAACATTAACCGCTTCAACAGCAAGTTCAATGAGTACGAAGAAAGGCGAACGTTCACGCAGAAAAACTGGAGGAAGTGTCCCTACATTTGAGTTTCGTAGTCATACAAAAATTCCATTTACTCCAGGGAAATTTTTGTCTAATGAACAAAATAAGAAAAAAATGATAGAAACACTGTAACTATGTAAACAAGCAGGAGAAGATGCTGATGCCCTAATTATTAATACAGCCATTGAATTAGCTGAAGATCCTACAAAAATCGTAGTAATTGTGGGTCATATTGATCTTCTAGTTCTGTTGAACCAATTAAATCCAAATAATTCCGATATTTATTTTCACAAACCAGGTTCAGGTAATATAAAAGATACATTTTTCACTTCAAACATGAATAAAAAAAGAGCATTGTTGCGTTCCTTCACTGTTTTTCTGGATGTGACACGACTTCCAGTTTCGCCGGAAAAGGGAAAAAAACAATTGTAAAATCATTACTGGCTAACCAAAATTTATCAAAGCTCACAGAAATTTTTAATCGGAGAAATGCAGACAAACAAACAATAGCCGAAAATGGATTGAAGCTAATAGCGTCTATTTATAAATGTAAGAAAAAGGGTATGTCACTGAACGAATTGAGGTTTGAAATATATCAAACCACTACGGTAAGGACTTCATTTACTTTAGAAAAACTACCACCAACTGAGGGAGCAGCTGAACAACACTGCTACAGGGCTTATTTTCAAATTCAAACTTGGCTTGGTAACAAACTTACGGATTGGGGATGGAAACACCATCTAACCGGAATAATGCCTAAATGACAGAAAAAGAATTAATTCATGAAAGTTTGCTGAAATCTATCTGCTGCAGTTGTGAAACTGGTTGTGGTAGTAAAAGATGCGGCTATCGAAAGCATGGGGTAAAATGCTCTATTCTGTGCTCGAATTGTCACGGGGCCGAAAACTGTTCTAACTCTGAAATACAACCATTAGAAGAAATCAGCGATTCGGAGGAGATGTGTGACGAAACAAATGTTCAAAATAATATTGAATATAAAGATCTAGATGAACTTGAGGACTTGGTGAAGTCGAAGACCTTATCGAAGTTCTTGAAGAAACCGAACAATGTGTTGAGTCTGATGATGTAGAGCAGCTTCCCAAAAAAATGAGATTATTATAAATTTTGATTATGTATTTCTACTTTGTTAATTGATTTAATGTAAAGTACGTAATAAACTTATTTTTAATGTGAGAGTGCCCATAAAGCATAAAAAAGTTTTTTTCTTGCCTAAAAATGGTCATTTTTAGCCATTTCGTAGGTTTTCAGCAGTCCGAACCTTAAACGATTAATTAAAGTTCCCTTATTACGTATAACATTGAAATTACCATTTTGCACAACTTACAATACTTCATTTAAATGAAGAATGGAGAATTAGTGACATTTACGGTAAAATCGATCTTGAAAAAAGTATTTTATTGGTTTTTTCCATTTTTGACAATGTTTTTCCAGAGTAACAGTATGATTTTTTGACACTATCTTAAAGTAGAGGCTTTAATGAAAAAAATACCGTCCTGAAATTTTCAAAAATCAAAACTTTGTTAATCAACTTTTTTGATTGAAAATTAGGCCTTTTATTCAAATTAAATTCGCAAAAAAATCAAAAAATGAATATTACGCCTCAAAAAAATTACAGCTTTTTTGATGCATAACAATGTACATTTTCACCGAATTTCATCAAAATTAAATTATTTTTGTAGAAGATAAAAATAAAAAAACAAAAAAGTGGTTTTTCGTTTCGTTTCGCGTTTTCCTCAAAATTTTTGAGGTTATGTAAAAAAATGGTTCAAATAAAAGTTGTAGATCTATCAATTATCTACAACTTTTATATTAAACTTTTTTCGATAGGAGGTCTACTTTTGCCAGAAATCGTAAAAAACCACGTTTTATCCCTAAACACACAACTTTTCGCACCCCCACCCCACCCCACTTCCGGTTATCTGTTGCGGTTCAATCGATCTTTCCCCAATTATATACCATTAATCCTAAATTTTCCCACCACCCATATACTGCTACGATTTTTTTTTATCAAAAACTATTGGCACTGGTCTAATTCGCTCTTTATTCGTTGTTTTTTCTACCTAGTATCTGTTGTTGACTAAACTATATATATAAAACAATATTAAGCTACCTACTTAAGAACAATCTACATCGCCTTAATATTTCCTTGTTATGCATTATTCATCGAAGCAGAAGTGGATTAGAAAATCCATATTTCCCCTCAGGACAAACGACACGTTCACCAAGTGCAGTAAATTAAATTTTTGAGGTAAACAAAGCCCTATTGTTCTGCCGCGGATATATATCGGGAGTGGAAACTTTAAAAAGTGTATTCTTGTCTCTCGAATAAAGTTTTCTGTATTTTTGACCTGTTTTCCACGTTGACAAAGTGCGAAGTTTTATTACTCACTTTTATCGTTTCGATTCAAGTTGTCTTATTGCAGAAATGATCTTTATGTATCCGTAATTCACAGTATACAGGGTGTTTGGTATATCGAAAGTTTTAAGATGATGATGATGGGAGGTCATCTAGAACCTATGTGATCATATAATTGAGTAAAACTAAACATCAAAAATACGATTTCAACGATTATTTGGGGAGTAATTTTTTCGTGGAAATGCAATCTACATGTTATCATGAAGTTACAGTATAGTATATTATGCAATAAGCACAAAATGAAGCTCATTTTGCACGAGCGTGAAAGTTTGCAGCGCGAGCTGAAGGCGAAGGTTGCAATTTATACGAGTGCAAAATTGCCATTTTGTGTGAGTTACATACTATACTTTTTTTAAGACAACCTACTACTCACGTTTAATATTTTAATAAACACTAATACAAAGAAATATGCAAAAATCCGTGACGTAACTACAAAAATATTGACAGAAACACTGATGGCGTATTCAAATATCCGTCGCTAGTGTCATATTTTCAAAGCCGACGTCACTCTACTCGTCGCACTAGCCACAGCGGACCGCCCTACACATAATGGTTCATAATGAAACGGTTGTTAGGCAACAAATGCAGTATGAATCATAACCGCTATGCAATATATTATGTGCAAAATGTAGCTGTGATTGAATTTACGATCGTTCCCTGACAATCTATATTTCCATTATTAAGTTAATTTCAATAATTTACTGTCAAAAGAACAATTTAAACAACTAAAAAAGGCCATTTTCTTATCTAAGAGTTGTACTACTTTTTATTGAAATCAAGTGTACTAACGATCTCTGCCCAAGGAATCACTACTTCCACATCCAGATTCCAAGTCACTCACAACGAAAAAAACTTTGTATGTGAAAATAACTGTTTATGGAACTTTAATAATATAATATTTGAAATCCTCTACCCCAAAAACCCATAAAACGATACCCCACATCGGTAGTGGGGTGGGGGGTGGTGATAAAAGGGTGGTAGTGTGGGTGGATGAAGTAAAAAAATATTTTGAGGTTTCTGATTCCTGTACATAGGTACACTAAATCACAATTTTTTTTCATCCCCTTTAATAAGGTGGTAATGGGGGTGGCTAATGCCAAAATTTTTTTTGAAACCTTAGCTTCTCTTGTATATACTAAATACCAATTTTATGGACTATTACCTGCTTGATTGACCTATTTACTCCAAATTTACCCCAATTTAGCCCCCAACCCTTCGACGGAACAAGATGAAAATATAATCTAGTTCTAGATCTCGTTAAAGTACATATGTGTACCAAATTTCAAGTCAATATCTTAAACGGTTCCAGAGTAAACGTGCGCACAAAAAAAAGTTACAGACAGACCGACAGACAGACAGACAGAAATTTTCTTTCGCTCAAACTTAAAATTTCGACGTTTCATGACATTTTAAGCCTATTTGGACAATAAAAATTTTTAAAAATTTTCTTGTCGTTACTATACTTCCACTGGACGTGGAAGTAATTAATAGTCCAGATTCTAGAGACGTTTATCTTTCAGTTCTAATGTAAGTACCCGTCAGGCGTAAAGCTGGAAAGTGTCGTATTCGATGTAAAATTTTCTGCTGAATCCGAATCCGGCGGGCGTATAAAAATCTGGGATTGCCTTCAACCCCTAATCCACGAATTCCCCTTATTTCGGAATTCATGAAAAATTTAATTTTTAAGATATAACTTGCATTTTCTCCCACAAAATATTGGCTAAAAATCCATTCTTTTTTTAAATTGTAGTTCACAGTGTAGGTATTTAATGCAACAGTGTAATCAAAACACATCTAATATTTATAGAAAAGTAGCGCCCAACATATTAAAACTGGAGGTAAGATCAAGCAAGTAAGATCAAGGCATATCAACAGTAAAACTTACCACACCTAATGGAACGACAGTTCAAAGCATATGTCGATATTGCTACGATATGGCATAAGAACGGTAGGATGCTATTCACATATAGCCGCAGTCATATATTACTTGTCTCATGCCCGATATCTTTCGCATATAGTACGTCTAACAGAAGTTTTATCTAATATATTTACATCAGAAAATATTCATGTAATTATTCATGAGGACAACGACGAATATTAATTATATTGTAATAATTAATAATTTGTATCATAATAAATAATATTTTCTTGGACTTTATTTTTATCTACACTGCACCTTTCTTATTCTTAACGCAAATAGTAACTGTAATTCAGAGTATTTATTTAAATTACAAACACAACTACTTGTTTATACATTTATGAGTAAGTTTATATTAAATAGTCATGTAAAGTAGTAAGTACTCCAGGGCGGTCATAACGAGTTTTTATTTTTTTAAGAAGTGAAGAACAAGGAATTTTCATCTTATTAGTTTAGCTGCAATAGTTTTTAAATGAAATAATTTTCAATAATAGCCGCTCTAGCCTATATATGGTCAATTATTTCAAGAACGCAGGAAGGTCAGAGGCTGAATTTGTGTCAGTGGTAACTTTATTACTCACCGATGTCATAACACAAGTTATTTGGAAAATACCTCTCCACTGACCCTATCTTATCCTGCTAGACCCTTTCTGTTATTAAGCCATATCATTTTACACAATTGAAAGGTTCTATATGTGTTAAATATTTTTTTTTTGATCTTCAATGGGCATTTCCTGAAAACAACACAAAAGAGACGTGATTAAAAAAATATGCATACAAATTAGAATGCTTGATTACGTTTCTGTAGAATTAATATGAAATTTAAACGGCATTTTCTGAAAAATACCACACATGAAACACATTCAAATAACTTTAAAAACTTCTTTGTTTTATCCCCTTTTCAATGATTTATAAAGTTGGATAATGCTAGTACATTTAAAAAAACATATTCCTGTAGACAGTAAAATTTTATTAGATAGGAAATTAAGTATAGCGTTTGGATCTATGTTTGGATGTTTAGAAGCAATGAACGTATATACACATTCGGAAAATGTTGGATTTGGGTGGCACGCATAGTTTCAACGGCCTGACAGACCCGCCTACAATAAAGGCGTGTACCAGTGCTCTAGTAGAGGGAGCAAATAATGACGCGCTATCAAGAAAACACGTACATACATCATTATTGCTATTAAAAATTTCAGTACCATTTATTCAAAGGAAGGATGTAGTTGGCTCTGTTCAGTATAGGTAATATTATTACGTGCTTTAATAACTGAAATTATTTAACCCGTTTTACTTTCAAAACGAGTCAAATAATTCTTTACATTGCAAGTGGAAGACGGAAACAAATTGAAATTCCGCAAGCAGAGTTGCCCACGCACATGTGGTGGGGAAAGCAGGTGGCATCAGAAGGATGTGTTATACGATAAAAAAGAATAGCCTAGTTGCTTCGCTCTCGCTTGCTCTCATTGCCGACCCAAATGAAAAATTTTCTGACTCTGTATAAGAACAATTTTAGAAGAATGTTTTTCTTGCGCTCAGAGTTTACTAATCAGGTCACTTTTGTTAGCGTATTTTTAGCAGAATGTTACTTGTCTCAATAAATTTGCGCAACATCCTATTGTGTCCCAAGTTATCTGAACATCTTGTCGTAAGCATTGAATATCCATCCAATTTCCCATAAATCCTTTTTACGTATCAGTGGGTGTTATTACTGAGATGTCAGATAATGTAATATATCATAAAGACATACTTTACAGAAAATTTTAGACTGTTTAAATCAAATTTATATTGCTGTGGAATTTAATAAAAATTATACTCGAGCTGGATTCATTCTTTAAAGAAAATTACTTTGGCGTGATATATTTGTTGATGCAATTTTATCATCGTGAATGCAACGAATTTTTCAGTTTTCCAGCATTCCATCCCGCATCCTTGTAAAATACGGACTGAATTGTTTAACGAGTTTTAAAAGTTGGATTGTTTTTACAGTACACTAAAATAAATTAGACTCGGCCAGCCATTAATCAGACCGTAGAAGGTACGACGGAGAATAATATTACTTACAAAACTTTTAAGTCTTTTCAAATAGCTCAGCCAGGAGTTCCTTGTTCTAAATGACAAATAAATTTTTATTCGCCTTGTTCGTAATATTTGGATTATATATTTTTAGCTTAAAGTGTCCAAAGATAATAAGAAATTGATTTGAATACATATTAATTATTACATAACATTAATAATAAATATTATTTTACAAGAAATATATGTAAAACAAATAGTATGAAAAATTATAAAGCTTTACATTCTTGACACTATTTAACAGTTATTGTTCCTTAAATGTCACAAATTTAAGTCTCATATCAATTAACCCGATGTCAGCTTCTTGTGAACAAAACTCGTGTTAAGATAAGAAATCTTAAATCGTGTAGACTATATACTGATATCGACAAATTGTAGTTAACTTGTATTACACGAGTTGAAACACGGCGATAATTTAATGGCAAAACAGAACGTTTAATTTGATTAATTCCTCGATAACAAAAACGGCGCCATATCATGGCCTATTATCTCTCTGTAAACTTTAATTTACTAATGAAAATAATGCTAGATTGTGAACATGGCACAGCTAAATGCCGTAACGAACTGTTATGTCAACTACGCTGAACTTCTTCACGATTTCAGGCAGGATTGGTACAATTTATATAAAGACTAGGTGAAATTACTTCCACGTCCAGTGGAAGTATAGTAACGACAAAAAAAAATTAAAAAATTTTTATTGTCCAAATAGGCTTAAAATGTCATGAAATGTCGAGATTTTAAGTTTGAGCAAAAAAAAATTCTGTCTGTCTGTCGGTCTGTCTGTCGGTCTGTCTGTCGGTCTGTCTGTCGGTCTGTCTGTCGGTCTGTCTGTCGGTCTGTCTGTCGGTCTGTCTGTCGGTCTGTCTGTCGGTCTGTCTGTCGGTCTGTCTGTCTGTCTGTAACTTTTTTTTTGTGCGCACGTTTACTCTGGAACCGTTTAAGATATTGACTTGAAATTTGGTACACATATGTACTTTAACGAGATCTAGAACTAGATTATATTTTCATCTTGTTCCGTCGAAGGGTTGGGGTGTAAATTGGGGTAAATTTGAGGTAAATGGGTAAATCAAGCAGGTAAGAGGTCCACGAAATTGGTATTTAGTATATACAAGGGAAGCTAAGGTCTCAAAAAAATTTTTTGTCAATAGCCACCCCTTATTAAAGGGGATGAAAAAAAAATGTGATTTAGTGTATGTACAGGAACCTCAAAATATTTTTTTACTTCATCCACCCCCCCCCCCCCCACTACCACCCCCCCCTTTCACCAACCCCACCCCACTACCGATGTGGGGTATCGTTTTATGGGTTTTTGGGGTAGAAGATTTCAAATATTATATTATTAAAGTTCCATAAAGAATTACTTTCACATACAAAGTTTTTTCGTTGTGATTGACTTGGATAGAGAATCTGGATGTGGAAGTAGTGATTCCTTGGGCAGCGGTTTTTTAATAGTAACAATTGTTGAATTCAGTAATCTGCGTGCTTAATGTTGTAACATGACTCCCTCGCTGTTCAATAAATTATTAATTTTTATTATTTGTTCGAGATTCAGACTGAACATTATATTATTTAGAGGAAACAAATTACTACACCAGTAGCTCAGAGACTCGGCAGACGAGTCATGGGTAAGAAAACACTTTGCTACACGTATCTAAAAGATCTGCATTTAAAAGATCTGCATGTAAAACCCTGGAAAGAAATGAAGCGTAAGCATGGCTTGCTGCAAAATGGCCGTTGCCAAATCTAAGTTACAAAAAAAAAATTATTTCTTTATAAACTACTTACGGATTAAACCGGCGAAGAACAATTAGGCCTGCTTCATGTTCATGAAGAGGGACTATCAACCCTTACGATGTTGAAGTCGTTGGTAAAAAACGAATTTAATTAATGAAGACACACCACTACTCAAAAAAAAATAGCAGACAATTGCGAAGTGCTCTAAGCTTCTTGTAACGGAGAACAATTCATTCTCTTCGCCCTCTCGTAGTATGTAAATCGTGTCGTCTCTTTACCCTTTCCACTCTTAAAGCTAAGTTAGAACATCAGCCACCTTGAGTACGCTTAGACGTGACTCTGGTTGCATACCGTTGTGTTTGTTTATGAAGAAATTTTTAAGAAACAATATTTGAAATTTTTGCGGTCTTTCATGCTTGAGTTAATTTATGTTTTAATTTATGAAGCAGCAATATGCACGCTACAATGTAGCCATTTTTTGTTCAGAAAGAGCTAGGGGCAGGACTAACAGAACTAAAAAACATTGCTCGTTTGCCCAATTTCAAACACAGTAATTGCCAGTGGGTGTTCCGCTTTCAACCGTGTACTTATAATAAAGTGCATATATTGCATCTGTCAGACTCTTGTAAGATCCGACTAAATCCGTGAATATAAATAACACATCCATATAAATTAGTATTATTCAAATTGCGCTGTTCGTTGTTGCGACTTGCAATGTCAATATCATACATTCAGTGAACTTTGCATGAGAGTCGAAACAGTCGGACGTGGCGATGTCTATCAATGCATTAAGTCATAATGACGAGCTCTTCAATCGATTAGCATGCAAGGGAAGTTCACAATGACTGCCCGCCCGATTTATGTATGTACATGTCAAACATGGCGTGCTCGGAGATATCGAACTGCAACGCAAACCTGTTGATGCTTGTATTTAATCGTTATTTTTAGATAGCAGTCGGTGGGGCACAGGGCATTTCTAATTAGGTACGTAACAACATGAGGTGTGCTATCGGAATGCTTTAAAATAGAACTTCCCGACACTTATCTACGTCTTTTTATACGTAAACAGAGTTTTGAGGAAAGGTAATTTAAGAGGATGAAATAGCTCAAAGAACTTTTAGCGCAATTGTATTGAATTTTTTTGGCGACATTTTCACCTGAAATTTTATTGCTGATTCTTATGTATTGTGACCTGATTACGAAAAAAATATTTGTGCCTAAATATTCCGTGTGCGTCAAAAATTATAGGCATTTTTGGACGCGCTTTCACAAATTTTCAATTTATCTTCTTAATATATCGTCTACTAGTAATCGGATGGGAATTTTAAAAATACTGGTTCATATAAAATAAAATTCTTAAAAAAATATAGACCTGTCTGATATACATTGGTCAATCCACCATCTTGGAGAAAAATAGAAAACACCAAGAATAACTTGGTGCTAAGGCTTTCGCGGAGCTGGTGATCTGGCTGCTGGTTTCCGGGTCTACTTCCGCGTAGACTTGGTTGAGTGCTTGACGTTTCGACCATCTTGTCGTGGTCTTCTTCTCAAGCGAAGTGAGCTCTGGTGGACTGAGCTCCCCTATTTATACAGGTTATCAGGAGGCGTGTTGTGGACCATTGCTCATGCGGAACATTGACTTCCACGTTATTGGTAGTTGTAGTCCGTTGTCACGGTTATAGTTATTCGGATGTTTATTTATTTCAATGGCTTCTCTGTATCTTCTTGGCCAATAATTCTTGGTGTTGGCTAATTTCTTTGTTTTGTCGAATTTTATCAAATGGACGGCTTCTTCTGAATGTTCGGCAACTGCTGATTTTGTAGAATTTCCCTTCTTTGTATTTCTAATGTGTTCTCTGAGTCTGGTGTTTATACGTCGTTCAAATAAAGAAGTTAGCCGATTCCATGTGCGTGTTCACATTTTTGTTAACAAAATGTCGGCATTTTGGTATTGTAATTGCTCAGTATTAATCTTTCTTTCAAAAATGCTGTTTTTCGTTAACACATAGCATCACCTAGATGCTCAATTTATTTTGTCCCTTTAAAACACTTGTTTTAGAAAAAGATTTTATCGAAAAATGGCCGTATTTCGGTTAATTATTGCTATAAAATTAATTTAGAAACACCGAATTAAAGATAATTTTGCCAGAAAAAACTTTTATTGGAATTATTTTTTTGTAAATGCCATATTTCCCGACAAAGTAAGAAAAATTGATTGTTTTTATTAAAAATACCCGTTTTACCCCCTATAGGTTCCCGCGGTTCCCCTATAGGAACTCCTAAACTTTTTTGTTTCGTGAACTTTGGCCTATTTTAAACTTATAATCAAAGTTTAAATAAAGTCTGCACAAATTTTTTTCGAGTTACGGTAGGTACCTAATTTTTTTCAATCTTTTCCTGTACTAATACTGTGTAGTGATTTTTTGAAGCAATCCGTAACACCGTAAACAACAGAAAAATTAACTCTGTGCTTTTATGCATGAAAAATCAATAAAATACCCCATATAATTATAAATAGCTAGACTATAATGACACAACGCTTATACGAATAAGGTTGCTATAATTTATATTTATACATAATTCCTTGCACAGATATAATTTATGGCTGACAATAACGATAATACTGAAAAGCTTATGGCAGGTGTTCCTTCCCAGCAATTTATATTTTTTGAGGACATTAAGTTATATACGCCGTCGAGTTGTTACATATTATCGATTAAAAAATGCGTCGAAGAAATTAGCAGGGAAAATATGCAGAAACAGGAACCTCGACCACCGAGAATTTACACAGTATTTGTACTGAGAAAGTGATTGACGTATTTAGGTCACTTGGCGTGGCAATGTGGCGCTTAAATACAGGATGCCTGA
This sequence comes from Rutpela maculata, assembly GCA_936432065.2. NCBI lineage: Eukaryota > Metazoa > Arthropoda > Insecta > Coleoptera > Cerambycidae > Rutpela > Rutpela maculata. The sequence goes on from OW386292.2 coordinate 6,755,284, forward strand.
TAAAACGTCAACAGAAAGTTGTACTTGTTAATTTGAAAGAAAGTTCAAACAGGGTGTCGAGGAAATAGCCCTTGTTCGTTTAGGAGCTGATTCTACTACTTCTATGCTTTTAGCTGGAAGAGGAGGATGGTAATAAATGACCGTGATCAGTGCAGTGCGTACAACGAATCTAATTTTCTCTTGGTGTTTCGTCACAATTATTTTGTTGGAAACGTGTTGTAACAAATTGAGGAAATTAACAGGCAAAGAGGAATGTTAAAATGATCGAATTTTTGCCACTCTGATAAAACTAAATTGATCGAAATATTTGTTTTGGTTCTAAAATAACTTATTTAATAATTTTTTTTTAACTATTTAACGTCGGCCTATTTCCGCTACCAGGGCCCATCACCGACGCCAGGAGACGAGCTACCCCCAACCTGGAAATTTTGCCGAACCTCTTCCCTTAAGAAGAGTAGGGATCTTTTACTTGCCTAACATTTAATAGACAAGGGACCGCCTGCTTTACATCCCCTCCGAAGGATGGTATATCCACTACGTAATCCTCCTCTGAAATTACGTAACTTTCGCGTATACACTGATATACAAGCCGCTAGAAGGTGGGACGAGAACGCTGTATTTCCCAAGATAGGTGGGTCACCCATCCAAGTACTAACCGCGCTCGACGTTGCTTCAACGGAATATCGACTGATATTCACATTGAAGTCGCCTCTACGCTCGCCCCCTTATTTAATAATAATAATAATAATAATAACAATACTTTGAAGGATGGAGAAAAACGGACTAAATACAGAGATCTCCGGTATGAGCTCCGAGTGCTATACCCAGACTACTTGGTCAAGATGATCATCCTGATAATCGGTGTACTTGGTAGAATGAGGTCTACGCTCTCGGAATTAAAGACCATACCAGCCTGCCAAAAATCAGCTGAGTGGTTGGCAGGCCAAATGCAGAAGCCAGTTATCCTGGGGTCCCACCGTCTTCTTAGGGCACACGAATCTGGAATTTACAGTCACTAACCTTGCGGGATGCAGGGAGTGGCTGTAGATAATTCGCTGGCGCTTTTCCCGTGAGAATGTCGGAGACACGGGAGAGCTGTCCAGCATCGCGCACGCGAAAAAAAAAAATAATACCTTTATTTTCCTGTCAGACAGTACAGACATGTATAGGAATCATCACATTTTGGCATACAATTTTATGCTACAAAAAATTCGTCTAATGTATAGAAACACTTGTTTAATAAATATAGTCTTAATTTTAGTTTAAAACTATTTACATTTTTTGCCTGTTTGATTTCGTCAGATAAACAATTAAACAATTTAAGACTTAGACAGTGGGGAGCATTTATCGATATATTATATTTATAATAAGGAACATGAAATTCTTCTTTTTGTCTTGTATCTTTAGCGTGAAATTTTTTATTCGTGAAAAATTTAGCCTTATTACTGTAAACATATATACACAAATCATAAATTAAAATATTAACAAGGGTTAAAACTTTATAATCTCTAAAAACATATCTGCAAGAACAGGTACTGGAAATCCCTGCCATGCCAGGAAGGAAGGGCCTCCTGACAACAGCATGCTAGCTCGAGAAGCGTGGCAGAGAAGCGGGGTACCCCAAGATGATCGAAAGACGAGACAGCAACTGTGGAGTTGCCGTATGATACCTATGCATGCGCGGCGCCGAGGCGCATGTAAATTTTGTTTGATTTCTGAATATCTGGGTATTTTTCCTCTAAAACGAAAAAAAAAACGATAAAAAAAAAAAAAACTATTTATTTTCTAAATTTCTAAATTTGAGGGGGTTCCGGGGGGAATTTTTGGAGGGAAGTTGAAAATTTGGATTCAGCGAGCCAAAAAAACATAAAGTAAGCCTATTTCCAGAACTACCGTGAATTTTTCTACGTAAAATTCTCTAATGCCTGGAGTATAAAGAAAATTATAATCTGAAAAAAAAAATTGTACGACTTGATGTTCAGAATGGTCGTGCGAATATTAGAACCTCATTTAACTTCGTTATTTTTGGAGTTAACGTTAAAAAAGTTCAAAAATAAAAGTTATAGAAAATCACGTGTTTTCTAAAAATCATTTCAGGATAACAATTGAAAGTCGCATTTTGGGGATATGAACTTTGCTTTTTTTTTTTCTAAATTTCTAAATTTGAGGGGGTTCAGGGGGGAATTTTTGGAGGGAAGTTGAAAATTTGGATTTAGCGAGCCAAAAAAACATAAAGTAAGCCTATTTCCAGAACTACCGTGAATTTTTCTATGTAAAATTCTCTAATGCCTGGAGTATAAAGAAAATTATAATCTGAAAAAAAATTGTACGACTTGATGTTCAGAATGGTCGTGCGAATATTAGAACCTCATTTAACTTAGTTATGTTTGGAGTTAACGTTAAAAAAGTTCAAAAATAAAAGTTATAGAAAATCACGTGTTTTCTAAAAATCATTTCAGGATAACAATTGAAAGTCGCATTTTGGGGATATGAACTTTGCTTTGGTTTTTTTAAATGGAACACCATCTGAAAGGCCATAAAAAACTTTTCAATGATATATATAGCATACCCTAGTACTTATCTTAAAAAAAATCTGTCTAATTTACTGTAACAGCTTATCAAATTAGCCGTGAAAAACGAAAGTATGCAATTTAAAGTACGTTAGTTCTGTCAAGATATTTGTTGGTAACTAATTTCACGTTGTTTTAAATAAAATGGAAAATTTCAATGATTTTATATTTTTTGGACTATCATAACTTAGTAACAAAATATAAAATTTAATGCCCAGTATAGTTTTTAAGAAACGTACTTGTTTTATATATCATTAAGAAGCTTCTTATGGCTTTCAGATGGTGTAAGTTATAAGGGGTGTTCCATTTAAAAAAACCAAAATAAAGTTCATATATCCGAAATGCGACTTTCAATTGTTTTTCTGAAATGATTTTTGGAAAATACATATTATTTTATATAACTTTCATTTTCAAACTTTTTTATGTAACTAAAAAAATAACGAAGTTAAATGAGGTTCTAACGTTCGGGCGACCACCCTGTACTTAACGATCGACGATTCCGACTTTACTATTGTTTTTTTAACCCCCGAGTGGTGTTATAAGTTTGACGTGTCTGTTTGTATGTTTGTTTGTCTGTCTGTCTGTCTGTGGCTTCATATCTCTTCAACAGGTGATCCGATTTTCATGTAGTTTTTTTTATTTGAAAGAGTATTCTGTCGAGAAGGTTATAGGCCATATTAGATTTTGATGTTTGGTCGCCATCTTGAATTCGCCATGTTGAACTCTAGAAATTGTCCGATTGAAGTAAAATTGAAAATGTGCAGGCAATTATGGTAGCCGAACATGATTTAGGCCTCATTTTGATTCGGTCATATGAAACTGGTACGATTAGATACGTATCGGTGGTTTTTAAAAATTTTCAATTTTACTTGTAGGCGTAATTATAAATATATCAACTTGAAATTTGGCATGATGATTTAGTCACATTAGATGTCTATACTCTAAACTTTCATTAAAATATATGCATTATATTAAGTAATCAATAATGTTTAGAAATAGCCATTCTCAAATATTTTTTTCTTGACACTTTTAGTTTTATTCCACTACAATTATTTTAATGGAGCTTTTTACATTTAAATCCTATTACAAAATGTTTCAGTCCAGCACATTGAACGACGTTTTATTCGAAAATAATGCAATTTAAGGTCTAATTGCAATGCACGATGTGTGTAACAGTTGTAAAGCCTGCACATTGCACAAATCAGCGATTATGTAGATACTAATCAAACCCATGTAAACAGCCGGTAATAATGTAAATTTTTCTAAAGCGTTTGCATATTTACGTACTCCTTTGTCGTTTTATGCACTGTAACATTTCAACAGTTCGGTTTATTTTTACCGCAGTTGCATGTGCAAAAGAAAGCAGCTATCGCAATCGATAGCACCCAGCCATCAATCATTCAACCGACTTCATCGTGGTGTTAAAGGTCGTCATTGTCGGATGTACACATATAGGTCACTCAAATATTGATGTCGAGCTGGCCCTTTATTTTATCGGCGTTGTTTTGTCAATGTAAGCGACTCTGAGAGATTAATCGGTTTTCGAGTAAAAAACACCTCTTAGTCGACGTAATTTAAAGTTTTTTCCTGAAATTTTCGTCCCTCGTTCTCTCAAAAGAACCGCCGTCCTTGTGACAAATTAATCATAATTATTGGATTAGCGAGACATTGCCTGTGAAATTAGTGTTTTTGCGCCATATTTGCCAACTGCAGAAAAATATTAAAAACTGTTAATTAACATAAAACCTAGAATATAAAATGTACAAAACATTTGGAGGACTGCCTTGGCCAGATGATTTAATATATCAACAATTACAGCAAGCATGTAAAATGTTTTTTGTATTTACCATTTGCGTGATCATTATGTGTTTGTATGGCATGTCAGCAATTTAAACTAAAAATAAATTACATTATAATATCACAAGATGTTGATATATATAATTAAAATAATTTACATATTAGACAAAGACAAAAGAAGTATACTTAAAATCTGAATAAGTACCACAAATCAGAAGATACAGACAGCAACAAATTATGTATTTGTAGATCTGATTGGGAGGAATTCACTTACACTGTAGTAACCATCTTTCAGCAAGCGGGCTGTTGTATATTATTCCATTATAATAAAAAGACTCTTGAGGTGAGGAATAGATAATAAAAGCCATGGCAGGTTAAGATAAGTGTCCATGCCTTTGCAACCTATTTGCGTGTGATTCCTTCCAGTGATGTATCTTTGCGTTTCGACCTCAGAAACTTCGTATTATCTGGGAATTTTCTTTTCAAAAAACCAAAAATTTTTTTTCTTAATCAAGTGAACCAATTTGTTTGTATTTCACATAGAATTAATTTTATAATATTGCACAATAGGAATTTATGGAACTGATAATTCGAGGTTTTGCCGGAGGCACGACATGTCTTTAATTTTCATCTTTTGTAGTTCATGATATATTACGTTTGCTTACAGAGGGGAGGGAAAAAATGTGACAAAATGAAAGATAGGAGGGTATACGCAAAGTTCTCACAAAAAAATGAAATCGAACACATGACGATAATGTTATCATACCTTCAACTCGTTTCAATCCCCAAATGAGTTTACGTCAATTTGAATATGAGTAGAGAAAAAATTAGAAGGTGCCTTGTTCGTCACAAAATAAGTCCATTCAAGCCAAAGTTCTTGCACACCTTGAGAGACGGTGACGGAATTAAACGATTAGATTATTATTGCCTTTGGACCCAAGGAAATTTTTTTAACATAGAAATTTTTTAAGGAATAACTTTCCTGTTTACTGATAAGGCTACGTTTACTACCAATTGGATATCTTTTCTCAAAATTGCAGATACTGGTCTACAGAAAATCCTCATTGGGTTATCAATTGCAAAGATTAATACTCACAAAAAGTAAGCACCCATGTCATCTAAAATTGTTTTAATGCCAAAGCTAAGCTCATCAGCACTAGCGGTAGAGACACACACAGTAGTATCATCCGCGTACATATTTATGTCTTTTGCTATTGTGCAACGGTAAGTCATTAATGTAAATGGAAAATAATACAGGTTCCAGAATAGATTCCTGAGTCACTCCCAGAGTAACAGCTGGAGGAGTAGAGTAAACCTTATTATATTTAACAGAAAGGGTTTTGTTATCCGTAAAGGAACTTATTAGATCAAGAATACCTATATTTTCCCATTTACTAAACAAGACATACCTATTTAAAGAATCAATAGCTTTAGCAGGATTAATACGATAGATTTACCTCATTTCACTGTGAATGAAATCAAATAATTTAGTAGATACACTTCCCCCTCTAAATCCATGTTGGCTATCTATTAATACATTGTTTCAACAACTTTCGTTAAACCAAAAATAATCACGAAAAAAAAAATGAAAACTGAGTGGATTAAATTTCTTTGCCACCACTACTTGCAATATCCTGCCGATTAAAAGAAGAGCACCCCGTAAACACATATCTTTGACGTCATGCATTTACATAACAGTTTATTCAATAAATTATTTTTATATTTTATTAAACAGTGGTTTTCTGGGGCAATTGTCAAAGTTTCCCATTGATACCACAAATCGATCTAATCATACACTTTCGTCTCTTTGTTATTCAAAATGAACTAGAACTTCTAAATTAATATAATATATACGTTCGGAAAATGTTTGATTTGGGTAGTGTGTGGTCAAGAGGCATGCGACGTTATCACACCAATCCTCCGTAAAGTTTGAGAGCTGTGGGGAGAATCATACGCAAAAGTTATCGCCCTAAAAATATAAATCGATGTATGTGTTTCAATATTACAAATAGTTTAGACGGCTTCAATATCCTATAAAAATATGTTCTGATATTACAATAAATAAATTTCAAGAGCAAATTTCAGGTATGGTAGAAATTGACGGTCTTTCATGGTCTATTTTATGCAGCTTGCTCTAAAGTAAATAACAAAAACATTTTTATTTTAATTCCAGAAGGTGAAACAAAACATATTCTGTATAAAAAAGCATTGATTGAATCTACTAATAGCCTGTTTTTGTAATATTAAACGAATCTGTGTTTATAAAAAAAAAAGTCTCGTGCGAAAAAAGGGTAGCTTTATTGTTCATTGTACAATTAGTGCAGTTGAATTGATTTTTTTCGGCGACGACGTTCCACCTGAAATTTTATTGTTGATTTTCATGTATTATGACCTGATTACGAAAAAAATATTTATGCTCAAAAATTCCTTGTGCGTCAAAAGTTATATGCACTTTTTTCACGAATCTTCAACTTATCTGATTGATAATATCTTGTACCAGTAATCGGATGGGAATTTTAAAAATACTGGCTTATTTGAAATACAATTCTTAAAAAATATAGACCTGTCCGATATGTATCGGTCAATCCGCCATCTTGGAAAAAAATAGATAACACAAAAATGGCCGCCATATGTCAAATAGAACGGCCAAAGATGGCGGACCAAATAAAATTTTTAATTCTTCATCAATTATCAAGGAGACATTGTGAGTTTCTTTTTTTTATTTTCTATTGTACGTTATTGTATGTACTTTTAGGAGATAAAGTTAATTTTTTTTAATTTCCAAAAAAGTGAATTTTCTTATATTCAGTTTTCTACAGCTACACTGATTATTTCTACATTTACAAGAAATATCACTTAGTAAATTTTTAGGAAAAGCATTACTTTCACTCATAATATCAGGCATTAAGCCATTCTCAGTTTTAAGCCACCCGAATTGTAATGGATCTTTCTCAAAACCTAATCATTTTTGGATTTGAAAGAAGACTCTTAAACAGTGTTTTTTTGCATGCCGTTTTAAGAGTGCAGATTTTGAAGCATTGAAATGACAATTCATTAACTTTTATATTTTCTTTTGGATCAAATTTATATAGAGCTTGTATAAAGAATTTTCCAATATGACGTAAATTACATGCTAGTGTATTTTTATCATAAAAGTATTTAATTTGATGTTTTTAAAAAGGATTTTTCTTCAAAACATGTACTATCCTTTTTTTCAATTCCCGAGAATGCCGAGAGGATATCACATCCACAAAATGTCAAAAAATCTTTCTCGCTAAAACTATTTTCATCATAATATTTGTCAATTATTTTATTAATCTTAGGTTTGTAAAAATATTTTTTTTTGATGATTCCATGCTAGTTGAGTCATTATAACCAAAAGGTCAATATCTTCACCAACTAATATAACTTGTTTGTCTTCCGTTTTCAAATCAATAGCAGTTTTAACGACTGTAGTATGGGCGTCTTCTATGCATATATAATTTTTTTTTTGACTAACCGAGGATTTCATAATGTCACTTGTGATTGAAATATCTACATAAACGTTTTTCTCTAAACAACAAATGCGCTCGTTATTCTTAGTGCTATTCTGTTCATCGGCATACCCATCAGAAATAATACTACTCTAGTCATGACTGCTTGGTTCTGATTATTGATCATATATTTTTACATATTATTATTATTACCATGCGTAAGTTTATAAATTTCCTTTTTAAATTAATGCAGTTTCATATTGTATTAAATTTTTGAAGTTATACGAGACTTTCTATAGTATATTTCATTTTGTTTCGATGAAAATTGGGTGAACAAAAGGAGGGAAAGGAGTCAAAGAAAATGCATTTTTGAAAATTGTAAAAATGCACTTTTTTGAAAATTAAAAAAAAATGAACTCTACCTCTAAAAGTAAATAAAACAACATACAATCGAAAAAAAAAGTGACGTGGAATGCCTCCTTGATAATTGACGAAGAATTAAAAATTTTATTTCGTTCGCCATCTTTGATCGTTCTATTTGACATTCGGCACCCGGGACTGGTGCATTATATATGATCATAAATGAGTTTTATTTTTGCCCACTTTGATGAAATTACTCCTTCTTATAGAAACGATATTCAATTTTGATTTTTTCGGTCATTTTTGGTGTTTTTTATTTCTTTCCAAGATTGAGGATTGACCAATACATATCGTACAGGTCTATATTTTTAAAAAAAATTATTTAAAATAAGCCAGTATTTTTAAAATTTCCATCCGATTACTAGTACAAGATATATTAAGCAGATAAGTTGAAAATCCGTGAAAGTGCGTCAAAAAGTGCATATAACATTTGACGCACAAGAAATTTTTGGGTGCAAATATTTCAGGTCATAATACATAAGAATCAACAATAAAATTTTGGGTTGAATGTTGTCGCCGAAAAAAATTAAATTAAATCAATTCGACTGTATAATGTATAAATTTTAACACAAAATCAAACAGTACGGAAAAAGTATAGTTTTACCAAAATAAAATTGTACACTAGCACAGTTTTTTGTGTGATCTAAAACTAAAAAGTCTACTCCTCATAGAGACATATGATTCTTAATGCTACCCTGTCCAACTCTAATACATTTGTTTACAGCCACTGCATCTTGAAAATGAAGATACTTTACTAAAAATAAATAAATAAAATTACCTTGCAGAGTAATACTCGAAGAAGGCAACGAGTATCTCGATAGACCTTGAGAACGCCTGCCACATTGTTCATCATGATTTACACACGATTGTCACCAACACGACTGTTCCCGAAACGGCTGCTGTCGACCGACGCTCGTCTGCAGGATATACCAGGACGCCTTCCGCACTTTTCGCTGGAATAACACACCGGCACTGGAGGGAACATTGGAGAGCTCTATGTGTAGGGGCGTCTGGCGAAGACACTGGTTTATTTACATATTATTGGAGGAATCCGAGTTGGAGATTTTGTACTTTAATTCGGGTTGGATTTGAACAATAAAGCTTGGATCGGCGGACCTGCCGTGTTTATTATCGTTAAATTAAATGATATTTTATTATCTCTTAATAAGCACAGCCTTTTAATGGTAATTGCGTTTTAGAATATCTGGAACAAGAGAACAGGATTGTCGTAAATTTTCCTACAGGATGTGGGACTTTCATGGGATTTATAACTATTCTTTTTAAGTATGTTCAAGAAGTATCTAAAAGAAGATACAATACAAATTTCTGTAAATCAGTGCACAGACGAATGGTTCGGAAAAGAAATATTTTAATGTGTGATCTTATTTGTAATAAAAGACTTCGTTAATGTATATATTAAAGCTGTATTCTCAGAGATTGTCTTTTTGAATTGCAGCATTAGTACAGTACCTAGAGGCAAAAATGTAAAATTCCGGAATAATTTCAAATGTAATGATAATTTTTCTTTATTGGTTATTATGGTAGTAACAGGTGTCATCTTCAGTTTCTATATGGTCCAGATACATGCTCTTATCCTCAAGAAAACAACCCCTAAATTTTAGTATTCAATATATGAAAAAGTATTACTGATTTATTTTTGAAACATAGGATAGTTATGTTTTTGGGATCGCTGATTACGAATCTGAAATCAAAATTAAAAAATTCAAAATGGCGGCTCTAATATGGTGGATCGATTTTTAAACGGACAAAAGAAATTAGCATATAAGTTAAGCTATACAGTGTGTCCCAGAACAAGAGGTGTAATGGACCAAAAATTTTGGAATTTTGGAATGGTATTTGGGAATTGAGTCCTGCTTGTTGTAAAACTAAAGTATACCAAAAATGACTTGATTTGGTGTTCTACAGGGTGTTTTATAATAACCAAAGTTGTAAAAATCAACACTAATAAAGTACCTTTATTTTTCAAAATATGAAAAAATTCCATTAAGAAAAGTTATTTAGAATGCAATTTTAATTGAATGGTTCAAAATAAAATACTAATTTATTGAAAAAATGGGAGGTTTCGAAAAAATAATTTTATATTCCTGAAATTTGGTATAGAGGTATACCAAATTTCAGGATTATATAATTATTTTTTCGAAACTTTCCATTTTTTCAATAAATTAGTATTTTATTTTGAACCATTCAATTAAAACTGCATAGAAATTATTTTTTATACCTTCTTACATCTCGTATATTCAATTTTTTATTTACCAATAGCCTACTTTTTGAGATGATTAACATTTGTTCCTACACAACTTTAAATATGAATTCAATTCTTAATTCGCAAAAATGGGAAGTTTCAAAGAAATAATTTTATATTCCTGAAATTTGGTATATAGGTATAAAATTGCATTCTAAATAACTTTTCTTAGTGGAATTTTTTCATATTTTGAAAAATAAAGGTACTTTATTAGTGGTGATTTTTACAACTTTGTTTATAAAACACCCTGTAGAATACCAAATCAAGTCATTTTTGGTATACTTTAGTTTTACGACAAGCAGGACTCAATCCCCAAATACCATTCCAAAATTCCAAAATTTTTGGTTCATTTCACCTCTTGTTACACCTATCCTGGGACACACTGTATATTAACGAAAAACAGCAAAAAAAAAAATTACTCAGCAATTACTGCAAGTGAATATTACAGCCCTGTAACTATAGTAATAGTAAGTAATTAGTATGCGGTTTGTAAGTTCGACTAACTCTCGCAAAAAATTGTTAATAATGATCAACTTACCGTACAGGTATTGCAAAAATATCTGCTCATGAAAAAACTATAACAACTGTAAATTATTCATTTTGACACACCCATAGGCGAGATCCGTTTATACAATTTAGTGACAATATTTTTAGAATAAAATAAATATATTACCAGAAATACTAGTGTAACTATTTTAACTCTATACGAAAAAATAACTTGTAGTTAAGTATAAACATGTATCTTTTTAAAAGCTTTTATTTAACTTGCAATGTTTGCTTGTATGTTTGTTTGTTTAGGTCAAATCTTGCAAGCTGAATTTCGATTAGTTCTAATTAAGCTAGAGCTTTGAAATTGGGCACACGTGTATAAGTCCGGCGATAATGCAACATAGTATAGCCATTATCGGTCTAAATCCAATATGGCGGACGTTCCAAGATGGCGGATCGGCTTGGTGGGAAAAAGGTGGGAAGAAGTGGGGATGGGGTGGAAAGAGGTGGGAAGAGGGAAGAGGTGGGAAGAGATGGGAAAGGGGAGGGGAAGAGATGGGGAAGGGGTGGGAAGAGGTGGGAAAGGGGTGGGAAGAAGTGGGAAGTAGTGTTAGAGGGGTGAGAAGACGAGAGAGGGAAAGGTGGATGGCGGTGGCAAATTAAGGGTTTTGTCTGGCTATCTGTGAAATACGTAGACTAAAAAGTAATAGTATATTGTGTATCTAGGTGTGAAAGCGATACATTCCCGGACGACGATGCAATTGTTGGCCGAGGCGCTAGCCGAGGCCAACAAGCATCGAAGTCTGGGAATGTGCTTTCACACCGAAGTACACATACTATTTTTTCTGAAATCACAATAAATACTATTTTAAACGTATAAAAATCAAAAATATAAACATTAAAAAAAAATTCTGAAATCACAATCAATACTATTTTAAACGTATAAAAATCAAAAATATTAACATATTAAAATATATATAAAAAACCGTACGGGAATGTTACTTCCCGGCCTAGGCCGGGAAGTAACATTCCCGTACGGCTTTGTTGATCGTTGCTTGGCAACGAATCTTTTCCGGTCTGTTTTCTAATAGTTTCCTAGCAACGGACTAAAATACTGGAATTGTGCATTTTTCGCTCTAAAATCGCGCCGAAAATGTAGACATTCCCGATCGATTTCAGAAAAAAATAATTTTTTTAAAATTTATACACCTGGAAACCAAAAGCTTTGGGGGCGGTCAATTGAGCAAAGTAATTATGCAATAGCGCTATATGACCGTCCCCAAAGCTTCTGGTTTCCAGGTGTATGAATAAAAAAAAAATTATTTTTGCTTTTTAGTAGTTTTTCAAATAAAAGCTTTTTCTTAAAAATATTTTTTTTACATAATTTTATTAAACAGATAATTATCCTGCTATCTGCTTTACAAGATTGTGGGTTCCTCAATTTTTTTTTAATATTATTCTAAGCTTCAGGCGGTTCGTTATGCATAAAGATCATATATTCGCACGTGCCATAAAATAATAACAATACAAGGACCGATTGACAACTCTAGGCATTCAATTTGATAGCGATTTGCACAATTTGACAGTTTGGTTGCTAACTTGGCGGATATTGTATCAACATCGCAATTACTTCCATGTCCAGTGGAAGTATAATAGTAACGACAAAAAAAAAATTAAAAAATTTTGATTGTTCAAATAGGCTTAGAATGTCATGAAACGTCGAGATTTTAAGTCTGAGTGAAAAATTTTTTCTGTCTGTCGGTCTGTCTGTCTGTCTTGTCTGTCTGTAACTTTTTTTTTGTGCGCACGTTTACTCTGGAACCGTTTAAGATATTGACTTGAAATTTGGTACACGTATGTATTTTAATGAGATCTGTTCCGTCGAAGAGTTGGGGGTAAATGGAGGTAAATAGGTAAATGAAGCAGGTAAGAGACCATAAAATTGGTATTTAGTATATACAAGAACAGCTAAGGTCCCAAAAAATTTTTTGGCATTAGCCACCCCCATTACCACCCCCACCCCATTATTAAAGGGGATGAGAAAATATTGTAATTTAGTGTGTGTACTGTGTACAAGAACCAAAAACCTCAAAATATTTTTTTACTTCATCAGAATTGTCAGATTAGCTCGTTTCTCATCCATAACCTCAAAAAAAACCTAAATAAAAAAAAGTGATCTGTCTGGCGGACTAGACTAGTATTATTATGTATTTTGACCCGCTGAATCTGAATTCGAAGTCAGAATTGTTAAATTGCCTCGTTTTTCATCTCTAACCTCAAAAAACACCCGTAAAAAGCCGGTTTTTCGCCTTTCACACTCAAATGAATGGTTAGAATTTTTTTTAAATATGTTTACTTCATAACCTCATAACGCACTGTAACCTCTTAATCCTATATGGGGTTATGAAGTTTAGGGTTATGGGGCTATAAAAGCCTACCTACTCAAATTAACTACTCTTTTGAGTGTGAAAGGCGAAATACCGGCTTTTTACGGGCCGACATGATAATTCTGACTTCGGATTCGGATACAACGGGTCGCAATACATAATGATATTTAGTTGCCGCAATAATAATTACCTTGCAATTACGTGTATAAGCCATTAAAAGCTATGTTCAACTTGTACCTGTTTAATGCCAATATATTTCTAAATATACTATATATTGCTACAATTATATGAGTTATATTAACCTTGGGAAGAAAGCTCGACAAAATTTAAAATCACAAGTGATATTTGTGGAAAATATTCCACATGACAATTGCTGCAACGCGTTTTACAGAGATAAAATTTCATGCTCGTGCCATCAAAAGTCTGTTTAAGGCTGCTTTATTGCTAATAAAGACATTTCATTGATGCAATGATCTAGAGAAATGGGCATCCACTGGCTACAATGATAATGAGTAAAATAATCATAATAGAAGTCACTGACCAGTGCTAAAATGATTATTGTGCAAATACTCCAAAATAGTTCTGCATACTGTATATGCTAGCAGTACGGAGGTCGGTAGCCCAGTGTGTTAGAGCGTCTAGCTTGCACTCTGAGCGTACCCAGCGAAGTGGGTTCGAGCCTCACACAGCGAAAAAAATTTTCATAGGAAATTTCCCCCAAGAAGTGGTTCGGATTCCACCATAAACTGTAGGGCCCCGTCTCCTTTACTCAGACAAATCTAGATCTCCTAGACTTAAGAGGGTCATTGAGGTGACATGGAAGGCGGTTAAAACACATTTATTTATTTATTAGATATGTGCTGCTACATTCTCTCTGAACATAGTACATTTTTAGTAAATGTTCTCGGTAAATTCCGCTTCCCAAATTCTAAACCGTAAGTTCCGTGGAAGAAAATTATATTTTGTTGCCATTTTAGACAGGACAGTATATCAAGAGATTTGGCGCAAGTTACAGCAACCGCTTGTCGAAAGCTTATTCTACGATGCAGCTGTTTGGTTATGAGACGAGATAGGGACATATGAGCTCATTATTTATGTGAAAACAGTCTGGTAACTTGATGCAAGATAAAAAGAAGCTGTGGTGAGCAGCAGAAAATACATTCTTGAGGTGCAGCGAATGATGAAAACTTAGATAAACTCTGCACTGCTTTTCTTATGCAGGAATTTATAATGAATTTTAATGTGCATCAGCAAACTTTAATCAGTCGAGACTACAGAGGAAATTTTGTAGTAAAATCTCCAAAAACTTGCAAAATGAATAATTTTTTTTTAATGAGTTCGTGAAAGTATATAGAATAATATCCTGAAAAGTTTATATTCCGCTCGGATGCAGAACATAAAAAAAAAGTGAAAAACAAATTTTTTTATCCATTTTTTCAAAATTTTGAAATTAAGTCAGTGTAGGAAAAAATAACAAATACAGGTGGAATGACCACGTGTTTCTGAACAAAAAGTGCCCTAATAAAATTTGTCTCTAAAGCCACGGTATTCCTGCAAAAAAATAGTGAAGTAACTTTGTCACTCTGTTCGGCCAAGCGCACGGTTAAATGCATACCACGGAACCTCTAAAAATTCTTAGCAGTTCTAACTAGTGAAATAAAGCTTTTTTATAAAAAGAGTTATAAAGATAAGATCGAGAAAATCGCTATTTTTGATCATGATGGGATTGATCATATTTTCCAAAAAAATGCACACAAGTAAACGAATTTGTGTCAAAAAGTATACATTTTTTTTCAGAAATAGTGATATTTTATTTTTACTAATGGGTCAAGTTCTCGGTAAGTTACACCCTCTAATATACAGTATGGCCGCAGATGGGGTTTACAATAGGTGTAATGGCTAAAATTTTTAACTTCTCGAGAAAATGTTATTTATTCTTTATAAAAGTTTTTTCTTGCCTAAAAAATAGTAATGACGTTGAGAAAAATTATATTTTTTATACGGGGTGCTGAAAAATTACAAAAACTAAAAAATTCAGTAAGAGTAAACTGGTTATATATTTTATTTTGGAACAAAATGTGAAATAAAAAAGTTGTTTCAAATTATAAGGTCTGACCAAATTCAAAATTTCATTTGAATATTGCAAAGTGAATTTTTATTAAAATACTTGTCGGGTTTTGTCAAATTTTTATTTTATTTTTTACTTTTATTTTATTTTGACAAATACTACAAGCTGTTAAAATTTGGAATCCTATTTTAGGAACATCTTGTATAAATCCTGTATCTCCATTAAAAAATTATTTTTAAAATGTTAACTGTCGAGCAAAGAATTTTTTAATGGAGTGCTATGGAAAAAAGAAAAAAAATGTATGATCAAAATGATGCCGCCACAATATTAGTGTTGGCATCTGTTACTGAAAATCAGCAACTTTCGTTAAGAAATCGAGCACTGTATTTGAGGTGATTAAAAAAACTTGCATACAAAAAATTTTTATCTGATATTTACTCGCGTTGTTCGAATGCAATTAGCTAAATAAAAATTTGACAAAAACTGACAAGTATTTTACTAAAAATTCACTTATTTCGAAACATTGCAATATGCAAATAAAATTTTGAATTTGGACAGACCATATAATTTGAAACAACTTTTTTATTTCACATTTTGTTCCAAAATAAAAAAATATAACCAGTTTACTCTTACGGAATTTTAGGTTTTTGTAATTTTTGAGCACCTCGTATAAAAAATATAATTTTTCTCTACGTCATTAATATTTTTTTAGGCAAGCAAAAACTTTTATAAAGAATAACATTTCCTCGAAAGGTTACAAATTTTAGCCATTACACCTATTGTAAACCCCATCCGCGGACACGGTATATATTTTTCAAAAAAATCATCAAGCAAGGAGATTAAAATGATTTGAAATGTACTCTTTTTTCAATCCACGTTACTACAACTTAATAAACCGTAATAATCATGAAGTGTACATACTTTTTAACAGTTCTCAATGAAGAAATAATTTTTTTTATATTTTTTATTGCGACGATTGAGTTCGGGCGTGATAATGTATTGTTTAGAACAAAAAAGCATCGGAAAGCTACAATTTCCAGCTTTTAAATAAACCAACACATATAGGTTGAACGAATTCTGATTTAGTGACATGTAATTCAGTGCGTCCTTGTCATAGTTATGCGCATTCAAGCGCGCACGCATGGATCTCGCTCCGAGTAACGTTACTTGACTATTTTTTTCCGGGAATACCGTGGCTTTAGCGATAAATTTTGTTAGGACATTTTTTATTCATAAATACATGATCTACTGAATTTTTTATTTTTTCCTACCTTGACTTAATTTTGAAACAATGGATGAAATAAATTTTTTTTCACTTCTTTTTTATGTTCTGCATCCTAGCACAATGTAAACTTTTCTGGATATTATTTTATACACTTTCACGAACTCATTAAAAAATATTTTGCAAGTTCTTGGAGATAAATACCTTCAAAGACTGGGCTAAGTCGTACAATTGCCTATTTTAAAATACTTCTGCAGTTTATTTCAACTTCTTTAAAGACGACTCGTGCTTGCTTTCCGCCTTTCCTTAATAACGATTGTTGTGAAATCTCGACGTTACCTACGCACATCAAAATGGAACCTAAATTAAAGTATCTTCACTGTATTGTGTGCGCTGATGAAATTTTAATTTTATATATTTCTCCTCTTGAATGGTGAGAATCTACAAAACATCACAAAAGTTTGCACATAATTAATTTTGTGGCTTTGTACATTTCATTTGTTAAGGGTTTAATTATTTCACAGCAAAGGAGTCTGAGAAATTGTGAGGAACTATAGTCATGAAAGTTATGAAGAGAAGCAGGGCAAAATGGAGCAGACAGACTCTTGTAGCAGTCTGATTGTACTTTTTAGTGCACTGGAAACTCCACAAATAGTATACTCGTAGAGCTGTTGAAATGTTTCCGATCGACAGGATCGGTTTTAATAAAATTTAATAAACACGTTTTTAACTTTCTAGTAGAATTTAAGAAACAAATTTCAAAACAGTTGTCAAAAATGTGTAAATTTTAATTTTCATTGTTTCAGTACAGTTAGGTTTGCTATGCGTGAACTCTCAGAACGAAAATGTAATAATTTCTTTAATAATCGTTATAAAAAGTATTTTAAAGAGAAAGTCTTTATGCTTACGGATTATTTAATTTATACACTTATTTATAAAATGACACAAGTAAACATATTTTACATTTGACCGCATAACATGAAACAGTATTTACTTTTTTAAAGAATCTGATTTTAAATAGGAGCAAAAATGTTAAGGCGAGCGTTCCTCGTTTACCCGCTCAAATCCTGCTATTTGTGGCGCTGCGTGCGTCTCATGTAAGTGTAACTGTTTTGCTTGCGTGCGTGTAAGTAATCATCAGCTATCGCTTTTCTTTGTATCGAAGTCTTTCCATTTCGGGTATCTCAAATTTTCCTTGAATTATCAATTAAACAATTGAGTTTAAATATTATTAGAACGATTTTCAGATCAAAGTCAGTACTCCATCCTGCTAATTTGTTAAAATATTGTTAGATACCCTAAATACTAGAATAATAGTATGAAATCAATTTGTAAACACTCCCCACGTGATGGAAAATACAGTCGTGATTTATTTTATAGACACCTTTCATACTATCTGATATTTTAGCGCGTAAAGACGATTGAAAAGTTTGTTATTCAAGAAGCTGCAACTCCCCTACTGTTAGTTGTTTAGTTAAAAAGCATTCTACTTGCTTTCGGCTTATTTTTGTGTATCTTAAGCTTTTAGACTCCCTTAAATTATTAAGATCTTAAGTAAACTTTTTCCGGCATGGGATTAAATCCAATTTCGCCCAAATTCATTTCATAATCCTCTATCTTTTACGTATTATCCTTAAAACCTCCATCAGTCTAGCAAGAGAATCATTAATCATTTTTTAAGCAAAAGAAATGAAAAATCGATCACTAATAGACAGATGTTAACCACTAAAAAATAATTTGTTATATTAATATGTAAAATATGAATTGTAGACAGCTAGAATGTACAGGGTTATTCATTATATTTTGACCCTTCCTTAACACCTCTGTATTTAGAGTTCTAGAAAAGTTAAATACAAAAGATGTAGGGTTGTATCTATATATTTTTTAAAATACAATTAAAAAAATAACCTTCATAGGTCACTGGACATAAAAATTAAATTGACTTTTTAAATTTTTTGATTTTACCTTTCTACATATATACGTTACATTATTTTATTACTTAGCGTTAAGTTTGTAACGTGATTTTTACTTTTTATAGTCAATACTTTAGTGTATCTAGCTAAGAAATTTTTATTGTGTGTGTATTTTTATTGACCTGTCTTATATCTATGTAAATAGCAACAAAAGACCAATACAGAATCTAATCTAATCTAACGGACCCTGTATATTTATATTTTCTTTTGGTTATATTTTCCCTGATTTCAAATATAAAAGAGTTGATAGGTCTAGCTGTAATACTTTTTGATATATTCGACATTAAATAAACTCCAAATATGCACATATACTCCAGTCAAATAGAAAAAATTAGAGGAAAAAAAACTGATACAGTTTTGAAACTTGCATTAACGTCCACTATTAAACACACTAAAAGCGATAGGCACCACGGAGCTAACAGCGTTCGAACAGTTGGAACTAGTTTGGAGCGCATAGGTAAAAATCAATCCTATTCGAAGTTTCACAGCGAATATCTTATCTATGTTAAGTAACCTGTTTTAAGATATTCGCTGTGAAACTTCAAATATGATCGATTTTTTCCTGTGCGCTTCAAACTACCCCTCTGTTCGGACGCTGTTAACGCGAAATAGGTAAGGATAAGCTACAGGATTAATAAGACATTTTTTATGCAGAATTAACGACACATTTTTTATTTCCTATACTTTTTTCTCTTCCGATGAACGGTTTACAAGATAAAAGTGAAAAAGCAGCTTTGAGTCCGCATTGGGGGTGTTTTTTGCAAAAAAGGGACGTTCCATCCCTAAATTGGGGGGAGGGGGGACTTTTCGGGTATCTATTTCTAATCCTACCTAGAGTACGCATCTCAAATATTATTATTACTTTATAAATTATTTCTTCTAAAATATCTAATTCGCGTGGACTAATAACAGTGCATTTACAATTCTTAGCGTTCGAGTTGCATCATTCTTGAATGTCAGATAGGACTCTTTAACTTAGAACGGCAGTATATCTCTTCGCAGGTGACTGCATTGACTTTGATATTGTATTAACAATTGTCTCAATAATAGTTTGTATGTTATTTAATCCAATATATAAAGTCCTGCAAGTGTTTCATTTTTCATTCAAATAAAAATAAATTTTAGAAAATAATATTCCATTAACCAACCGCTATGGCCTATCCTCTTTAGCTTTAATACTCGTCGGATATATCTGCTTTAAGTGAATCACTTACCAACCAGACAGCCGTGTCATATTTCCCTTTAAAAATTAAAAAAGCAATTTTCTTCTTCGTTTAGAACTAGAGTGGACGTTTTTATAGGCGCTCGAGTGCATAGTCCTGCATCCTCGCGCTGAAAAGATTTTAAATAACACATCACAACTATTCTTTTGGCATTTAACAAATACAACAGAAGTGGGACAGTCATTAGTACATTTTTTGGTACTTCCTAATTTATATGTTGCCCAGACAGTCAAATGTTTAATATAGCGTCGTCCTAGATACAACTGACTGGTATATGGTAGCGTATGTATAGAACTCTGATTTTAAATAACTACGTCAATAGTTATGTAAGCAACAGGGGCGATACTTGGATTTTACCGGCTAAGGACAATAAGTTTGAAGACTGAGTCATTGCGAGTTTTTTTTGGCGGTTATCCGAAATTTCATTAATTTTAGCGTATAGCAAAACCTTTTATGGAAGACATTGAAAAAATTATTTTTAAAACCTCTTTTTCACAAAAAAATATTTTGTTTATATACCGAGAGACACTGAGGTATGGCCCATTTCCCTTTATTCGTTTGTCTTTTAGCTTAGAAAAATCTGCGATGTGTTAGTTACAGAAATCGCGGTAGGTTTTTAAAATTTTTAAATATTCATTTCAAATGATACTCCATTGTTCTTTTATTGAGCTATTATTATGATCACCAAATTTATTAAATATAAAGACTGCAAATTAGTTATGTCTTTATTTTTATGAGCTTAATTTTATTTCGATATCGTGGAAAAATGATTATTTTTTTGTCCAAAAAACTTAGAATTTCATGAAACTTCGAGATTACATTTTTGTATTAGCCCAGTGCTGAAACTGGAAGATGTAGCCATTCAACAGCATCAAATAATGTAATTTACGCACTTCATTTTGGGAAACGATGGGGATCTTCGGATTCCAGTATCATTGCCTGCTCGGTCTCCAGATCTCAAGGCACTGGACTTTTATTTGTACTGGCATATAAAGTTTATTCAGTATCTAACAATAAAAAAGCGCATCTTCGGTAACGTGTATAAGGAATATGTTTTGAATTTGCATACCTTTGGAATATCCTGTGTATCGTAATGAATAAGTCAGATAATGGCAAAACTATTCTAGATGTAACGGAGCTGTTACCCTTACTCGCAGATTGTAATCGCCCTGGCAAGAGCTCCGACGCCTCCGCCTCAATTATTAATTAAATAAGGATATGAGCATCGACCTTGTTATCTTTAATTGCCGCACTCAGACAAAAACCCAAGCACCACCCTGAGGGCGCTCCGCCACTCTAAAATTCATTTCTCACACGGCCGACCTGAAAGTCTGCTATAATACATACAAATGAGCAGCATAATGCCCCGAAGATATTATAAAGGATTAAGTAATAAGAAAAGAAAGGCAGTGTAATTACCGGGGAAAATGGCGGCAAAGCATGCTATTACCTTAATGCTGATCGATAATAAACAATAGTTGGTAATGGCGGGGATTATTATTAAATTTCACTGAAGTACTCCGAAAAACAGACCATTGTGACTTAATAGCCCGTTTTATTGTTCGATATGGGGCATTAGGGTTTATGACTTATATTTAATGAATAAATATCATTTTCTAGATTCAGCTCATTACTTTAAATGAAATAAATTTATTGTATTCGATTCAGGTCCAACGACAAAAGAAATATTTTTTCTTATTATATCTTCTTCATATTATTCGCAATGTCTTGACAAACGTTTTGTGACCTATGCATTATCTAGTTGGTCTCCCTTTGTTGCATGGCACACGTAACAGCAACATACCGTGGTTACCTGTCAGCCGTTTGACCTCACTAAAGTTCCATCTATGAGTTCTTTGGTGACATCAATCTAAGGTCTTGGAGCGCTGCACTTCGCCACTTGCCATATGGTTTTCCTTTTTTTTTTATTCCTTCGCAACTTTAAAAAGAATGCACCCATTTTAATGGAGTTTTCTGTTAACGTTGGAGAATTCCACGCAGCAGACTTATTATCGTACTGAACCACTAGACGGTCCTGCAGAACCAACACAACCTCATAATGACGCACGGATTTTAATGATGTTCCTCCAACTAACATGATTACACTAGTATTCAGTTTAAGTCTGCCAAAATTATTTTTTATTAGTGGAAAAATGTTCTATTAAAGAATTATTGCAAACTAATAGCTCTCTACGACATGTTGGCGTCATAGAAATTCCATAAGAATGTTCTTACAATATACTTATAAAACCATTTTATAAATTTTTTATAAATGTTTTATTATCCTCCTGTAAAGTTTCCTGATTTATCTCTTTACTTGTGAAGCTTGAAGTAATTAGGCGAACATTTTTATTTTATAAAGATTACATAAATAAATGTTGGTTATAGAGCTATTATAAAACTTATGAGGTACTCGTTTTATTTCGTACTACCAGGTGATATACATGTTCTTACAATTAATTATAATACCGTTTGCTTTTACAGATCACAGTTCTTGATAAGTGATGTGTTACAGAAACTTCATTAGTTTGGTTTAACGGAATCTAATGAATGCGTAAAGAACTTATATACAGCTGAAAGTTCGTTGTTGAAGTATTTCACCTACTGTAGCTATGATATATGTAATTACCGCCAAACTAACCAAAGAAATGTATGGCTTTATAGCGTCTGCGCAATACACTGAATTGTTTTCTAAAGTAAACCGCGGCCTGTATAAACTAAAAGTGGATGTAAAGTAACTGCATAACGAGCTAAATTGTTTTTTAGTAAAACCTACAATAAGAAAGAACAGCTATATAGTAACTATAATTGTTCTATAGGATAATTTACAGTAGTTTTTATATTACAAAGGACTTTGTCGCTATATAACGACTACATAAAGAGTTAAATAGTTCTACAAAATATATCTGCT
The DNA here is from genome assembly GCA_936432065.2 of Rutpela maculata. NCBI lineage: Eukaryota > Metazoa > Arthropoda > Insecta > Coleoptera > Cerambycidae > Rutpela > Rutpela maculata. Next base: position 6,778,080 of record OW386292.2, read on the forward strand.
GCAGCATTTTACAACTTAGACTATGTATAATTTCGCCAGTAGAACCGAATTATCCTTTAGGACACTTCTAAACAGTTTACAAGCAACTAGAAGAGTTTTGTAACAGTTGTTTAATTTTACCTGAAGATTACAAGTAATTTCTTATAAATCTATTATCTTGTATTGATAGTAGAATTGCTCTATAACAGCTGCCATAAGGACATTGATTGTATAAATACTAATTTACTAATTAGCATAAAAAAAGAGTAGGGGGCTGTTGCAAGGGTTATAATGTTCATTGTGTAATAAACTACATCTTCCCTACTGTTAAATGTTTAGCCAAACAACATTCTATTAGTTCTTCGGCTTATTTTTGCACGTTTTAAGCACTCAGACAAAAATTACTAAGATCTTATCTTAGGGAAGCCTTTTCCGGCATCAGCGTAAATCAACTTTTGTCTAAATTCATTTCATGATCCTCTATCTTTTGCGTATTACCTGGACCAAAGGGCTTCATTTTTTTAAGTAAAAAAATATTCAAAATCGATACCTTTTATGAAGACTAAACATTTATTACTTCCATACGCATTTGAGGTGTCGCGTATATACATTTTTATAAAAATATATCTTTCGAGCTGCTGGAATCCACACCGGAAACCTGCAGAAGTTATAGGCCCTTAAAAGTGAAAATTTATTTATGAGGTAAGGCTATCTTGGGTATTTTCATAGCGAGTTGAAAATAGTAGTATTGTCGTCAAATGCACGCAGGAAATATCAGCGTTCCTTTTCTTGATGCAAATTTAAGCATTAGATTTGAGATGAGAGATCCATATCTTTGTATTTTTGACATTCTCATGTAAATAGTAGCTTCCAAAGGCAGATTGGGTCCAAACCTTAGAATTATATGCAGTTCACGTAAAACTTTGTATGCAAGTAAGATTTTAATAAAAATATATAGTTGGTAAAATCAAAAGTGCAGTTCATTGGTCAAATTATTATTATTTTTTAAATTTGTGTTTCTTTTGTTATAAAAAATTTACCAACAGTGGAGGCGTGGCACTATTTGGGACTGAAGAGAGGGTAAAACGGTGGAGGGAATGTAGAACATTTAATGACGACGAACGTGGAAATCTAGTAGCAACTAATTGCAGTACCGGTTCAACAATACCAAAGAGAAAATCATAAACTCAATAGAAAATCTGGAAAATAACAAAGCATAATATATCAGGACATCCCCTCAAGCTTATAGATGAACAACACTTTGATGTCTTTGTTGAGATATCACAATTTATAATGCAGGATTATTACTGATTACACTTTTTACTTCTCTGTCAAAGAAATAACTCATAATGATGATGAGTATAGAATAGAAGGCGAACATAAGATATTAATATTAATAAAAATATACTGTTCTGTGTGTATGTATTATTTAGAAAATTACACAATAATAAAAAAATTGGATGAAATGAGAATGAAGAAAGTCTAATCGGCTGTTAAAAAAACATTAAAACTTTAAAACCTTGATTTTAGTTAAAAATTGTAAAACCAAACCGAATAACAAAAAAACCGCTGCCCAAGGAATCACTACTTCTACATCAAGATTTTCTATCCAAGTCTCTCACAACGAAAAAATTTTGTGTGTGGAAATAATTGTTTATGAAACTTTAATAATATAATATTTGAAATCATCTACCCCAAAAACCCTTAAAACAATACACCACATCGGTAGTGGGGTGGGGGTGGTGATGGGTGGGTGATAGTGGGTTTAAATGAAGTAAAAAAATATTTGAGGTTTTTGGTTCTTGTACACACACAAACACAATTTTTTTTCATCCCCTTTAATAATGAGGTGGGGGTGGTTAATGCCAAAAAATTTTTCGAGACCTTAGGTCCTCTTGTATATACTAAATACCAATTTTATGGACTCTTACCTGTATGATTTTCCCATTTATCCCTACTTACCCCAATTTACCCCCCAACCCTTCGACGGAACAAGATGAAAATATAATCTAGTTCCAGATCTCGTTAAAGTACATATGCGCACCAAATTTTAAGTCAATATCTTAAACGGTTCCAGAGTAAATATGCGCACAAAAAAAGTTACAGACAGAGAGACAGACAGACCGACAGGCCGACAGACCAACAGACCGACAGACAGAAATTTTTTTTCGCTCAAATTTAAAATCTCGACGTTTCATGACATTTTAAGCTTATTTGAACAATAAAAATTTTAAACATTTTTTTTGTCGTTACTATACTTCCACTGGATGTGGAAGTAATAGAGTAGAAGATATCACCCACCTCATTAAAATCTACCACGAATATGGTATTTAAATAACGTTTCCCGTGAGAAACAACCTAAAATCACAAATTTTCAGTTGTCCAGATGTAGCCATTTTAAGAATACTAATTAAAAACCATTTTTGCATGTTCTTGTATGCGTATTGCGTATCTATATCTATATAAAACTTAAGAGCGACACTTTGTTTTATAAGTAATGTAATAAAGAAACCTAATCTCGTTGATGGTCTGTTGATAAAGGTCGCACAGCTGGCCCTTATGTGCAATTTCACGGGCAGTTAGACTAGTGATGGCTTTCTTTTATAAGGAAGGACTAATAATATATTTAAAACTGCCAACATTATTATTTGTTGCTAACGTTTTATTTATAGTACTCTAGGAAATAGCGTGCAAATTCGACGACGAATGGTTACCGTCTGCCAGTGGGTAATCGAAGAGACCATAGGTAAATTCGGGTTCTGAAAATAACCATCCCAGAACTATTAGAGAACTGTCAGGAGTTTGCGCAGTTCCAAATCCGACTTCATCAAAAGCAACTGCGCAAACTCCTGACAGTTCTCGGACGGTAATTTTCAGAACCCGAATTTACCTCATATAAGTACAAAATGTTTTTCTCTCTGGAACTTTTTGGTATGGTGGGGGGATAGGGAGGGGAGGGGGCATTTATTTTTTAATCGAATGATTATCGATATCTGTCCGCATAGGTAATTAGTATTTGTACTTCACATACCCCAATTACGCTGGCAGACGAAACTTCCAATCGGCGCGCGCGTTAACTTCAAATAGAAAAAAAAATTTTAGTTTATATTTATATACTCGTATATATATAGCGCCGCTCAGGGCTAGAGGCTAGAACAAGCAGATTTGGCCATGCTGTTGCCTGCCAGGATGATTTAAGTCGAATACAAGACGGGGGTTGCTCGAAAAGTAATAATTATTTATGGTATTGAGTTTTCATGGTTTTGAGTTTTTTATGATTTTATGTACATAATTACCAAATGCGGAAAATGCTGAATTGGTGACCGATTTGCCGAATCGGCTTGAAAGATGGGGGGGGGTGACACCCCCTATACCCCCCCCATCTATATCTGACCCTGCCTAGTTTACAGTTATAACTATCCTTATTATCAGCCGTCATAACTAATATCTAGGCCTCTAATCTCGAAATCTATAGCAAGAACTACGTAGCAATTAATTTCTAGTATAGTATTTATATCGATTATTTCAATCAGTAACCTGGTAGCGAATGATAGCATGTTTTCTGACAACACTGTACCATTCAAATGTCACTTGAACACTATGAACACTTGAATATAATAATTTAAGAATAATTCACTGAGGACATACTTTGAGTGTGCTTCTAATGTAGCGGTACTAGATGGCGGTACTAGAACAACATTTCTTTTTTACTTCAGATATCGGCAACCTTAGAATGTAAAGGCGGGAGATTGGTAAATGCAGTAGTGCTGCCTCTCTCTCTGTCTCTACTCATAAAGTGATTGGTCGAAGTGTGCCCGAGAACTCTTTCCAGTGAAGACTTCTCAACAGTTTTAGACCGGCCTATGCATTATGGTTCAATTTATCAAAGATAAATCCCTCGTTCTAATGCGCTCGGGATTTAATCAGATAATAAACTGTAATTTACACTTTTTATATTACTAGAGAACTACGTTCTCGAAAATATTCTAAACACTAGTGACATTACATACGATAATGAAGCGAAATTCATTTGTCTGAATATCCTGTTGTCGCCAAAAGATTTTCGCAGTCGCGTGTTGGAATTTCCCGAGATTAATTGGCCCAAAAACATTAGGCAACAAGTTAGAGATAGATTTACTGTAACACTGATTATACGGCTCCCAGTCTAAAGTTTACGTCGCAGTTACAGGCTCTGGGATGACCCACTAAATCCAGGTCCAAATCCAAATGAATTATTTAAGTTCAATGACTCTGCTCGGGGATAACGTTAAGTACATCTGGGCTGTTGAAACCGAGTTGAAGGCAAGACAAAGTGTTCGCCCCGAAGAGCCTGGAAACATTGATTCTAATGAAAGAATTATGTAAACCGAGTTAAATCAACTAGGAACGGAGAAAAATAAGGCGCGAGTGTTGTTTCGCATTTAATTGCCTTTTATGAAAAGGTAACACCATTGTTTTGTACTGTGTAATGTTGTGTAATTCACGATGTAGCACTTTACGCCGCTTATAAATACTAATTTAAGGGGAAAATGCTTTACAAGGTATTTTTGTAATTAGGAACATACTTTTTTTTATTCTGGACTGCCTTAGGTCTCTGAAATAAAAAGTGTGGATATTTCTTTCCAAAGTTTCAGCTTATTACAACATCGTCAGAATGATATTATCATACTACTATGTAACATAAATTAACTGTTATCTAGAGACAGACTTTTCAAAAATATATATAATACACTTGTTATACCGACCATTTAATCAAATAAGTATATAATAACCGGACAAAAAAAAATTGTAGTCCATTGTAGTCCATTTCACAACACACTGAACTCAAATATTTAACCTTTAACTAAACTAATAAATGTAGCTATTACCGAAGGGATATTTCCTAGCAGCCTCAAAAACGGCACTCATAATATTAAACGTAAAAAATTATTATTATTATTATTTAGGTGTAGTTTTATATTTAATTTAATTTTTAAATTTTTAGTTACCTACGTCTTAATTAGTTTTATATATTCATCGCGTCGTCGTTACTTAAAACCGGATCCTTCGCCATTTCCTAGAATACAACGTCTGAGTGAATACACTCATCCTTTATTCTTCATAAAAAGTTTTGGTTTTGTTAAAAATATGATTGCCATGAAGTAAGCTAACATGTCAAGTACAGGGTGTTCAGAAAATTAAAAAATCTGAAAATTATGTAAGAGCAAACTACGTTAGATAATATTATTTAGGTATCAAGCAAATCACAACTTACACACTTTTTTATTTATTATGAAATTATCTACTTTCTGTATATTGTTGCCCTAATCTGGGCACGCTAATATACTAGTTAGGTACCAAAAACACAACAAAACAACTCTTCTAGCTAATACTGACAAAGTATTGAATTACATGATAAGATTATTAGCATTTTAAGGCAAAAGAAATATATTGAAAATACTTTCATTTATTTAAATTCAGTTATACACACTTTTTTATTTAATATTAAATTATTTACTTTCTGCATATTGGTACCTTATTGTCACGCTAATATACTACTTAGGAAAACACTTTAAAACACTAATCATTGGAGAACCAATCAAAACAACTACTCTTCTAGCTAATACTGACGAAGTATTGAATTACATGATAGGATTCCTAGCATTTTAAGGCAAAAAAATATATTGAAAATACTTAAATTTATTGAAAGTCAGTCATTCACAACAATTATTGAACCTTACATTCTATTCCAACTCTAGAAATGTTGTACAAGTTTTTTCGAACTCATTAGTTCTCATCAGTAGATTATAGAAACATTAATTCATTATTTATAAGCTTATTCTTGATTTATTTCTACAATTAATTGTTTTTTTATTTATTTGCTTTCATCATGATTAGAGAATGTTATTTAGGTATTGCAAATCACAACTTACACACTTTTTTATTTATTATGAAAAACTGCCGCTAAGAAAAGTTGTTTAAAATTAAAATGTATGTCAGATGTCCAATTTGTGGATAAATCTGCCTAATTCGACGTTTTAAGACTTTTTCATATGTATCAAGTGGTATCATGCGGTAAAACTTATGGTAAAATAAAAATTATTTTCTTCTTACAAAAATTATTAAATAAGACAGCTTATTATAATCGTAATTATATTAAACTACTTTTATTTTTAACAGCATTGAAAAAAAATATTAGGAAAACTAAAACACATTTAAAAAAGAAATTATTCAAACACGTCTCCACCGTGCTTCACTTATTTGTAAGCTTTTTGAGTGTAAAGCTTTTTGTAACTGTTTTTAACCTCTAGTAAGGATATTGACTGAACAGCTTCCCTAATGCGGTCTTTAACAGATCAGTGTTATTAAGAAAGAAAGAAAAGAAAGAAAATTTATTTAACCAAGTTACAAAAAGTTTTTAGCAAGTCAAATATTATAACAAAAAACATGGAAATATAAACATACAAATACAATAATCAATAAAATTATCATATAATAAACAACAAACAAGAAAAAAGACATTATACAATAAAAGAGCAAAAGAACATAAAAATAGGGTAGCAGACATTTTATAAAGTGGGAAATTCAGTGTTAAAATACTCTTCCACTGATGAAAAACAGAAATTCAAGAAATGCATTTTTAACTTACGTTTGAATATATTAAAATGAAGGATTTTTACGGAATTTGGTAAATGATTATATAGCTGAAGGTTTAATGAGTTTCTTGAAGATTTAACAAGTCTATGTCGAGGTTGTCTAAGCTGTGGGGCGGATATGGTTGAATAATTATGAAAATCAGAATTGGTGACAAAATTACCCTTATTTTTGTGAATTTCCAATAACGAAATATACATAAATAAAGAAGGTACAGGCATTATGCCCAGTTTTTTAAAAATTGGCTGGCAGTGATCCCTCCACCCAGGAGGGTGGAGTGGTATTATCTAAAGGCATACTGTGTACGTACAATTTATTTCAATCGATTCCACAAATAAAAATCCATATTGGTTAAATCGGGGGACCTCGGAGGCCTTGGATTTGGACCATACCGACCAATTCATCGGTCATCAAACTTATACCGCAACCAGATTCTAACATTTGCCGCAGAATGAGCCGGACAACCATCTTGTTGAAAATAAAATGAATTGAGATTATCCAACTGTAAATTTTCTAATTCATCGTTGAAAAAAGTATGCAGCATATTCAAATAACTATTGCTATTACAAGTAACTTAAAAAAAATATGGCCCTATAATTCCATGGTGAGACACTACGCATGAAACATTTACTTTTGTAACCTACAATGTATTCTAAAATTAGGATTAACATCACTCTAATATCGACTATGGTACGAAGATATTATCCCATTCATCGAGCAGGTGGATTCATCCGTAAAAATAATTTTTTTATGAAGATTTCTGCTCATGCTTCCAATCCACAAACAAAAATAAAGACGTTTTGCTTCATAGCCTGTCTTTAAGATGTGGTTGGAAATCAGTTTGTAAGGATATATTTTATCGTTTTAAAATGTTTTGAATCTGAGGTTTCTTCCACTTCCAAATATTCTGTTCGTCTTCTTAATGACAGTCTGGGATGTTCCTCTTCTACTGACTGTAATACTAACAGAGTATAATATAATCATCATCATATTTTTTTTAAGTCTTGGTATTTTCAACAACGATCCAGTTCTTAAAAATTTCTGTACTAATTTGTGGCAAGTCGACTGGGCAACACGCACGCCTGGGTACTTTAAATTAAAATCTTCGATTAGGTACTTTCCGATACTAAGACTCACCGATTTCATAACACTGAATTAGATAAATCTTTTGCTGTAAAGGGTGTAGCAGAATAAGCATGGTAAAATGGCCTCAGAAGCGTTTGGGCCTAATTCGGTGTCAGTAGATCGACAATAGGAAAAGAAATGTTTTCCTCGAGTTTTAGCCCTCCGTCGCCACGGGTAACCCCTGTACCCTAATAAACATGACATTTCGTTTTCATTTTTTATCTCTGCAAGTTGTGTGTTAATTATTATGAAAAAAATAGACGATGTACATGTAATTTAAATGCATCTTAGAAAAAAAAATCAATCAGCTGATTTTGCTGCCTCCTTCGAAAAAAAAAAAAATTCAAAAATCAGAATATTTATTTTTTCATGAAAATAATGATCCTCCCTCCCACAAAATGGTCTGCCCGGCGGACCATACCAGTGTATCCTTATGTATTTGGTAAGGATACACTGGTATGGTCCGTCGGACAGACCATTTCTTTGGGGGGGGTGTGTTTTTCGGGGTTGGGGGTGAAAAACTAGCCAATCTCTCAATTCTAACTTCGAATCCGGATTCAGCAAGTCAAAATACATGCTGGTATAGTCCGCCGGACAGACCACTTTGTTTTTGTTTTGGGGGTGTTTTTTGGGGTTGGAGGTGAAAAACGAGCCAAACTGACGACAATTCTGACTTCGGATTCGGTTTCAGCAGATCCAAATATTTAGGCATTTTCTTTGATTTTTCAAAAGCCTTTGACCTACTGGACCACTCAATTTTGTTTGAGAAATTAGAATCATATGGCATAACAGGCCTCGCAAAATGTTGGATACAATCTTTCTTGTCCAACAGGTCACAGGCTGTTGAAATAAGAGACACAGATGGGACCACTTTGTCTTATTTAATAATTTTTGTAAGAAAATAATTTTTATTTACCGTAAGTATTACCACTTCAGACTTTTTTGATTAATTTTTTTAAAAAAGTCGAATTAGGCAGATTTATTCACAAATTGTAATTCTGACATAAATTTTAATTTTAAACAACTTTTCTTAGCGACAGTTTTTCATATCGTTAAAATTGCTCTTAGTTTATCCTTACATAATTTTCAAATTTTTTAATTCTCTGAACACTGTACATGACATGTTAACTTACTCCATAGCAATCATATTTTTAACAAAATCAAAACTTTTTATGAAGAATAAACTTTCCGCGTAAAATGGGAAATAAAAAATAATAAAAAAGTTTACCCTCTTATTCACTCTAACTGTGGACATACTGTAGATATCCAAGAATATTTTATTATCAGTCATTTTTGTTGTATCACATTTACAAAAAAAGGCTATAGAACCTTTGTTATTTTAAATTATGTAAGCTACAATTTTGATAATAAATGTTTTTGTCATAAGACTAACAGTTTCCGAGATATTTGCAAAAAGCAGAGCTGGGCAAATACTTTGAAAAAGTATTTAAATATTAAATACTAAATACTTTCAGAAAATTGAAAGTATTTAAATATTAAGTATTTTCAAAAGATAAAAGTATTTAAATAATAAATAACAAAAGTAATTAAATAGTTTAAACTTAGTATTTAAATACTTTCTGAATATTTAAATACTTTGATAACACTGAAATATTTCGAAGCCTAGTTAAGTTTAAAAATAGCCTTTAATGGCTAAACTTTAGCCCAGTCGATGTAGGTATTTACCTACAAAAATTTGCAAACTGAATAATTTTTTTTTAATAAGTTCGTGAAAGTGTATAGAATAATATCTTGAAAAGTTTACATTTCACTCGGATGCAGAACATAAAAAAATGTGAAAAAAAATTTTTTTAGATCACATATTTATGAACAAAAAATGTCCTGTTTTTTTCCACCCTGACTTAATTTAAAAATTTTTAAAAAATGGATGAAAAAAAAATTTCTTTCCCTTTTTTTTTGTATGTTCTGCATCCGAGCGGAATGTAAACTTTTCAGGATATTATTCTACACACTTTCACGAACTCATTAAAAAAAAAGTTATTTAGTTTGCAAGTTTTTGTGGGTTTCACCATAAAATGTTCTGTGTCATCTGGGCTACTTCGCCAAATTGTATTTTCTATTTTTGTAGAAATCAATAGAGACTTATCATTATCATTATCATTATCATTATTATTATTATATTAAATACTATTTGACTATTTGAGGTGTCAAAATTTTAGGTTTCATGACTTTCATGAACTTCTACAACACTATTTTAATACCTCTAGTTGGATAGTATCAGTTCTAGTTAGGTATTGGACTTTTACTTATCCGTAGAGCTAGACCTTTGCGTCTTCTGCAAATACCCAAATAAACCACAGAGACTATGGCACTAGTTCAACTGTTCTCTGTCACAATCACAAAACATATACATTAACAGTTAACACTTACTGTCTATGTCTGCTCTCAACCAACTTTCTTGGAATTAAGACGTGAATGACTGGAGACTGAATGATGCAATGTGTTTATTAACTACATAGTATAGTACATGTCTTGATTCTTGACGAGTATCTGCCTGTCTCCCTGGTGTATTTGATTATATTTGTTGTATTTATTTAAATACTTTTGAGATTCAAATACTTCTGAAAGTATTTAAATACTGTCAGAAAAGGATTTAAATACTTTTTTAGAAGTATTTAAATACTTCCCGGTTATTTAAATAGTTTAAGTATTTATAAATACTTTAGGATCATTTTCACAAATACTAAGTAGTAAATATTTCAGATAAAGTATTTGCAAGTATAAATACAAATACTTGTTGCAAGAAGTATTTAAATACTCGGTATTTAAATACTTTCTAGTATTTAAATACTTATGAGGTATTTGTAAGTACATATTTGCCCAGCTCTGGCAAAAAGCTATTTTTGTTACCTTTGACCTCTTGTACCATTTAAGTCTCCAGTGGTATCTACAAGAAATTTTGACATTTTATTTAATATGTTAAATGCTTCATAAAAAAAAAATCATTTATTGAAACAAAATGTATTTATTTTGTATCAACAGACGTGTACAATGCAATCGTTATATTTAATAGGTACCTACACAAATCGAAAGTCAATACCTGACAACTGTTATAATCCAATGCTTATTTTTATTTTTTTATCTGTTGTCTCTGCCACGCGCCCCGTGGGAGAGTCCCGTATTTGTATTGGATAACATCGATATTCTGATACATTATACCAGTCGGCCTGGGATAAAATGACCCAGCCATGCCTGAAAGCCTTTGAAAATTGCTCGATGTCGGTCTCTGGGGGCGCGTTGTTTCAAAAACTATCTGGTCAGTTTATCGAAGAAGTACGGCATGTTTTGGTGTCGGTCATCGGCACCTGTTATTGTAATTGAATTTATATTTACTCATTCTACTGCCGCGACTGTCTGCGGAATTTCCTTTGCCTTAGATTAACTTCGACGAATGTATATAATTACCGAAATCAATAAATAGTAAATGTTTAATGTAAATGATTTAGAAGACTGGCCTAGTTTTTATTTCTTGTTTCTTCGGTAAAAGGTTTAAAGTAACAACATTCGCTTGTTCGGCCACATCTGGATTAATGTTTGGAAATTGTTGTCATCCACGTTACTTTCTATCATTTCTACATTAAATATTCACGAAAATAATAAAACTAAGAAACTACGGAATAAAATGGCGAACGACTTTATTTAGTTTGTTGGTTTTCACATTTCTTTGAAGATAATTACAGAGGCTGCTTTAAAAACTAAAACAAACTGACAACTATTTAATTGGCAAATACCAACAATTACAGACGAAATGCCAAAATATTCGAAACGATTTTATTAAAATTTTTATTTATTTTTGATGTGTGCGTGTATTTCAAGTGCAGTTATTGCGGCTATGCGTCGTTAATAGTCTCTAAGTGGCAATGGCCTGCTTTACGCTCTTAATACACCAATAACGGTTCAACGTACATCACAAAATTGTATATTTCTTTTGATAAATCCAGTGAAATGGCAACTAGTGTGACTGCTCGATTTCCATGTTAAATTATTGTTGTTTCATTAGGCCACTTTACATACAAAGAGACAACCCTACGCCCGCGCCCTAAAGCCAAAATAAATCAGATACGATTTTGGTTACGTGAACCCTTTATCAATGAATCACTAACTGACTTAAATGTCGGGTAAATGTAAATAGTCCCTTTCTGAATGTATTGGATTATGGCAACTCGTCGTTTGACATTTGACGTGACCCTTTGTGTTTATGCAGAAAAATGGATAAACATTTACGTTAACGATTTATTATTTTGAGCAGCTTTAATGTAGGCGTAGTTTATCTATATACAGAGTGATCCATTCGTAGACGTCCAAAGCGAACAAGATGATAGAGGATAAAGGTAACATTCGTTTTGATTTATTTTGACAGTTATTTTTCCCACAGTGATAAAATTCTTAGTATAGGGTGGAGTACCCGCGAAAAAATAGAAAAAAATTGTAACCCATATGTAATGCTTAATATTGCTGCTATTGGAATCCTTTATCACCTTGCTCATTTTGGTCGTCTAGGAAAGGAACACCCCGTAAATAAAGCAGAGGGTACTAATATTTGTACATATAAGTATTATATTTTTACCCATATTTATCCGTCCGGTGAATTGTTTGGGTACTTTCCAATAAGCTAGGAACTTGAAATTTGACAGAGAGGCAGATAATTCCAAAATTTGCGAAATTCAAAATGACGGCCAATATAAATATGTAGGATTAAGGCAATATCCACATTAAAATGAAAACGCTGCCAAAATGGTAACGTTATATATTGATCCCCCTTTATTTCTGATATTATTGGAAATAGAAAAAAAAATCGTATAAAAGTTGTAGGGTTGTACCGTCGTGAGCAAAAAAAATAGGACAACTATTTATTAAATGCAATTAAAAAAACAATTGCTTGCATAGGTCACGTGATATAGGTCACGTGATATAACAATGAAGGTTGTTTTTTAAATGGAAAACCCTATATGTTTTTACATACTCTCTTAGATCTCTTTTCCCTGATTTTAAATATGTAAGAGAGCTGCAATATTTTTTGATATATCGAACATTAAATATGCTCCAAATATGCATATAGGTATTTTATGGTTATTGAGGGGAGCGTAGTAATTATTTTCGTTGTTATTTTATGTTATAAAATATTGTTTAACTCAGAATTTTATTTTTATTCTAATATATCAAATTTTTCTGCTTCTGTATAACTCATTTTGATCAAATAATAACATGAAATGTCAAACAGTAACAACGTTGTCATAGTACAATGACAATCTAAAATAGGTTCTTTAGGAACTAGTAAACTTTGATAATTTAGAGATGGTCATTATTTGAATACTTTGGTATTTGATTAATACATATATGAGCTATAAGGAATCCTTTTTATTTGTGTAAAGGCATATAAGGAAATAATTTGCAAACAAAAATTATCTCATTCCACGTAAATTATTCGCCTCCGCACAGGATGTTTTGGCCACTTCGTGAAACTTTACTGTTTATTTTATTCATAACTTCACGCTTCCATAATTAAAAATTTGTTCCTTAATTACTTCGAAACGTATATAACGTTATTCCGCTTTTCGTAACTCTGTATCTTCCGGCATAATATCGAGCTTGATCAAACGAAAAAGTTTCGCTGACCACAGCGTTGAATTAAGTCAAACTGAAACTGGAAGGCCCTTTGTTTTGAGATTTCATTAAACTGGAAAGTTATATGGAAGTATCAAAGAAATTTCATAAGACTTTTAAGGGACTATTCTTCTGACGCGGCTCTTAAATTAGTATTTCTTTACTTTGGTAAACTTTATGCATAATTAAATTTCCTAAATGGGTATAAGTTTGATGTTTGTTGGGCATTAATCTACCTGTCGTCTTCTGGAAAGTTTCCAATGATGGCAGAATTAATGTTAATAAGACCAAGGAAGCGGCATGAGAGGAAATAGCCCAGACGACAGAGAACATTTTATAGTGAAACCTACATAAACTTGCAAAATGAATAATTTTTTTTTTAATGAGCTCGTGAAAGTGTATAGAATAATATCCTGAAAAGTTTATATTACGCTCGGATGTAGAACAGAAAAAAAGTGGAGAAAAAAATTTTTTCATCTATTTTTTCAAAATTTTGAAACTAAGTCAGGGAAGGAAAAAATAAAAAAATACAGGTGGATAGACCATTAGTCTAGTCGAATTAGACATCATAAAAAATTTTGCGTACTGCGGACTTTTTTTGTGGAAGTTGTTTAAGAGGGCATAATAAGCAAGCACAGAAAACTACACCCTGCTACACCATATGCGTCCCCTATTTTTAGGGGTTGAAACTTTGAAATTTTACTTATGTGTCCATATCTGTTTCCCTATTGCCCGTAGGGCTCTTTACCAAGTTACATTTTTTGAAGATTCATCACTCTTCTACATAATATATGTATTACACATTTGCCGTAGGACAAACGGTTTTGGCTGTACGAGGCCGGAAAGGTCGCGCTGTCCGAATTTGGGGGTCTTCTGTACAGGACAAACGGCTATCATTTCCAATCTACAATACTACACATACTAATGCTCTTAAGGAGGGATGATGATTTGTGAAAAAACTTTCATCGAATACCGCGCGGTTTTCATGATACGGGATGTCGAAATTTTGAAAACCACTTTTAAAAAAAAAAAGTGAACCTACTTTTTTTCGCTCCTTTTTCTTTCATGCATCGTACATGCTAATATAAGAAAATTTACGTTGGTTTCGTTTTAATACAATTGTTGGTTTAGGAGCTAGACAGCAAAATATGCCAAAAATGGCTATTTTGGTATTGTTGCATTAAAAAAACCAAAACCAGTCTAATTCTGGTAAATGTTTTTGTTTATTCTAAAAGTCCAATTCATTGCGCATAGAAAATGTGTTTTTGTATTTAAGTAGGATCAACACTTATTGTGTAATAACGATTTATGTCTGTTCTCCAGTCTCCTTTTTCACAAGTTTTTTTGCGGCCTTATACGGATACACAGATACCACACATAGCCGCATGAATTTTTACATGCCTTTACTGTGTTGTATTTATTACAGGTACACCTATCCACATTTCAGCTATATTCAATGGGTTCCTTATTAATTTGTTAATGTATTGGAAAAGTTCCAGAATTAATTTTCAAAACAATGAAAGACATTTTCATAATTATAAGGATAAGATCGTGAAAATCGCAATTTCTTATCATGATCTGATTGATCATATTTTCGAAAAAATGCATACAAGTAAACGAATTTGTGTTTGAACATTCGAAAAGTATACATTTTTTTCGAAATAGTGATATTTAATTTTTTGCAATGGGTCAAGTTCATATATATATATATATATATATATATATATATATATATATATATATATATATATATATATATATATATATATATATATATATATATATATTTATCAAGAAAATCATTGTGCAAGATGGCAAATTAAAATGATACTTTTTGTGAATCCACGTTACTACAACTTAATAAACCATAACATTCATGAAGTGTACATACTTTTTTACTGTTTTCAATGAAGAAAGAATTTTTTTGAAGGGCTTTTATTTTTTTTCTATATTTTTTATTGCGACGATTGAGTTCCGGCGTAATAATATATTATATAAGTATATTTTTCCCATCCATTCTTTGCTTGTATTGTTTAAAACAAAAAAGAATCAGAAAACTACAATTTCCATCTTTTAAATGAACCAACACTGATGTAGACTGAACAACTTCTGATTTAGTGACATGTAATTCAGTGCGTGCGTCGGTGTCATAGTCATGCGTATTCAACCGCGCGCACGCATGGATCTCGCTCCGAGTTATAACGTTACACTTGACTATTTTTTTCAGGGAAAAACCATGGCTTTAGCGACAGATTTTGTTGACATTTTTTGTTCATAAATACGTGATCTATCCATCTGTATTTTTTACTTTTTCCTAGCTTGACTTAATTTCAAAATTTTTGAAAAAAATGAATGAAAAAAAAATTGTTTTCACTTTTTTTTATGTTCTGCATCCGAGCGAGACGTAAATTTTTCAGCATATTATTCTATACATTTTCACGAACTCATAAAAAAAAATTATTCATTTTGCAAGTTTTCGTATGTAAATACCTCCATCGACTGGGCTATAGGAAAAAATATTAATTACTATCAAAATTACTCTCAAATTTACAAATATTAAAGTTTTTTTGAGCCCGTATTGCCACGCTCCCGCACGTCCACCATCATATATCACGTAAATTGTCGCCCGATATGTTACCGGCCAAACCAGGGGCTGCGCGCTTTGTACGGTTTTTGGTTCAGCCGCAAATTTTAGCAATTTATCATGGGCCGGATACGTGTTAAAGCTAATGGACAATATATTTGATAAATAGCTCGATGAGATTATATAAAATAGTTATATTGGAGTGGTTTATTGTTAAAAAATTGACAATATGACCTGGAAACAGTTGTGTCGGGGGCATTTGTTTCGATGTATCCAACCGATGCGCGTGGTGAAATGGTCCAGATTATTAAACCTTAAAACTATAAATTAGTTTTAGTCTACTGAAGCGAAAAAATGAAATTATGAAAGTAAGAGAAACGGAAATCGTTGATATACTGTAAAATATGATCTAAATATATTCCATAACTTTGCTTTTAAACGTGTAAACAAATCTACAGACAAAATTGTTTTCGCGAGTGCTACGTCATAATTGTTTAAAACTCATTATTAATTTGCCTTTCAAGAAATTATGTGACACTGTGTATAAACACAAAATTCTGTACTATTTAGTTAAGTATGTTATATTGCTTTCAATTTAGAATTTTGTAAATATCTAGTTAGTCATTTTAAGCAGTTTGTTTCTGATTCTCTTTATCTTAGGTGAATGAACAATAATTTGTTTCTAAGTACCTACATTTATATTATTTTCTGCAATTTACCTAAAAGTGCAACGTCCTGTTGAGGAGACGTAGGAAAAGTATAGTATTCTACTCGCGTGTAATAGCTATTACTCACTCGTTGAATAATATACTATTAAGCAGATACCGGAGAGAGCAGGTAAGAATTAAAAGCAAGTATAGAATTTTCTATCTTTTCGTGTATCACAGGGTTCTGGTCCTAAGTCATATTTTAAGAGTTATAAGAACCTCCTGAGAGTAGAAAGATAGCGTCAAATGTTGCAGGCGGCCACAACATGTTTCGTTGTGTCCCAAAATATCAACACTTAAACGACGTATAAGATTTTTCATCCTTATGTATGGCGACCCGTATAATCGATGTATCTACTTTAAGATACACTCCTTCGTTTTATACATCCTGAGAGGAAAAACAGCGCTACAACTGCCCCAGCCACGGTTCGGGCCGCTGTCGGTCTATACAAGGATGGTGGCACATAAAGGCATCCACCCCAAAACACCATTATCTTGCACCCTTAAGTGCGATCGATCTGGTTGGCCGGGATCCTCGCTCCACTCGGCTACCCCTTTCAATGGCCGCTATAAAGCCTTTGTCAAGTTAAAAAATGCCATAATGTACAAAGTAACGGTTTATTGGTAAACAACGCGCGGCATTTGGGCTTTCATGGCCATCTTCTAATTATACTTTTATACTACCCGAACTCAAGAAAAACAGAGGGAAAATATCACGAAGGAAAGTTTCAAGATTCAGAAAATATTAGATGGTAACTTTGTTTCGACTTCTGTACAGGCGAGGTAAAATTTTGGTGGACATGCCGATATAATAATCATAATAATAATCGTAATAATAATCATAATAATAATCATAATAATAATAATAATAATAATAATAATAATAATGTTAATAATTGAGCTCTTCTACTAAACTCTTTATAATAATTTCTAAACAAAAATATTTTAATCACATACAGTTAGTTATAAGTTATAATGATTACATAGGTCTACTGAAAAAAAGGTCTTGTCCTAAGGTTCACATCTAACGTTTTCGAAGTATTTTGAATCAGTTTCAGTTTATAGAAAACCAATACACACCAACAGGTATTTGAATTTTAACTCAAATCAGTCGATGCATGTTAAAAAGGGTGTCATAAAATGTTTATATGATAGGGCCAAAATAATTTCTTCTAATGATGAAATATTAGACAACGAGAAGCGCTTTATAAAAGAGGTTCTTATAAACAACCAATACCCTGAAGCCTTTGTCGTTAGAACTTTCATATATATAGAAAATAACAGTCAGGTACGACAAAAACCTGAACAACGGTACACAACGTTAATTCCTTATGTATACGGATTATTTGAAAGCTACCCGTGTAGGCAATAGATTTGATATTAGGACGATATTTCAAATGGGCAATACGTTGAGATCTATTTTAACAAAAACAAAACCGCTTAATCATGAGCAAAATAAAAAAAAACTGCATTTATAGTGAGTGTAATAACTATTATGTGAGTGAGTCATCCAGACCATTTAGTGTTAGATTGGGTGAGCACATTAGAAAGAATGAGATTTAGAAATTGAAGATTTGCGAACACGCAAAAATCATAAAAAAAGAAGCATTTTGAAGGTCTCTTAAACCTCTTTAGAGTCAACTTCATACACTTCTATCTCCTAAGCTATTATATTTATCAAAATAAATAAAAAAAGCAACGTTTTCCTTGCTTTATTGCCATAATTTTTTGTCTCTAGTAACGTTCAGCTAAGATGCTTTCCTGCTAAATTATTTAACCTTAAAGCCAAAAAAATTAATTTTTTCAAAAATACCTACATTAAGTGTAAAATCTTTTCGATAAAGCATCCATCACGGTCAAAACAATTTGAGCGTATACATAATAGTTAGGACTAACACGATTTGAAATTTACTGGAACCCAAAAATAGTCACTTTTTTGTGTAAAAAATAAAAATGTTGCCTTTATTTTCAGTTGCTTCATTTTTGCCAAAAGAAAATTTTAAGCTACTATAATAAGTTTGAATTTGGTTCAAGGTACATGTTAAAACGTTTTCTTAAACCAAAGTTATGACGGTTTGAAGAACGTGACCTTTTCAGGGCTACGTTCAAATCTAACACTAATACTAACACTAATTGTATCTCGGCAACGATGAGCCTAAACAAATTTTCATTTCGTGTATTATTTTTGTTATATCATAAACTAACTTTTTTGTTATGACAAACTTTCTCGAAAATGTGATCCTCTTTGAGTAGTTTTCTTAAAACCTTTAAAAATCAATGTTTTTTTGCTTAAAAATCAACGTTTTTTTTGGGGAGGTAGAATTCGATGATCCACACGTTTCAATAGTCACGTTTTTTTCGAAACCCCTGAAAACCCACCCCCAACGAAGATGCGTCGTTATTCCTTTTTAATATATAATTGAATCAAACTATCCAAAAATATTTGAATTTAAAACTGCTATAGAATTAGCCCGAAGTGAGATCACCAGGTTACTGTACTAATAGAAAAATTATTGATATATGCTCATCCATAAACTTCAAAAATTTTAAGTATTTTATTCTCCACCCGTTAAAAGGTCCTCAATGTTATTTGTGGATTCTGGAGCCGATATAATAACAACGTCACGGTAGTTGGAAATCCTCCGCGATAGCTAAATGTCACAGCAAAAATTATATTCAACATAAACTAAGAATTGCAAAGAAGTACCAAGCGGAAGAATAACACAGCTCTTCTAAATCTGTTGCAGAGTTTCCAGTAATAAATATAAATAATTGTATTACTAATTGAGTTGCTAATTAAAAAATTTTGGGTTCGTCAATTTGTTTTGATACAACCACTACCGTAATATTGTACAATGTACAATCTACAGTCTAAGTAAGATTTTTCTTACGCACAATAAGATGTAAAATGAAGCAATCACACGAATTTTATGACATGAATGCTATATTTTCGTAAGTGCTTGAAATTTTATCGGTAAAATTTTTTCGAAAGCGTTGTTGCCTGGTAATATAAAGAGTGCAAATTGACAGTGTATTATCTGATTAAATCCCGACCGCTTTAGCGGGAGGGATTTAATCTTTGATAATAAATTGTCAATTTGCACGAGTTATATTAACCTTATGGCAACTTAGCTTGAGAAAAAATTTATAGATAAAATTTAGAAGCACGAGTGGTATTTGTGGAGAATATTTCACGAATAAATAATTCATTAAGTACATCTTCAATATTATGTTCAGTAATTAATTGCCTTCAGACGTTTCCTTGTTACTTTTTAGAGATTACTCACCTTTATGTTCAATTTCATCATTTACGTTACATAAAAATGCATTTCCAAAGCGACTCATCTAATAAAAAACAAAGTAGGTTTAAATTATGACAATCAAGAAAAACAATATACGTTAAACTGTAGCAGGCATATTGCCGCCCCATAAATTATAAAATATTTTAACTTAAGCGTGAATGTCCGCGGTAGATTTAAATATATTTCTTAAAATTGCTTTTTAATTAAACACAACTGTATGCAACCAGAGTTACGCCTAAAATCAGCTTATCTTTATGAGTGGAGAGGGTAACGAAGCGATGCGATTTATACGCATCGAAAAAGAAAGCAGAACGATATAGTTTTCCGTTACTAGAAGGTTAGAACTTCGATTGCTCGATGAACTTTTAAATAGTGATGTATTTTCATTAAATTTTTCCTTGAAGACTTCAACATTGAAAGGGTTGATAGTCCCTCTTCTTGATTATGAAGCAGGCCTAATTATCTTCACCGGTTTAATCCGTAAGTAATTTATAAAGAAATAATTTTTTTGGCAGCGGCCATTTTACAACTCACGCTTACACTTCATTTCTTTCCAGGGTTTCACTATTGGATAAATAATTTTATTAATGGATAAACAATTTTCATATTGAATCCAAATAATTTAGTTTTGGACGAAAAATGTTAGTATTGGACAAAGAATTTTTGTATTAGATGCAAGTTTTATTATAAAAATGCAAATCTTCTAAAATTGGAAGCAAGTTTTATCAATCTTGGGATGCACATCGTAGTTATGCATTGCTTATTAACGTCATATTAAATTTTGGGTTGGAAACAAATTTTGTATGGAGATCGCGACGATAGTATGGTAGGATAGTTGGGATTTGTCCTTATGGAATTTCTGGAAGCGTCGAATATGGTATTGGAAACTTCTAAACCTGATCCCGAGCTCTTCTAGAAACCAACAATTATATCACTGTGGGTTGGATTTCACCAACATCATCCCCTACTAAAGTCACCATTTTCATTCACAGAAAAATTCCAGATAAGTGTCACAAATAAGTTTTTTTTATCTAACGTTTTTTATATAAATACTTCATATTTTTACCTTTTAACATTTTTAGAGTTTTTAAAGTATCATGTTCTATTTTTTTTAAAAACTATTTCTATTTTCAATTTTATTATTAACATGTTTCAATGAACAGTTGATATATACTATTTTTATCAAGGTATAAATTATCGACGTTACGTCTAATTAAAAACAAATTATATAAAAGGTTCTGTAAAGACTTTGTGATCACAATTTCTACGAAACATTTAGGTATAGTTATATAATAAAATTTGACTTTTAAACACCATATTGTCGGTTCATGTTTTAGACAATATTATAAATAATATCTGCATAACATTTTATCGTCCACTCGATATATTTTTTTTGTATATAATTTCACTTAATATTAAGGCCTCAGTTTAGTTGTTTTATAATAAAAACACACCAAGTTTGATTGATTTATAATAAAATCAATTTTATAATCACATTGTCCACTTATTTCAGGTATTTTGATACAAACCAAACTTTACAAACCACACTTTACAAACCAAACTTCACAAACTAAATATTTCGATAGTACTTACTGTATTAATTATTTAATCTTTGATAATAAATTGAACATCCTTTAGTAATATTCAGAGGTATTAATCTAATCTTGACTTGTGCTAAATTTGAATTATTAATTTACATTTTTTTTTATACAACTAGTACTTTCTCTAAATTTTGATTAGTTTATCTTTCTTATAATCAAACTTCAGTTTCAGTGTAAATTATAATTATAGAAAGATTGGCGCCCCGTTATTCTGGAAAATTTACCATTATCTAAGTGAAATTAACATCTCTTAAAAAAAATTTTATAAAAACATCTATCATTTATTAATCTTTATCTACCTAACACGTAAAACCATTCGTAAAGCATTTTCTTACCCATGACTCATCTGCCGAGTCTCTGAGCTACTGGGGTAGTAATATTTTTTCTTCAAATAACATAAAGTGCAGTAAGACTCTCAAACACTTGATGAAAATTAAATTTTATTGAACAGCGAAGAAATTATGATACAAAACCATAGGTACTGTAACTTATAAGACTAGTCATCCCAACAAAGCACGCTTCGACCAATCACATTACGGGATAAACGACACAAATTGCATATTACCAATCTATCGCTTTTACGTTCTAAGGCTGCCGACTCAGATGGTATGGTACCGCCATCTAGTAACGCTAGCTTAACTTAACTGCTGGCCTAAACAGTGAATTGAATTATTATATTAAAGTGTTTATTAATATATATTTATGTATTTAATCTTTGTTTCTAATTTGAGAAGTTTAATAGTTAAGTTAAGGTTTGCTTGTTTAAGTAGAGAGACTTTAAGTACAATGAATTATAATATATATATATATATAGTGATACAGCAGAGTTTTGATTTTCCGAATAAGTGTTAGCTGCTTTGTGATGATTGATGAATTACCAATATTACCATACGTGAGTACCTACATTTGTGTATTTATCATGAAATAACTGATTTGTCTGCTTCGTGGATATTTATATTTAATTTTAGTTGTGAAAATTATTTTGTAATTACGTTAGGTATTAAGCCATTGAAAGCTGTGTATAACTTGTCCCCAACTTATATAGGTTCCACAGAGCATTGGCTTTTTAGGTTATTAACACAATACTACAATTTACAATTTACGTTAACAATTAGTAATAATAAGCTAGAAAAGATATTTGTAGATAACATTTAAAAGCACGATTTGTCCTATTTGCCGAAAACATTTGACGACACAAAACGTCAAAAAATTTTCGCAATATTTGCCGCTGCAGCGACCTAAAAAATTAGAGCGATAAATTTTGCATGTTGGTACTGTCAAAAGCCGATCTAGCTTGAATTATCACTAATAATGACGTTTGATTGGTGCAATGTTGTGGAAAAACGGGCTCTCATTGGCTATAGCACATACATCTCCATAATGAATTATTGAATAACTATTTTCGTGTAAGACGTCAAGTCTTCTTCTTCATTGGAGTCCAAACTGTCATAACAATCGAGAGTTATATCTGTTAGATATTCTTCACACATATTCATTTCACAATGAATTATGGTGTAGAAAGGCATTATGATGGCGAGTGAGACATCCCTCCAGACTGAAATTTTCCTGACACATATATGGAAAATGGGGTGCCAACTTTTATACCGGATCGATGACAAGCAAAAGGATCTAGGTCAGGCTCATTTAGAAATATATCAAACAAGTGCCTGTTGCTTCAGCAACACAGTATCATCTATAAATAGTCTAACGACACAAATTCCAGAAAATTATTGCTATAGTAATATCAGAGAGAAAGTTAAAAAGCCTAGTACGCTTTTTTCGTAGCAGGATGCTGACGATACCATGCACACTCTTCAAATTTTGAATTATAGCTTCTTGAAAAGAAAATATGCTATTCTAAAAAATGTTGAATGTTTTTTTAATCACCTTGTCTATTAACAGAATAGAACCCTATTGAATTTCATAAAGATCTGTCAACTAGTTTAATTGTTATAAACAATTATTTAACACCGTCACTAGTTTTCGCGGCCCATTTCTCTAGTTTTCGGCAACCACCAGTTTTGCGGTGATACTATTACATGTTATGGGTCCAGTATATTGAAAGAAAAAAGTCACTTAGATTATTCTTTCAATTCAATATATTTTTTTTATTTGTATTTCGGAATATGAAATCCTGCCTTAAAAGGCAAGTAAAAAAATGGTCATAAAGTATGATCTTAGTGTATTGACCGGAAAAGGCCACTGAGATTTTTTTATTAAATATTTATTTTTTACCTGTGCTTCATAGTGCAACACCTTTCCACCCCCTAAATAGTTATCTGTCCACTACTGCCACAGTGGTGGTTTTATTCGTAAATAAATAATTTTATATATTTTTGTAATGTAGATTTATTTTTTTCCATTAGCTCATAACATGTAATAGTATCACCGCCAAACTGGAGGTTGCTGCTAAAGGGGGGTGACGGCCGCTATTTCCCCACTATTTTGGGCCTTCTAGAGAAAAACACCCTTATTTTTAACAGTGCCCCTTTTCCTACAATTACTCAGATTAAAACTGATACGTCAGCAATTATTTTAAAATTCGTTTATTTGATTAATCTGCGATTTAGGGAGAAAGGACCATACTATGAAACATTTAAAATATATTGGAGGGCTGAATATAGAACAGAGGCGAATATTGGAGTTGTGTTTTCTTTCATAAAATTGTAACAACAAAAACCTTCATATCTACAAAAAAATCAAATTTCTTACAGGCGTTCACAACATATGCGTAGGTGCGTCGCAAAGGTCATATCACAATTCCCCAGCATAATACAGCTGTCTTCCAATCGTCATATACATACACCGGTATTATATAACACGTTCCAGATGACATGAAACGACTACCTACACGCTTATTAAAAAAAAAACTCAAGGAAAAGCTCAAATAAGGTAATTATAAATTTTAAGTTAGCTTCATCTGTGAAATTTAATTTGTTTGATTTTGCTTCTAGCTTAGAATTCAACTCTTGTTTTGGTTTGTTTTCCCTGCATTTGGGTCATTTAGTCAAATTTCATGTTTCACTTTTTAGTACGTTTGTACGAAGTAATCGTCGAATAAAAATAACACTGAAAATTTGAGGTCGATCCGATAGGTAGTTCCAGAAATATACTGCTTTAAACATGAATCGACGCGCTCCAAGTGCTGAAGTCTTTGAATCCGAAAGTCTGTCTCGAAGTTGCGTTTATGCTGTTAGAACCCGGCGATTTGTCTAATCTGCCAGAGATTGAGTATGCAGCATATAAGTGCCGAATAGAGTGGAATGAAAATGCAACTAGGATTGAATGACGTCACACAGCGTCGATGTTCTTGATTAATTTTGAAGCCTATAGAGATACTAGAATATTCTGTTTCTGCATCTGCTCTAAAATATGCTACATGAGCCCATTAAATTGGACACCATGGAAAATGGTAACAAACTAAGTTCCCATTATTTAGTATAGTTGCCCTAAAATTTTGTCATTATACTGTTCCATTTTACTTCGGGGGGTGTTTGTGATTGGGTGGAAGGGTGTAGTTTCTTATGGTTTAAGGTAGGCAAATTCTGCCTTTTGATAGATACAGTATATAATTAGTTTCATGTCATTAAAAACGCTGGGTAGAAGGTAGAAGACACTTGAGAGCCACTGCTTTTCTGGGTCAATGGACGTATAGTTCCAAATCATATAAGTTTCTTACTTACTTTTAAAAAGTCATAAAAAGTGTAAATATTGCCGACTTGTGTCCTCGCCGCCGCACGGTCTCATATAAAGAGGCACGGCACTTTGATGGGACCGCATTAACGTGTTTGATGCCCAAAGGTGCCGATAAAAGCGACGATAGAATAGAATAGAATAGAATATTTTATTGATCCAGTAAGAGCAATACAGTGTGCTATAGGATAAGTCAAATTTGTATAATAACAGTACCAGAGTATGTACTTGTATAAATTAAATATATACGCGTGCACATAATAACATGTCAAATCGCATATACATACAATAGACACACATGCACATATGACAATATTTTAACAATACAAAAATAGACAAATACATACAATAAAACAATCAGTAAAAAAAATATATAAATACATATTTAAACAATATGCAAATGTATAATAAATAAAATAAATACATACTTATATACATACATTAAGCTAAAGTGTACACAAGAATTACTGTTCAAATAATCACATTAAAATAATAAATAATAAATTATAGGCACGTTACATATCAACAATTATTATTCCATTCAAAATATTCTTGAACAGAGTATGCACCCATATTTAAAAGATATTCTTTAATATGTTTCCTAAACAAATATATGTTATTTAAGTTTTTATAGGTTTCTGGTAGATTATTATATAATCTCAGTCCGAGGATATTATGTGCTTTTACTGATATATTTAAACGTTTAGTTGGTATATGAAAATTTTTTTTGTGTCGTGTATTATGAAAATGAATAATTTCATTTTTATCAAATTTACATTGGTTTTTGTATACATATAGTAACAATTCTAGAATGTATAAGCATGGAAGAGGAAGAATTTTATGTTGTTTAAACAGATTACGACATGAATGAATTGGTGGTACACTCGCTATAAAGAGAGTGAATTGCAGTAATAGTGTCCAGAACGGAAACCATGCTATCATTTAAAATGTTGTTTACTTCAAAAAATTTAAGAAGCTGATCTAACATCGCGTATTCATATATTTTGGAGATTACAGGAGGAACAGATATCGGTCGGTAGTTTTCCATATTACGGATATCACCTTTTTTAAAAACTGGGGAGACCAAAGCAGTTTTTAATATAGAAGGAAATATTCCTTCTATAAAAGATTCATTTATAATATGAGTTAGAGGTTTAATGATGAACTCAGCAATTTTTTTAATTAAAATACTGGAAATATCATCGGGTTCAGTTGAATGTTTATTTTTTAATTTATGTTCTATAATAAAAAGTATTTCTTGCTCTGTTATATATGAAAGAAATATGCTGTGAGGAATCTCAGTTTTTCTTACATCTCCAGCAAGATTTGTAGTGGGGTTTTAGCCAGTTATTTTATTTATTGTCTCATATGGCGCATTTATAAAAAAATTATTAAATTTCTCAGATATCTGTTGCGGATTTTCGATAAGAATATTATTTATTTCTAATACGATATTTTTCTGAGGCTTAGGTTTACCTGTTATTTCGGATATTATATGCCATGTAGATTTATTTGCATTACTGGTATTGTTTATTTTACTTAAATAAAACTGACTTTTTGTTTGACGAACAAGTTTGTCGTGGTGTTTTTTAGCAATTATATAGTTGCTTTTCAGGTTAGGATTATTTTTTTGTAAATAAAAAAGTTGTTTGAGGTTTTTACTAGACTCTTTAATTGAATCATTTACCCATTCTTTACCCGTTTTTATATAACATTTTTTACATATTTGTGGACATTCTCTATTAAAATAGTATGTTAATATATTATGAAAATTATTAAATTTTGCATCCGAGCCATTAGCTTTATACACGTCAATCCAAGCTTCATTAGATAATGCATGAATAAGACAATTCAAGTTTGCAGTTCCACACATTCTACTATTAATATAAATTTTTTCTGACTTATCTTTGTCAGCCACACAATTCATATAGAAAAGAACTGTGCGATGATCAGAAATCGTGTTATCTTGTACTGTTGACATACCGTTAGAAAATTGATTTGTATATATCTGGTCAATTATACTTTCAGTTGTACTACTTATACGAGTTGGGTCAAATATCTTCGGACTGAGATCGTATGAATGAAGTAATTCAGAAAAATTGTTTTGTTCGTTATTGCTTAATGATTTTACATTAAAATCACCTGTTAATATTATGAGTAATTTCGGTTTATAAATAAAATCTAATATAGAGTGCAGATTGTTTATAAAAATGTCATAACTACCACTAGGTGACCTGTAGCAAGTTAAAATAATAGCATTTTGTTCGGAGTTAATAGCCCAAATTAGGCCAGAAACTTCAATATCCTTTTCACTACAATATCTATAAAGATCTAAATATTGCACGTTTAGACCTGTTTTATGCCATATGCTTACGCCACCTCCTTTCCGTGTTGGCCTACAATAATAACTTAACAAATCATAACCGGGGAAAATAAAGTTTGTTACACTAGCTTCAACACACCAAGTTTCAGTCAAACAAATGAACTTAAGATCAAGATTCAAGTAGTCAGAAATAATATTATTTAGTTTATCTATTGTTAAACACTGAATGTTTAATAAAAGTAAGTCATAACACACCTTTTCATTATCTGATATTACCTGGCTTGCACCTCGTCTCTTTTTCGAAGGTGTAAAAAACGTTGCACATATGCACCAGTCGGCCATTTTGATGGGTCCATTGCTTTATAAAAGTTTTCTTCGTGAATATTAACTTTAAAAGATGAATACAGTTCAGGATGTTTTGGAGTTATCGCCTCACATGTAGCTTCGGGAAAATCTATTTTTAATAGTTCTCTTAAATCAACTGCTTTCATAGTCGGATCCACTCTGTATACATGTAAAGTTATAGTTCTTGGGACGCCTTTGACCGCTTTACCATTAACTTCTATTGTAGCATTGCTTCCAATGATAACTGGATGCTTACGTTTTTTATTTGAGACTTTCTTCCATTCATCATTTTTATTAGTTTTATTATTTAAATCATTATTTTGTGCTAGATTTATGTATTCATTGCATTTTATACGAGTCTCTTGTTCCATAATTGCAGCTCCTACTTGTCCTCTAGTAATAGTCGATTTTATTTCGGGAACACTATCTCTTGAAGTGTTTGGAACCGCTGATTTAGTTTTATGTTTATACTCTGCTGTCTTATCTGCATAGGTTTTCTTATTTTCGAGTTTTTTGTCACTTGGTAAATTTGGTTGTGTTTTTTCTTTTAAACTGGTAAATAATTCAAGCTGTTTATTTAAAATTGTTATTTTATCACGTAATTCATCTATGATAATGTCTTTTTGCTTCACAATATAATTAAAAATATTTAGATCTATCTTTTTGTCTAAACCTGATAAATTCTCCATAGCATCGAAAAACGCCGTGTCAACATCGCATACAGATTCACAACATATTATTGTTTCATTGTTTATAAATTTAATAATAAAGCCTGTCTCAATATTCCAGCAGTTCTCAAACAATATTACTAAAAATTTTCGAAATTTTTGTTTATACTTTTTCTCTAAAACTATGGGCTTTAGACTCCATGTTATATAAGGTTTTTTTGTTTGTCTAATCGTTCCCCACCACCAGTTTTTCTTAATGACATGGAACTAATTACACCCTGTATATCATTCAGTGGCTTACTGCTTATATGCTAGGTATGAGACCAAAGAGACCTTTCTAGAGTGTGGATGATTAGTAGCGTTTTTAAGGTGTTACTGAGACGGTAGCAGTGGCTTAGATCGCGGTTGAGTGAGTTAGTCGCTGTTATATTCTCTGAGTTCGAGTCTCAATTGTGGCAGATGGCAATATCACAGGGAATGGTGGTGTTATTGTCTACGTATGCGTGTGTCTTCGTTAAGTGATGAAATATCTTATGGCTAAAATGAGCCAGAAAGTTATTCCAAATAAGACGTTAAAAATTAACTTTGTCAGTATATTGTATTTCGAAGTCTATCAATAAATGTTATTATTATTATTATTATCTGAATATAATTTAACATAATTATGTAAAATATCATTTACTTTACAATATCCAATTACTTTGCGTTTTCCTATTCCAATTAGCTCATTTACAGTTGTGTTTGATTCTATAATTAATTGGAAGTCAAAATTATTACAAATCAAATGATATTAACTCTGCTGATATTACTGGTGTGTAAAAGCGATGCTTTGCTTAACAAAAATTGGGTTGCAGGAAAAAACAACAGAACAGTTACCAATGTTAGAAGAAATCATAGCGACTTAACTCTTCTAGTAACAAGTGATGTTTAATCAGTTTTATAATGTACTTAGAAGAAAACTATAACTGATAAAGAAAATTCTTTGTACTGGGCATAAGACTCGATGCTAAGCTGATTTGAAACTCCCACATCGACAGAGTTACAAATTTAGCGCACGTCAGGAAAAATACAAAAGTTGTCGTCGTCGTTGTATGATCTCTTAGATAATAAATTTTATTTGGAACGAAGCTATTTTTTCAGGATTCGATTCCGGAATCCTATGGCCTCAAGCCTAACACGTAAGCACTGGTGATTCAGTATTTAAGCTTTGTTTGCTTGAATTTCTTCTCTAACGCACCGTCGATCATAGATCTGAAGATTAGTAGACTACTAGTTTTCTTGCACGAAAATAAATTAACATCGGTTTACCGCGAATTAATGATTTGCTTATTAACACTGCTTGTCTCACCTGTCTAGTCGTTACTTTTCGCACTTGCCGCATACTGTTTCTGTAAGCAACTTTAAATAATATCAATAAAATGTGATCTACTTGTTTTAAAATGTGAATTTTATTTATACACTGACTGCCTGGATTTAGTTTTGTTCATTGTTAGCTACCCCGGTAAGTATGTTCCAGTTCTTAAAATTTTGGAATTTTGGAACTGACTCCCGGGTGTAAATCGTCCGCTCAAAAAAGCGCGGCACATATTTATTTATTTGCCTTAACATATATCATAAATTGATGCGTTTTGCAAATCAGACGCAATGCGTAGACATTATCAATTTGAAAACCGAAGGGCGTAACACAACTGCTCTATTTTCGAGGATGCAGCGGTTATTTGAGAAATTGCGATCATTATGTTGAACGATTCCTGCCAGCGGCAGAGTTCTCCTCTGAACTATTAAGGCTTCGGGTTTCTATTAATCAGCGGTAGTTAGTCCTATACAATCCGCAGATACGCCAAACTAGCTGGGGCTGCAACAGCGTGTGGCACAAAGAATAATCGACCGAATCCGGATAGGTATCTGCGCTGGGATTTGGCTGTTTCTATAGGGCTGGTGCACGTGGCATTTGCTTTATATCAAAACATACAGCCAATTTATTATGCGGCTCGTAAATAATTCCTGCAAAACATTTTTTTTTAATGTACAGTTAATCTCTCTGGATTGATTTACAGGAGAGAATTTTCTTATTTTTAATGTTACAAAAAAAAATGACAAGAATAAAAATGTTGCTTAATTTAAAACGGACAAATCTGTAATAAAAACTTCAATATTAGTAATATGTTCTTAAAATCGAAAAATAAAGAAATAAATTGTTATTTTTAATTTTATAAAAGACTGCCAAAAGAATACAAATGGATTGATTTAAGACTGAGAAATCTTTAATATGAAGTTCAATAAAATACATGGCTACTAACCTATTTTAAACCACACTTTGGCGCTAGATGATGATAAACGTCTCTTATTTTGTTTATGGATGATTAATGAAATAATGAGAGACAGAAATTATCGTATGTAATATCACTAGTGCTTAGAATTTTATCGGTAAAATTTTTTCGAAAACATTGTTGCCTGGTAATATAAACAGTGTAAATTGACGGTTTATTATCGGATTAAATTCCGAGCGTTTTAGCGGGAGGGATTTAATCTTTGATAATAAATTTACACGAGTTATATTACCTTTTCGCAACTTAGCTTGAGAAAAATTTATAAATAAAATTTAAAAGCACGAGTGGTATTTGGGGAGAATATTTCACGAATAAATAATACATTAAGTAGTACATCTTCAATATTATGTTTTGTAATTAATTGCCTTCATACGTTTTCTTGTCACTTTTTAGAGTTTACTGACCTTTATTTTCAACTTCATCATTTACATCACATAAAAATGCATTTCCAAAGCGACTCATCTAATAAAAAACAAAGTAGGTAAAAATGATGTAATGACAATCAAGAAAAACAATATACGTTAAACCCTAGAATTGTAACTTTCGACCAATCACACTATGAGTAAAGCCAGACAGTATTGAATCTTGCCAATCTCTCGCTTTTACGTTCTAAGGCTGCCGAAATCAGATGAAATTGTACCGCCATCTAGTAACGCTGACTTTAATTAATCGTGAATGTTTCAAGAATTATTATATTAAAGTGTTTATTAATATATATTTATGTATTATATTTATTTATTATAATCCTTATTTTTAATTTAAGAAGTTTAATGATTAAGTTAAGGATTGCTTCTTTAAGTAGAGAGAACTTTAAGTACAACGAATTATAATGTATAGTGCTAGTGCAGAGTTTTGATTTTCCGAATAAGGTGTTATCTGTTTTGTGATGGATTACCATACGTAACTACATTTGTGTATTTAACATGAAGTAATTGATTTGTCTGCTTCGTAGGCATTTGTATTTAATTTTAGTTGTGAAAATGACTTTGTAATTACGTTAGCCATTGAAAGCTGTATATAACTTTTACCGATCCTATATAAGTTCCACACAGCCTTGGCTTTAAAATTGGGAGATGTCAACTTATGTGATGCTTTTAGGTTATTTTTATATCCTTATATTACTAAGTATGCAGGGTGTGCCACTCAAAACTCCCCAGGCTTGTAACTTTCTTATTTTTTAAGCGACGACCATGTTGGGCACATCAAATTGTAGATATTTTTAAGACATTTAAACATGTGTACAGAGTGATATAAAAAAAAAATTGAAAAAATTGTTAAGAATGAAAACTTAATTTCCTTGAATATTTTTTTACCTCGTCCTGTACATGAACTGCGTTAATGTTTTCTTATAAAGGTTTTAATTAGCTTCAATTTATGTTATTACGTCATATTCGAAATTCTTTTTGGTTTTAGAGAAAGAAATTAACAACACTCTTTCCGATTCCAAACTGATTTTTTTTAAAATAACTGAAAAATAACTGAAACAATCACAAACAATACTCAACGTAACAAAACAGCAACAAGGAACAAAAGAAATAAATATTTTTAAAAACAAACTTTATTAAAATGTACTAAATAATAGGAAATTGCAAAATTTGTATTTAAAAAAAATTTTTTTTAATAACATAAATAGAAGCTAATTAATACCTTTACAAGAAAACATTAACACATTTCATGTACAAGGTGAGGTAAAAAAATATTCAAAGAAATTAAGTTTCCTTTCCTAAAAATTTTTTCAAATTTATTTTTTAAATCATTCTGTATGCATGTATAAAGGCTTTAAAAATGTCTACAATTTGATGTGCCCAACATGGTAATCGCTTCAAAAATAAAAAAGTTACAAGTCTGGGGAGTTTTAAGTGGCGCACAATACTAAAATTTACAATTTACGTTAACAATTAAACTAGAGAAGATATTTATAGATATTTAAAAGCTCGAGTTGTCATATTTGCTGAAAACATTTCACGAAACAAAACGTCGAAAAATTTTCGCAATGTTTGTCGACGCGGTGACATAAAAATTAGAGCGATAATTTTTTCGTGTTACTGTTAAAACCTGATCTAGGTTGAATTACCACTAATAATGAGGTTTGATTGATGCAATGTTGTGAAAAGACGGGCTCTCATTGACTATCGCGTTTATCAGTTTCCGAATGCCAAAAAATGCCAAATATGAATTTGGATATACAGGAAAGACTGTAACATAATGTCAATCACGATAATAAAAAATGTAAAGCCAGACTTTGTAAATAAAATACTTCATTTGTAGCACAGCATGTTTTTGCACAAAAGCAAACGCATCATTTAAACACACGACCTAGCGGCAGGGTGCAGACCAACCGACCTTCTCGGTACACTTTGAATATTGCCATGCGAACTCGTAAAAGTGAGCTGGTCTGCTGGATTGAAGTGGTCTGCTCGATTGTCGGTACGCTTTGAAGACTTGGAATTCCAGCAGACCAGTTCACTTTTACGAGGGTTGTTATGGCAATTTTCAAAGTATACCGAGAAGGACGGTTGGCTGGATGGCTGGATCGTCTGTAGAAGATAATTTTATGTCTGCTTTCATAATTATTGAAGAATGTTATTTTGAGTGTTTAACAGATTATGAAAAAAAAACAAGGCACCGTGTCATTTCACGTTGTCTACGCGGTCTGCAGCATGGGGAACCCAGAATTCAATGTAGCGCGTACAACGCTCAAGTTTATTAAACTTTTATGACCACCAAACTGTTATAAAAAAACATTTTTTGTTTTTCAAAAATTAATTCAGACCTCAAATTACATTTCACTCGCTAATACTAGTTTTACGACCTCCATAATCGAATTTGTAAGGTCATTTTACACAAGAATATGACTTCAGTTTGTGTATGTTCGCGAATTCCATAGGCCACTTTGTTGCATATTTTGCGACTTACTCTGTGACTATAATGCGAGTTCCATGTCTATAGTATATTGAGTCGAAGTTCTTATATCTTTAAATTGACATTATACTTATTGATTATTGATTTGTTAGCTTTTAAAACACAAAACATTACTGTATTTCCACACCCATTTTAAAATGTCAGATTCCTTTGATTTGCTGGGCAAGAATTATTGTAATATACGTTTGCACTGTATACTCCTGTAAGCGAATATAGTTCTTACGAACAAAACCAAAGTAAATTGATTTTTTTTTCCAACCCACGTAAAGCATATCGTGGCTTTGACATGTATATCGAAAGGTGAATAATGATTTATTATGTAAGTACGAAAAACATATTTTCTGGTGGTAGAAATCCATTAGCAAAGTCGGACAAATGCCTGGAAACGTAAGATTTGTGGGAAAACTGAAAAAGTGTTTTTCTCAAAACTTGTTCAGAGTTGGACGGTTTCTTATGTTAACGCTTTATTGATAGGCATCGACTGATAGAATCAGAAAAGTAATATATTTTTCGGGGAACTATCAGACCAATAAATCATGTAACTAGAATGAAGTGAAATGAAGATTTGCAGGGTCAGTATCACCTGAAAATGGCTACTTGGAAGGTGAAACCGTTGCGAATTAATTAATTTTCAACTTTTTTCAGTTTTATCTTTAATTATAAACATAGGAGAAAGAATTTTTGTGAGTTTATTACCTGGTAATCAGAATTTTTAACATAAGACGTAGCTAGAAGAATTCTGAAAATTTCTAAAATATCCGTCTCTCTGTTTGTCCGTCAAGTTCCTTGTAAGTGTGATTATTTTAGGAAAAATCCGATTGTACCGAAATTTGGACAGTAAGTTGGTGTTAACTGAAGGAAGAATTCTGTTTCAAAACAAATTAATTGGTAGACATATTTAACAAACATTTTAAGACAAAAAAATATACATGAAGAGGGAACAAAAATACCGTCTATTAACAAGGATTTCGTCAACCAAGCTGGAATCATCGACATTATTAAAATTACAAACAGAAATTACAGGTAAAAATTACCTTATTTTCAAAAAACTGAGAAGAGTATCCTATAAAATGTTTGTCAACTATCATTAAAAGATATAATGTTTAGTGTTATTTGGGTTTGTAACTTGCATGAGCCATCCAAACAACTTCCCCCTTCAATGATGTTTGTAATCAATTATCTCTAGAATTTTATTTAAATTTACAAATAGAAGAGTAGAGAAGTAGAGAAATAGGGTGGGATTTTGCAGAGTGAAAGAAAAGTTTATTTTTGGTTTATTATAAATATTTATAAAATCAAAAATCCTATAATCTTTAAAATAGTTTCAGGTAATTTTCATTGCTCTAAGGATTATAACCATATACAGTTTTTATCATAAATTTTGTATATAGTTAAATGCCATACTCTAATAATGAACTATTTTCATTGAAGTACAATAGAAATTTACAATAAACACAATATATAGTTGTATTCGTTAAAATAAACGCATATTTCCCTCTCCTTCTGCAAAATACTATCTTTAAAACCTACCCCTTGCAAACACTTAAGGATATTAAATTTCATCACAATAAGTGTCTGCATTAATAAAATAAATACTTTCCCCTTTATAGTTTACAATGCTCTATTAACAACAGAATTATGTTTTTCACGCCCCCATTCTGTATAAAGGGCTGTGACTCCCTTGGAAACAATTTACTAGAAAAGTTACATCAACGCATTTTACTCATTTTTGGACGAGGAATCATCATCTGAAATTTGGTCGCAAGTTTTAAAAGCACCCTGTATTTGACAAAAAAAATGGAGCGGAAATTTAATATTTGGAATTGACAAAACATCATTCATATTCTTAGTCTGAAAGTTATTCGAAATATGTAGAAATATTATGTACGAAAAAGTAAAACAATAAAAATGTGAAAGTAAGACAGTTGATGCTTTCTCAGTCCTTTTCTCTTCTTTGAAATTCAAAACCTATATCCTTCTCGTCTAGATGGTCTGAATCAAGGAAATCTTTAAACGCAAGGACGCAAACCGTTAAAGAGAACTGATAAAATCCCTTGCAAATCGTGGCGGGCCTTGAGATTTAGTGTTTTATTAACCGAGTGTGCTGTTTCGAACACACCCTTGAATATCTGAAATTTGTCTTTGTGATGGATGTAATAACTGCCGACATATTTCAAGAACAGGCGGTGTGGGAGACAGTTCCTCTAATGATGACATCGCATTTTCCTCCTTGCTGACCTTCATTTCCGTACACGGTGTCGTAGAGTAATGGGAAATATTGTTGTAACCGAAATTTGCCGGCTCGAGCAGTTTTATGGATAAAATTCATCAAAAATAAGTAAGTCTGTTTTGTTCTTCCCCGAAACCGAATAAGCATTAAAGAAGCTTAAATATATCACCCTGTATCTATATTTTTACTGAGTTGATAAATCCGAAAATGTTCCTTATTGGATCTAAATGAAAAAAATTGAATTTTGTATTTTTTAACTTAAGATACAAAATTGAATGTCTCAAATTATGAAAATTGTCTAATTTTGACATGCTAAATCTTAAAAACTGCTCATTTTTGTAGGTTCTGTCCAATGAGAGTTCAGTTAAGGATATCAAGATCTACATCTTAAAAATTCAGAAAATTCCACTTAAATCCAATTTTCCACAAGAATAATGTGGGGTCTTTTCTTTGGTTGGAGTCACAAAGAGTAAATAATGGTTTTCACATGATCTTTGGTTATGGAACTAAAAAAATTCCTTCACATCTAACCACCAGCAGTTTGGTACTTAGAACAGCCTTGCATTTCTCCAGATCTGAATATTATGGAACTTTAAATGGATTATACTTTGGATACAGTCAGGTGGGAAATCATAAAAATCAACGCGCCGAGGTTTGATCTGTGCCGCCTGTCAAAGTGCCGCAGTGGTTTACCACTGTTGATATTTAGATCAACGTTGTTCTCTCATTTGATATTAGCCATACTATAATTAATTCCTCAAATTGACTAGGCATTGTATGCATTAAATAAATTTTAAGAGAAAGAAAAACTTAAAAAGTATTTTTTTTTAATGTGTCGATATTACTGTTTATAGGAATTATTGAATAAAGAAATGACAAACAAAAAAAACAATGCGGGATAGGTAATGCATAATGCATAATTTTAACTGAAGATACTATATGGTGTTTTTATACCCTTGCAATCTGATACTGCTATTTATATTAATTAAAAAATTCTGGGAAAGAATGAAAGTTATAGAATGATATTCATATTTCGAAATACACAGAAGTGTATACATTATAAAAATAAGTGTTGTTTACATACCACGCATCATTTGACCCCAACGCGTTACTTTATAGAATTCATAGACATAAAAGGAACTCCAACACCTTATAAAAGGAACCCTAGAGAATATATAAAATTAAGGTGGTCATGTCCAAGAAAAAGAGAGAAACGATAAGGAAATATTTATTATCTTTGGCCACAAGTTTTTTTTCTAAAACTATATTAGGAAATACGAAGAAAAACATAACTTCTAAATTTAAATTTACCCAGAATGCAAACGACTGAAAGTACCGAGTGAAAATTAATAATCATACTCCTGTTATAGTTCTTATAGATTTGAAAAATAAAATAGATTTGGTTTTCTAAATGTAAGTAAAATAAATAATTTTTATATTTTTATTTATTTGTCAAAAATATCCTCAAACTCTTCCATTGACGCCAAGTTACAGATATAGAGGTTATTTTCCAGTAATGCACAGATAATAATATTATTCTGTAGATTCCCCGGACATTATTTTCGGAAAAATGCAAGTGGCAGAGAATTCCAGAAATAAAAACAACAAAATTAAGAGAATCTCATGACTAACGTTTAGACAATAGTATAAAAATATTTTTTAAATATTGTTGATTATTAAATATAGCTATTTGATTTTCGGTTGGATATTCAACCTGTAACTATCAATATGTTTTTAATAATTAGCTATTTTAAAAAATTATTTGAAAAACTTTTTAAATGTTATACTGATTTCAATCTAAAAATGCGAGAATAAAAAAAAATTTTAAAATGAGAAAAAACTTAAAATTTGGAGTTACGGTAGTCATATGTTGCACATCGCTCATGCCCTATATATGTATGTGAAAAAAGCTATGATTAAAAATACTAAATATTTCCCTACCGAGCCCCTGTCTTCTCTATATACAGTATGTCCCCAGGATAGATGTAACGAGAGGTGTAATGGACCAGACATTTTGGAATTTTGGATTGGTATTTGGGGATTGGGTCCTGCTTGTTGTAAAACTAAAGTATACCAAAAAGACTTGATTTGGTGTTCTACAGGGTGTTTTATAAGCAAAGTGGTTAAAATCACCACTAATAAAGTACCTTTATTTTTCAAAATATGAAAAAATTCCACTAAGAAAAGTTATTTAGAATGAAATTTTATATCTCTATACCAAATTTCAGGAATATAAAATTATTGTTTTGAAACTTCCCATTTTTTGCGAATTAAGAGTTGAATTCATATTTAAAGTTGTGTAGGAGCAAATTTTAATCATTTCAAAAAGTAGGCTATTGGTAAATAAAAAATTAAATATACGAGATGTAAGAAGGTATAATGTTAATCGAACTAATTGTAAAACAAGAAACAATTACTAACAGAAGATTAATGAGGTTTAAAAATTATAACAAGTAATAACTGTCAAAAACATAACAGATTCACAAAAAAATTAATTATTGACCAATACAAAACAATGTTTACAATTTTTTTATTATTCGACGTAGCTACCACCCACATCCACACACATTTCGATCCTTCGCCTCAAGTCCTTAAAACTGTTTCGAATATGATCTAACGGTATGGAGTTTACGGCATTTCTAATTCTCTGCTTCAATACTGCTACATCGTTAGGAAGTCGTTCAGCGTAAACCAACTGCTTGAGGCGACCCCATAAAAAGAAATCCAATATTGATAGGTCTGGGGATCTCACCGGCCACTTGATCGGTCCATTCCTGGCAATCCAATTTTCTCCAAAATTTAAATTCAACCATCGATTAACCATTTCTGTGGAGTGGCCAGGGCAACCATCATGTTGAAAATGAACTAAAGGCATATCTCTTAAAATATTTAAATGTTCTTCAGAAAATCTTTCAAGAAGCTGTAAATAAGTGTGCTGGTTTAACCTTCTCTCAATGAAATAAGGTCCAATAACTCCAACGTGATAAGAAACGGCACACCACCACACATTCACTTTTTTATAATATTGTCTTCTACAATGAAGCCTAAAATTTGGATTTTCAGAAGCCCAAAACCGACAATTCTGAGATGAAACAACACCATTGGTTGTGAATGTGGATTCATCTGAGAAAATTATGAAATTATGAAAAAATCTCTCCATGATTTTTTCTCCAATGGTCAAACAAAAATCCAACCTACGGCCGTCATCTTCCTCTTCAAGCGTATGTTTACAATTTGCTTTACATGCCCTAATTTTCTTTGCCTTGTAAATTCTTTGGAGTTCAGACTTGCTAATATTAATAAGAGCTGATCTCCCTCTTAGTGGCATCCTAGGATTCTCTATAACAGAGGCATGAGCTATAATAGGCCCAACATTGTCTTCATCATATGCTTTTATTTTTCTTTTCATGTTAAGAACACTACCAGTAGCCAGAAACTTTTTAATTATTCTCATAGCCTGAGTACGTGACAAAGCAGTGTTTGGAAATTTCAAATTAAATTGGCTTACCACTTCACTTAGCGAGTTTTCACCGCCAATTCCGTAGCATTGCACAATATAAATTTTTTCACGCACTGTGAGTACCATTTTCACTTAATTTTTTATGCGTGGTTCGTTAATTTGAAACAGAAATTAAGGATAATATTGACTACGTTTGACAGATATGTCAATAATAAATGATAAATGTGTATCCACTGCTTTTCTCATAGCCTACTTTTAGCTTCTACATAACTTTAAATATGAATTCACAAAAAATAATTTCTATGCAGTTTTAATTGAATGGTTCAAAATAAAATACTAATTTATTGAAAAAATAGGAAGTTTCAGAAAAATAATTTTATATTCCTAAAAATTGCATTCTAAATAACTTTTCATATTTTGAAAAATAAAGGTACTTTATTAGTGGTGATTTTTACAACTTTGCTTATAAAACACCCTGTAGAACACCAAATCAAGTCATTTTTGGTATACTTTACAACAAGCAGGACTCAATCCCCAAATACCATTCTAAAATTCCAAAATTTTTGGTCCATTACACCTCTTGTTACATCTATCCTGGGACACACTGTATGTAAATGTCCTGTATCGTGCGAATATCGTCCTTATGCATAAAACCTATAATAAATTGATTTTTTCAAAGCCACTTTAAAAGGCCATTCTGCATCTGACACTTACATTAAAAAACGCTTTTTACGAAGTGAATAATGATATTTAATACACGGAAAATCCAACTTTATATACTTAATTCAGAATATATCTAGGTCAGCATATTCTTCCAAGAAAAAATAGAAGCTTTTTCCAGTAATAGTTTAACAGACTTTCAATAGAGTGCATGTCAGGCTAATACATATTTTCGACTTGCGATTTTTTCCGGGAGGTCATCCGCATTTGTTGTTAGCTTAGAAGATAAAATAGAAGTGTAAAATATTAATTCATTTGAATAGCTGGAAGTTGAAAAATACATATAAATTGCAATCAAAACTGAGTCAATTATGTGGCTCTCAAATATTTGTTGTTAAAAAGACAGAACCGTCAAATATCGTCATTTAAAGACAAAATTGTAAATGTGTTGTAATTTAAATATAAAAATACACGGGTTTTTAATCCAAAAATAATCGATATACAGTGCATTCGTTAATTAGTGAATTAGTTCGATAAAAAGAGTACAATTTTTTTTTTTAAACTGTTGGTTATGTCAAAAGTTTCATAATGAATGCCACTTAAAAAAAAAATGTACATACTTTTTATCGGATTCATTTACTATTACGAAAGCACTATTAATTTTAACAAATTGTTAAAATATGGTTTAAAACATAATTTATTTACGTGTAGACGTCAGGCTGCACTTTGAAAGAAATCAAGTACAAATATACAAAATGGGAAATACCAATATTCCCCTTCCCAGAGGAAACCGACTTCTCTTGTCTAACGATCTATATTATGAAAATTAATTACCACAAAGTCAGTGGTACAATTAGCAGCGGATCA
This sequence comes from Rutpela maculata, assembly GCA_936432065.2. Taxonomy (NCBI): domain Eukaryota; kingdom Metazoa; phylum Arthropoda; class Insecta; order Coleoptera; family Cerambycidae; genus Rutpela; species Rutpela maculata. The sequence continues at coordinate 6,819,134 of OW386292.2, forward strand.
TTTATTAGGAAAATTCAAATTGTGATCAAACTTCGTATCAGTTTCAAACTAAACCAATTATGAATCTGTTAAATCAAACTAAAAATGCCACAAATAGACTGAATATATTAAACTGTTGCCCCACAGTTCATATAAATCTGAGTTAAACGGCTCGTATTGCTTTTAGTCCAATTAAATTACCTAGATTTAGTTTCAATAAAGCTCAATTTTTGGATGAAGCACATTTTCAACATTTTAAATAAAACATCAAAAGTCCTCATAGATACCACTGAAGCTTTAAATGTTACAAGGGGTCAAAGTTAAGAACAAATTTTTTTTGCAAATATCTTGGAAACTATTAGCTTTAGAGCAAATTTTAGCTTATAAAATTTACAATCATTCACTTTTTCTTCGTAAAAGTAATCAATATAATAGTTGTTAAAAAATCACTTGTCAAAATCTTTCAAAACTGTATTATTGTCATTGTCCTGCATTTTTGAATTAATTTGCTCAATATTCATGGCTTCTAAGAAATTCATTGTTGTTTTGCTTCTCTAGGTACAGAATTTTGACGAAATTGGCCGTGACAATTGTTACAAACAATAAAGCAATGCAATCCAATTTCCCTGCAGCCACACTTTGATCCAAAGTCTTTGGAGCAATTGCAAAAAATGATATTCAATAAAATATCCGAAGCAGGTGGTGACAGCGTTTGAATTGGCTCCAAAACAGCGTTTTCCATCATCCAACTCTAATTTTCTGGATGAAGTGTATTGCTGAGCTGCACTGGATGTTAGTGGAAGCGCAAGTAAGTTCACAGCTTTATTGCGTTGCGTAGACTTAGCAAATAAAATATATCTCAAGGTATTTCTGGAATTCTCATGCTTTGGAACGCCGTACATTGACAGAAGCATTAGAATTCCATTATTCAAAATTAACCCAGGCGAATATTTTGGCATTTTAAAAAACTTTGCTGCATTTGTCAAAACAACATTTTTCTCCAATAATTTGAGTGCTTTAGATTTACCTTTATTGAACAAAGATGTTGTCATATCATATCCAATAATTGCGCGAAAAAATAAAACGAGATCTTTACTTTAATTTATAATTTATTTATAATTCATCTATTTACTTTAATTTATAAGACTCAAAACATTTTGAGGAAAAAACTTTTTGTTTCTATTTTTGTTTTTTCGGGTTTCAAATAAAGTAAATCTCTATGTCAGAAGGAGTTCGGGCAAGCAACAGTACTAATAAATTAACAACCTTACCTACAACTATGCTAAAATTTGAATCAGACTTCTCGAGTGCAATTTATCAATAATGCATCGCCTTGGGCTTGTGTTACATTGATGTTATCAGCTTCAAAATGTCTACACAATATGAAAATAAATAGACTAATATTTCGTTAATTAGAAAGATATTCTCTCTTATCTACTGGAATTTTCCTTGATGCATCAAATACATTTTTTATTTCGATTTAAGGTGTTCCAAAGATCGACGAAGACAGCAAATTTTGTGTTTTGACAATTATCATCAAACATATAAGAGTCCATAAAATTGGGATTTAGTGCATGTACATACGAGAAGCCAGGGTATTAATTTTTTTTGTGTCAGGAACTCCCAATATCACCCCCATCCCATTCTTAAAGGGGATAAGAAAATATAATCCTGATTTAGTGTGTGTATAAGAACCAAAGGCCTCCAAAATATTTTTTGCATCAGCCACCCCTACTACACTCCCTTGATTATGGAGTTGGGGGTAGTAGTGTGACACTTAGACAAGAAGATACCTTAATAGAGAAAAAGTAATAGAACCTTTTATGTATCAAATTTTCTAAACTATGAATTTGATACTATTCTTTCGTAAAGTTAATAGTTTTCGAGATATTTGCAATAAACTGTTCTTTTTTACCTTTAACCTCTTGTAATATTTAAAGCTCCAGTGGTATCTATATAAGGACTAACATTTTGTTTAAAATGTAGAAAACAGGCTTTATACAAAAACTCAACTGGGTAGAAATTGGGAACTTTTTACTCTAATTTGACTGCATTGTCTGTGCTCTAATTTACATCTACAACAGCTCAATTTAAAGAAGATTTAATATGTAAAAATGTTCCTCCACATTTATTATTCACTTAATTCTTCTCGTTCACTATGTTTTACGTTGATTATTAACTTCAACGGTGTAAGGCTTAATGGGAAGGGACGACACATAACACGTTTTGCACAAAGTATCAAAAATTAGGTGAATCGAGTGTCTGTAAAATCGAAAGTGGGAAAACAACGCGCTCGCGACGTACTGCAGGGTGGAGCGCAACTGTCAGAGGGAAGGCATGGCCTGCTACCACTTGTGGCTCGACGAAGTGTAGAAGAAGGGATCATGAAAATACGAGGTGGCACAAGCCAGTGTCGGTCGATTTGCAGGACTTCGATACTGGTTTTAAATTTTTATAATCCGGTGATTTTAGCTTCAAAAATAACGATTTTTCGGAAAGTTTTGGGACTAGCCAAAAAATAGTCTAACCCCTAGAGAATTTCCTCAGGAATCCGAAAAAAATAGTGTTGACCACTCAAAACGGCCGCTTTAATTGTTATTCAACTTTTTTTTAAACAAAATGAATTTTGCAACTTACTTTTTTGCTTATATCTTCGCTTCTAAAGGTCGTAGAAAAACGTTCGACCCGTCAATGTCTTCGCCATGAGCTCCCCTATAAGGTAGGTATACGCAAAGAACGAATCTTTGATTGTTAATAACATTTTATGCCAAAAAACTGAAAAAATTGATTTTTTCGATTCTCGAACTTTGAAATACTGTAGAAACAAATATAAAAACTGTATGTTAACGATATTATGAGAAATGGTACATATTTTTATCCTTAATAAAATGCACTTTGTCCCGTTGCAAAATATTATTTTTTTTTTTGCTATTAATTTAAAAAAAAAAATCAAACTGTTATATTAAAAGATCAAATTAATATTTTACAGTTCAGTTTCGGTAAATACATTGTATTTGGCGTACATTCACATAACCAAAAAAATATTGTAAAAAAAAATTAATTTGCGGCTTTTTTACGCAAAAAATCAATTTTGCAACTTAAACAAATGTAAATATCTCAGTAGATTTTGCATAAAATTTATTGCAACCAACGGCATTTCAATTGTCATGAAAAACCACGAATTAAAAAAAATATTTTGTGCTCCGATGCTTTGGAGCCGAAATATGAAGAATTCACGTTTTTTGCGATTACGGCGAAATCTGAAAATATTTTTACTTGAAAACTTAACTGAATATTTCTCAGAGTATGTATATCACTTACACAAAGCGCCATGTCCATATATACAGAGTTATTGGTAATTTGATACATTCCTTTGGAGATGTGATGGAACATGACCTAAGGAGTAAATTTAACCCCAAATATGCATTATGCAAAACTAAATTGTTTTTGAGATATTTCAATTCTCTGTTTCTCAAAAAAGTAGATCTTAATGATCTATTAGAACTACGGAGGGTACGTTGAACATTTGCTAGATAGCTATTGAAATAAGGAAGTTTTTAATACAATTAGTAGGCATGTTCAGTTGGCTATTTTTTGAAAAAACTTAGAGGTAAATTTCATGGTTGATTTTTCTAAAAAAGTTTTTATTTGAAATAGTGGTCGAAATGTTTCCGGATAATTTTCATTCCAAACTGATGACCATAGTGTTGGACAAGAAATCCAATAAATAAGTAAAAAAATGCAAAGCAGTTTTTTTGAAAATTAACTTTTAAAACATTAAGATCTATTTTTTTGAAAAACAAAAATTGAAATATCCCAAAAACTATTGAGTTTTGTATAATGCATATTGGAGTTAAATTTACTCTTTAGGTCATGTTCTATCACATCTCCAAAGGAATGCATCGAATTACCAATAACCCTGTATAAATGGGCCATGGAAAAAAAATCGAGAAAATTGCATCTTTGGCGCTCGTGCTGACGCTAGACGCCAGATCACCCCTCCCCCTTCACTGCGGGCGGCGTACTTGGACAGTTTCACCGCGGCGGCAGCTTCATTCCACTTTTTCGGCTTCAGGAGTGGCTAGATGGACGTTTTTTTAAAATCAACTTCTTTTTTTCTTAGCTTTCCAATTATTAGATTATTTTCATTCAATTACGTTGCAGAACTGTAAAATATTAATTTGATCTTTTAATATAACAGTTTGAATTTTTTTTTTTATAAATTAATAGCAAAAAAATAATTAATATTTTGCAACGGGGCACAGAGCATTTTATTAAGGGTAAAAATATGGACTATTTCTCATAATATCGTTAACATACAGATTTTATATTTGTTTCTACAGTACTTCAAAGTTCGAAGATCGAAAAATTCAATTGTTTCAGTTTTTTGCCATAAAATGTTACTAACAATCAAAGATTCGTTCTTTGCGTATACCTACCTTATAGGGGAGCTCATGGCGAAGAAATTGACGGGTCCAAAGTTTTTCTACGACTTTTAGAAGCAAATATATAAGCAAAAAACTAAGTTGCAAAATTCATTTTGTTTAAAAAAGTTAAATAACCATTAAAGCCGTCGTTTTGAGTGATCAACACTATTTTTTTCGGATTCCTGAGGAAATTCTGTAGGGGTTAGACTAATTTTTGGCTAGTCCCAAAACTCCGAAACATTTTCCTAATATCACCGAACTATTAACCGCCGGGTTTTCCAGTCGGGTGGTTGTAGATTCTATTTTTACACAAATTTCATACGCATTCATTGAAATCAAGCGTTGTCCATCAGTTCTCTCAAGCACTGATCTGCATCTTGATTGACTAGGTTTATTAAAAACAAATCTATCGCTAGAAGCAACGAAAGAAAATTGCATTTGATCGGCACATATCTGAAACCGTAAATCTCTCTCGTAGAGAACATTTTACTTCCACATCCAGTGGAAGTATAGTAACGACAAAAAAAATTTTTTTAAATTTTTTATTGTTCAAATAGGCTTAAAATGTCATGAAACGTCGAGATTTTAAGTTTGAGCGAAAAAAAATTTCTGTCTGTCTATCTGTCGGTCGGTCTGTAACTTTTTTGTGCGCACGTTTACTCTGGAACCGTATAAGATATCGACTTGAAGTTTGGTACACATATGTACTTTAACGAGAGTATAGTTTCATCTTGTTCCGTCGAAGGGGGTAAATTGGGGTAAATTTGGGATAAATAGGTAAATCAAGCAGGTAAGAATCCATAAAATTGGTATTTAGTATATACAAGAGAAGCTAAGGTCTCAAAAACATTTTTGGCATTAGCCATCCCCATTACCACCCCCACCCCATTATTAAAGAAGATGAAAAAAATTGTGATTTTGTGTATGTACAAGAACCAGAAACCTCAAAATATTTTTTTACTTCATCCACCCCCACTGCCCCCTATCACCACCCCCACCCCACTACCGATGTGGGGTATCGTTTTATGGGTTTTTGGGGTAGAGGATTTCAAATATTATATTATTACTAGCTGACCCAGCAAACGTTGTTTTTCCATATAAATTATAAATTTTTGTCCAAAAAATAAAAAGAAAAATTCTGGATAGGGCCACCCTTATCACCTAGGGGTATAAAAAATAGCCTACGACCTATTCTCAGACCTACCAAATATACAGCAAAAATTTCATAAAAATCGGTCAAGCCGTTTCGGAGGAGTTCGATAACAAACACTGTGACACGAGATTTTTATATATTAGATAGTTCCATAAACAATTATTTCCACATACAAAGTTTTTTCGTTGTGAGTGGCTTGGATAGAGAATCTGGATGTGGAAGTAGTGATTCCTTGAGCAGCGGTTTTTTTATGTCGTTTAAATTACTTCTAAAAAATTAAAATGCACAGTACGTTTAGAAAATATTGACTCGCTGCGTTTACGACGCAAAGGAAATTTCTGTTCCCCAGTAATCAACAATTATTACAAATAAGCATAAAATCGCTGAATTATTTTAGCTACTCATCCTTTTGTTAATTCTTAGTAACTAGGTGTTTGACTGAGATTCGCTGCAATATAATCTCTTTGCAGATACAGTAGGTACCTCGAATGAAACTGATCACAAACAATTTCGTCTCTGTTTCTAATAGTCAAAAACCGTTAACTAAGGAATCACTACTTCCACATTCAGATTTCCTATACAAGTCTCTTATAATGAAAAAAAAAAGATACTATATTTGCACTACACGAAAATTATAGTTCATAGAACTCTAACAATATAATATTTGAATTCGTCTACCCCAAAAACCCATCAAACAGTATGCCGCATCGCTAGTAGGGGTGGCTGATGCCAAAAAAAATTGAGGCCTTTTGGTTCTCGTGCACACACTAAATGACAAATTTTATTCTGTTACCTCTTTTAATAATGGACTCTTACTTGCTTTATCTGTTTAAGCCCATTTACCCCCCTCCCCCTCCCAACTCTTCAACAGAATGAGATCAAAATATAACCCTGTTACCAACAGGCAGATAGACAGACACAACGAGACAGAAAATTTTTTTACTCAAACTTAAAATTTTGACGTTTCATAACATTCTTAGCCTATCTAAACAAAAAATGTCAAAATTTGTTTTACCATTACTATACTTGCACTACATGGAAATAATTAAGGCCTTGCAATTTAGTTTACAGTCATACGTAGTGATACGTGCAAAATTATAAGGGAAAGGCTAAAGGGGAGGCCATACTGAATATTTTGAGGGCATTAGTGAGAATTTTGACGCATTAGTGGAAATGTTAGGGTATTAATAGGAATTTCAATCTGTCTGTATTAGTCAGTCTGTTGGTCTGTATGTCTGTCTGTATGTCTACAGAACTGTTTGATGGAGAAAAATAATATATGGTAACTAGTTCACGCTGTTGCCAACGAAGAAATGGAATGTACTAGAGAAAAATATACAGGTTGGACGGATTAAAAAAATAATTAATGAAAAAAAAATACGGAATAATATTTGAATATAAATAACATACTTGCCAAGGAAGAAATTTGCTATACTTTTAGTAAAAATATGATGGACAACCATAAAACATATTTTACGAATAAAATGTAAAGGATGGCAATGATATTTGACAAGTAGGTAACACAACAGCTAAGGAAGAAACATACTTACGAAAAATATACAGGGTGGTCACTAAAAAATAGTTCGTTAAAATAATATTTGAGATGCCGTTGTTACTATTGCCAGAAAGAAAAATAATATATACAGGGTGGTTATTCAACAGAAACAATAATTAATAAAGATGATGCCAAATAAAAAGGAATGTTTTGGTGTAAGTACCTTCATAGATTTTTTTAATATGATGATATAAAATTGTACCTTTAAAAAAAATTTAGGCGCCAAAAAAAATTATAAATCAAATGAGAACAAAATAAATTACACCATCTTAGAACTCACAATTTTTACTTTGAAAAACTGACTTAGTTTTTCTCATAAATTTTTTTACAAAAGAAATATTAAAAAAATCAAAGGCAGGAGCAAAATCGAGAAATATATAAAAAAATAGAAAACAAAAAAATAATAATAATTAAAACATTCGGTAGACCAATTCCATGGTCACTAAACAGCCCTGATTTAACACCTTTAAATGCATTTTTGTGGGCGTACTTAAAGAACAAAGTGAATTGTAACCATAAAATAGTTATAAAATATTGGTAATCTCAGGATTTTATTTTTATTCTTCTAATGTCCGATATGTCAAGAAATATTACAGCTAGACCTATCAACTCTTATATATTTGAAATCAGGAAAAAGAGATCTAAAAGAATATGTAAAAACATACAGGGTTTTTCATTAAAAAAACAACCTTCATTGTTATATCACGTGACCTACGCAAGCAATTGTTTTTTTAATTGCATTAAAAAAAATATGTATAGAACCTTATAACTTTTATACGAAACTTTCTTTTTTATTTCCAATAATAGCAGAAATAAAATGGGGGTCAATATATAATGAATAACCCTGTAGAACATATAACATTAATTATTTTAAATAAGGACAATGTTGGAGGTTACTCTTACTTACTTACTTAGGATACTCGATACACTTTGGAAAAGTTCTTATCTGGAAACATTGTATCGCTACTATGTGGTATAAATTAACATATGCTTTCAGCATATTATTATACTGTTCCATAATTTGATGTAAATAGTAATGTTTGATATGTTGCTTTATATTATAACAAGGCAGGCAAAATTTATGAGCACATAAAACAGCATATGAACTTAGGTTGCTTTGCCACTATTTTGATGTAAAATACAAAGTTTATACCGCAACAGAATGAGGTCAAAATCTTAAAATAATACAAAAATACATAAAAGTGGCATCCAAATGATGGTTAAAATATACAAAGTATGTACGCTATGTGAGATGGTAATGTAAGATTCACGCGGGGTATTACATAAATGATTATTTTTATTATTCAGAACGTCTCACGCGTTATTCTAGTCGGCCACCGTTTGCTGCATGGAGCGTCTAACAGAATTGTGCTGTCTCGGTTGTCTGAAAATCTCTTTCCCATCATTTCTTTGGTAATGTATGTTCAAGAGCGCGTTCTCTCGCCCCTTACCCTGTTTTTTAACCCAAAATCTGTTCAAAAGTATCACATAATAGCAGCTGTAGAAAAAATGCATAAAACATGTCAACAAATAATGGAAATGAATATCGTGTACGCGCAAAAACTGCTTTAGAGGAGCAATATAAAATTAAAGTACACAAAATTTTAGTTTAAAAAACTAGAAACACACTTTTATGAGTGGTACACTAAAAAGTTAAAAATAAAGAACAATGTTAAAAAAAAGTGCTTTTTTGGTCCATCCATGATTTACTACACTTTAGTGTGGAAATCATCTTTTCTTACTAATTTTGGGGTGCTGAATACGAATCTGTCATCCAAATTGGCTAAAAGCATCGTGAAGACAGTAAAAAAGAAACCCCTTATTTGGGGGTGGCATTGAAATGATATTAAATTTTGCAACAAAAAGTTATTCTTTAGTGCAAGAAATTCTTTCAAAATACTCAGTTTCATTAGATAAATAGAAAAAGAAGCAAAAATTCTAAATTCACCCTCCTCCCTCTCGTTTCCCTCACCCTTCACCACCCATAAGAACGGTGTAAGTTACAATATCTAATATACGGTTATTCATTTATTTTTCCCCAACAGGGGTGGTTTTTGGCATTTTTAGGTGTGACGCACTATTTTTAGAGCCGCGGGACCGATTTTCGTGATCAGCGACCCACAAAAACATAAAGTACGCCCCCCGATGAGGGGGGCATTTTGAGAGTCAAACCTCACGTTTTACATGGACTAGAACCCCATAAATGACATTTCAACTCTATGAAAAAAATTTAACTCGAAATTTGTTAGTGCATTTAGAGTGCCATGGGCGCCCCCACCCCAAGCCGTCTTCCACGAACCAAAAAATAAAGAATCATAATCACTATTAGTACAAATATTCCCTTCAAATTAGGAAATATTTAAGAAAATTTTCCCACAGTTACGAGATCTGTAAAAAGTGAAGTATTTGGGTTGTCTAAACATGATTTTCACCCTTCGCAGTTCTAAAAAAGGGTTTTTGAGAAATATATTCATATATATGAATTTTAGCATTTTTTCGTCTTTTTCTCTATTTTGAGGAAAAACTATGCATTTTGGTGAAAAATATCAAAAGAGCAAAGTAGTAGAGCATAAAATTTCCTATAAATTTTGTCTGTACCTTTTTTTTTTTCGAATTCGACTTAGTTTCGCCGCTAGAGGGCGCGAAAGAAATAAATATACATATAGACTTTTGCGCCTTTTTTTAGATTTTGAGCCAAAATTATGCATTTTTATGAAAAATTTCATGAAATCAAAGTTGTAGAACATAAAATTCACTATCTTTGGGTGTTTTCTAGTTTTTTTTTTTTTTTTTCATAAAAATATATATTTTATGTTCTACAACTTTGATCTCACGTAATTTTCCATAAAAATGCATAATTTTGGCTCAAAATCTAAAAAAGGCGCAAAAGCCTATATCATGTATATTTATTTCTTTCGTGCCCTCTAGCGGCGAAACTAAGCGGAATTCGAAAAAAAATAGTAGAGACAAAATTTTATGCTCTACAACTTTGCTCTCTTGATATTTTTCACCAAAATGCATAGTTTTTCCTCAAAATAGAGAAAAAGACGAAAAAACACTAAAATTCATATATATGTATATATTTCTCAAAAACCAACCTTTTTTAGAACTGCGGGGGGTGATTAGACAACCGAATATTTCTAGCAAAATGCCCATATTATCTAGTAGAGGAGTCTGTACACATCCATATGTTGCTCATCTACGGCGAATGCCAAAAAAAAAAAAAACAATAACTGCACAAATATTATATTTCCAACGTTATCCAGATAGACAATGTCCTGCTGACAATTACTTTAGAAGACTTGAAGCTCAGTTCAGAAGAGAACCAAACAGTAACTCCGAAGTCCATATAATTATTAATGAAGAATCGGAAATTAACGTTACACATCTACCAAGTTTCGTTCTGATATTCTAAAAAATAAAGGAAAAAGGGGGTTTACCGTGATCCGTGGACACCCGGTATAATACACTAGTGATTCTGAATAAGCACTTGTACCACACACAAAAAAAATCCAGAACTACACTAAAAAATATAATGAAGCTGAGGAGGACATTTTGAACGTAAAATTTAATCAAAACTCTTATTTGTAAATACATTTTATGACAATATCTGCATTTTTGTTTTTGGTACAATTATTCTGCTGATATTTTGTAGTTATCTTGTTACCATGTGCATTATTGATATACAACTTTGTTATTACAGTTATTGTTGTTGTTAATAGGTATGTTATGTTGCTGTATTACTAGTCTTTAATAAATGAGAGGAATGAAATAGATTCTTGATTCGGTGTCCTATAATATTAATTTTTTTAATAATTTTACCCCCTCCATAAAAATTGGTAATTAAAACATAATAATTATTGCTAAAAAAAGTAAATGCCTAACATAATAGCGAAAGCATTTTTGCGCGTATCATTCATCGATATTTTCTCATATTTCGAAGGCGGTAAAAGTGTGGCAAAAAAATGAATGAAGTCATTCTGTTCAGTTTATCATGTACTTTCCAAATTTAATATTGGAATTAAAAAAAAACATATACAGGGTATTGTTTTTTTGAAGAACAGAAATAACTTTTTTTTTTTAGTCCGGACCTGGATTTTTTGTGTGTGTGATACAAGTGCTTATTGAGGATCGCCATGTGCCAAATATGAACTTATTTATTCCATTCCTTTACAAAATAACAACCAAAAAATTTCTGGCAAAAATGCAAAGAGGGCCCAACTAGCTTTTTCTATGGGTGATTATAATTACCCTCGGTGTTATTCCTAACTCTTTACTGCGCTACTCATAAAAGCGTATTTCTCAGTTTTTTTAAACTATAATTTTTTCTCCAGCTGTCGCGGAAAATTCGAATTTATGACGGAGTTGCCGGTGATACAGTCATTGACCACCTTCCACCTCCAGCACCATACAAGCTCGATGGTCCCATATTATCGTATTGTCACCAGAATTGCATAAGTTTACAAAGTTTCAAATCGATACGACAATTAGAAGTGGGTGAAAAGTGAGTTGTAAGATTTGCTCACAATGTTACAGGTCAAGCTAATAGAGGCGCGTTAAAAAACAATCAAGACCTTCTTTAAAATGATTAAAATTTTGTCAGCGGACGAAGGTAATGCCATAGTCATTATGGATAAAAATATATAATACAAAAATCATGACGCTTATCAATGAGAGACTTTACTCAAAATCAATCGTGGGCACAATTTATAGAACTTTATTACGTACAAACATGAATTTAATGACTTTGAACGACGAAAGTTTACACCGCATTATAGCAAGCCTCTTCAGTTTTATGGACTACCAAAAATACATAAATAAAATATTCCTTTAAGGTGGGCGGTTCGATGAACGTAACATTGATTCATATTTTGGAGACTAAAACCAACGTTCGTCGTAGTTTTCGTATCGTTGAAAGCTACATGAATTATTACCATAAATATGATGTATTACGGCGTCATGCATCATAATGCACCGTCGCTTTTTGCTAAATTACGTTAACGACAAATGTAGTGTTCAACCTGTTGGGATAAATACTTTTGGGAATATTCCTACTAATATTGCCGAATTTCTAAAATTCCCAGATCCGAAGCAGTTTACTGGTCATTTTTTCCGAAGATCTTCGGCATCTTTGTTAGTAGATTCGGGAGCTAATTTAATCGCAATAAAAGGACATCGAGGATTCTATGACAAATAAAAATAACATTGCTGAGAGAATTCTTTCCAGTAACCTCTTCTAATGCTGAAATTGCTTTAAAAAAACTCTTCTACCTTGATATCAGCATCATCAGGAGACGTCGACAATAGTACTGCAGTTAAACTGAACATCTCCGCGATTACTTCTCAGGGAATTAACATAAGTAACTGTTCAGGTTGTAATATTAATATTAATGTTTCTAAATAAATAATTCATAACTGTGCGAATAAATATGTATTGTTTCTAAATAGTATATTCCTTCTAGTTTTATCAATACAGCTTTCTATTATCTTGAGAAGAATGCATATTACTATATAGTATATAGCATTTTATTTTTAACACTAGTGTTAAAAGTGTTTTCGGCACTAGTGTTAAAAGTGTTTTTGACACGTAACATTATAAAAGTCAATTTTTAGTTCCTTATCAATTAATTAAAAATGTCATTTTTAATGACAGTTTTACAAAAAATATATATAAGAACATGTTACGACATGTTTGGAATTTTACTATTTTTTTCGTGATCAGCGCATGTTTTTATATAAAGGGTCCAAATATCCCAAATTCTCCAAAATTTGCTCATTTGGCCGCCATTTTGAACTTCGTTTACTGTACTATATATCGTTGGATAGCTAATTTAAGTCGTGATCGAATAATGAAATTATTTACAGGGTGTTCCATTAAAAAAAAACACAAATTATGTTTGTATCTCGAAAATAATCCATTTATTATTTAATTAGATTCTGAAAAAACAGGACCCCAAGAGAACTACTTCTCTTGCCAAACTTAAACAAACCATATATCTCTTCGGTTAAACAGATATCGAGGATGAAACTCGAATGTTGACAACTCTATACAAATAGCTTAAACGACTTATTTACACCATTCGCTGACTTGGAACTAAAATATACATTTAAAGTATTCAATTACGCCCTGAGTTCGATACCAAACACCCATTAGTTTATTATGTAGTACAAATTAGGTAGTATCAGCTTCCTTTTGATCACCCGCAACAAAAGCAGGACGCAAAAAATCCCTGCAGTCATTAAAGCTAATTTACAACACCAGCAGATTTAGTGAAATCTGTCCTGTATATACACCGGGAGCGTTCATGAATCCGGCGCTATACTAGCTAGTTGAGGGGTAAACAAATTCAGTTATCTCCCTATTTATTTACAGCCGAAACTCAAACAGTGAGCGAACGATACGTTTTCCGACACTAAAACAGACATTCCCAGTGTTATTAAGCACACAACGGATATAGATGTATTTATTATTTCGACTGAAAAAGCTATCAGTAGCAACAGTGTATGAAAATGTAATCATTTATGGTATACATATCGTCATTCATTAAAAAATGTTTGTGAATCGTTAAAAGCAGTAGCGAGTTATTAAAAAAAGTTGTCAATACAATACAACATGTAGCATACAAAAATGTCACATTATTTGTATTGATTAAATAATACTACTTTTTTATATTGACTGGTTTGCAAAGAAACTGTTTTTAAGAAGGAAATTCATGCAGTATTGGGGAAAATTGCAAAGGGTTGTGACATCTCTTATAGTACAGTAACCAGAGGTTTTAACTTCGGAATAATGTCATATTGAACGGATTTCGTTCATTTTTGGCAGTATAATAGTAAATGCTTCACAGAAAAGTTTCCATATTGTGCGGGGGCTTGTTAATTTACAGGGGGTGGCACTTAAAAAATATATATATTTATTGGAGCTGAAATAGAATCAAGTTTTAAGAAGAAAAGGTTCTATGCAATTTTTCACATAGATTGATAGTTTTTAAGTTACAACGACTTCAAAATTGTGATTTTGGCTTAAAAAAAAAGGTATTTCCAAACGGCTTTCGTCAAGTATCTCGAAAAGTATTGCTTTATCGAAAAAATGTTAGAGACCAATTACAGAAAGTACAAACTGACAATTAATTATATTTTTTTTTATTGATGTAGAATTAATAATTTAGGAGGCATTTAAGTTTATATTTGGTATCCAAGTGTTTCGAAATTACCTTCGATGTTTAAAATGCATATTTTTTTAAAGCAAGTGCTTTAAATGAGCAAAAAAAATTGAGCATCTAGGTAATGCTACATTTTAACGAAAAACTGTGTTTTTTAAATTACTGACTAATTAGAGTAACAAAATGGCGACCTTTTTATATAAAAAAATATAAATACGCACATTTTCCGTCATAACTTCTTTTTTCTTATGCTACAAAAACGAGTAAAAAATAATTTGAAAGCGCAATTAATTGTCTTTAATTTCATTTCTTAGCATGCGTCTCGTAGGTGTTACAATTTCTCAGATATTTTACATTTAAACTGCATTTTTCGTCTCATAAACGTTCGGCCGCCATTTGTAAACTTTCATATCTCCGAAACTATTAAATCTATGAAAATAATTTAAAAAGCGAAATTCATTATCAGTTTATGAGCTTTATTTTTGGTCTCTACCCATTTTTCAATAAAACTAATATTTATTGAGATATTTGGAAAAAGGAAAAAAAATACATTCTATCGAAAATACCTTTATAATTTAAACTGTAATTTTTTCTAAAGTAAGTGCTGTATGCAAACGAAAAAAATTGAGCATCTACGTCATGCTATATATTAATGAGAACCAGTGGTTGAAGTTCATTTTTTTTAATTACTGGCTAATTACAGTAACAAAATGGCGACGTTGTTATTAAAAAAATGTGAAGACGCACATTGCTTCGGTCATAACTTCTTTATTTTTTATGCTACAGAAACAAGTAAAAAAACAGTTGAAAGCTTAATTAACAACCTATTATTCTACCTATTATCATTCTTGACGTGTCACAGTTTCTGAGATATTTAAATCTCACTCTAAATAATTATCTTATGAACTCTCGGTTGCCAAATGTAAACTTAAATATCTCCGAAATTATTAATCCTACATCAATAAACAAAAAATATAATTAATTCCCAGTTTGTACTTTCTGTAATTGGCCTGTAACATTTTTTCGATAAATTAATACTTTTCGAGATACTTGACGAAAGCCGTTTGGAAATACCTTTTTTTTTTAAGCTAAAATCGTAATTTTGAAGTCGTTATAACTTAAAAACTATCAATTTATGTGAAAAATTGCAAAGAACCTTTTCTTCTTAAAATTTCATTCTTTTTCAGCCCCAATAAATATATATCTTTTTTAAGGGCCACCCACTATAAATTAGCAAGCCACTGCACAATATAGAAACTTTTTTGTGAAGCATTTACTATTAGACTGCCAAAAATGACCAAATCCGTTCAATATGACATTATTCCGAAGTTTCGCATATTTTTTACCTCAAGGTACTGTATTATTATATAAATAGGAATTAACATAATGTGCCGAGAAAACGGCACTGACGTCATAAGGGTAGTTATCTGTGAACTTATAGACAGAACACAAGAAAAACAAGTTGACAATAAACAAAGTTAAAAAATAAGTGGACGTTAAGGAAGTACAGGAGATAAAATCGTTGACAAATGTCGATAAATACTGAGATCTCAAAATAGACGATTAAACAAGCCGCTATTAATTAACAATGATTATAATAATAATAATATAATAGAAATAATAACTTTATTTCACTTGACTTTCAAAAAAAAAAGCATTGGAATACAGTCAAAAGTATAAAACTCTAACTAAGACTACGTAATATAAAACAGAGACAAATAGAATAGTAACTACCAAACACAGACAATACAAAATAAAATTTGAATATCAGGTAAAATATAGTAAGAGCCGGCAGTTTAAAATAACATTCCCATATAGAATTTTTATTGATGTTATGAAATAAAATTAGCCTGTAAATATTCTTCAACTGAATAAAAGGAACATAAAGAATTTGCTTCTTTCTTGAACAAATGAATAACATTAATACTGTTTATACGTGATGGTAACTTATTAAACAATTTTATAGGCATTACTTTAGAACTTTTTGCTAACATGGATAAGGAATGAGATGGAATGTTTACTGAGTGATTTTCTCGAAGATTATGACCGCTACTAATACAGCTATCATGTCTACTATTAAAATGATTTGTTATTTTACTTAATTAAGTACAGTACGACAAAAAAATATTTTTATTGTTCAAATAGGCTTAGAATGTCATGAAACGTCGAGATTTTAAGTTGGACCGAAAAAAAATTTATGTCTGTCTGTAACTTTTTCTGTGCGCACGTTTACTCTAGAACCGTTTGAAATACTAACTTGAAATTTGGTACACATATGTACTTTAACGAGATTTGGAACTAGATTATATTTTCATCTTGTTCCGTCGAAGGGTTGCGGGGTTTCGTTTTATGCGTTTTTGGAGTAGAGGTCTACAAAAAAAAAAATGAAAAAAAAATGAAAACGTTTTTTGTATGCTGAATCCGAATTTTCAATTTAAAAATTTTTTTTCCGCGTAGATTTCGAATAAATCTCGGTTTTTATCGTCAGAATACGGTTTTTTGACAATTTTTGACGTTTACTCGAAATCTACGCGATAGAAATTTTCTTTAATCGAAATTTCGAATTCAGCACACAAAAATACTTAAGGATGATAGATTTAGTCCTTGGAGCAGAATTTTTTTTTTGTGGTAGTGTCATACACCACATCTGATCTTCAGCATTTTTCCATCAAGTGTTCTTAAATATAGTTTTACAGTATCTTTTTGTACACCATCTGTATCTGCCCAATGGAAAATATAAACTTAGCAAACGACACTTTTTCAACCATAGCTTGAAACTATTCACCGTTTCCTTGCGCCCGTATAAGATTCGGCTTTGTTGGAGCCCGATCCAGGTTTTTGGGCCCTTCAGGCGACGCTGGTGGTGTCTGTTCCAACAGCTCAGAGTCCGGACCCTAACAAGAGATTACGAAGACTCCTACATTAGGACTTTCCTTAAAATGTCTGCTGTTCCCAATAATGCGATCTTCTGCACTTCTTGTGTGCTGGGTGACTAGGCTGTTGTTGTAGACTCCGGTCAAGGTCCTTCTTGAAAGTTTCAAGGGCTCCTACAATTACTGGCACGACGGTGGCCTTTGCATTCCGCATCTGCTAGTTTCTATGTGGAGGTCTTTGTACTTGCTCAACGTTTCTATTTCCTTGATAATCACTTTGGTGTCAATAGGATGGATTATTATTATTATTATTATTGCAGACTGCCGTTGTGATGTCTGTGTTTGAAATGTGTGCATTTTATTAATTGATTGATATTGTAAATATTATAAGACTTTGTTTCATTTTGTACAAATTTTTAATGATTTTTTGAGAAGAAATGTTATTGTTAAAAACCGATTCTACTAATATACTGACCTAGTGCAGCAACGAAATTGGGAAAGACTGCATCAAAGCAGTAATAAAATAAACGTTCAATGCAAACACCACTTGTCGGAGTTGCAGAGGCTTTCTCTAGATTAACTTACAAATCCTCAACTGACAAATTCAATTTGTTGTTCTAGTTGTAAACTATTTCAAACAACCGTAACACAATATGTTTGTATGCATCATAAACCAACAGAAATTTACACGCGTGACAAGTTAATTCCTCTCTTCCCCATTCGCTGCTCACTGTCCATGCTTCATGCCTGTCCAACGAGACCAGAAAAATTGATGATGATCCAGTCCGAATCACATCCACAATCGTCAAACGTTTACGCAGTCCTCGGATTAACCGGAGACAGGGCGAGCGACTGCCAGCCCTTGAACCAAATATCTAACAAAAAGGCACTCGCATGTTGCTCTCTTCCTAAATAGCTCATTCCACAGACATATTTTGAAGATGTTGCCCCCCCCTCCAACGCGTAATTATGAGTAGTGTGTCGGAGATATAGTATAAACGTGTAAAATGAGGCATTAAAAGGAAATAGAAGCGTGAGTACTATGTTGCCATGGCAACATCGACCTGCTGGTCCGGGCCTCGTGTGCACCAGTGCTGGGGCCAGGGGCGTGGGGCATGGGTTTTCCCGGAGAGTTGCAACATTTTTTAAAAATGCCGGGAGTGAAGAAAAATTTCAGTTGACTCTACTTGTGTGTGTATTTCGGTAGAAACTTTTTTATATGGCGGATGACAATTTAAATTAAGTTTTTTCTACTCAGAAATTTCCAGTTTTCCTAGATGCAAGTGCACCTTCATGATATTGTAAAAATTCTATAAAATAGAATAAAATAAAATAATGTTTTATATTATTTTAATAGAAAACACTAGTAATTATTACTTCCACATCCAGTGGAAGTATAGTAACGACAAAAAAAAAATTGAAAATTTTTATTGTTCAAATAGGCTTAGAATGTCATGAAATATCGAGATTTTAAGTTTGAGCGAAAAAAAAAATTTCTGTCTGTCTGCCGGTCTGTCTGCAACTTTTTTTATGCGCACGATTACTCTGGAACCGTTTAAGATATTGACTTGAAACTTGGTGCACGTATATACTTTAACGGGATCTGGAATTAGACTATATTTTCATCTTATTCCGTCGAAGGGTTGGGGGGGGGGGTAAATTGGGGTAAATGGGGGGTAAATAGGTAAATCAAGCGGGTAAGAGTCCATCAAATTGGCATTTAGTATATATAAGAGAAGCTAAGGTCTCAAAAATTTTTTTGGCATTACCACCCCCATCCCATTAGTTAAGGGGATGATAGAAAAATGTTTACTTCATCCACCCCCATTACCCCCAAACTACCACCACCCCCACCCCAGTACCGATGGGGCAGACGATTTCAAATATTATTTTATTAAAGTTCCATAAGCAATTATTTCCATACACAAAATTTTTTCGTTGTGAGAGACTTGGATAGAAAATCTAGATGTGGAAGTAGTGATTCCTTGGGCAGCGGTTTTTTTGTTTTGACAAAGCTTATTACAGACAAGTATAAACATATCATATATTTGATATTTATAAACAATCTTTCGTGACTATGACAAGAAGTATATTGGATTATAAGACAATATGCACTTTGGGTACTGTACGACTATCAACCATAACGTTGTTTCTAATATAAATTATTAGTTCCAGAGCCAGCTGACTTTTTGCTTACGTCACCGCGGCATGGCTTCAAGATGGCTTATTTTGTTTATTATCAGGTGGCAGGCAAAAATCTGCACAATACACGGGATAGGACATAAAAGTAGAAATTAATTTTCTGTGCCAGATTATAAGTGAAGGATTCGTACAACGTATATTAGTCCAATAAAGATATCATTTTTCAAAAAAATTTCTCCCGGCAAGCTGATTTTTTCAGGGTCCTACAACCCTACAAAAACCAGCTATTCAGCCTTTTGTTTGTATATTTCTTGAACCATAATAAATAAATATGGTGAATGTTTTCCCATATAATGGGCGCTGGACCGTCAAAACTCAAAGTTACGAAAAAATTTTATTAGGCAAAGTTGTAGAGAATATTACTATGTACAAGCTGGAAAAAGAAAATATCAAAGAGGAAAAAAAATAAGTAACCACCCCTATTGCAACACCCTACAAGAGGTGTGGACTGTGACTTTTTGGTCTGATACTCGGGAGACACCAAAAAATCAGCTTTCCGGGACTCATTTGTGAGCACCCCCTATAGAGAAGGTCAACTTTTACTGTACTAATAGGTACGCAATGGTGGGAGTAAAAATTTGAATTTTTATTTTTTATCAGATTTAGTTCAAAATTGAAATATGGGATTCTAGTTGGATTCTAAGCACTTTTTTTTAAATAAAAATGTTCGATATCTTGTCAATTTGACTTATTTTCGGTTCCACCACAGAAAAATGCGAAAAAAAAACGCGATTTACAAAAAAAATTACAAGGTAGAAGTTAATTTGGACCTCAAATTCGGATTCAGCTAGTTTGAGGGTCTCTTTTCCTGTACAACATAGTTTTCTTTTTTTAGGGGGCTGTTATTGGTTGCTGCAGATTTACTTCAGCGCAATATTCATTGCACTGTCAAGTATTTACACCATTTCTCTGCTGATTATCGCATGGGGACTTGAAATTTGAAAATCTAGATTACGCTTTATCACTCGTTCTATAAGACTAGCAATATGTTTAATAAGAAATACACGGCCAATGTAGCCGACATTTCTCTAACATTCCTTCGAAATCACTTTTCTCTTATTTTCAGAGATATCGAAACAGTTTTATAAGGGACTTTAGTAGATGTATTAGTAGTATATTTTGACATAACACACCACTATATTGATGCCACCAAGACACTACTAGGAAAAACTTTGGTGAGGTTATTGGCCTAACAGGCAATCGCGACAGATGACGTGATGCTGTCAAACGTGCCATACAGCAAAGGGAGGCCAACCAGAATAATGTATACGTAAATCGTAAGGAGTGAATACGAAGAAAACTAATATCACAATTCTCAATATCAAATCAATTTGTAATCCCTCATTTCAAAATCGTTTTATTACATTCAAACTGACCTTTTCTGTACCTATACCAGGCAGTCACAGCCACGCAACCAATCGACATTCGTTCTGATTTGGATTCTGATTTCTCTAGACTCCGACTCGGAAGTTTATTTTTATACAATACGAGACATTTATTTACGAAATTATGCACAAGGCGTAGAAATGCCACATAAATATCATCTATTATTTTATTTACGTACAAATTGTTCTTTTTACCGACAATTTCCCCTTATCAAACAGTTATTAACTGTGGAAGGCGCTACACATGAAAAAGAATTTAATGAAACTCCGGCACGAACAGGGAAAAGCATTCATTGACCCTTTTTATTTTCTCTGTGTTGCTTTTTCCGCAATATCATATATCAACATTATTATTTAATACCAGCCCATATCAGTACACGATGTTCAACACAAAGCGCTCGGATTAGAATTATTTCTGAAGAGGAATCGCTAGTGTAAGAAGGCAATCAGAGGCTTGTGAGAGAGGGGTTGCTTTCTAGGGTTTGTTTTGGACGAGGTATTATGTGTTTGGAGAGGAATGGTTTAGATGCTAATCTAAATCACTCTCTGTTTAATCCTCCACTCTTTCTTAACGGATATTAAAACATATTAGTTGTTAGAGAGCTGTAATAATAAATTATTGCTAAATTCTATACTGCCAGAAATTATGATTGTATTCGTATGGAGGAAGAAGAATATTACGAAATTTGCATCTGAAGACGACGCTCATCATTAAGGATAGGATTTTGCAGAGTGAGAGGGAAATATGGGTTTATTTTCGATTTATTATAAATGTTAAAAAACCAAACACAGTGTAATCTTTAGAACTGTTTTAGGTACCTACTTGCTATTGTTTTAACGAATACAACTATACAGGATCAAGGGCGGATCTGGACCTTGAGCTTGGCGGGGGGGGTGGGGTGGGTAATACTGAACCCAAAATTTTTTGAAGAGCGGGAGGGGAGAAATTCGAAAAAAAATGAAGAGCGGGGGGGAGAAATCCGAAAAAAAAATTTTTCGTTCCAAAATTAAAAAATACAATTTTTAAGTGAAAGTGAAAAATGCCTTAATGAAATGTTTATAGGTAAAAAGATACAAGGTGTTAAAATTGAATTTTTTATTTTCCTTTGCAATTTAATGATTTTTTAACATTTTTTCATGAAAATTGTTTGGTGGTTATTTGTGTTTAAAGGGCCGTAACTTTTTCACCCGCACATTTATCGCAAATTTCGCATAAAGTTTGCATTCCTCTATAATTTCTTAATAAAAAAGTTGTACTTGTTTCAAGTCTCTAAGTACAACAGGTTTTGAGAAAAGTGCAAATCAAGAGTTGCATGTAAAGTTTTTAAAAGCCTTTTCAAATAATAATTTTTAAAGGTAGGCGTTGAGACACAGCATTATCGCATTGAATAAAGAAGCATATTTATTAAGTAGGCATAAAGACAAAAGTACCTGTCAAACAATTAATCTTTAAAACCATAATTAGTTGTTGCGGAGAGTTTTATTTAATTAAGTGTTGTGTTTTTTATTCATTTCTAATATCGTTTTATAAAAAATTCCTCGCCATACATTTTTTTCGACTTTCGAAATGAGAGACATGGTTTGTGTATACTCGCAAGTAAATTTTTGTGGTCGTGCTGCAGCTCGAAGGTACTTAGAACTGTGTCCAAACGGAAGGCAGCCTGATCATGGGTTATTTAAAAACCTTTCTAATCGTTTGCGAGAAACAGGTGCATTCCTCCAAAAAGAATATCTGTGGATCAAGAAGAAGACGTTTTAGTTCGTGTGGCAGAAAATCCACAAAATAAGTACGCGGCGGTTATCGGCAGCAACTGGTTTAAGTCAGTCATCAATTCATAGATAAAAAGTAAAATTGAAAATTTTTAAAAACCCCCGAATAATGTATCTAATCGTACCAGTTTCATATGACCGAATCAAAATGAGGCCTAAATCATATTCGGCTACCATAATTGTCTGCATATTTTCAATTTTACTTCAATCGGACAATTTCTAGAGAAGTTCAACATGGCGAATTTAAGATGGCGACCAAACATCAAAATCTAATATGGCCTAAAACCTTCTCGACAAAATACTCTTTCAAATAAAAAAAAATACATCAAAATCGGATAACCCGTTGAAGAATGGTGAATTCAAGATGGCGACCAAACATCAAAATCTAATATGGCCTATAACCTTCTCG
Source organism: Rutpela maculata (assembly GCA_936432065.2). Lineage (NCBI taxonomy): Eukaryota > Metazoa > Arthropoda > Insecta > Coleoptera > Cerambycidae > Rutpela > Rutpela maculata. Next base: position 6,842,050 of record OW386292.2, read on the forward strand.
ACAAAATACTCTTTCAAATAAAAAAAACTACATCAAAATCGGATCACCCGTTGAAGAGATATGAAGCCACAGACAAACAAACATACAAACATACGCGTCAAATTTATAACACTCTTCTTTTGGGGTCGGGGGTTAAAAAGTTACACATTAAGCCTAGCGTACGTAGCGCCCTCTAGGAGCTAGACGAAAATTGAAACTGTGTTATGATTTTCCACCACAAATAACCCTCACCCACCAATTTTCATGACAAAATGTTAAAAAATCATTAAATTACAAAGGAAAATAAAAAAATTAATTTTAACTCTAACACCTTGTATCTTTTTGCCTATAAACATTTCATTGAGGCATTATTGGCTAAATCTTAATATTTTGACTCTTACTATTTACAGTTAAGGGCCGGTTTTATAGGTTCAGATTAAACTAGAGTTTAACTAGAAGTTTCACCTTTTCACCTTTTTGGCGTACTTTTGAATTGTGCGCCTTGTTGTGCCTTACTTTTCTGTGAGCGTGTATGAGTTCTTTTGTGCTAGTCTTCGGCGCTGATGCCTTAAATATGTTATACTCTAAATTAAGTGTCTTTTGATAAATTTTTTTCGTAAGTCGATGTTTTTATTTATTCTTCGACTTAGGCCGATTCTGAGAGGTTCTATAACAACACTGACGATCTTGACAAATGCTTATAAAACGGTATTTTACAAAACACTAAAATCTACAATTTAAACCTCTAGGTGAAACTTCTAGTTAAACTCAAGTTTAATCTGAACCTATAAAACCGGCCTAAGTGTTGTACCATGACTTATGAATCACCCTGTATATTTTTTTAATTGTAAATTTCTGTTATACTTGAATATTGTAGTTTGTCAATGACAATAATTCCTAATTTCATTATTAGAGTATGACATTTAACTATATACAAAATTTATGACAAAAACTGTACATGGTTGTATTTCTTAGAGCAATGGGAAGGTTGCCATTGACATACATACTAATTTATATTTTACTAGCTTTTGCATCAGAAGGAATATCAAAATATTACTTTCAGAAACATTAGACAGTAGTTGTGATGAGGTGCTAGACCGCTCCTAACGTGCATAAGGGCGAAGGTTACGTGACATATTTTTTTGCCAACTGTTTACATCATAAGGAACATTAAAATATCATTGCCAGACGATTTTGGTATGCTTGAGGGGTGGTAGGTATATTATCACTAACAACTTGTCTGCTAGTAAGTATCATTTGTTTTCCATTGTAACGTTACGATAAAAGAATGCAGCTGCCAGAATACTAGACGGAAATAATTCAAGGAATATTTTAATATAGAATTGATTTTCTTGGATTTTTTAGATATTTTACTACTTCTGTTTAGTTGTTACAGAAAATATACATGTGGAAATTTCTATCGAATCTCTTTAACTCTACTCAACTTTTACCCTACGCTAATAACAGTGGACTATGCAATAATTGACGTAATGAACACTATGTTTGATCTACGTCAATATATTTCTAAATTATCAGGGGGAGTTGTAAGCACTGACAAAACAACCTTGGTTCTCTAACATTTCGTGTGTGATGGACTTTTCCATACCATGTCTCTATAAAAAAGTTCCCCTGCTTCAAATAGGTGCCGGTTACATCGGTAGGCGTTGAACGGTATTTTTTACAGTACAAGTGGATATTTAATGAAATGCGACAAAGTTTAACTCAAGATAGTTTAGAAGATATACAGATAATATATTTTTGTTCTAATAGTTCATAATTACCACATGTTTGTATTTGCGCTAGTGTTGTGCCTACCAATAATAAATACATCCACAATATGGATTGTTTAGAACTCTTCAGTACATATTTAACCTTGAATATTACTGAATTCACTAAATACAATTATAAGGTTAGATATTATAGTGTATGGAAATTGCCACGTTTTTCATATCGCCTAGAGCCGATTCTGGTTGTGACGTCATGACTACTTCGGATCCGGAATCTGATTATGATCATCTACATTAAAAGTTACACATGAAAACACAACTTTTGTTTGTTATCTCCATTATTCTGTTGTATTTAATAATTAATTATGTATGTATTTATCAACATTTCAAACGATAATGTTGCAATGTTGAAATCATAGAACGCTTCTCGGGCAGCGTTGTGTTAACAAACGCAATTATAAATAATTGGTGTTATACTTCTACCGCCGGTAAATTCCGAAAATCGTTTTCCATCCTGTTCCATCGCATTGTTTTAAATCCCATCGGCATCGACAGAATTTAATCTGTCACCGATTGATTCGAAAACTCGCCATGGAACTTCCAGCGTTCATGTGCGTGAAATTATCATCGGATAAGCTATTTTGAAAGGGATCGTATAAAGGGCTCATCGGGATTTTCAAATCGACAAATCTCCAAGCACTTTGCCGTCAGAATGGCGACTGTTTAGTGGACAAGTTAAAATCAAGAAGGCACAGACAGATGACGATTGGGTCGTGAACTTGAACCTTCTTCATCATGGACTTTAGCCCCTCTAAACTGTCAGCTCGTATATGGACCATCAATTTTTATTTTCATTGCCAGACTTCCAAAAGCCGAACATATTAGAACTCTTTTTAGTTTTATTTTACTAAAAAAAAACAAACTTCAACTTCAAAACCTCAACTAGACCGCCATGTTAGAGCAGTAATTTAAAATTTTCCCATTTTAATTAATTTCTTGGGGATATGATTTGAGGTTAGCGCCCAAACAAACGTAGAAACACTACAGGATGCTTATTTATTTATTTATTTAGTGTGTCAAATGTATTTCCAAATTTCTTATTTTTACGAAATATCCAGTCGGTTAATATAGTTACTATTATTAGATAATATATTACCTTTTATAAGTCCTATGCTCTTCTACACCGTTATTGGGGACATCAATGGCTCTCATTCAGACACCGGTTTTGTTAAATTTACACTTGTATGAAACTTCCAGGAGGTAACCCTTTTTAATTTCCTCACGAATCTTTTGTGAACAAGCTAATTTCTTTATATACCAACCAGTTTGCAAATAGACTATTAGTTTGATCAATAATCAGACTTTCATTGATATTTTATTGTTATACTTACGGCATTGTACGAGTTGCCAGTCATTTGTAAAAAGTTAATTTATTTGCAGAATTAACAAATTGGTTATTAGAATGTTATTTATTGTGAACGGAGTGATTATTATGGAAAAATTGCTTTTCTGTTTGTTGATGGAAAATAATTTTATTTTTGATCGCACAACGTTTATTATAGTATATTACGTACCATGAACTGTAAGTGATACTTTTCAGGTCGAGAATTCACCATTCGGGAAAATAAATTACAAAGAAAATGAAGAAAAGTAGTGAAGAATGAGTTAAAATTGAATCATTGACAACGACCTGTCAAAATGGCTTCCTTAGATTTTAATAAATTAGGTATAATCTGGAACATAATAATAGCCCAGTAGTTAAAGGCATTTACCTCCAAAAACTTGCAAAATGAATACATATTTTTTTAACGAGTTCGTGAAAGTGTATAGAATGATATCTTGAAAAGTTTACACTTCGCTCGGATGCAGAACATAAAAGAAACGTGAAAAAAATTTTTCTTCGCCTATTTTTTCAAAATTTTGAAATTAAGTCAAGGTACGAAAAAATAAAAAACACAGATGGATAGATCACGTGTTTATGAACAAAAAATGTCCTAACAAAATTTATCGCTAAAGCCACGGTATTCCCGGAAAAAATAGTCAAATAACGTTATTAGTCGGAGCGAGATCCATGCGTGAACGCGCTTGAATACGCGTGACTGTGACACCGACGCACTGAATTACATGTCACTAAATCGCAATAAAAATATAGAAAAAAATAAAAGCCCTTCAAAAAAATTCTTCTTTGAGAACTGTTAAAAAGTATGCACACTTCATGATTATTATGGTTTATTAAGTTGCAGTAACGTGGGTTCAAAAAAAGTACATCTCAAATCATTTTAATTTCCTTGCTTGATGATTTTTTTGATAAATATATATTCTGGAGGCTGTAACTTGTCGAGAACTTGACCCATTGGAAAAAATAACATATCACTATTTCGGAAAAAAATGTATACTTTTCGAATGTTCAACATAAATTCGTTTACTTATATGCATTTTCTCTAAAATATGATCAATCCCATCATGATCATGATCTCATCCTTATAACTCTCTATAGTTTTGTATATAAATTCTGGATTTTTTCCAATACATTAACAAATGTGTAAGGAATCCATTGGATATAGTTGAAATCTGGATAGGTGTACCTGTAATAAATACAATACAGTAATGGCAGATAAAAATTCATGCGAGTGACGGCGCGGCAGATCTGTTTCGATCCAGCGGCTATGTGTCTGTGTATGCGATCATAATTCTATATTTTCCCTCCAAACTCACTATTTATCCTCCTATTCACTAAGAAAAATGTCACAAATGTGTAATCAGAAAAAGCTTCATTTTACTAGTTAGAACTGCTAAAAATTTTTAGAGGTTCCATAGTATACATTTAACCGTGGGCTTGGCCGCGCAGAGTGACAGTGACAAGTTACTTCACTATTTTTTGGCAGGAATACCGTGGCTTTAGCGATAAATTTTATTAGGACATTTTTTGTTCAGAAACATGCGGTCTATCCACATGTATTTTTTATTTTTTCCTATCCTGACTTAATTTCAAAATTTTGAAAAAATGCATAAAAAAAAATTGTTTTCACTTGTTATTTGTGTTCTGCATTCGAGCGGAATGTAAACTTCTCAGGATATTGTTCTATACACTTTTACGAACTCATTAAGTAAAAAATTATTCATTTTGCAAGTTTTTGGAGATTTTACTAAAAAATTTCCTCTGTCGTCTGGGCTAAAAGATTAATAGATAAACAATTCGTTGAAAAATCAAGTTTGGCAACGGCCCGAAGCTCTGTAGTTTTCTAAGCAAAAATGGGTAAGAATGGATGATGTATTGTTGTCTAAGAAGCTGCAAGTGTGCTTAAAATTTCTTAATTTATGTGTATTTGTAAAATGTTTGATTTTAACGATAGATTTTTTTTTCATATTTTACACAGCAATGCACTATAAATACCCTCCAAATCGTGTAATAATGGGTCACTTTACAGTTTAGCAACCATTACTGCATAGTAATGGCACTGTCATGAAAACAATTTGATAGAAAAAATCACTATATAGGGTGTTTCAGTTGAAAGTCCATTAACTCGTAAAATAACAAAGATATTTGTATATGACATAATATGGTTGATACCCTTAAATAGCTGCAATTAGAATTTTTCCTTCGCAGTGCACAGAGATGGCGCTGGCGCTGCATTGCTATTTTTCGAGGGCTGAAAATTTTTTTTGTCTATGTAAATTTTGAAAACTGTAATTTTAAAACTTCGGTTATTTAGAACTTCTATCTTATTAAATGCTATACTTACATTGTATTCTAAGATAAAAGTTCTAAATAACCGAAATACGATAAAAGTATTGCATTTAATTAATTCCAGATATAATAATGATAATGGTAATGATGGTAATAATAATTATTGGTTAGTTGGGTCTCATCTGATCCAGGTTTACTTATTTTATTCGAATTGATGAGAAAAAATCCTATCCAACAAGCCCTCGCAAGTCTAGGCACCAGAAAATTGGAAAAGGGGGTGGTTTTTCAGGTTTAGGGATAGTGGGTGAAGGGTATGTCGGAAAAATTGTCGCCATCGTATTTCGCGCCCTCGAAAACGGGGATATATCGCTTTCCAGCCGATTTTCGCTGTTTTCGTGGTATTTCGTTATTGGGGGTGGGGGTAGTTTCAACCCCCGAGGGTGGGTTAGGTCACCTGTGATCAATATTTACTTATTTTATTCGAATTGACCAAAGAATATCGATGTGACAAATTCTCGCAAGTCTAGTGCCGGAAAATCAGGTTTAGAGGTAGTGGATGAATGGAAATATTGTCATGCAGGCATACCGCTTTCCAGCTGATTTTCGTTGTTTTCGTAGTATGTTGTTATTAGGTCACCTGTGTTCAATATTTACTTATTTTATTCAAATTGACCAAAAAAAACCCGATCCGACAAGCCCTTGCAACCCAGCAGAGGGAAAAAAAGAGGTGATTTTGTCGGTTTAGGGGTAGTGGAGGGTAGGTTGGAAAACATTGTCACCGTCGTGTTCTTCGCCCTCCAAAACGAGAGGTGGATGTCTTGCGGTTCAGTCACAGAACTTTTGAGGTAAAAGCTTTACCTCAAGGGACTATTAATTGTACAGGTATTACAAAAATATTTTCGAACTTTTTGAATTTGATCATACTTTATATTTAAGCTTTTTTGGTAGTTCCTAGGTTGTTCATGATAACTTTTATTAGTGAAATTTTCCGATAAAAAAATGCCTATATAATTTTCGATTTTTTCTATTTCTTTTGGTATCACGGGTGGCTTGGTATTTGAAGGGGGCGAATGGTCTTTTAGCCATACGTAGCTCTTAGTATGTTATACCTTTGAGAAAAATTTGGTTCAAATTGGATAAAAACTAAAAACTTATAAGGGCTTTTGTTACACTCTTAAGTGGGACATACTGTATAAAAATTCAACAAAAAAGGTTTTAACGATTTTTTGGTAGTATGTATTCTAATATGTTAATTGAAAATATCAATTTTTTCGAACATGAAATTTTTGGACGTTTTGTTTAGCGACTTAGTTTTCACCCCACAGCGATAAAAACCGCTGCCCAAGGAATCACTACTTCCACATCCAGATTCTCTATCCAAGTCACTCACAACGAAAAAACTTTGTATGTGAAAATAATTGTTTATGGAACTTTAATAATATAATATTTGAAATCCTCTACCCCAAAAACCCATAAAACGATACCCCACATTGGTAGTGGGGTGGGGGTGGTGATAGGGGGGTGGTAGTGGGGGGTGGATGAAGTAAAAAAATATGTTGAGGTTTCTGGTTCCTGTACATGCACTAAATCACATTTTTTTTTCATCCCCTTTAATAAGGAGGTGGGGGTGGTAATAGGGGTGGCTAATGCCAAAAAATTTTTTGAGACCTCAGCTTCTCTTGTATATACTAAATACCAATTTCATGGACTCCTACCTGCTTGATTTACCCATTTACCCCAAATTTACCCCAATTTACCCCCCAACCCTTCGACGTAACAAGATGAAAATATAATCTAGTTCTAGATCTCGTTAAAGTACACATGTGTACCAAATTTCAAGTCAATATCTTAAACTGTTTCAGAGTAAACGTGCGCACAAAAAAAAGTTACAGACAGACAGACCGACAGACCGACAGACCGGAATTTTTTTTCGCTCAAACTTAAAATCTCGACGTTTCATGACATTTTAAGCCTATTTGGACAATACAAATTTTTAAAAATTTTTTTGTCGTTACTATACTTCCACTGGACGTGGAAGTAAAAATTTAAAAAAAAGTAACCAAATACGCCTCTTCTGAAACACTGAAAGAATACCGTATTTTAAAAAATCTTTATGTGTCAATTTATATCGAACAGAGACAAAAAGAACAAATTAAGGGTAATTTTATAAGCTCGAAAAAAAATTCAAGAGATTTTACCAAGGTATTATCCGCTATAGACAACATTTTTAAAAACCTATGCTTTGAAGCATATTTATTAAATAAACAAATGAAGCAAGTGAGTTAAAAAAGTAAATTTTTTAAATAATTATTTCTTTTACTAGGTATTAAGAACATTCTCTGAATATTTCACAATGTTTCACATCATGACACATCATTACACACGTCCTATATAAACATAACCTAACAAGTTGTATACATTCAAAGCACCTACACGCAGAAACAATAGTTCCCACTCCTCTGCACACATGAAAATTAAACTGCCGTCCTCTCATATGTTTCAAATGTTCTTTAAAAATATTTGTTTTATCCCGTAAACTGTACACTACAAAATGATAAACATTGGATTCAGGAAATAGATACCTATGATTTATTTATAAAATGTACTTACATCAATTGTAACGTTAAATTTTTCCAAACAGCCTTTCAAAAGTACACAAGGAGTGATAAAACACAACATTGCACACAAACACTACCACTCATCATTTAGCATTGTTAAATTTATACAGTTACACGACTAACAACAACAATGCATCAACGGGATTAGATTTCGTTTGTACTGTCACTTACCGATCGTTTTTTGTTTTTATTTTAGCCAACATGCGTTGATGCCGATTCTACTACAAGTTTTTACAGCAACTGAACAGTTTATCAGGTATTCGGTATTCTTATCACTAAAAGGAATTATTAACTCTATTTGTGTTGTTTTATTAAACGCACATGCATTTAAGAAATTGTATTTTTGGTATCTGGTTCACGATGGTAAAATATTTTAAACCTTGCAATATAATATTAGTTATTTATTTACTTTATAAAACGAGTCATTGGTGTTTGCCATTTTCGATGATTCTAATATACATGTGAAAAATGTAGGAGGTGCAATTTCCATCTTATTTAGGCTTTGTATATGAGATACAGGGCGTTGAGTTTTTCCAGGCAATAAAATATTTTTGTATACATTGTAAATTTATTGCAAGAACTCCAAATTAGAAGTGAAGTTTACTTCCACATCCAGTGGAAGTATAGTAACGACAAAAAAATTTTAAAAAATTTTTATTGTTCAAATGGGCTTAGAATGTCATGAAACGTCGAGATTTCAAATTTGAGCGAAAAAAAAATTTCTGTCTGTCGGTCTGTAAATTTTTTTGTGCGCACGTTTGAGATATTGACCATTTGAGATATTGACTTGAAATTTGGTACACATATGTACTTTAACGTGATCTAGAACTAGATTATATTTTCATCTTGTTTCGTCGAAGGGTTGGGGGGTAAATTGAGGTAAATTTGGGGTACATAGGTAAATCATGCGGGCAAGAGTCCATAAAATTAGTATTTAGTATATACAAGAGAGGCCAAGGTCTCAAAAAAATTTTTGGCATTAGCCACCCCCATTACCACCCCCACCCTATTATTAAAGGGGATGAAAAAAATTTGTGATTTAGTGTGTGTACAAGAACCAGAAACCTCAAAATATTCTTTTACTTCATCCACCCCCACTACCACCTCCATCCCACTACCGTGGGGTATCGTTCTATGCGTTTTTGGGGTAGAGGATTTCAAATATTATATTATTAAAGTTCCATAAACAATTATTTCCACATACAAATTTTTTTCGTTGTGAGTGACTTGGATAGAAAATCTGGATGTGGAAGTAGTGATTCCTTGGGCAGCGGTTTTTATTTTGTTTTCATTATTTAGTCATGACTAAAAATTATCAGCACCAGTATCGGAGGTATGCGGGTAGAACGGAAGAAAAGGAACTCAGTTTTGCTGCAAACTTTTGCAAACAAATTTTTGCATTTTTTTCTGAATTCTAGGAAAAAATAATGTATTTATATGTATATACCGCTTTGTAAATTGAGCTTATAAAGAAAAGATTTTATTTTATTTTGATGTTATTTCGTTGAAGGGTTGGGGGATAAATTGGGTAAATGGGGATAAATAGGTAAATCGAGCAATAAAAGTGCGTAAAATTGGTATTTAGTATATATAAAAGAAGTTAAGGTCTCAAAAAATTTTTTGGCATTAGCCACCCTCATTACTACCCCCCCCCCCCATTATTAAAAGGAGTGAAAAAAATTAACTTTTAATTTAACATCTATACAAGAACCTAAAGCCTTAATTTTTTTACTTCATCCATCCCCACTACCACCCCCACCCTCACTACTGGTGTGGGATATCGTTTTATCGGTTTTTGGGGTAGACAATTTCAAATATTATGTTATTAAAGTTCCATAAACAATAATTACCACATAGTGAAGTGCAGTGGCGGATCTGGGGGGCACCGAGGCACGTGCCCCCCGCCCCCAGAAGTGTGAAATATGCCATGTTAAGGTAGCCATGTCCAAGAGACATCCGATAGGAAAATATTATAAAAAGAGGTATTCCAGACTTCCGATGCCCCCCCCCCCCCCAGAAATTAATCCTCTATCCGCCCCTGCTGAAGTGCAAATATATTATCAACATTTTGTTTCGTTGTGAAAGACTTGGATAGAAAATCTAGGTGTGGAATTTTAAGATTTATAAACACCTTACATGATAATTCGAGTCATGTGAACAAACGAACATCAGCGTGCCTGCCTTTCAAGATTATTTTAGCAGGTTGCTAAATTCACACCAGTGTTTCAAGCATAGATGAGGAGATAGCGTCAAAGACGCGTCATCGCATGTGTGTGTGTGTGTAGCTTCCACGATTTCAAATTAGAATACCGTGCAACCTGTACGGTGATTATAGATCTATTATTTTCTTGATTCTATAATAAGTGGATTACCTCGAGTAATAAGGATGCGCATAAGGTTTCCTCGAGTATTTTGGATGCGCAGTAGCTTTTTTCGAGTACTATAGATGTGCAAAAGATTACCTCAAGTAGTAAGGGTGCGCAGAGGGTTACCTCCAGTAGTATGGATGCGCAGTGGCTTTCCTCGAGTACAATGGATGCGCAGTAGGTTTCCTCAAGTAGTATGGATGCGCAGTGGGTTTCCTCAAGTAAAATGGATGCGTAGTGGGTTACTTCAAGTAGTATGAATGCGCAGTGGCTTTTCTCGAGTAAATTGGATGTACAGTGGGTTACCTCCAGTAATATGGACGCGTATGGAAGCTTTACTTCTATCGTATAGTCCACGGCACACAATGATTTTTTATATCTTTGTCATGCCATTTTCTACGTATTACTTTCACATTCAGTGGAAGCAAACTAACGCAAAAAAAAATTTGAAAATTTTCATTGTTCAAATAGGTTTAAAATGTCATGAAACGTCAAGATTTCAAGTTTGATCGAAAAAAAATCTGTCTGTCTCTCTGTAACTTCCTTTTGTGCGCACGATTACTTTGGAACTGTTTAAGATATTGACATTTGGTAGGGAAAAGTATGTATTTTAACGAAATCTGAAACTGGATTATATTTTCATCTTATTTCGTTGAAGGGTTGGACGGTAAATTGGGGTAAATGGGGGTAAATAGGTAAATCAAGCAGGTAAGAGACCATAAAATTGGTATTTACTATATACAATAGAAGCTAATGTCTCAAAAAAATATTTGGCATTAGCCACCCTCATTACTACTACCACCCCATTATAGAAGGGAGTGAAAAAAATTGTGATTTAGTGTGTGTGCAGGAACCAAAGGCCTCAAAATATTTTTTTACTTCATCCATCTCCACTACCACCCCCCTATAACTACCCCCGCCCCACTACCGATGTGGGATATCGTTTTATGGGTTTTTGGGGTAGAAGATTTCAAATATTATATTATAAAGCTCCATAAACAATTATTTCCACGTTCAAAATGTTTTCGTTGTGAGAGACTTAGGTAGCAAATCTGGATGTGGAAGTAGAGATTCCTTGGACAGCGGTTTTTTTGTTGTTCTTTCAATACTTTTCATTTGCTATTGGCGACGCTTTTACAACTAGATTCGTACATGTGAAATAAGAATGAATTTGGTCTTATCAATATTGAGAGAGAGAGAAGGTTACTATTTCACAAAAATTTCACTTGGTTAAGTTTGATCTCCGCTTTCTTATGCAGTGTGTCAAAAGATATACAATTCATTACTGAACCATAACAGATACGAAAAAAAATAATAGAAACATTATTGTAGAAAATTTAGTCAGCTTTAATTTTGCATATAGCCACTTTTTGATTAGAGAAACCAAAACCAAAAACCGGGACCTTCTTCGTGCCCCCTACAGCCCCCCTCCACCTACGTTCGGGGTCTTTTGGTATATTTACCTCCTAAATAGTCCAAGCACAGCAAGTCAAAAATTGTGATCTCGGCATTTCCCTCTAGACCCCCTTATTGAACGTTCATTGACAGGGCTATTAATATTATAATTTTAAGGGTACTGTAATTCGAAAACCATAAATTGAAATGTCGTTAAATTTTGGATACAGGAGTTCTAAAGCATGACCGATAATATTGCATTCGTTTTTCCGTAAAAAAAATGCCTAATATGACTTCTCGATCTTTCTTTTTTTAATAAAAGAGCAGGCCAATGACCGAAATAAGCTTTGTTTACTCAAAAAATATATAGTAAAGCTCTTTGATACCAATCCAAGTTGAAATTGGATAACCAGTAACTGAGCTACAAAGGAAATAAGTCTAAAAGAGTTTCATCATTTATTTATATAAGAAAGAGGATCGGCCCCAACACTGTGCCTTAGGGGACACCTATCTTGATATTTTCAATTATTGCACTACTTTTGAAAGAACACCCATTTTGAAACTATACAGATATGTCACTCCCACATGTCAGATTTCAATATAAAAGTTAAGCATGTTTTTGACAAATCTATTTTTGTAATTGTCCTAGAGACAACTAAACTGGGTAGCTCTGTAGATATAAAAAACTTTCTCGCAGCTTCATAAAACATGAATCATATCAACTAAATAACTCACCCACCTCTTCAAAGTTACTCCGACAATATGTTATTAAGAAAGTTACGTTCCCTGCGAAATTGAGAGTCTAACACGTGACACTTAGCGAATTTCTCCTGATATAATATTGATAAGCTTCCTAATCTCTAACATCGTACCGTCGTAAAAATCATTTTCCTATAGCTCGTGAAAGAGTCCTTTGTTCACCACCACTGCGAGGGATGTGGAGCTGGGAAAAAAATCAAATTACACTAGTCTTCCGCAACGTAACAGGTTACAAAGCACATATTTTCATTTTCCGATGCGAAGCGCGTCAGACATCATTAATCAAAAAGTATTCAAGCCATAAGGGCCTTAATAACGTTATGTAAGGAGCAGGGGCGCGGAGGAGGGGGCTCGTGTCTTGGAATTAATGCGAAAAGGTAATATTAATGCTTTTGCATGTTATTTGTATTATATTCTCTGCAGATTCGCCTGAAATTTTGAAGTAAATATTAGCATCGTATCTTAAGAAAAACAAATTGCTAAAAAACTGACCCAATATGACAAAAAATTTAACTATATTTTTTTTATATGTCTCATTTTTTTAGTAAAATACAGGACACTAACTTAACGCTACAATAAATTAAAAGTAAAAATGAATACGTTTTCTTCACGAGAAAAATCGACAAACTGAGGTCAAAATGGCTTTCTTTGGAAAATTGTACCCTTTTTTACTATATCGAGTTTTTTTAGACATGAGCGCATTTTTTAGCATGGTTATCTTTTTACATGTTGTTCTTTAGACGTCAACAAATATAAAAATACAAAAATTAAACTGCGAACAAAAACGTTAAAACGTATCTTCACAGTACTAGTTATAGATAATAGATAATTATAGACAATAAAAAATTATTTATAATAATAATTTTTGCTCGGGGATGAACCCATTAAAATTTTTCATCAAATTACGATCAGTGCACGAAGGGTGGGACTCTCATAAATTAGGCAAAATTTTCATTTCATCGGAATTACACTAAAACTGGTAGTTAGGTATTTTCAAAGTAACTAATTTGAGATTAGAAATTAAAAATGGCTATCTAATATGGATGTCATAATTCTGAAATTCTACAGATTTATGTAAAATGATTTTTTAATAGTTATTAAGAATTTACTGATGATTAAAATGGCGGATATTTTCTCTTACTACCCAGAAACTAAATAAAAGCTGTACAATAGCCAATGAAAGCTCGTTTTTTGACAACATTGCGCCAGTCAAATGTTATTTTTAGTTGACACGTCGACAGATATCGCGGTAATATTTTGACGTTTTGTTTCGTGAAATGTTTTCGGCAAATAGGACAACTCGTGCATTTAAATTTTATCTATAAAATTCATCTCTAGCTTATTACTAATTGTTAACGTACGGTAATTCATCACAAAATTAATTAGGAAAATCAAAACTCTGCACTAGTATTGTACATTATAATTTGTTGTACTTAAAGTTCCCTCTACTTAAACAAGCAAACGTAACTATCAAACCACTTAAACTAAAAATAAGGATTAAATACATAAATATATATTAATAAAGACTTTAATATAATAATTCTTGAAAAAATCACTGAATATCAAATTTTAAGTTTGCGTTACTAGATGGCGGTACTATTTCATGTGATGTTGGCAAACTTAGAACGTAAAAGCGGGAGATTGGTAAAATGCAATATTGTCTGTCTTTACTCGTAGTGTGATTGATTGAAGCGTGCCCAAGAACTCTTTACAGTGAAGACCAGTCTATGAGTTAATACCTTTTAGTTTAAAAAAATATACAGAGTGGTCATCCTAAAAAAATAATTAAGAACCAGTGGTGGAAAATAACATCTGAATCTGAATGTAGTTGAGGCGATTACCGAGGAGGAAACCTGATAACACTTTTACTGAAAAATATACAGGGTATACACATTGAACAATAATCGAGGCGAAGGAAAATAATATTTGGAATGTGGTTGTCATTATATTTATAAACAAAGACTGGATAAAAATGTCCGACTACGACAGCAGATGTTTCTGACACCGCGGGAGAGTGTTAGTGACCAGAAACTTTTAAACTAATAATCATACATACAATTTTACAATTATATAACCGTTGTCGAGAATTTTACCCTGTATGAAACTTATAATAAGTACTTTTTCCGTAGACTCAACAGGAAATGAATTATTCAAAAAAACTGATTTCACTCCCGTTTATAACAAAATGGCGACTAAAGTAGCGCCCCTTCGAGGTCGAAAGCTTAATGAGAGTTCTTGCAACTACTATACTGAAGAAAAAACTATATTTAATATTTTTAATATCCACATATACTCACTGGAGTATGGGTACATTTTCTATTTTATTTTTCGAGAGAGGTTGATGTCCAGGAGATCGACAGCCATCATTAGTGAGTGAGCGGCTAATTCTTCGCCTAGTGGTTAATGGTTGTTCATTTATTTTGTTTTGTATTGCAGAAAATAGCAGATGTTCATTAATTTTATAAATTAGCACATAAGATTATCTCGAACATACTTATTATAAGTTTTTCTTATATGGAACAACTGAGTGTTTTTCTCTAGCTTATATCAACGGCATGCGTCTTTCACATTATGGTCACATTATTCAACTCATGATAAGAAATAACATTGTATTAGTAAACTTGTTAAATTAAAGACACCATAAAGAGGAAAAATAACCCCCTTCGGGCAAAAAGGTCGAAAATTTTCACTAAGGAAGGAGTCAGTAGATTTATAATGATAATAATAATAAACTATATTTCGCTCCTTCACACACTTACAAGATATAGTCAGTTGTAGAAGTAGCTGTACAAAATTTAAATCAGCAGGATAATAAAAAATAAAATATACAAATAAAACAACCAGACATAAAATACTGCAATAAAATAAAGTTAAAAAATGAAACACTAAAATCAGCATGAAAGATTCTGTAACAAACTAGGCTTTATTCATAAATTCCTTCCAGCTGCGTTAAATTCAGTTATCTTTCAAGATTTTCAATATTAGTAGAGAGCTTATTAAACAGTTGTATACACATAACAGTGGGACTATTAGTAACAGAGACAATCGGTGATGCGAAATACTTGTATTGAAATTCATACTAAGCTCATAACAGGAACTTTCATCTTGAGCTTGGATGAAGTTCTCTGGATTTGATATTACAAGAACTACAGAATTGAACATATAAAGCGAAACTGTTAGTATGTTTAAATGTTTAATTAGTTCTCTACAGGAGTCAGTGATAGGTTTAAACAGCATCTTACGAATATCTTTAACTTTAGAGCAACTTTCCCAACATATAATACATATGAGTGCATATGTGCAAAATGTCTAAGTTAACTCCACTTCTCATTTGCTATATTACGAAGCAATGTGTAGCTAATTTTTCCATAAAAAGTTAATTTGAATACTATATGCTAATGAGCATCAAGATGATAACTGAGTTATTTTGCCGAATGGGAGCCTCAAGCGATAAATTCCTTTCAATAAAGGTAAAGTATTGGAACCAAAGACGAGATGAGACTCCCACATGAAACGCCTATGGCGGAGCAGCTCTTATATGTAACTTTATCCACATTTTCAGATTGCCTCTGATCTCATATGGAAAACGAAAGAAGGAAACAGGGTATCATCGCTTTTACAGCCCTGCGGAAACAGGGCTATTTTTCATCCATATAACGCAATCATACCGGTAGTTCTATCCCACTATGTGACCTTCTCTTGCCTAAAAGGGACCTCGGGTTAGGTCGTGCGCCTGTGGAAAAGTTTTTTAATTAACTGCTAAACTTGTATAACACGATATACAAACTGTCCATTCTGGTGGATTAAGACGAATGGGTACAATACCAGGCAGTAAGAAAAGAAAAATCTTCGTGACTTAAACCTTACGTACACGTTGGTAATTGCAGTGGGATGTCTCTTAATATGAGGGATTTGTTGGATAACGAATAGAGACACAATTACAATTTCTTGAGAAAACTATATTTTAAAGGGAAGAAGAGAAAAAAATTGAGACCTTTGCTTTTTATACACACAATAAATCACAATTTATTAGTTTTAAAAAAACGTTGAAGCGTTTGGTTCTTATACACACACAAACTCAAAATTTTATTTTTTACACCCCTTATAGTGAAGTCAAATTAGGATTAAAACATTCGCAATGTGAAGTGTCTGGTCAGGGCAGTTTTTACGGGTTTAAATTTTGAAAAAAAAAATGTTTTTCTCGGTGATCTTAAAGTACTTACAGAATGCTACAATTTGAGCCATCGTACACATTTCTTAGTCTTGATGGCATGATTTCACAAGGATGCAAAGTTTTAGCAACAATGGTATATTTGAGCCGTTTTAGTAATTATTTTGATTTGAAATTTTAAGTGGTGATTGTACTTTATCAGAGCTATATATTTCCAAAATTCTATTGAATATTTTTTACAATTAATCATTTTTTATTTATTTGCTTTTATCATGATTAGAGAATATTATTTAGGTATTATGCAAATCACAACGTACACACTTTTTATTTATTATGAAAATACCTACTTTCTGTATATTGTTGCCCTAATCTGGGCACGCTAATATACTTGTTAGGTAAATACTTTAAAACACTTATTATTGGAGAACCAATCAAAACAACTACTCTCCTAGCTAATACTGACGAAGTATTGAATTACATGATAGGATTCTTAGCATTTTAAAGAAAAAAAATATTGAAAATACTTAAATCATTTATTTACATTTAGTCATTCACACTTTTTTTATTTAATATGAAATTATCTACTTTCTGTATATTGGTACCTTAACCGGGTCACGCTAATATACTACTTAGGAAAACACTTTAAAACACTCATTATTGGAAAACCAATCAAAACAACTACTCTTCTAGCTAATACTGACGAAGTATTGAATTACATGATAGGATTCCTGGGATTTTAAGGCAAAAAAAAAAAATATATTGAAAATACTCAAATTATTTATTGAAATTCAGTCATTCACAACAATTATTATTGAACCTTACATTCTATTTCAACTCTAGAAAAGTTGTACAAGTTTTTTCGAACTCGTTAGTTCTCATCAGTAGAGTATAGAAACATTCATTCATTATTTACAAGCCTATTCTTGATTTATTTTTTACAATTAATCATTTTTTATTTATTTGCTTTTATCATGATTAGAGAATATTATTTAGGTATTATGCAAATCACAACGTACACACTTTTTATTTATTATGAAAATACCTACTTTCTGTATATTGTTGCCCTAATCTGGGCACGCTAATATACTTGTTAGGTAAATACTTTAAAACACTTATTATTGGAGAACCAATCAAAACAACTACTCTCCTAGCTAATACTGACGAAGTATTGAATTACATGATAGGATTCTTAGCATTTTAAAGAAAAAAAATATAATCTATTGAATATTATCCATTTTATGAAGGAATTAGTAGGGTCAAAAACAAATAGTGAGGAAAATAGCGCCTTACATCCCAAAGAGGAAACACGAAGCAGCTACGGACACGTGTTTCGGAATTATTGTTCCTCATCAGCGTAGCGTAGCAACAAAAGGGATCTGGAAAGGACAGATAGGAACAATAATAATTGAAGGTTGAAAGCACAGTACACAGTACTCTTATTTGTGCATTCATATCTAGATCGGCCTATTTAAGACCTTCACCGACAGTCGGCACATAGAGCCCTATGTGGACTGCCCAATTTCAACCTGGCGAGTCAAATAAAATAGGAAGGAATTAGTAAGGTCAAAAACAAATAGTGAGGAAAATAGCGCCTTACACCCCAAAGAGGAAACACAAAGCAGCTACGGACACGTATTTCGGAATTATTGTTCCTTATCAGCGTAGCGTAGCAACAAAAAGGATCTAGAAAGGACAGAGAGGAACAATAATTGAAGGTTGAAAGCACAGGACACAGTACTCTTATTTGTGCATTCATATCTAGATCGGCCTATTTAAGACCTTCATTGACAGTCCGCATAGAGCCAAGAATATTTGACTCGCCAGGTTGAAATTGCAGCCCACCGACTGTTGGTGAAGGTCTTAAATAGGCCGATCTAGATATGAATGCACAAATAAGAGTACTGTGTAATGTGCTTTCAACCTTCAATTATTGTTCCTATCTGTCCTTTCCAGATCCTTTTTGTTGCTACGCTACGCTGATGAGGAACAATAATTCCGAAACACGTGTCCGTAGCTGCTTCGTGTTTCCTCCTTGGGGTGTAAGGCGCTATTTTCCTCACTATTATCCATTATTTTTGAAAGAACAGTGATTTGTTTAAAAACGGATAATTTTGCAATGTTTTTTTTTTAAATAACAATAACGATTGGAATGAATTATAGTTTATATACTCTTATTGTACAGCTCATAATGAACATTTTCCTTCTTTTTATTGTTTTCCATAGGACTTATACAGTATCGGAAAGTGTTTGTTTTAGGATGGCAATAAGAGCAAGCGAAAGCAGCAAGCGAGAGCGAAGCATGCAATCGTGTACAGTCTTCTCTTGATGGGCGTGTCACTGTTTACCTCTGCTAGACGTCTTTATTGTGGGCGGTCGGTTAAATCGTTGAAACTAGTGCAATACCAAAAAAACGCTTTCCGATTCTGTAGATTTCGAGATATTCAAAGAAAACCGATGGAAAACACGATCTAAAAAATTAAATTGTCGACCTCGCAGAAACTGCAAAACTGAGCTGTGAACTTAAGTTGACCCCGAACACGTTAAAACAGAAAAACTGCCCTGACCAGACAATTCACAATTAAGTCCTAATTTGACTCCACTATTAATAAAACCGCTGCCCAAGGAATCACTACTTCCACATCCGGATTTTCTATCCAAGTCACACAACGAAAAAATGTTGTATCTGGAAATAATTGTTTATGGAACTTTAATAATATAATATTTGAAATCCTCTACCCCAAAAACCCATAAAACGATACCCCACATCGGTAGTGGGGTGGGGGTGGTGACGGGGGGGTGGGAGTGGGGGGTGGATAAATTAAAAAAAATATTTTGAGGTTTCTGGTTCTTGTACACACACTAAATCACATCTTAATCTTGCCTTTAATAATGGGGTGGGGGTGGTAATGGGGGTGGCTAATGCCAAAATTTTTTTTGAGACCTTAAATTTTCTTGTCTATACTAAATATCAATTTTATGAAGTCTTACCTGCTTGATTTACCTATTTACTCCAAGTTTACCCCAATTTACCCCGTAACCCTTCGAC
Source organism: Rutpela maculata (assembly GCA_936432065.2). Taxonomy (NCBI): domain Eukaryota; kingdom Metazoa; phylum Arthropoda; class Insecta; order Coleoptera; family Cerambycidae; genus Rutpela; species Rutpela maculata. The sequence continues at coordinate 6,861,799 of OW386292.2, forward strand.
GGAACAAGATGAAAATATAATCTAGTTCTAGATCTCGTTAAAGTACATATGTGTACCAAATTTCAAGTCAATATCTCAAACGGTTCCAGAGTAAACGTGCGCACAAAAAAAAAGTTACAGACCGACAGACAGACCGACAGACAGAAAGTTTTTTTTTGCTCAAACTTGAAATCTTGACGTTTCAAGCCTATTTGAATAATAAAAATTTTAAAAAATTTCTTTGTCTACTTCCACTGGATGTGGAAGTAATAGAGTAGGGGTGGCAATGGGGGTGATAGTCGGGGTGGCTGAGGCCAAAAAAATGTTGAGACCTTGATGTCCCGTCCATACACTAAATCCCAATTTTATGGATTCTTACTTGCTTTACCTATGTATCCCCATTTACCCCCCAACCTTCCTTCAACGGAATAAGATCAAAATATAATTCAGTTCCAGATCTCGTTATAATAAAAATGTCAAGTTCCAGACTAACAGTGTGTACAAAAGAGAGTTGCAGGCAGACCGACAGGCACAAATTTTCTTTTGCTCAAACTTAAAATCTCGACGTTTCATTATATAGAATGGCTATATTAACAACACCGTTATTATACTTCCACTCCACTACGTGGATGTAGAAGTAAAATTTAAAAAAAAGTGTTTTGAATAACGAATCTTTTATTTCATATATACGCAAATAAATGAATCCTTCACATAAAACAAATACCTTTAGGGCAAGAAATTTAAAAATCTTGTAAATAAATGTTTATTACAAACTTATTATTTCTCGAAACAAAATTATTCGTTTTATATGAACATTTATTTTTATGAAACAAAGGATTCTTAATTGAAAACATTATTTTTATGTATGCAAGCTATTCACTAAACTCACTTTCTTGCTTTTATTTCGAGTACCTTTTTATAAACAAGATAACATTAAATTTAAACAGAAGTAATATCTCTCCGAGGGAAATTTATTTTCATTATTATTGCTTTTTTTCGGCCGTTTTTGTTTCTTTCTTTTGTGCACCATTAACCGGATGAAACGCTCATTTTTACTTACAATTTGTGACGTTTTAGATGGTCCCTTCTGCCTTTTTTAAGCGACAGAGGGAGCAAAGGTGTACCCATGTAACATTACTTTTAATTATCTTTTATTTATCGGTGTTAAAATTGATTCATTTACGAAATAAAAATAACACAGAAGCGAATAAAATGTGCATTATTGATGTAATTTATGTACCCCAATTAACTTATAAATGCATTTATGTATTGCCATTAACTCGAGTCCGAGTATTTACAAACATAAAGTTGGTAAAGTAATGAACAGAAAGTCCATGGTTACCATAACTCTAGTAAAGCTATAATCTGTAGCTACGCTGTTGACTGAAGATACCAATTCTTGAACTAATAATGCGGCAGCAGTCCTATGAGTTCTCCAGGAACAAAATGTCTTCTTGTGTTTCTTCTAGTACATCCATTATACATTATAGAAAGTACCACGGCCTCAAAAAATGGAGACTCTCTCATTGTGTCAGTAACCCTGTTAAAACGCTGCAGGATAGGACGAACAAGTATTTAGAGTAGATGTATGGTCGGGGTAGCGGCGTTTTCCGGCAAAGTTCGAAATTTGATCTGGTCCCAACCAAGGTTGTTTTGTCAGTAGTGCCAAAATTTGTTTTTTCATGAACCAAAGATTGCAAAAATACTTTTTACTGACATTTTTGCCGCGGCGTTTTTGACTTCCGGTCATTTCCGGAAATTTGGCTTTTGCCGCTATGACGTACCGAAGGTCGTTTTTATCCTAACGTGATGAAAATACTTCAACGTGTCCTATATAAACACGAAATAATGGTTAGAGTTGTTTGGGAGACACTCAAAATACACGTATGAGAGCTTACTGACATTTTGAACCAGAGGATTTACCCCCTTCGCCCCATAAATTTACCCCCATATTCAACTTTGAAATTTAACACCAATTTGCTTTAATCATCATAATTTTATAATTGGCACATATTAACTGCCATAAATATTAATAAAAATGTGATTTTTAAATTTTTTGTGTCTGTCATATTTACGACCTCGAACGCTGACCTCATAAAATGGCTTCCGCCTATAAAATACTTTTGTGTTAATAACAAGTATTTTAAGATAATTAAGCTATAGGCGATTCCTACAAAATATATATAAAATAATGTGTCTTAGAGGTGACGGTCTTGTGACAAGGCTGTTGTATCTTAAATGAAAAATATAAAAAAAAAATCACAAATGTCTTATTTTGCATTTTTTTACAACTTATAAGCGAATAAAAACAAGCTAAAAACGTACTCTTCGCCAATTTACTGAGCTTTTTATATATAATTGTTACACATTCTATAGGATACTCTTCGTAGTTTTCTTGTAAATAATGTTAGTTTTTGGACATCCTAAATTTTGTGATATAAACTTTGTTGTGAAAAAAATTGTATGAAAAAAAAATGAAAAAAAAAAAATCCAACCTGTGGGATTCGAACACGGGACCCTTGCATAAGCTTTAGCCGCTGCGCCACCACCTGCTGCTAGGAAAATTGATTGTCTATAATATATATCTTTCGACATTCATACATATTTCACTTCTAAGAAATATTAGTAAACTTCATACACAAAAAAAAATTTGTTATGGAAATAATATCTCGCGATTTCCATTTTAGTACAAGCCACAAAAATTAACAAAAAAAATTTTTTTTTAAATTAAATAATTAATAACTTTTTTATTTACTGATCGATTTTCTTCAAAAACAATAGGGTTCTTCCTCTAGCTAACACTAACTTATTTTCCAAATTTCAATACAATCGGACTTTTCTTTCTTAAGTTATCGTGCTTACAAGAAACGTGACGGACGGACGGACAGACGGTCGGACAGACGGTCGGACAGACGGACATTTTTAAAGTTGTTCAGAATTCGTTCACTAACATAACGATATAAATTTTTTTTCTCTACGAGCGATATTTACTGATTTAGAAATGTGCCGATCAAATACAATATACTCTTCGTTTTTGCGAAGAGTATAATAACTCTAAAAATAACCGGAATCACAAATATTTTGATAAAATCTATCGTTAAATTGCGTATTCAGTTTTCATTTTAACCAGGGTTGGCATGTTTAAAACATGTTTAAAACAACGCACTGTGTTTTAAACAAATGTTTAAAACATATTTAATACAAAATACTATGTTTTAAACAACTGTTTAAAACATAGTTTAAAACACAGTGCGATGTTTTAAATAAATGTATTATTTTGGAGTTTGTGAAAAAGCAAGGAAAGTGCCGTTGGTGGTCCATTCCGATAAATAATTCCGATATAGTGGTCACGTGCGCTAAACTGAGCATTTTATTTGCAGAGCGCTGTAAAATCCGTTTAAGAGCGCCGTCTAACATCAACTAGTAGTAGCAGACATAGTGTGCCTGACACCATTTAATTACTTCCACGTCCAGTGGAAGTATAGTAACGACAAAAAAATGTTTTAAAATTTTTATTGTCCAAATAGGCTTGAAATGTCATGAAACGTCGAGATTTTAAGTTTGAGCGAAAAAAAAAATTCTGTCTGTCTGTCGGTCTGTCTGTCTGTAACTTTTTTTTGTGCGCACGTTTACTCTGAAACCGTTTAAGATATTGACTTGAAATTTGGTACACATATGTACTTTAACGAGATCTAGAACTAGATTATATTTTCATCTTGTTCCGTCGAAGGGTTGGGGGATAAATTGGGGTAAATTTGGGGTAAATGGGTAAATCAAGCAGGTAAGAGTCCATGAAATTGGTATTTAGTATATACAACAGAAGCTGAGGTCTCAAAAAAATTTTTGGCATTAGCCACCCCCATTACTACCCCCACCTCCTTATTAAAGGGGATGAAAAAAAATGTGATTTAGTGCATGTACAGGAACCAGAAACCTCAAAATATTTTTTTACTTCATCCACCCCCCACTACCACCCCCACCCCACTACCGATGTGGGGTATCGTTTTATGGGTTTTTGGGGTAGAGGATTTCAAATATTATGTTATTAAAGTTCCATAAACAATTATTTTCACATACAAAGTTTTTTCGTTGTGAGTGACTTGGATAGAGAATCTGGATGTGGAAGTAGTGATTCCTTGGGCAGCGGTTTTTTAGTTGAATATAGTTTTAAACGTTTTAAACCTGTTTTAAACATGTTTTAAACATACCATTTAAAACTTAAAGAAAAAACTGTTTTAAACAAAAAAAAACTGTTCAAAACAAAAAAAAACAGTTTTTTTTGTTTAAAATGAAAAAAACTGTATTTTTCCCAACCCTGAATTTTTAACACCCTTGCCCATTTTATGAAAATGTTCACTAGTAATCTCCCTAGTGCTTGAAAAATTTCTGGTAATTAATTAAAGCCCGTGGGGATTCGGTAAGAAAATTTCACTCCTAAATTACTTAAATGAAAAAATAAATAATATAAGAATGACAGCTAGATTAGGTTAGGTTATGTTAGTTTTTAGGCTGTGTACTACATAGAAAGGTTGGGTTGATCCTATGAATATAGACGTAAGGAAGGAGGACAGTTCAAATAAGAATCGACGGAAATGCATGTAGATTTTTTATTAACGGTTGATCAATGTGGTGGATAACCTTGGGGATCGGTAACGTTTTTTGTAATATTGGAATTACTTTTTCATCATGGAGAACTTTTATAAAGGACTTTTCCGATAACTCACGAACAAAAAGTTTCCCATGTGGTGTGCACTTTCTGTCAGACATACAAATATATTTACTGTTAGATATTACAGAGGTAGAAATGAAATTTAAAATTTGAAAAATTATACACTTAAAATAAAATCTTCCAATACATTTAGTTAGAGTCCACTTAATCTCAGAAAACAGCTGTTTGTTGTTTTTCATGCATATGAACGTTGCGGGCCAATATGCTGCTAGGTAACTACGCGATTCTTATACAATAAATTACTTACTTCCGCGATACTTTGGCAACTTTTTTACAATAAATATGTTAAAATTGTGCTGTAAATGCAGCCACTGAGACAGTATTGACGCAGTTCGCATAATTGACCTAAAAATTAGTGTTTTAAAGTTTTTTCCATTGTCCTAAATCTGATATTTTGAATTTCTACTTTAGCACATACGATCTACACCAGACTGCTCAATGCTAGACATAACTTCTGATGAAATATAATAATATAAATACACAGCTAACACAGGAAATAAATTGTTTCAAATATATTTTATTGCATAGTTAGTAGCAGCATTTTTATGTTCACGTAAACAATTTTATTTTGCAACTTTATTGCCGTTGCCATATCGCAGTAATTGCAACGCTATATAACAATTATGTAGCAGACTCTGGAACAATAATTTACTTTCAATAGCAAAACTGTCCCAAATAGTGCTTTAATGTAGATGTTTTATAAGATGTTTATTCCAGATTAGTTAGAATTAAAACAAGCTAAAAACGTACTCTTCGCCTGTTCACTGACCTTTTTATATAATTGTTACACATTCTATAGGATACTCTTCGCCAGTTGTTTGTGAATAATGTTAGTTTTAGATATTTAGTACGAACTTGGTAAAAGACTCAGTGTAAAATAAAGTAAAAATTAAAAAAAACATACCAAACCCCATTTGGGTTTCGAACCCGTGGCCCTTGGATTCCAAGTCAAAAGCGTAAGAACTACACCACCACCTTACACGTAAAAAAATGTAAATTTTTACATTATAAGACACGAGCTAAAATCATATTTTCACGGTTGTATATTACATTATGAAATGTATATTTGTAAAATACCAGATGTCTATTCAATGACAAAAACATAAAAATGAAATTTTTTTTTTCAAATTTAAATCATTAATAACATTTTTATTTATCGATCGATTTTGTTCAAAAACAATATGGTTCTTCCCCTAGATAACACTAACTTACTGACCAAATTTCAGTATAATCGGATTTTTCTTTCTTGAGTTATCGTGCTTACAAGAAACGTGACGGACGGACGGACGGACAGACGGACAGACGGACAGACGGACAGACGGACAGACGGACAGACGGACAGACGGACAGACGGACAGACGGACATTTTGAAAGTTGTTCAGAATTCGTTCACTAACACAATGATATCAATTTTTTTTGTCTGAGAGCGATATTTACGGTTTTAGAAATGTCTTCGTTTTCGATTTGCGAAGAGTATAATAACGAGGATTTTTGCTCGGCCCTGTATTTATATTTATAGTGATATTTCCCAAATACTTTCGCGTCGAAAATCTTTTTATAATCTAATATATACGCCTCATATTACCGAATATGTCACACTATCTGGCAGTTCCTACACACGACCCATCCCCAACTTTACGGCACAACATAAATTAGAATCGGGGAAGCCTGGAAACTCGACTGAAATGAAAAATGTACGTACTTTGTGTTCGATAACGTTTTTACAACTTTGAATTTAAAGTGACTGCTTGCTCTAAAACAAACACGTCTTTTAGCCGGACCGCAGCTCAGAAAACTGTTCCATTTTTAAAATTCTTTACTTTTACGGATGAGGTTTCAATATATTACTTGTGTAAATAAGAATTTGAGATGAGACGCGTTTGAAATTTACGATGAGGAGGATGTATTTCGAATCCTTCGGTTTCGCAGAGCTTCGATTTCCTTTTAATGGCATAGTGCAACTTTCTCGAGGCGATCTACAGCGCACGCTTTCAATTGCTCGCGTTAAAATCTGTATCTGTGTAGAGGAGTCTGGAGATTAGTTAATAGATGTCGCTAATGGTATTGAGAGATGTTTATTTAATTTTTAACCGACTTCATAATCCAGCGAAATTAGATTTTTCTGATCTAACAAAATATATCCTTCATTTTTTTTAAAATCGATTTATTTTGGTGTTTTAAAGAAAATATTACAAATCGAGAACGAGAGTACTATGGCATAAAAAAAAGTTAACAAAAACGGTTTCGTACTTTCTATGGCTCGAAGGCCAATTGAGGTTATTATGAAAATGAAAGATAATCTCTTCCATTTCTTATGAACAACGAACGGTTTAGGAAAAAATGTGCTTCGAAATTTCCGCGCAAGGCATAATATGCTCCATTTCGTATAGTCTGGGAGGTAGCGTCAATATTTTATGCGTTATTTCAACACGACTTCTTTGTTTTTTTAATGTTAGTTTTCGTTCGAAAAACAACTAAAATGGGTGTCAGCAAACGCGACCGTGGAGATTAAGAGCTTGGAGGCTGCGCATTTGGTAAAATAATTTTGTTTTTTGCGTCAATTCAACAAAGCTACGAAACTATAAATAGTTTATGTATGTAATATAAATTTTAAAAAAATGTGTCAGCTGCATAGGGTAGGGAGCGAAGGTTGTCAATATGTATGAAAAACACGTGAAAATTCGTTATTTCAACAAAGCTGAAATTCGTTTATATGATAGTTTGCGATATGAAAAAAAAATTTAAAACGTGTCTGCTGATAATACCATGGGACGAAACCTGTTAGCTAGGCCTTTTAAGATGTACCGCAGCGTCCAGGTGCTCACCGCGTGCGGCATCTTTAATGCCCCAGTTAACGTATGAGACTTGAAAGAATATCATATTTGTATGAAATATTAGACATACATATTAGAGAATACTTAGAGATTGCAATCATTGATTGAGAATAGTGAGGATTAAATAATGAGAATCAATATAAAAATCTTAATATTTCTATTATTTTGGCACATTCAATACGAATATAACAAATCAATTCTCTTCTGAATCACTCTCACTGTATTCTAAATTATCTTCCTCTTCGGAAGTGCTATCTGTATGGTCTTCCAAATCTAGATTTTCCTCAGATTCTCGAGCGTCATCGTTCTTATTCGCGTCTTGACAAATCTCTGCCGAAAAATATTAAAAATCATTGAAGTGAATAAAAGAGAATTCATGTAGAAGTAAAAGATTATATGCATAGAATACCATTTATGATATTTTCAATTTTCGGTCATTGATCGCCTTGAAACCACTTGAAAATATACTTCTTATCGTGTTTTTTCCATCAATAATGAGTTGGCAAAGACACACTTGGCGTATGAAGATGTGTATGACTCCACAATTGAGCAATGTAAGAAATTCGCAAAAGATGCTGTTTCAATTATGTCTTACATGGAGGTAACATAGACCCTTTGAAATTCTGGTCAATCTTCAAGACATCTTCTTTCTGAATGACATTATACGCCTTCATGAAAGTAGCTACGTTTACGAGATTAATATTCTTGATTCTTATGACAAACAAATTCCTTCAGAATAGTAAAATTCTCTTCCAAGTTTTCAGGTGCATGTTGAGAAATGTTATGTAACATGCCTCCTGTTGTTTCAAATAGAGAATATCGACATTTGAGCATCGATAAATGTATTACTTATAAAATACTTGGGGGATGAGGTACGATCACCGGTTTAAGTTCCGTCGCTCGATCAGCAAGGTGCAGCAACGCTGTGCGCGTCCGGCACTTCGATGGGTGATCCATGATCTCATCTAATAGTCGGTAGACTGCCAACAGAGGCAATCCTAGGGCTAGTGAACCACCTTGAAAGGCGGTGGCTGGTCCAGGAGACCCGGGAATCTCGGGCTAATGCGCCGCCTTGAAAGGTGGTGTAACGGGACCAGGGTGGGTCAAAGTTGGTGGTCGAGGACCGTGGTTTGGAGTCCACGCTAAACTGTAGATCCTAGAGCAAAATGGGCCATCCCGGCCTGATTGTCTAGTAAAACAACAGTACCACTACTACAAAATACTTTGTTACTATTTGTGCATAATATGATTATCTAATATTTCATACAAATATGATTTTCTTTCAAGTTTCATATGAAAAAAACGATATCAGCAGGCGTGAAATAAAGTATTTCATTAGTTTGTGTTGAGAGAAACTTGAACTTGAACTTCGCTCCTTACCCTATGCAGCTGACACATTTTTATTTTTCATTTATGTTACATAAATAAACTATTTATGGTTTAGTAGCCTTGTTGGATTGACGCGAAAGACGAATTTTACCAGATGCGCAGTCTCCCACGCCCTTAATCTCCACGATTGAAGTAGCTGACACCCGATTCTTCGATAAGCAATGAAAAAACAACATGTACTGAAAAAATGAGCTTTGTTGAAATGATGTGATTAAATTTGACGGACCAATATAGCCCATGCATAGAATAAGTGCTTGTTCTATGTATAGTATTTATTAGCTGATCGATATATGAAATAAAATAAATAAATATATACCTAAAATTTTTCAGTTTCTCGGTTTTCAACATTCTTGTTTTAATTTGTTCATGCTATGGCCTTAAAGAAACTTTGAGATTAAATAACGACAAAATTGAACTCAGTGATCCCAGAAACATAAACATAAATTTTTTCAAATTTTTTACACCACTTTTTCTCAGTTTGACCTTCAAATGACCTTGAATCCGATGTGATAGAGTCCAGCCAACCACGGATTCGAGCTCAGCGACCCAAAAAACCCACGTAAGCATTTTTCCAGTTTTTTTAGCCGCTTTTTCTCAATTTGACTTCAAAATAATCTCAAAATGCCTTGAAATGACATCTAGATGTTCTTGAAGGGTAAAAATAACAGCGGATTTGAATTCAGCGATCTCAGAAACATAAACATAAATTTTTTCAAATTTTTACAACACTTTTTCTCAGTTTGACCTTCAAATGACGTGATGAAGCTTAACCAACCTCGGATTCGGAATCAGCGACCCAAAAAACCTATGTATGCTCTGGTGAAGTCTGGCGATTGTTCTTAGATCAAATGTTGACCTGTTTTATTTCACATTTCAGTTATTAGTCATCCGATTTCAACCTAATTTCGATCGATATCAAAGACCTTTATTATGTCCTTTTTGAGTAAAACAAAAGAGGGAGAGATTTTTCGAGAAGTCATATTAGGCATTTTTTAAATGAAAAACTAATGGAATATTGTTGATCAGTATGTTCTAAAAACTCTATATCCAAAATTTAACAGCATTTTGATTATGGTTTTCCCCCTTAAAATTAGATTATTAAACATTAAAAATAATCAATAACGATTTTTTTTTTTTTCGAAAGAACGTCACTCCTCATTTTCTCTTTATATTCACTTTTTCTACCACCTCATACAGTGTCCGCCAAAAAATCTGCACCATATGAGAAACTCTGTTGTTATTGACTGTCTGAAAAATTTTATTTTTGGTAAAAGTTAGTGCATGTTCTCTCATGTTCTCTCTGTGCACAAATGTGTGTTAGTCCTGGCGCTTAGGTCTGAAACTTATTTTTTTGAAATTGTCTCGAGAGTAAACTACCTTTATTTTTGAAGATATCGAAAAATGTTATTTAAAGAAGTTGTTTATAAGGCGAAGTAATATCCAGATATCAAATTTGGTTGTTCTATTTTAAAAATAAAAATTTTCCACTTTTTTGCGCATAATGCTGGTGCGTGTTACATTCGAGAACTTTGTGGCAATACATAGTTATTGCACTTAACGCGGCCAGGCTTGTAATTCGTAATTCAGCGCTCGGCGGGGCATTAGTCCGGAGAATAGCTGTTGGTTGCAGTTTGGTTTTTAATCTTATATATTCAAGGAAACATATAGAGGAGTTCGACAAAAAAATTTCACTAGTAAATAAATTTTTAAATATTTTTCTGTTATTAATAATTCTTTCTAGTTAATAGTTTCAGCCTAAGTAATGGATTAAAATCCACTTTGAGCAACTTTTAGTAGTACTTTTTTGACCAAATAAATATTTTAGGAAAAAATTTAGAATTTCTTGGTGCATATTTCTCTTTTAATTGGCCCAAATTGCAAAAAAACCTTTATGTCTTCTCTAAATCCGTTTCAACGACCACCGAGCTCACTTAACGTCGTCACCCCGTATGCCAGTGGCAGCCACACAACAAACAATAAACAGTGTCAACTGTAATGGCAAACAGGTAGAGGCTAGGCCTCCAGCAACAGGTTCATGCCGAAATCAATAGCGAGTATCAGTTTCGTACATCTCACCCAACCCTCTTTTTGTGCAGTCACGATCCGGGTATGACGGCCAAGGCTGTTTTCCCTTGAAAATCATACGGGAACGGAATGTGTAACGCGATGAAATGCCCACTGCCGGCTGGGGCGCGCTGTCGGGACGACGGAAGGGTTGTGAAAATCGATTCGCTTTTTCTGGGGTTGGTGCAGGGAAAAGTTAAATGGATTGATACAGATTATAAAATGGGTTATTGTACAATAGGCCCCTTGCATGTGTCGTATATTTTAAATTAATTTATACATATTACTTCCACAACCAGTGGAAGTATAGTAATGACAAAAAATTTTTTTTTAAATTTTATTGTTCAAATAGGCTTAGAATGTCATGAAACGTCGAGATTTTAAGTTTGAGCAAAAAAAATTCTGTCTGTTGGTCTGTCTTGTCGGTCTGTCTGTCGGTCTGTAACTTTTTTGTGGGCACGTTTACTCTGGAACCGTTTGAGGTATTGACTTGAAACTTGGTACATATATGTACTTTAACGAGATCTAGAACTAGATTATATTTTCATCTTGTTCCGTCGAAGGGTTGGGGCTAAATTTGGGGTAAATAGGTAAATCAAGCCGTTAAGAGTCCATAAAATTGGTATTTAGTATATACAAGAGAAGCCAAAGTCTCAAAAAAAATTTTGGCATTAGCCACCCCCCATTACCACCCCATTATTAAAGTCGATGAAAAAAAAAATGTGATTTAGTGTGTATACAAGAACCAGAAACCTCAAAATATTTTTTTTCTTCATCCACCCCCATTACCACCCCCTATCACCACCCCCACCCCACTACCGATGTGGGGCATCGTTTTGTGGGTTTTTGGGGTAGAGGACTACAAATATTATATTATTAAAGTTCCATAAACAATTATTTCCACATACAAAATTTTTTCGTAGTGAGTGACTTGGACAGAAAATCTGGATGTGGAAGTAGTCATTCCTTGGGCAGCGGTTTTAATATAGTGTTACTAAACATTATCAATTCTCAAATCTGTTTTCATAATTTCTAACTGGAAAATATTTAAATCACAGACTAATATCCGGGAGGGGAGGTGTGTCTGAGAACACACGTATATTGGACGTGACGTTATCTAACAGTATATCTCTGCGATTGTAATGATTCGGACATACAGAGTGGCTACTTTTTATATTGAACAGTATTGCTATCTCGTAACCCATAATAATTACAAAGTCGGTTAAATGAGCAAACAGTTTCGCATTCTGAAGACCAGTGAAATGGGTTATAAAAATTCAAAATAATCCGGTTGGTTCCAAATATATACGATAAAATCCGAAATAGCTCATTTTCTTTTTTTTTTTTACCTAGCGCTGTCACTATAAAAAATATTAAAAAAATTCATTGGAATATTTAATTGTAAATTAACTTTGCTATAACTTACCGTAATCAAATTTTTATTATGACGTTTCGTTCAGGAGCTTTATTTTTTAAATACGGACCTGTCTTTCTCATATTTGTTAGACGAAGTATTCGATGAAATGCCGTTACTGATTCGAAAAATAAAATGGTTTATGCAAGATGGTTGTGGCCCTCACAAGGCTAACGCGGTCAGGATTTCTTTAAACGAGCATTTTCAAAGAAAGTGGTTAGGAACGAATGGACCAGTAAGGTGGCCATCTCGCTCACCCTGCTTGAATCCCATGGATTATTTTGTATGGGATTTTTTAAAAAACTAAGTATATTACAATGAGGTCCAAGATGTCAATGAATTACGCAATCGAATTGTTGAAGCCTTGAGCCAAATTATCCCAAATATGATTGCCAAACCAGTAAACAGTAAACTGATGTTTAAGAGAACGCGACTTTGCATTCGGGGGGATGGTGGACATTATGAACAGTTTTTGTAATTTTACTTGTTTACTCACTAAATTATGTTTTTTTTTGTAAATTTTATTCGTAGTTTAAAAAAATATAATTGACAAGTTGAAATATAGTTTTTTATTTGGTGCTCACTCTGCAAATAATATTGAGTTAACAGCAGAATCAGAGTAGCTACATCAATGCATTGGTCTATTCATAAAATAAGCTGTTAAATAATGAGTCACACCTTTTATTACTTAACAAAAAAATGTTTTGTTAGAATGAAATAAAATTAATGATGATTATTTCTCTAACGGCGGTGTAAACATTAACAAACACGATTTTTATAATCAATCAATTTTTTTGGAATAAAAATAAAATAAAATAAAACAAAATAAAATAAAATAAAATAAAATAAAATAAAATAAAATAAAATAAAATAAAAAATAAAATAATTTTTTTTGGAATAAAAATACGTGTACCACAAAAAAATATCGTAAATAGCCATTTTTTATGTGGAATTGTTCACTTTATAAAAACTATAAGGCGATGATTCTTTTTTTTTTTCCGAGAACGGAGAGACCTTTATGGTCTGTTTCACTCCACTCTCAAGCTATTACAAGCACAACGTCCATATATGGAATTAATTTAAAATGTACGCTAGTGATGTAGCGTCTCCTGTTACATGACGTCACGTGTTGTTTGCGCGCCTAACGGATTTATTCAAACTTTATTGTTGAATGCCCCGTTTACAAAAGAAAAAACAAGAAAAAATCTTTTACACACTGTGTTGTATTAAGTAAAAATTCTAAAAACACTAAAATTATATTTTTTGAAAGGGAGCTATTAAAAAGTTTTTCCTCTTCCGGATTCTATCTGAGACAGACGATAAATAACTCTACTAATAGGTTTCACTCTTGGAGATTTCTCAATAAATTATTAAAAAATAAAATCGACTACCGTCATTTTAAAACAACTAATTTTTATATTCCAAGATTTGAGACTATTCTTTGCGGTACCTTCTATCTTACTGAGTTGTACTGTGGTCTCAGTCTCGAGAAAGCTGTCCAAAAACCCATTTTTTTTAACAGATGACGGCAGTATTGCGATACGTTTTTAATTAAATGTATGTGGTGTACTTACGCCTTCCTCTGCCTATGTATGTACAAAGATGGTTGAAACTTACCTGAAAAGAAGAACAATTCATTATAAAACTGAAAACAAATTCAGGAAATTCTTATAAACGAGTACAAGCTACAGTCAGGCCTGGCCGACTTCGAATACCTATTTGAATATCATTTTGCTCTAATACGGCACGATTCACTTTTACGGTGTCACTGAGATTAAGCACACAGCAAATATATATATTCTTTTATTGAAATAGGTAATAATTGCAGTCGGCAATGCCCGATTTCAACTTTCGCTCGTCTCATAATAGTCTTCTTACAAACAATTTAATAACATTTTAAATAAAATTTTTACACCATCTAACCTACATAAAGTTCGACCGAACCTGAGAGGCACATGGTATATTAGAGTTAAAACATAGTGTATGTAAAATTTGACAGTTTATACACCTGTAGTGATCACGCTGTGTGACGCTTATGGCCTAATTTCAATAGAGAGTATTCTATCACACTATATTACACATACCGGGTGGCGCAGCCGATAGGAACACTCTTGTAACTCTTGAATGGATTTTCCTCAAATTTGGTGTAGTGATATGGGATGAAATTTCCAATTATATGATGTAAAGATTAAAAATGGCCGACTTCCGGTTTCAATGCAATTGACATAAATATGAAATTTTTAAATGGGACATATTTTTGGGTATTTAGATCCTGCTGGCCAAAATACATATGATCTAACCCTCAAATATTATTTAGATTTTCAAAAAATATGATTTTATAACTTTTTAGTTTTAATTATAGTAGGCCACGAGTTTGCCAAAATTGTTAAAAATCGGTCTGCAAGCACCTTTAAAATATTATCTCTTCAGATACTAATTAAACACGCTTTATTATTCATTGAGTTCAACGATATTGGTTTTTCAACGAAAACATTTTTTTTATGGAACTCGTATGGGGCAACCTGTTATTTAATTAGATCTTTAAATTACGAAAAAAATGATATGCATAATGTCTACCTTCTTTTTGTACTAAATTTATAATTAAAAAAGAAATGCTTTGGTAATCCATTTTTTACAATAGTAAACTAAAAATTAAAAAAAAAACTATTTTTTCTTGAAAATCAGAATAATATTTAAGGGTCAGATCATATATATTTTCGCCAGCAGGATCCAAATATGTAAAAATATACAGGTTGTCCCATTTAAAAATTTGATTTTTATGTAAATTTCATCTAAACCGGAAGTCGGTCATTTTGGTTTTTTACATCATATAACACAGCCCCACAAAAAAAAAAGTTCAAAGCAGCGAACCAGACCCATGTATTCCTATGTATTTTCGGTCGCTGAATCCGAATCCGGGGTCAAAAAAATCGTACACCCCCAAAATCATTAGCTAGAGCCAAGAAACACCCCTGAAATGGGGTAAAAAGAATATTAAGCTACGAGAATAGTTGTTACATCCTAATCAATTGAATTATACAAATCAAGGTTAAACAGCAGCGCATATACAATAGATATGAAACACACCCCCAGGGAGGGGCGAAAACTAGCCCCTATATGTAAAAAAATCGATCCAAAACAGCAATGACTGCTGAAAAAGCCCAAAATGTCTGTTTTGTTAAAGTGATAAGAAATTGCATCAGGTCCGACGTAATCTTCATAAACTGCCCCTATAGAGTTGAGAACAACTACCCTCAAGTTTAAAGGACACGAGAAAAACAAGAAAAAATGTAAAATGCAACAGGATTTCTATTTTCATGGATGCTATGATTGGCTGAAATTGCGTAGTACTCTAAAATAGAATTAGAAACTTACGTACCATCAACATTCTACAGTGTCAACCCTCAGAGGGTGTGAAAACTACCCCCTATGTAAGGTTTGACTATAAAAAGTTACAGTGACTTCTATAAAAATTCGAAACACCTGCGTTGTGTGGAAGAGAAAAGAAACTAGACTATGTTCGACGCTGTGCTTGAAAACCACCCCCACGGGGTTGAGAGACGCCACCCCTATAAAAAAAAACAAAAACTATGGAAATGAAAAAAATAAGCAACAGTACAGCTTTTTCGTTACATCTTGAATTACGGTAGTTTACATCCTTTCTGGGGGTGTTACTTAATAACATTTATTGGACATGAGTTTCAAACTCTAAGTGTGCAACGCGATTTTTGCCAATCATAGCATCCATGAAAATGTAAATCCGGTTAGTTTCTCTCTGTTTTTCCAGCATCCTACAGATATAGGGGTAGTATCTCGCAACCCCGTGGGGGTGGTTTTCAAGCACATCGTCGAACATAGTCTAGTTTCCTCTCTCTTCCACACAAGGCAGGTGTTTCGAATTTTTATAGAAGTCACTATAACTTTTTATAGTTAAATCTTACATAGGGGGTAGTTTTCACACCCTCTGAGGGTTGACAGTGTAGGATGTTGATGGTACGTAAGTTTCTGGTTCTATTTTAGAGTACTACGCAATTTCAGCCAATCATAGCATCCATGAAAATAGAAATCCTGTTGGATTTTACGTTTTTTCTTGTTTTTCTCGTGTCCTTTGAACTTGAAGGTGGTTCTCAACCCTATAGGGGCAGTTCATGAAGATTACGTGGGACCTGATGTAGTTTCTTAACACTTTAACAAAACTTAGACATTTCGAGCTTTTTCAGCAGTCATTGCTGTTTTGGATCGATTTTTTTATATATGGGGGCTAGTTTTCGCCCCTCCCTGGGGGTGTGTTTTATATTTATTGTATGTACGCTGCTGTTTAACTTAATTTGTATAATTCGATTGATTAAGAAGTAACAACTATTCTGGTAGCTTAATCTTCGCTAACACCCCATTTCAGGGGTGTTTTTTGGCTCTAGCTGATGATTTTGGGGGTGTACGATTTTGACCCCGGATTCGGATTCGGAAAATACATGGGGATACATGGGTCTGATTCGCTGCTTTGAACTTTTATTTTTTTTTTGTGGGGCTGTGTAATTGGAAGTTTAATCCCATATCACTGCACCAAATTTGAAAAAAAATTAATTCGCCCATTCAAATGTTACAAGAGTGTCTCTATCGGCTGGGCTACCAGGTATACCATATTTGAAATACAAATATTTAGTCTAACAGAAGTTATCGTATATAAGGAACGATCTAGACATATACATACAACGTGAGCCACGGTGGGTGGAGTATTGAAAGTATATGGAGAACGGATCAACCGATTGCTTTGAAATTTTGGTTACCAAGATAATCGAGTATGATCTCTCCAACTAAAATATTTTCGAAAGTGCGCTGTTGCTACTTATACGTAAAACTGGAAACATCTTCGTTATTTTAAATGGAATACCCTGTATATTTTGCATTTTTTGGATCATCGTCTCTTTCTGAGTAACTTTTGTTAATACTTCCCTATACCTATCTCAAGCCCTTTTCGAGATATTAATTCTTTTCTGAATTTATTGCCAAAAATTTTACTTTCAGTAAATCTGATACCTACGCAGCAATTAAAAGATAATTTTTTAGTTGCAGCTAACCAAGGCCTGGGGGCATCTCCTCCATTAATCAAATGTTTCGAATATCATACAATATGAGTTAGAGAACGCTGTCTATAAGTGACTTAGAAAAATGCACGAAAGCCAATTTTTTTAAATGGAATGCCCTGTATATTATTACTGATTCGGAAAGGTGATACATTTACCTATTTAAAAAGGTAATATACCCTATACCTAATGCGCACCGTTTTCGCTTTATGGGCACTTTTCTGTAACCTTACCAAGAATATTAGTCTTTTGGTATATAATAACGGGTGGGCCATGAAATTTGTATTTTGTCATTTTGTGACAACAGACATGCTATTTTTCTAAATAAATTTGACGTTAGTGATATTTGCACTTAATTTGAATAGCTGTAGCGAAAATATTTATATAAACAGAGTTTTAATGGATTTGCTTATTATCCACGGAAAGTTCAATAAGATTATCAGCAGAAGTTTTACAAGATTTAATGAGAGTTATTACTACTTAGACTTTGTAACTGTTATTGCTGCTTAGGTGTTATTTTTTCCTAATACTGACACTTTTATTGTTCTGTTAACGACGAACCAAAATTTATAAAATTTCTCTGAATTCGTAGTATTGTACATATTGTACGTATTGTATTGTATATATTACGTAGTATTGTATTGTACATATGTATTGTACATATCAGAAAATTGTACTTGAAGCTTCCTTATCGAGACAGCATGTAAGAAAATTGCAAAAGTGTGTTATGTAATAAATCAGCTGCAAAGTGATTCACAGATCTGTATAGCTAATCTATTATTTTGCCTATCTTCACTTAATGATTTATGAGATTATAGCGTGGGATGTTCCGACTAAAAAAATGCAATTAGATATCAAATGGGAGCGAGTAAAAGAACTAGTTGTAGGTAAATGTCTAAAGAACTAGTAGTGCTATCTCTACCATGTATTTTAATTTATTACTCGCCTTCGGCTCGTGCTGCAAACTAAATATTAATACGACACGCAGCAATATTCTGTCAATATCAACTATTGCCTTGAACATGTGACTGATCTAAAATTTATCAATTTTGACAAGTCATACTTAGGTACTGTTTACCTAGCAAATTTTCAAACTTTGTGCTTCTTGCAATGAACATGTGTGATGGTGAAAGTGAAGTTGAAATAATAATCCATAATATTTCATAAGTTTTCATAATATTTCCTAAATTGTAATCTATAATTAAAAAATTTCACAAATAAATATTTTATTATTACTGGTCGTAGAAAAAATAGGTATGCAACTTACATTTAATGGCTATTAAGACACTCGCATTCATTATGACATTCGCCTCATGCTCCTGCCTTAATAGCCATCATTAAATGGTCGTTGCATATTAAACTAATTCCGTTTTACGATGATCATTAAAAAATTTTGTCCGGATATAATATACCTATTTAATCAAATCAAATACGTTTAATGAATGCCAGCTAGTGCGCCGCTGAGCGTGAAATATCGGGATAATATATACATATCCACCCTAAAATGACATAATGGCTATGTGACACACATACGCTATTCACCCTCCTTACTCATTTTAATGTCACCGAGAATTAACGGGGATTGTAATAAATATAACATACGTATTGCTATTATACTAATGGCAGGACTAATCGACATGAAAAAGTTGAGACGGTTAAAAAAGAGTAATAAACTCTAGGGACAAATGGCCATCGCGTAAATTAAAACACTTTTTGTCATGACAAAGTTTAATAATAGAGAAAAAATATATTACGTAATATGCTTCATAAATTAGATCGATTATAGTACAGGCGAGTTGGCAACACCGGAAACAAAATTAGTAACGATGTTTTCCATATAGTTCAGTTGAATTGATTTTTTTCGGAGACAACATTTCACCTGAAATTTTATTGTTGATTATTCTGTATTATGATTTCTTGATTACGAAAAAAATTGTTGGGCTCAAAAATTCCTTGTGCGTCACAAGTTATATGCACTTTTGACGCGCTTTCACGGATTTTCAATTTATCTGCTTAATATTTATTTATTTATTTATTTCAATAATTTATCCAACGGGTAAAACCCAGTTACAGGATAAATAACAACACAATTACAAGATTAAAAAACAAAATAACAAATGAATATAATAAAACACCAAAGTGAAAAGTAGGTTATCAGAAAAAACAATCAATATAAAACGTTCAGGACAAATAAATGTGTAAATGACAATTCATACAACATAAAAATATACATAATACAACGTTAGCATATAATATACATAGAGAAACAAGCAAGATAAGAAGGGAGAAATAATTGTTAAACACTTGCGTAAGTTCGTTTTATGTCAGAAATATTGCAGTTGAAAATATCCAATCTTTGCTCAATGTTACTGTAGTTTAAACAGATTTGATGCAACGGAGATGAGCTTAAGATGTTAGTTCGAGGTGCAGGTGTGACAAGTATGTTATTTGTTCTAGCGGACAATCTAGGAACTCGATATTTAATATGTGAGGTAATAGAGGGACAGTTGATTTCATTGTTGATAATTTTATATAAGAAAATTATAGTACACATTACCCGTCTTCTAAGTAGACTACACATATCAAATCTGTCCAAAAATAATCCTAGTTGGATAGTGACCATCCAGAATAAATGTTGCCGATTTGAAGAAACGTCTCTGTACTTTCTCAAGTGAAGTGATATAGATATTATAACTAGGACTCCAAACAATAGAGGCGTATTCCAGCTTGGATCTAACAAATGTTATAAATAATAGACGAAGAGTAGACAAATTTTTAAAGTCTTTACTATTTCGAAGAATAAAACCTAGGGATCTATAAGCTCCAGCAACGCATTCCTCAATATGTTTGGAGAAAGTAAGTTTTGAGTCAAAGACAACTCCTAAGTCCTTCACGAACTCAGGTCTATCTTAGACGCAATTATCCAAATTGTAATTAAAAATAATCGGGTCAGATTTGCGCGAAAAGGACATCACGTTACATTTGGCAGCGTTTAAAGGGAGTTGGTTATGAACACACCAGGCGTTAAGCGAGTCTAGACAGTCCTTAAACAGTCGTCTTCGGATTTAATGCAAATATATAATTTGAGATCGTCAGCGTAAAGTAAATAGCATACGTCAAGGTTGTCAATAATATCATTAATGAAGAGTACAAAAAATAGAGGGCCAAGTATGGAACCTTGCGGAACTCCTGACGTTTGTTTAAATAATACAGATTGGAAGCCACGATATTGAACAAACTGAGTTCGAAAAGTTAAGTAAGAAATAAACAAATGAATAAGCGAGTCACTGAACCCAAAGGTTTGCAGTTTGTTTAACAATATACCGTGGTCCAATCTGTCAAATGCTTTAGAAAAGTCAGTGTAGATGACATCAACCTGACCTTTCTGATCTAAAGCTTCAGCAATATACTGTGTTTTGCACACAAGGTTCGATACAGTGGACCTCCCTTGTACTAGTAATCGGATGGGAATTCTAAAAATACTGGCTTATTTAAAATATATTCTTTAAAAAAATAGACCTGCCTGACATGTATTGGTCAATCCGCCATCTTGGAAAAAAATTGAAAACACCAAAAATGGCCGAAGAAATCAAAATTATCTATTCTAGGTATAAGAAGGAGTAATTTCACCAAAGTTGGCAAAAATAAAACTCATTTATGGTCAAGTATAATGCACTAATTCCGGATACCGTATGTCAAATAGAACGGTCAAAGATGGAGGACGAAATAAAATTTTTAATTCTTCGGCAATTATCAAGGAGACTTTATAAATCACTTTTTTTATTGTACGGTATTTTAGGCACAGTTCATTTTTTCTTATTTTCAAAAAAGTGCATTTTTACAATTTTCAAAAATGCATTTTCTTTGACCCTTTTTTTCACCCAATTTTCATCGAAACAAAATGAAATATACCATAGAAAGCCTCGTAAAACTGCAAAAATTTAATACAAAATGAAATTTCATTAATTTAAAAAGCAAATTTATTAAGCATACGCATTGTAATAATAATAATATATGAAAATATGATCAATTATCAGTACCAAGCAGTCATGACTAGAATAGTAGTAGTAGTATGTTAATTTTAGGTACATTAAAATAAAATATTACAAAGTAAGTTTGAACAATCATATTATGTAATAACTTTCAAAAATATTAATGATATACAAATTCTTATTATATCAAGGCTGATAATATTAAATCTATCAAATTACTAGCTATAACTTAATTCCTCCTTTAGATATCAACGTCATTAATTTCTATTAAGATTGGCCATTCTAACTCAAGCAAGACAGTGGCTGGTAGAAGATTTGCGGAAACCGTAGACGTATATTCCTAGACTGAGCAGTCTGCCGGGGAAGAGTGACCAACCCTTCTTGTTTCACCATCGTTGGTTTTGCCTCAATTTTAGAACCGATGTTGATAGCTCTCTCTTTTTCTATCGGTTTTGCGGGATGCGGGATATGTTGGAGACATGACACTGAATGAGAACGCTCCACCGCGCATTTTCTCTTACGCTGTACCTCCCACCCGGCTACACGGCAAGAGAGAGATAGAGCGAAAGAAGTAACTCGCTAGAGAGAAACAGAACTAACGACACAAATCATCTTGTGGTCATTAGGAGTTGCTGGTGTGCTCAGTCTAGGAATATAGGTCTATGGCTTGAACACAGACAGACCTGGAAACCATCAATACTCATTCTGTTTTAGACCTGTATCATCTGATCGTTGGCACAGTGGTTCTCAAATAACAAAGTAAATCAGGTTGCGAGAGTATAATAAGCCCAGGAGGCTGCCTTGTCCTCGGAGTTTTTTAACAAACGAGATTTAAGTATTTAAAAAAAATTAAACATCATAAAATTTCCTACAAGGCCGTCGTTTTCGTTTTCCTGGATAATTTCTCATTGCACCTTACCTTGGGTAGGACCAAGGATATTTCTGTGGGTCAAACTCACATTAATTTATTTAGAAACAGAGTTTCCAAATTTTACAATATATTATTGTCTATTCATTACATATGCGTAAAAATTAATTCATATGGCCTCAAACTTCTAAGGTATCTAGTTTCACTTGCAAAAAATTTAATTCTGACTCGTAAAGGACGGTCTTTAAGGCCGGTTTTCGGCCTAATTTATTTCTTGAGGAAAAAACTCAAAAATATTTTTTTAGTACAATATTTAATCCATTCCATCCCCAAACGAAACTTTCCCCCCACCCTCCCTTTTTACTTCTTTTCACTTTGTTCAGCACGAATAAAGAAAACAGCTATTTTTGTATAAACTGTACAAGGTTTGTCCTTAGTCACAAGACAAACCAAGTTTACACGGGACTTTAATATAAATGACATTAAAAAAAAATTATTTTGATGGGGGGGGGAGAAATTTGTGATGTAATTTATTTCAAACGTGACAACATGTGACAAGGGGGAGGGAGGGGGTCAAATTTGAACAAAATTTTTGAACGGCCCGTTATGGACCCTCCTTGTTTCGGAAAACCTCCTTCGTTTGCTAATTACATCCAAGAGTTTACCTAATAGTAATAATATGATAATAACCTAACCACAGTAGGAATTTAATACTCGGGCTAAAAGAAATAATTAGTTTCTTATGTATGTACTTTTTGTTGAAAATTGACATTCTATTTTCAGACAATGAAAAAATATCGAGGAGAAATATAATAGCTAATTACCTTGTGCGTCATTTTATGCTCATTCTATTTAGTTCTAGTATTTTTTTAATGTAAAATGAATCGTTTTCGAGATATGCATGAAAAACCAGACAAAGGCACTCTATTTCCGTGATACTTCCAAGATTGTACAAGCCAAATAGGTGAAGACTTTTCGTGGGTTTTTCAAGGTGACAATTAAAACAAGCTAAAAACCTCGCTAAAAACGTACTCTTCGCCGATTTACTGAGCTTTTTATATAATTGTTACACATTCTATAGGATACTTTTCGCAGTTTTCTTGTAAATATTGTTAGTTTTTGGACATTCAAAATTTTGATACCAACGTTGTTATGAAAAAAAATATATGAAAAAAAAAATAGAAAAAAAAAACATCCTGCCTGGGATTCGAACACAAGACCTTTGGATTGCACAAAAGTTAGCCACTGGACCAACACACGCTACTACAAAAGTTGAATGTCTAATATATATCATTCGATAATCATATTTCAACGCATTAGATATATTATTATGAGATATACATATTAGTAAAATATATAAACAAAAAAGAATTATAGAGAATAACATTTCGTAAGATTTCTATTCAAGTATAAGCGACGAAAATTAGGAAAACAATTTTTTTAAATTTAAATGATTAATAACTTTCTTATTTACAGCTTAATTTTCTTCAGCTAATACTAACTTACTTTCTAAATTTCAATACAATCGGACTTTCCTTTCTTAAGTTATCGTGCTTACAAGAAACGTGACGGCCGGATAGACGGACGGATAGACGGACATTTTGAAAGTTGTTTAAAATTCGTTCACTAACACAATGATCTGAAAATTTTTCTCGCCGAGGACGGATATAAAAAATAACTCCTACACTGTTAAGTAATTTCGTTATTTTTTTTTACAAGAAGTACCATTTTTAGTCAGTGACATGCAAATGCTTTCAACACTAGGGGACGGTAGCTCAGTGGTTTAGCGCATCTAGCTTGCATACTGGCGTACCTAGCGAAGCAGGTTCAATCCCTGCTCATCGCGAAATAATTTTAATTATAAAATTATCCCCAAGAAGTGGTTCACTATAAGCTGTAGGGCCTCGTTTCTCTTTACGTAACACAAAATCATTCTGGATTTTCAAGGAGTTACTTCGGTGACTTGAGAAGCGGTTAAGAAAACAAGAAAACTTGTGGTAAACTTACTATTTACAAAAGTAAGACAGCACACGTATTTGTTATCAACTCTTTAAAATGCATTTACATGAACATCAATGAAAATGTATTGTTTGTGAATTAAAACGTATAAGAAAACGACTATTTCCTAATCTATCCTTCATTTCTGAAGCCTCATATTCTTAATTTTTCATGAAAAAAATATAGCTTATCGTTTTTCCTTATTTCGGACTGGACCAAAAGTACTTATTTCAGGTTTTTCCAGTTACTTTATTTTATCGTAGCACACCTTGTAACGTTATTACAATAAGCATACCATGTATCTTCCTCGGAGTAAAATATTACCCAGGCAATTTTAATAAAATTTTACTGCCCTCAACCCAACCCAATACCAATAAAATACATGATTCTTCTCATAGTAAAATTCTCGATTTATGTCCGCACTATAAGAAAGAATTATATGGTTATGTCCGCTCCTTGGCCAGAATTTGTTATTTTCTTGAACGAGAGAGTGGCAAAAATAAGTGTACTAGTTTTCAATATTGAATAATATTTCAGGTTATGGAGCAATTTCTACATATTATATAAATTCAGCGCCACCAGTGGTCGCAAATCACGTTGACGAGATAGAAATATTTTTTAAGTATAAAATTTTGAATAAAAATTTAAAACACAAATGAACAAATTACAACATAAATAATAACAATAAAAATTTAGTCACTGCTCCATCCCCATCTAAAATTGCTTGTAGCATCCTAGGCATTGTTAAAAATAAAAACCGCTGCCCAAGGAATCACTACTTCCACATCCGGATGTTCTATCCAAGTCACACAACGAAAAAATTTTGTATCTGGAAATAATTGTTTATGGAACTTTAATAATATAATATTTGAAATCCTCTACCCCAAAAACCCATAAAACGATACCCCACATCGGTAGTGGGGTGGGGGTGGGACAGGGGGTAGAAGGGGTAGATAAAGTAAAAAAATATTTTGAGGTTTCTGGTTCTTGTACACACACTAAATCACATTTTGTTTTCATCCCCTTTAATAATGGGGTGGAGGTGGTAATGGGGGTGGCTAATGCCAAAATGTTTTTTGAGACCTTAGCTTCTCTTGTCTATACTAAATATCAATTTTATGAACTCTTACCTGCTTGATTTACCTATTTACTCCAAATTTACCCCCATTTACCCCCCAACCCTTCGACGGAACAAGATGAAAATATAATCTAGTTCTAGATTTCGTTAAAGTATATGTGTACCAAATTTCAAGTCAATATCTCAAATGGTTCCAGAGTAAACGTGCGCACAAAAAAAGTTACAGACCGACAGACTGACAGACAGACAAGATTTTTTTTTCGCTCAAACTTGAAATTCCGACGTTTCATGACATTCTAAGCCTATCTGAACAATAAAAATTTTAAAAATTTTTTTTGTCGTTACTATACTTCCACTGGATGTGGAAGTAATTATCTGCAATTTGAGTATTACACCCACATCCAGTGGTATAGTAACGACAAAAAATTTTTGAAAATTTTTATTGTTCAAATAGGCTTAGAATGTCATGAAACGTCGAAATTTTAAGTTTCAGCGAAAAAAAAATTCTGTCTGTCGGTCTGTCTGTAACTTTTTTTTGTGCGCACGATTACTCTGGAACCGTTTAAGATATTGATATGAAATTTGGTACACATATGTACTTTAACGGGATCTGGAACTAGATTATATTTTCATCTTATACCGTTGAAGGGTTGAGGGGTAAATTGAGGAAAAGGGGGGGGGTAAATAGGTAAATCAAGCAGGTAAAAGTCCATAAAATTAGCATTTGGTACAGGGTGACAATCGGGAACCGCATGTTTTTGGAACTCATAGTACGGAGCTAAGCGCGGTTAGAGGAGGGCAAATGCGATGTTACTACCTTTGTAATGTTATGCCATTTCAATAGCTACTAACAGCCACATGAATATATTGGACGATTTTGAAATAAGTGTTACACAAAGAATATGCAAGATTATATTAATGAAGCTTACACAATGCCATTTACGATGTGTATCAAGTATGGAAGATAATGTCATCAAGATGGTGTGAGCATATACACAACTCTTTAAATATCCCCATAGAAAAAAAATCACAAATTGACAGGTCTGGAGACCTTGGACGCCACGGCACATCTCCAAAACCTGAAATGGATTTTCCTGAGAATATGTTGCGGACAACATTCGATGATGCGTAGGCAGTATGTGTCGTGGCACCATCTTGCTGAAACCACACATTCCTTCCCGTTTTCTGAGTAGTTCTGGCATAAAACAATTTTGGATCACCTGAACGTAGCGGTTAGAATTAACGGTGACGGAACGCCCTGCATCTTCAAAAAAATAGGGACCAATAATGCAAGTAGGGCCAACGGACACCACACTCTGTGACTTTTTCATAATGAAAAGGTCATTCATATATATTTAGTGGATTTTCAGAAGCCCAGTACCTGAAGTTCTGTTTATTAACTGCTCCATCTAAATGAAAATGAGCTTCGTCGCTCATTAGAAGCTGCAGACCTAAATTATCTTCGAAAATCACTTCTCGTAGCGAAATCCTCACGAGTTTCAAAATCTCTTTCCTTTAATTTCTGAACAATCTGTAGTTTTTACCAAAAATCTTAAATTTTTATTTAGAGTACATATTGATCATTGTTATGCAACATTTTTCGTATGGCTGTTAGTAGCTGCTGAAATGGCATAACATTACAAAGGTAGTAACATGGCATCTTTTAACCGCGCTAAGCTCCGTACTATGCGTTCAAAAAACATCCGGTTCCCAATTGTCACCCTGTATATACAAGGGAAGCAAAGGTCTCAAAAAAATTTTTTGGCATCAGCCACCCTCATTACCACCCCCACCTCATTATTAAAGGGGATGAAAAAAAATTTTATTTAGTGTGTGTGCTGTCGTGGGCAAAAAAATAGGACAACTATTTTTTTATAATGTAAATCTGTCTCTATTTGCACACTTGCAATGAATTTTGACAAATAACTGACAATGTCACAAAAATTAAAGTTAGATGTACACAACTAGATTTTAGCAAAAATACGTCATAAGACTTACAAGAACCAAAAACCTAAAATATTTTTTTACTTCACTCACCCTCACTACCACCCCCCTGTCACCACCCCCACACCACTACCTATGTTGGATATCGTTTTATGGGGTTTTGGGGTAGACGATTTCAAATATTATATTATTAAAGTTCCATAAACAATTATTTCCACATACAAAATTTTTTCGTAGTGAAAGACTTGGATAGAAAATCTGGATGTGGAAGTAGTGATTCCTTGGGCAGCGGTTTTACATAAACTTTCCCATTCATTTTCAATCATGGCACGAAGTTGTTCCGCATTTTGAGGATCATAATTTAATCACTTTATATGCTTCACCATAGTTCCCCAAACATTTTCAATGGGATTAATGTCGGGAGTTTTAGAAGGCCACGGTAGGTTTTCCACATTATTATATCGGATCCATTGCTTTACATTATGCGCAGTATATATGGAGTAATTCTCCTGTAGGAAGATAAAATTATCAACATAGTTACTTGCTAACATTTTCAAGTATCTCAATATATCTAGTGGAATTAAGATAATCACCAATCAACCAATACATTCCCATTCCTCTTTGACTAATCCATGCCCAGGAATTAACAGAAAAACGTCCCAATTAAATTGAATCGAATGTAAAATTTTGATTGTATCTTTGCCCACGTGGCCTATTAATACGAATATGTCCATCATTACACGACTGGAAAACCTTTTCATCAGAAAATATGACTTTTGACCAAAAGTCTTCATTGTTCAACATATGGTTGAGTGTTTTTTTTCTTCCGTTAATATGTATTACTTCCACATCCAGTGGAAGTACAGTAACGACAAAAAAATTTTAAAAAATGTTATTGTTCAAATAGGCTTAGAATGTCACGAAACGTCGAGATTTTAAGTTTGAGCGAAAAAAAATTTCTGTCTCTCGGTCTGTCTGTAACTTTTTTTTGTGCGCACGTTTACTCTGGAACCATTTAAGATATTGACTTGAAATTTGGTACACATATGTACTTTAACGAGATCTAGAACTAGATTATATTTTCATCTTGTTCCGTCGAAGGGTTGGGGGGTAAATTGGGGTAAAGTTGGGGAAAATAGGTAAATCAAGCAGGTAAGAGTCCATAAAATTGGTATTTAGTATATACAAGAGAAGCTAAGGTCTCAAGAAAATTTTGGCATTAGCCACCCCTCATTATCACCTCCACCACATTATTAAAGGGGATGAAAAAAAATGTGATTTAGTGTGTGTACAAGAACCCTCAAAGCGTCTTTTTAATTCATCCACCCCCACTACCACCCCCTATCACCACCCCGCTACCGATGTGGGGTATCGTTTTATGGATTTTTGGGGTAGAGGATTTCAAATATTATATTATTAAAGTTCCATAAACAATTATTTCCACATACAAAATTTTTTCGTTGTGAGTGACTTTGATAAAAAATGTGGATGTGGAAGTAGTGATTCCTTGGGTAGCGGTTTTTTTACTTTTTAGCAGCAAATATACTTCAGAATGGTATTTTTAATTATTCTACGGCAATAGAAGATTTTCTTGAAGGTACTTTATAAGGGCTTCATCTTGTTGCTCATTACCTCGTTTAGGCCTACCAGATCCATCCTTGTGGATGGATCTGGTCTTTCTGATCAGTTCTTTCATTTTCCCATCCTTTTTTTAACTTTCATTGTACTGCATTTATTTATGTTATATTCAGATGCAATTGCTCTTATAAACAATCAATTTTCCAATTTGGAAAGAATACTAATCTTCTAAATTTATGTTAATTGTCTAACCATTATTAAAAATTGGCAAAACTTTAAAATTTTCAAAAATGATTCCTTAATGAAAACTTGCATATTAATAAACTTCAACTTGAAAAAAATTGTGACAGATGACATTTAGATAATGACTGTTATCAATATTTTTTGCAAGTTATGGTTACATTGCTAAAATAGAGTGTACTTGGTAGATATATTTCAGAAAAGTGTAAATTATCAACATACCATCCTGTATAATCTGACACATTATGGAACTCCAGTTTTAGCAGATTAGAGATTAGCAAAAATTGACGCTCCATTACATCAGATAATAATATAGCAGTCTAAAAGTAGAACTTAATTGCCAAATCATGTTCCAATTACTTATTTTTTGCTCCACCATGTACCTGACATACTCTATACATCTCTCACTGTAACTCAGTTTCTTATCCGTTCCATTTAAAATTTATGTAACCTTATCAAACATGAAAGCGAAAAGGGCTCTTCCATCCAACCGATACCGACTGTTCGCTTCCTCCATCTGAACGCTTTTTTAAAAACATACGTCGATCAATATAGCTACATAACATATCGTTACCTGATATCGGCGTGATCTACGCCGGTGTTCGGTTGGAAAACTACACGCGGAGAGTTAGCAGAAGCAGTTGCTAGAGGGCGAAGCTGATAGCGTTGTTAAACGGATCTGGGAATGAGAGTGGAAAATAGATATCGGTTTGCTCGCAATTTTTTTCAAAGGATAAAAATTTAATAATGGTTTATGTTACTATCTAGACATCACATTTAGGTGTGGATGTGGAAGTGAAATTACAGTGAAGTTTCGTGGAACTTTTTTAAAACTCAAATATTAATGCATAATGCTCATTTGAGATTTAATAAATTTGGCATAAACCACTGGTTTATGAGGTAACAGTTATAAAACACTAACAAAAACCTAAACAAATCTAACTGTAACTTGGGTTGCCTATTTATGAATATAATTAATCTTGTTTTCATATATTAAATCGGTGATGACTGAATGGTTTGTACAATTGATTAAACAAAAATTGCTTTGTGTTACATTTAGCACACTATATGAATAACAATTATTTCTTTGAACAATAAAGTACTTTTCTCTTTATACCTTCCTCCACCTTCCCTCCGCTCCTCCCTCCGACCCCTTGCTCTATCTCTCAAATAATATAAAGCCTTGATTATTACTCGATATGTTTTTGGTCTACAAAGTCCAGGCAAGATTATAGTACATTATTTAACGAGCGTGTAGAATATTATACTTTTTCTACGACCACTCAACAGTAAGTTGCACTTTAAGGTAAATTTGCCGACGAATGGTGAGATTTTTAGGGGAAAATGCTAAGACGTACATTTTATCAGCCATAACTTCTTTATTTTTTAAGCAGGAGAAAAAAATTTAAAAAAAGGCTTTTAGCTTAATCGATAATCTTTAATTTGGTCTCTAACATTTTTGGCGCAAGTGCCTTAGTTTCTGAGAGATTTAATTTTTAAAGATGTATTTTGACCTTAAAAACGTTTGACGCCATTTTTAAACATCCATATCTCCGAAAAAACAAAAAGTTACGGAGATTTCAAAACCAGTAAATTGTTCCTCGGTTTATGATCTTTACCTTGGAGATATTTAATTTTTTGCTAGGATGATACTTTTCGATTTATTTGACAAAAACCGTGCAATCTACAAGGAAGGCGAAACACGAAATCTGATTTTTTTTAATATATGAGTTGAAGGGCCATACCATGTCGTTATGGAATGAGGAAGAATTGCATGTGATGCACATCGTAAATCACACTGGCGAAATCGATAATTCGAGCCTACAAGAGCGTAAAAAAAGTAACATTTTTTGACTTTTCGGCGAAATCGATGACCTACTTATTATGACAGAGTGAATTGAGTTATGCCACACGCGATGTTTTTGAACTTTAAATCGTCTCTTGCGATTGCTCCAGGAAAACTGTTGAATAATGAACATGAACTCTTGTGATTGGTCCTAGCCCATTGAGTAATGAATTATTACCCGAGGCCGTTAGTAGTGTGACTTATTACGTGTTTAAAAACGTATTTATAATAAATGAATTATTCAGTAGTCGTAGAAAAAACTGTTTTAAAACTATTTTTGATATTATATATATACATATCTAGTGTTTCTTAAATCTACTTCAGTGTCAGTATCGTAACAATTCTTTCAACATCTCCTGCAGGACTAAGAAGATAATCACTGCTATTCTCTAGGTGGAAGACGGTCAATAACCTTCAAGGGTTTCCCTGACTGCGCCTCTGTCGGCGTTTCAGCGTAACTAAAGAAAAACTGGAAAAGTTTTGATGTTTTCCACCTCGCAGTTTGTTGTTCTCCTTCGAAAAAGCAAAGAACGTGGAAACTTTCGTCAGATTTTAGTGAAACAATATTTCACTTAATTTTTCGCCGCAACCGACACAAGTGGTTCAGTTGGGTTTTGATACAAAGAAACTGAGGGCATTCATAATAACCGTGTTCCTTCCAAATGTATTATTGTGTGAGCGAGCGCGGCAGATTTATTGAAAGGCATTTTGTCATTGAGTTAAATAAAATAGCAAAGAAGTTGGTTTATGGTAACCAAAACAGAAAAGTTGTATAGAGGTTTTCACTGAATTCATTACCTTTTAAATAAATATAGGGAGCGTTAAGAAAGAACGACGTATTAGGTTACAATTGAACAAAGTTATTTTGGGCATTTAGCAAATAACTTTCATACAGTCGATATCCAATATTTAACATGATTATATAATTCATTAAAATGGTATCCAATAAATTAGAAGACTTCTTTAACGCTGCTGTCTGGTAATATAAAGAGTATAAATTGATAGTTTATCATCTGATAAAATCTTTGATAATAAACTGCCAATTTACACGAATTATATTATACCTTTTGGCAACTTAGCTTGAGAAAAAATTTATCGATAAAATTTAAAAGCACAAGTGGTATTTGGGGAGAATATTTCACGAACAAATTAAGTACATAAAACATCTTTCACATTAAGATTTGCCATTAATTGTCTCTAGACGTTTCCTAGTAATTTTTTAGTGTTTACTGACTTTTATTTACATACAAATGTATTTCCAAAGCGATAATAAAAAACAAAGTAGGTATAAATATTTAACAAATGCAGCTGCAGAAACTTAAAATTCCACGGAATTTACCTATCTTACGTAATGACAGTCAAGAAATACAAAATACCCTAATGGATAGACTAGTCCAAAACTGCTGAGAAGTATTCATTGCAAAGAGTTCTCGGGCACGCCTCGACCAATCATATTACGAGTAAAAAAGTTTCGTGAAGCTTTTTTTAAAGCTCAATTATAAATGCACAAACGCACAGGTATACAAAATCTATTCGTTACGTGATTTTGCGTTGAACATATTTATATATAGTTAAAGACAGGTACCAATATTCAAGAAATAGAGTAAATCACCCAATATATGCATCTTGGAGTAACAAAATATATTATAAAGATGTAACAACAAAAGAAATTTTTACTTGAATGAGTGAATCATCCTGTAAAAGCATAAGAAATAAGTTTTTATTTTAGAGATGAGTAAATCTCCAGGGAAATATAATTCATTTATATGTAGGAGATGAGTAAATCACCCGTCCCTTTTTGGTTTACATTCGTGTATGTATTTATTGACAATTTACAACTACAGGGTATTCTATACAGACCAGTCATGTAATTACGATTGAACTTCCTTACCAGGTAAGTCGTTTAATCTCAAGTTGATGGAAATATAAGATTATGCAGAATAAACAAATGGTCTAAACGAATACCAGTGACAAATTGAATGCCGAAAGTCAATACTTCTTCTATGCAATGTTCTATCATTCAACACGTGCGGCTTAAACAGACAATTCCTCTTGGTTCATGATGTCCACTTAGCCAACTGTCGATATGTACATTAATTTTGACTGAAAGAGTATTTTTTTTTTTATACTGGAAAATTGACTATTGTGCCGCGATTTTAGTTAACTCAGAAGTCTCGTTCTAATCCTCCAATATGAAACCAATCAAGATATAAATTTTCCCTCTCGAAAAAATTACGATTAATAAAAGAGTCTCACGCGGCACACGACCGAATGTAGATTTAATGCGAGTCAATAAATCACAATTCTGTTCAACTTGCCGCGAAAGTTCACGTGATTTACGCACCTCTAACGCACTCCGTACCCAGAGACCGAACTGTGATAGGCAATCCGTCACAACAACGATTAGACAAAGGGAGACGACATCAATCGCCATCTTTTATCAGGATTCGGCAAGGAGGCGGATCGGCAGGGGTTCACAATTTATTTAAACGCTCCTTCCATTTTTTTCTTTGTTACATTTTTTATTCGGAGAGGTGCTTATTTAAGCGGTTTTCATGCGAATTTGAGCTCCGCTTAATCACATTTCTTTATCAAAACTCAGCGTAGGGGTGGGTACGGTACGATTGGTAATTTAATTACAAGTAATTTTTGCTGATAAAGAAATGAATATTTTTCGTGATACAAGGTGTTTCATAGAGGACGGATCATTCATGCTTTTCAATTTTATCTATACATTTTTTCTCAAGCTCATTGCTTATTGTTAACGTAAGTTGTAAATTGTGGTATTGTATTATCTACGTAGTAATATAATAGTATAAACAAAATATAAACACACCACATATAGTTGACAACTCCCAATTCCAAAGCCAAGGCTGTTTGGAATATATAGATTAGGTACAAGTTAAACACAGCTTTCAATAGCTTATAACAACGTAATTACAAAATAATTACCACTGCGGCAACTAGAATTAAGTAGAAGTGCCTGCCAGACAGGTAAATCAATTATTACAACTGTACAAGTTAAACACAGTCGCTCTAGAAACAAATAAAATAAAAATGTGCTTAGACACAGTAATCCTTCACAAAGTAACAACACGTTAATAATTCGGAAAATCAAAGCTATCAAAACTATGCATTTAAAGTTCTCTCTGCATAACAGAGCAAACCTTAACTTTATTGTTAAACTTTTTAAATTAAAAATCAGGGTTAAAGAAGTAAAAATGATTACTTTAATATAACATTTCTTGAATAATTCACTGAGTATGTAGTTCGGTGTTTGCTTCTAATGTAACGGCGGAGTCTGGTTAAAGCAGTAGTGCTCTCTCTCTCTCTCTCTTTCTCCGTCTTTACTCATAATATGATTGGTCGAAGCGTGCCCGAGAACTCTTTACAATGAAAACTACTCAGTAATTTTGGACCAGTCTATCCATGGTTCAATAAATTTTGTTTTTTTTCTCGATTGTCATTGTATAAAATATGGCGAATTCCCTAGCCTTTTAAGTTTCTGCAGCCGTTTTTGTTAAATATTTATACCTACATTATTTTTTATCAGATGAGTCGCTTTGGAAATACATTTGTATGTAACGTAAAGGATGAAATTAAAAATAAAGGTGAGTATTTACTCACCTTTATTTATCACCTTAGTATTTACTAAGAAATAACTAGAAAATGTCTAGAGACAATTAATGGCAAAACTTAATTTGAAAGATGTTTTATGTACTTAATTTAATCGTGAAATATTCTCCACAATTACCACTCGTGCTTTTAAATTTTATCGATAACTTTTTTCTCAAGCTAAGTTGCCAAAAGGTAATATAACTCGTGTAAATTGGCAGTTTATTATCAAAGATTTAGTCAGATGATAAACTATAAATTTATACTCGTTATATTACCAGGCAACAATGTTTTCGAAGTCTTGTAGTTTATTGGCTACAATTTTAATGAATTAAATAATCATGTAAACATTGGATATCGACTGTATGAAAGTTATATGCTAAATACCCAAAATAACTTTGTTCAATTGTAACCTAATATGTTGTTCTTTCTTATCGCTCGCTATATTTATTTAAAAGGTAATGAATTCAGCGAAAACCTTTATAAAACTTGTTCTCTTTTTGTTACCATAAACCAACTTCTCTGCTATTTTATTTAAGTCAATGAAAATTCGTCTTTCAATAAATCTGCCGAGCTCGTTCATACAATAATACATTTGGAAGGAACACGGTTATTATGAATGCCCTCAATTTCTTTGTATTAAAACCCAACTGAGCCACTTGTGTCGGTTGCGGCTAAAAATTAAATGAAATATTGTTTCACTAAAATCTGACGAAAGTTTCCACGTTCTTTGCTTTTTCGAAGGAAAACAACAAACTGCGAGGTGGAAAACATCAAAACTTTTCCAGTTTGCCTTTTGTTACGCTGAGACGCCGACAGAGGCGCAGTCAGGGGAACCCTTGAAGGTTATTGACCGTTTTTCACCTAGAGAATAGCAGTGATTATCTTCTTAGTCCTGCAGGAGATGTTGAAAGAATTGTTACGATACTGAAGTAGATTTAACACTAGAAATGTATGCAGGGTGATTCATATGTAATGGTACAACACTTAACTGTAGATAGTGGGAGTCAAAATATTAAGATTTAGCCAATAATGCCTTAATGGAATGTTTATAGGTAAAAAGATACAGGGTGTCAGAGTTAAAATTAAATTTTTTATTTTCCTTTGTAATTTAATGATTTTTTTACATTTTATCATGAAAATTGGTAGGTGGGGGTTATTTGTGGTGGGAAATCACAACACATCTTCAACTTTCGTCTAGCTCCTAGAGGCCGCTACATACGCTATGTTTAATGTGTTAAAAGGGCCGTAACCTCTTCACCCGCACATTTATCGCAAATTTCAGATAAAGTTTGTATTCCACTATCATTTCTTAATAAAAAAGGTATACTTGTTTCAAGTCTCTAAGTACAACAGGTTTTGAGAAAAGTGCAAATTAAGAGTTGCACGCAAATTCATTATACAATTTGAAAAATTATTTTGGCGGCAAAATTCGACACTCTTTAGTTGTAAATATTTTTTTCTGTGTAGCTAATACCGCTTATGTGGTAATTGTTTATATGACGTTTAACAACTTCAAAATTAAAACAAAACAAATAATGATTCACTTTTAACTAGTAGACATAAATAATTTAATTCAAAATGGTAAACAATGTATCCCAAATAATAAGAACTAGAACAATAACAAGAACAACTTGAAAATACCTACTGCAATACATGTTCAAAATGACCACCATTAACCTCAATACATCTTTTTAAACGTTTATTTAAGGAATATCTAACTTTAAATAACGATTATCTGTTATTCCTAATAGTTTCCACAGCTTCACAAATTTTTTCTCATAATTCTTCCCAGGTATTTATGTTATCATTATATACCAAACACTTACAGCAGCCCCAAAAGTAAAAATCCAAAGGATTGAGGTCAGGACTACGAGGTGGCCAAGGAAATTCACTTCCTCGACCGATCCAGTGATGTGGATAGTGTATATTTAAATGATTACGTACTTCTATCGAATAATGTGCTGGGGCCCCATCCTTCATGTACCACATATTGTTTCTTAAATTTATCGGAACATCATATGAGATTTCAGGAAGAATGTTTTTTAAAAAGTCCAGATAGGATGCACCATTTAATTTTGGTGGTAATTCAATCGGCCGTTTGCAGTCTCCAATGACAGCACACCACACATTTATTTTAAATTCGTGCTGGAAGTGTTTTTCCTTGTATAAATAGGGATTCTCAAGTTCCCACGAATGAGTATTTCTCCAATTAAATACCACACGCCTAGTAAAAGTGATCTCATCCGCAAACATATGGTCATTGTGTTGTTTGTTACGCAAAAATAATGAAAACTGCGATCTTTGTGGAAGATCACGAGGTAACAAATTTTGCATTGGAGTAAAGTGATTCAAGTTTTTCTTTCTTTAATAATCTATGAATTGATGATTGACTTAAATCAGTTGCTGTCGATAACCGCCGCGTACTTATTTGCGAATTTTCTGCCACATGAACTAAAACCTCTTCTTCTTGATCCACAGATATTCTTTTTGGAGAACAGCAATATCACGTTTTGGACGGTATGCCCAAACGATCAGAAAGGTTTCTAATAACCTATGATCAGGCTGCCTTCTGTTTGGATACAGTTCTAAGTACATTCGAGCTGTAGCATGACCACAAAAATTTACTTGTGAGTATACACAAACCATGTCTCTCATTTCAGAAGTCGAAAAAAATGTATGGCGAGGCATTTTTTATAAAACGATATTAAAAATGAACAAAAAACACAACACTTAATTAAATAAAACTCACCGCAACAACTAATTATGGTTTGAAAGATTAATTATTTGACAGGTACTTTTTGTCTTTATGCCTACTTGATAAATATGCTTCTTTATTTACTGTGATAATGCTGTGTCACAACGCCTACTTTTAAAAATTATTATTTGAAAAGGCTTTTAAAAAATTTACATGCAACTCTTGATTTGCACTTTTCTTAAAACCTGTTGTACTTAGAGACTTGAAACAAGTATACCTTTTTTATTAAGAAATGATAGAGGAATACAAACTTTATGCAAAATTTGCTATAAATATGCGGGTGAAAATGTTACGGCCCTTTTAACACATTAAACTTAGCGTACGTAGCGCAGTTCAAGGTGTGATATGATTTCACACCACAAATAACTCCCACCCACCAATTTTCATGATAAAATGTTAAAAAATCATTAAATTACAAAGGAAAATAAAAAATTTAATTTTAACTCTAACACCCTGTATCTTTTTACCTATAAACATTTCATTAAGGCATTATTGGCTAAATCTTAATATTTTGATTCCTACCATCTACAGCTAAGTGTTGTACCATTACTTATGAATCACATATAATATCAAAAATAGCTTTAAAACAATTTTTATCTTGCCTGGACTTTGTAGGCGAAAAACATGTCGAGTAATAAACATGGCTTTATATTATTTGAGGAGGAGAGTTTTCTGGCGCCACTAATCTCCCTGAAGGCAACGTCTGAGAAATAAAAAGACAATTTTCCACTAATTTCCATTCGTTTTCCTACCCAGCGTTCCGACTGCTATAATTAATCAATAAAATAAATTAATAAAACTTTAAAAATTCAATTATAGCCACAGCAGACAACATCGTAATCAACATTAAATCATACGCCGGCTAAGCTAATTAAAAATTACTAAAAAAATATCGCGCTACAGGAACGAAACTTTAATTATCCAGGCTTGTTAATTACCTGACTCGGGCCGTATTTCGCTCGAACCTGGGATGATGTAATCCGGATAAAAACGAAACTGACAAACTTTTTACGCCGACTGGATAAATAGTTGGTCGTTTGGGAAGTAAATATATTACGGGGTTGACTTTTTTGCGCGCCGCGACGGATACGAATGGTTTCTGATACGATATAAAATATAACTTTTTGGCATTTATGCTGTCCAATTTATGGCCCGTGCTCTTTTTATATCTGTAAGGAATTATTCTATCATATTCAACTTTTCCCTGTGAATTCTAAATTGCACGTGGAAACTTTGCGTTTGCTGCTACATTAGCTTTTATGATTTTCATTATCTTAATTTTTCCTGCAGAACGATATTCTAATTGGTTCTTACTCCGAACCCAAAATTTGTCTTACTGGAAATGTTAAGTATCACTTTCGCAGTGAACAATTTTCATCACCTTAAGTAACTGCTAGTTTTTATAAGTGTTTTATTAAGGTTCCAATTTAGATCGGTTGCAAAATTTCATAGTTGGGTATGTTGTTACAGTCTATTTTCACATTTAGTAATTCCCTGAATTTTATGTACTGTCGTGCGCAAAAAAATGGGACAAGTATAATGTATTTTTGCTAAAATCTAGTTAGTAAACTTTAATTTTTGTGACATTGTCAGTTATTTGTCAAAATTCATTGCAAGTGTGCAAACAGAGACAGATTTATATTAGAAAAAAATTATTGTCCTATTTTTTTTTTGCTCACGACAGTACTAATTTTCGTTATTTTCCCAAATTTTATCGTGTATTTGAGCATAGATTTTCCTAAGATATACCATATGCAACTAGATTTCCTTCGGCTCTCAAAACGAGTATAATTGGTTACCTAATAGCACTATTCCATCGCTGCCGGTAGCCGGATGAGTGCGTTCAGATATTCATTAAGAGAGTGCATTGCAAAAACGCCTTTTTAAAGCTCCTACAATGGCCGGTATTACTGTTAATTAAACCTTCCTTTGATATGTAGACTTATGAAAGGACGGCCTTCGGAGTATATTACTATATTATTTGTGGATGTAAACGAAGTTAGGAAAATCTATTCAGAGTTGTGGAAAGTTGAAATTCTGAACGTACCATCGGAAGTTATAAGAACTTGACATTTGATAAGGGGACTTTTTCTTGGTCATTTCCCTTTTGCTGGCTTGAAAATTGAGTCGTGCGAGTATACGTTTTAGCATATTGTTAAGTTTTGCTCCATTTATGGGATTTAGTAATCGGCACGACAAAATTAGTTATATTTTCATTTTGGTATTTGAGTATCGTTTTTGGGGAGATACAACTACGGATTTCCAGATTAAATCAATTTTCTGAAGCACGTGTTTCGAATGCAAGACTTCGGAACGACATTTAACAGTAAAGGACCTCTTTCAGCCCACATCACTACTCAGGTACGTCTCTGAATCCCACTTAAGGTTGAAATAGATGTGTAATTTAGGTTATTTATTTTATTGCAGGGCTATTTGTTTGTTTGTTTGCTAAGTTACGAGTATTGGGATCTATTTGTGAGTTTATGGCTGGATGTTACCTTATGATTTTACTGGGATGTGTTATGCTACGTTTATTTAGATTTGTTACTTGCATTCTACTTGAGCTTTTATTGAGGGACTTCCAACCTTTGATATTAGGATGATATTTCAAACGGGCAATTCATTGAAATCTATTTTAACAAAAACAAAACCGCTAAATCATGAGCAAAATTAAAAAAACTGCATTTATAGTATTCCGTGTGAGTGTAATAAACATTATGTGGGTGAGTCATCCAGACCATTCGGTGTTAGATTGGGTGAGCACAAGGGTTACATTAGAAAAAATGAGATTCAGAAATCGAAGATTTGCGAACACGCTTGGGAGAACGTACACATAATAAACTGGGACGATGTTAAAAGAAGAACTTAACAAACTTAATGTTACCTTCCCCCTTTGCTCTGCAAAAATTAAATTTGGAAATACCGGTTAAGGTAAAATTCAAACAAAATTCAGGCAAAACGCAAGGGTAAGTGCGTTCGACTAGCTGATTTATTTGCGGGGCTGGATCGTGGGTTCGTTTTTATCTTTTAGGTGAGTTTGAGAGTAAATCAATAT
This sequence comes from Rutpela maculata, assembly GCA_936432065.2. Taxonomy (NCBI): domain Eukaryota; kingdom Metazoa; phylum Arthropoda; class Insecta; order Coleoptera; family Cerambycidae; genus Rutpela; species Rutpela maculata. The sequence continues at coordinate 6,902,264 of OW386292.2, forward strand.
CTTCACGATATTTTTGCCAAGCCAGTTTGTTTTATCGCTATTTTAGATGTTGAAAGAGGGCGCCATCCACAGAAAAATATGAGATAGTTAAGCTACCCTGCAAGTGATGAAACCAACCGCTGTGGAAAGATTAGACCGTTCAAGAGACAGACACAAACAAACAAAATGAGAAAATAAATTTAGGATAAAAAATCACAATTTATTTTAGCGAATACTCAAAGATGACAAATTTTATAAATCAGACAATTGAAATGGTGATAGTCAAAAATTATCAAAATCTTATAGTATTAAAAATGATTTCGTAAATTATTACTAAGATTAAATCAATATAAATAGTACACACGTTATTGAAATCTTAAAATAATAATTAAGTGCAATGAAATACTAAATTTAAATTACATACAAAAAAATTGATAAACGATTTATGACTTCATAAAAATTTGTCGATGGAAAAAATGCAATTTTATGCAATAAAAATACACAACTTAACTAAAAAATCAGAACTTAACACTTTCTCACCGATCCCTGGAGAAATGGACGCTACAAAATGGATTCTGATGGACTCATGCAATCTTTGTCAGCGACCTCATTAACACGGGCGGCTCTGTGCTTTGATCTCTCGAACACCTGTACGAATACGCTGAGGTTTTGCTGATGAAACTAAACAAAAGTTGAGTTGACCTCAAATTGACTATACTGAATGGACTATTACTGTGAGTGGTATATAACTTTTATTTATCCAACCAAACTGAACTGAACCAAAATAATTTTCATTCATTGCTGAATGTTCATCTGCTTACACGGACACGTGGAAAATGTGTTCGTATGGATTGCAAACTGATCTGACTGGATTAATTTAGCAGCAAAAAATAATATAATAATAATATAATAATATAATATAAAAATATAATACAAAAGATAATATAATAATAATATAAAAGGCAGCAAAACTACTACGTTCAAAAGAAAAGAGAATTTGTTTAATATGTGTTTGCGAAACTGAGACTATCATTACACAATTTTGATATAAAAATGGCAGGAATGAAAAATATGGCCTGGAGCCGTCAAATATTGAAGAGATAAAATTAACAAATAATTTCAGTTACCTTTTACTGTTGCTTTCACTTAAGTAAAACCCGATAATAGCAAAGGAAGCAAAGTGTTTGCTTAATTAATTATCGCGACTTAGGAGTAATTGACTAAACTACCACAGAACTGGAAATTAAAATTAATCTCTCTCCGTGAGAATAAATAAGGTATGATCCCCTCCAATTAGACTAATGCTGCCATATCATAATAATTCAGAAACATCTAGATATCAAATAACTAGATTTGCAAATCTAGGGGAGGCATACTTCTGTGCAACCCACTATACTACCCAATGTATTGTGTGTAAGATAGACTCAATCAGCAAAAGCATAATTAAATGTGAATGTTTGTCCCGCGTTATTCGTAGAAATATATATAGCCCAGGTGTTAATGTGCCGTCGACAAAAACTGCTAACATAGATAACAAATAATGGTTTAAATTAAAGTATACAAAAAGATATTGATCTTAAATCTAAACATATTGTGCAGGATAATAATATGTCTGGGCATAAATAACTCGAAGACGGTAAATACTTGTATAGTATTTCTCACTTATTAGGTGTGATATATAGGAATCTAATAAAAATACGTAAAGTTCCCATGTGAACGTAACATCAACACTGTTTAAAATAAAACTATCAACTAGATATATCAACAGTTCTGTGTAAGCAGTAAGTATCTATGGATACTGAATATAACAAATATATTCTTAAAGCTGTGTATTTAATATACACAGCACACAAACATTATAATATGCTTTGAGAAAGGAAACAGATTCGTTTTCCGAAACGTCAGCAAAATACGTCATTTTTATATTTTTTTCTTATTCATTATTTGTCAAAAACCACCCTCTAACTGATCCTTTGACGTAAGTCACAGACGTAGAGGTTATTTTTCAGTAAAATACTGCTTAATTGTATTATTTTGTAGATTTCAGACATTGTTTAGAAGAAAATACATGTGGCAGAGCCAATAAGAAATAGAGAAAAATGATATAATTCAATTTAGAATTTCTTAATTCAAAAATAATTTTTTGCTGCCCTGTACATATTTAGGAAGTAAAAATGATTCAAGAACATTAAGTAGATGTCTCGTAACTAGTATTCACATAAGTTTTTCTTAAAACATAATTGTGACTTTGGTGATTTTTTCAATATTACATCCAAGTGGTTGGGAGATAGTCAATAATAATATAGGAATTAATAGAGTCTAGAAAGATGCTTCAAAAAATGTAGTAATATGCATAGCATTCCATTTAAAAAAAAGGCACTCGATCCTGTAATTTCGTCTTGGCTCGCCCTGTATATATATTTTTTTTAAACATAACATAAACACCCCACAGATAGTAGATAACCCCCAAATCCATAGCCAAGGCTGTGCGGAAGGGGGTTACACATTTGGAAAAACGCAGACATACATCCACACCCACCGGTGTTGTAAATACCGGGGCTAGGGGTCGAACCCATAGCGCGGTAGGCAGTCGATCAGCATATTCGCCACTCAATACGCCTTAACCGATTGAGCTACAGCGCCAAAAACACTCCGGTTATAGACTTTTTCATCTAGTTTACTAGTATTTTTTTTTTTAATTTCTAGCTATCGTTGAACTCGAGATATCGAAGTACGACGCACTATTGGCCCACCTTGTATAATGAGTTTTTATAATAGTTTCAGTTACTAATTTATAAAGCCAATAGTGGTCAGTTCCCATATAGACGTTTGCTGTATAAGGTTTCCAAAAAGTGCTAGCGCTAACTTTTCTAGAGCTCTTTAAGGTGTATATAGATGTAACTCCCAAGTAACAATTTAAGTTTTATCACGATCTACAAGAGGTTATTAAGTCTATATAATAAAACTGATCGTAAAACTGTTTATATTAGATAACCTCTTAAAAGCTACAATAAACCCGGCATAAAACCAAAAAAGACTTTTTATAAAGGTTATATATATCTTCCTTAAAACTATCAATAAAACCAACAGTACTTTAGAACCCAAATCTGCAAGATGTTTTCAAGTCTACCTTAAAACCTTTTATAAAATCCTCTTAAAACCTTTAGTACTTGCAATCAAATTTTAAGCCTGCTTTGAGAACTTCATAAATAATTGTGTCTTTAATAATTCTTTGTCGAAAACTTGTTGACTTAAACTGTCTAAATCAGAAAATGTCGCCAAGTAATAAAATATGTCTGCCTCGATTGAAATATCTGCATGTACTAACGTTTTAAAATTTAATGTTAATAAACAACCTAGTTTCAAAAAATTGTCAACGCAAACCACTTTATTGATAAAGTATATCAAAAAATTTTTAAAAAAATCACGCGCCTTTCATTTGTCAGCTTATTAGTTATGATTAGAGAATATTATTTAGGTATTATTTACAATTAATAAAAAAAATAGTATCCCTAGTTTTAGCTTACTCAGTATGATTTTGGGCTTTTTGGGGGTTTATATGACATATTAACACATTTTAGATAGTTGCAGGCAAAATGTAAACATTAAGAATAAGAAAAATATAACTGAACACTGTTGCCCCAACTTGTTCAAACACATCTGCATAGTTAACAGAAAAAAAACATGGCTTAAAAATTAGTAAAACCGTTTATTTTAATAGAATACCCTATTAAGAGTTTGTGGCTTTAGGAAATATTTTTATAAAACAAAAGGTTTTGTTAAATTCCAATTGCTCCACTTTATTACTATTTTAAAGCCTGTAACACTTTACCCAGCCTTACTACTGTTTTCTAAAACCCTTAAGATTTGTCTCTGACAACCTCTAATCCAAATGTACTTAGCTTAGATAACATAACCTAAAAAAACATTATTTATTTCGTGTGATTTTGAGTGTTAGATCATTAACTTCTGCACTGCACTGATTAAACTAGAATCAGCAATCACAAAATGGCGTTTACTATGCGTTATATGCTCCCTCTCTCAAAGTTTAAAGGCGTAAGTGGGGGAACGAAATGATTTATAAGTGCTTTATAAAAACCAAAAAGTTTTAACGTAGCTTAATAAAGCTACCAAAAAGTTATTAGGTATTAAGGAACATTTACCAATTATCGTTAAAAGCAAATAGTATTTATGATAACATATATTAAGCGTAAGGCTACTTAAGAGATATTAGTTTTATTGCTTGATCATAAGGAGTACTTAAAGACGATATTTTAAAAACTCCCATAAAACCTAAAGATTTATAGATGTTTACCATAAAACTTAAAATATTTAAAATCCACTATAAAACTGAATGAGTTTATTGTGGTTTTGAATAATGCAGCAATTAAGTGGCTATAAAACTAATTTGTTTAAAAGAGCAAAGAGGTTTAACAAATTGCTTTAATATTGAAGGCCTTTTTAAGTACATATTATCTGCAGATAAATTGGTATGCACAAAAGAAATAATAAAACCCAGTTTGGTTTATTTAACTTCTTAAATCAGTGATAAAACCAGAAAAATACTTGTTGGCATTTAAATTGTTACTTGGGCTGAAACGTTGTCATCAACAATTTAAATTACCCAAGGTTTTATAATTTGATGACGGGAATATTTTGAGAAGTTTTATACAACAATATCGTTCATGGGGTGTGCACGGGTGTATTTCACAATATTAATAACTTGTTGATGCTATAAGTGCATCAGGTCGTGGGACAGCTTTCCGTACTTCTTCGAGTGCCATTAGTTTGACAGGCTAATTATATACGGCTTTTTTACACCTCAATATATCAGCCAAATCAGCAACTACGTTTAACCACCCTCCCTTTTTTATGAACCGATGTCTCGGGTAATCCATAACTTATCATCAATAATAAAACTTTATGGCATTCCAGTATAAACCGTAGGTAGCACTCTTTACATTTATAGCCGGTTAGATTGGACTATATAATGTCTAAAGCACGTACTCTTGGCCCGGTAATCCCTTTAAAATTTATATTAAAGTTAAAGGTTTAGATAAATCATACATAGATAGACTGCGAAGAGGCGTTAGGGAGACGGCAGGAAGATTATCGTAATCCAAAAACTTGATTTACGGGATCTCAATAGCCTTGACCGTTCGATGAAAAACACTTGAAAGAAAGAACCATTAATTTAAAATCGTAGAGAATCTGACCAGTTAAGTACCAAAATTATTGGCGAGAAAATGTTCTTTTGCAATTGTGTACTGTACAGTAACTAGAGGTTTTAATCTCAGAATTCTTATCATATGACTTAGATCTAAGTTTTTTTTTTACAATCTAATAGGAAATGCTCAAAGAAAAGATTCTATGTCATGCGGGAGCCTGCTAGTTTATAGGGGGTTATATCGCCCCTTTTCAAGAAGTGGTATTTAAAGGAACACAACAGAGATTAGAACTGAAAAAGAATCAAATTATGAGAAGAAAAAGTTCTATGCAACTTTTTTTTATAACGATTTCAAATAACTCCAAAGTATGACATTTGCCAAAAAAACTAGAGACAAATAAGAAAGCTACTAAATTGGGGGTGAATTTTGTTTCTTTTCGTAATTTCTGTGGAATTAATGGTTTCGGAGAACTAGAAGTATAAAGATGGCGTCCGAACGTTTATAAGCCTTAGTATTTAGTTTAAATGTTAAGTATCTGAGAAAGAATCCTAAAAAAAAATCCTAAGCCAAAATAAAAGGTTATTAATAGAGCTATCAAATAATTTTTTGTCTGTTTCTATAGTAAAAAGAAGCTACGACAGAAACAATGTGCTTCCTAACATTTTTTTAAATAAAAACGTCGCTATTTTGTTACTGCAAGTTGTTTGTAATAAAAAAAAACAATTTAGTCCAGTCGAAATTGTACTTTGACATGGCGAAAATAGATAACTACGATTTTATTGCTTTAAATTGACAAGTTGAACTTCCAAAACAAGCGCTTATAGCTTGCCAAGTGATGTCATACCGTATAAGGAAGGTGGGGGGTGGTAAAGTTGAAAAATCGGTTTTTCGAGTTTAAATAGATGGCTAATAATCTTAGAGGAAAAGTTAAAATAAGAAGTTATAGGTATTAAAAAAAACCTATAAAATAAGTCCCACATGCTTTACTAGGTCGGGAGTAAATTCAAAAAAACGGAAATTAAAATAAAAAGTTTAATTTCTGCAAAATGTTAGCAACATTTTTGAAATTTTACTAAAGTACGTGTTATACAGGAGAGAATATCTGGTAAAAATTTTAGATCGATATCTATATTATTTTTCGATAAATTCAATTTTTTGAAAAAAAAGTGTTTTCGAAAAATGGCTATAAGTACTTCACTTTCTCTCAGATTTTGCTATGAGAAAAAAAATTCTATTCTTCGAGATTTGTTCCTCAATTACACATGTTTTCTATATGGTCATTATTTAGAAAAAAGTGGTGAAAATTGAATTTGAAAAAAAAAAGAAGATTTTTATATATGTGGCAAAAAATCCCAGAAAGAAAAAGAGAAACATATATAGAAATCAAGGATGATTATACTATAACCGCTGCCCCAGGAATCACTACTTCCACATCCAGATTTTTTATTTAAGTAACTCACAACGAAAAAATTTTGTATGTGGAAATAATTGTTTATGGAACTTTAATAATATAATATTTAAAATCCTCTACCCCAAAAACCCATAAAACGATACCCCACATTGGTAGCGGGGTGGGGGTGGTGATGGGGGGTGGTAGTGGGGGTGGATGAAGTAAAAAAACATTTTGAGGTTTCTAGTTCTTGTACACACCCTAAATCACAATTTTTTTGCATCCCTTAATAATAGGGTGGGGGTGGTAATGGGGGTGGCTAATGCCAAAATTTTTTTTGAGACCTCAGCTTCTCTTGCATATACTAAATACCAATTTTATGGACTCCTACCTGCTTGATTTACCTATTTTCCCCAAATTTACACCAATTTACCCCCCAACCCTTCGACGGAACAAGATGAAAATACAATCTAGTTCTAGATCTCGCTTAAGTACATATGTGTACCAAATTTCAAGTCAATATCTCAAACGGTTCCAGAGTAAACGTGCGCACAAAAAATGTTACAGACAGACCGACAGACAGAATTTTTTTTTCGCTCAAACTTAAAATCTCGACGTTTCGTGACATTCTACGCCTATTTGAACAATCAAAATTTTTTTAAAAATTTTTTGTCGTTACTATACTTCCACTGGATGTGGAAGTAAAAATAATCAAAACATATGAGATTCTTCCTAAATTTTAGATATTTACTTACCTCTACTGTACTATATGATATGTCAACTTTTTAGTTGTTAATTTTTTTTTTTTTATCTATTTATTTAACGTCGGCCTATTTCCGCTACCAGGGCCTATCACCGACGCCAGGAGACGAGCTACTCCCAACCTGGAAATTTTGCCGAACCTCTTCCCTTAAGAAGAGTAGGGATCTTTTACTTGCCTAACATTTAATAGACAAGGGACCGCCTGCTTTACATCCCCTCCGAAGGATGGTATATCCACTACGTAATCCTCGTCTGAAATTACGTAACTTCCGCGTATACACTGATATACAAGCCGCTAAAAGGTGGGACGAGAACGCTGTATTTCCCAAGGTGGGTCACCCAAGTACTAACCGCGCTCGTTGCTTCAACAGAATACCGACTGACATTCACATTGAAGTCGCCTCTACGCTCGCCCCTAGTTGTTAATATTAAAGTCAATGTGGCATACTTTTTCGCTAGTGAAAAAAGTACCTTTTTTTACCTAAAAATATACTTTTTTCACTGTTTTCAAATGATCTGAACAAGCTAATTTTGAATTCATTAGAAGCAGTTTGCTGTAATTTTCTACTTAACTGAAAACGCCATAGGAATATTTTCTGTTTATTACAAATATTAACAGCGTAATTTTCGACTTTGTTGAAATGAATGAGATGTACTGGATTTCGAACAGTAATAACTGAAATGTTGTCAATGATATCTAAATAAAATGACTCTAACAGTACTGGCGAAGACTTTCTAAGGCTATGACCAGTTAAAAAAATACCCATCGTTTGATTTGGGCGAAATGTACACAAATCTGTTCAAGAAAAGTATTATTTCTGAAGCTTTCCTATGGTAGTTTAAAGCATATTTACATTTTTCGGATAGGAATTAAACCATCACCAGACGACACAACCATTAACCTAATATAAATCGCAAGGGGGTCTAATAACGAACCCCGAGGTACTTCGGAGATATTTGAGTATCAATTTAGCCAAAGAAGTTTGCAATGAGACTGATTGCTTTCTATATTGAGCAAAATGCCAGAGTTATAATTTTTTTTTTCAGTTTTTGTTTAATTTTTGAACATAAAAAATATTCTTATTGATTAATTTCAGTTTGCTTGCTAGTACCTATAATGGCGAGGATTTAGAACGTTACGTATAAAGTAATAGCCATTATTATTTGAAAAGTTTCTTTTAAAGTAAATACTAGGTAAATCGATGTACTCCTTTGTAATCCACTCGTTTCAAAGAGCCGAATCTGCTACGTTTTAGATACATTTTATTGGCTACAGGCAGACACCTTTCATACCTTTTACATCTTATGATACATCAAATTAGATTTTCACACGTAGATGCACTATCCTCGAATCTTGTTACTTAAATGAATTCGTAAGATCAAAATGGCTTGCACGACTTTTAAAACCTGTATCGTGCACGAAGATATTACTTGGGAAACTTTAGTAATATTTTAATGCATTATGAGAAAGGAAAGAATTATAAAATAAATTTGTTATTTTTATTTCCCAGTCGTTAAGGAAAGTTTTGCAAGCTTTATGTACTACTGCAAGATAATAAAGTAAATAATGCTTTAAAAAAGCCAATATATTTAATGAAAAATGCAAGAAAAATGGTTGAAATACAGAAAAATATTTCGTTAAGACCTTTAAAAACCTACAGTTTAAAGAATAAGAAATAATACTTCATCATTTTCCACCGTCAAGAACAAAAGCAGTGGGTCGACCTTTTATGTTTTATAAAATTTAATGATCAAAAGAATGCAATGTTCAAAGATCTATGTTTAAACAAAATCAGATCTAAATCGGACTCAAAACAAACTTTTTCTGGGGGCGGTTCCAAGCAAAATGGGACTCACTGTATATTGGTTTTTTCATATGCTTTTTTTGGGGTCGAGTATATAATTCGACCAGACCAATACGACAGGAGATATATGAAAAAAATTAGAAAAAACGATGTTTTGCGATTGTTTAAACGAATATTTCCAGACTTCCCCCGAAGTCCAAAAACTAAAATCACATTTCTTTATATGTATACAGGGTGGACCAAACTATGGCAGATGGACAAAAACCAATATAGGTGTCATGAGATCGATTTTCGAGAAACACGCGAGCGTCTATCTTTTTTGACTACCGAGGTACAGAGCGTTTTTGGAAAATTGTCATTTTTGGATGACCTCTATATCTCAATTACCAAGTGTCGAATTGAAAATCGAGTAACACATTCTTAAGGCACTTTTTTGAGTAGAATCAGTTGCTGATAAGAAGAAAATTATGCATGAATCAGTTTTCGAGATATGGATATAACTTGTGTTTTTTTAAATGGAACACCCTGTAAATTATTTCATTATTCGATCACAACTTAAATTAGCTATCCAACGATATATCATATGTCGTATTTATCTCTAGAAAAAGTGGTTAATTTTCGAAAAACTTATAACCCCCTGCCGACTTTTAATTCAGTAACCTTGTCATCAAAAAGGGGTTTTACCTGACGTCAAATCTATGCTTTTTAAATATGTTGTATAGGATTAAAAATGAATGTTAAATCCAAGTTTACGACCTCAGAAGACCTCCGGGTCTTGATCAAAAATGTTTGTTTTTTTTCAGTTTTTGTTGATTTTGGTACCTAAAGCGCAAGCCAAACGGGGTCCGAATGGGGACAAAACATGACCCCCGCCCATATATTGTACTATTATATTGAATGGATCGGAAAACAGGAAGGAATATTATTTTAAAAAATCAATTATAAACAGGTTTATGCTTTTTAAAACAGTCAGATGAAAATTTGAAGTTTTTTACGTACGAACTGTTACATTTTCCAATGTCAATATTTACTGAGTAGGGAATACGAAAGGGCACGAAATATTCTTTCTATGCAATAAATATGGATGAGATGCAAGGAAAAACTAAATTTGTTGTAGTAGATGGTGGTCATTTACTTCACAAAGTAGTGTGGCCTCCAAGCTCCTCATTTGGGTCGGTAGCTGCCAGGTACATCAAATAGTTTTCGTTCTACATTATTTCATATTTTAAGAATTGGAAAAAACAAAACATTAGCTGCGTTTCGGACAGTAACTCCTGTTATGATTGGAAATGCAATACATGCTGTAAGGAGAAGATGTCAAGAGATAAATATGACATATGATATAACGTTGGATAGCTAATTTAAGTTGTGATCGAATAGTCAAATGAGGTGTTCCATTAAAAAAAAACAAAAGTTATGTCCATATCTCGAAAACTGAGGCATGCATAATTTTCTTCTTATCAGCAACGGATTCTACTCAGAGAAGTGCTTTAAGAATGTGTTACTCGATTTTCGATTCGACACTTTGGTAATTGAGATATAGAGGTCATCTAAAAATGCCAATTTTCCAAAAACGCTCTGTAGCTCGGTAGTCGAAAAATGTAGACGATCGCGGTTTGTACAATTGTTTCTCGAAAATCGAGCTCAGGACACCTATATTAATTTTGTCTATCTGCCATAGGTTTAGAGAAAACCTCAAATCTCATCTAATTAGGTCCACCTTGTACTTCAAATTCCAACAAAAAATTTTCCTCCCCAAACACTTTTCTCACAAATATATTTTTACTCCACCATAATGAGTTAAATAAAATGTAGGTTAACTAAATTGTTTCAAGCAATCCCTCCATCAAAAACAGCATAATTTTGGAATTCATCAGCAAATTGATTTAGCACTTAAAGTGCTCTGAGGCTAAAAGAATTATTTCAGAAAAATACAAATTTAAATTCACCAATATTTAGAGTGTCATAATTTCAAGTCATTGAAAAATGCCGACATTTTCCTTACACAGTTTTTTTACTCGCTCCAGGTAAAATCATCGCTACCTTTCACGAAATTCCCTTTGTACATTAAAAAAGTACTTAGTGGCTCTGAATGTAGGCCTTATTTATCGCACACAGACCATCACGTTTTGAGAGCAACAAGAAAAAGCTGTCCCTGCCTACCGCCGTTTATATTGTTCAATTAAAGTCAACCCCAAACTGGTTTTGTTGTGAGGATATACAACTCGAGGGAGTTTTATTGTTATTTGGCAACTTTCCTACTATTGTCTTGTGAAATCTGAACAACGCCACATTTATTTCGACAGTAAACGTAAAATTATAGAATTATAGTATTATACTGCGCGATATTTTGCCGAAATGTAGAATATACTAATTTTTCATTTCTAAAAGTGAGTTTAGACCTCAAAATAGTTTAATCAACTATAATATATTTATGTAATTGCCTTGCTGTAAAATAAAGTTTTCATCTTTTCTTAATTTCACAAATTGGGTGAGTATGTAATTATCATGATTAAGAGTTTGTTTGAGGTGGCGTCAAAAATCGCCTAGCCATTTTTCGATAAAAAATTACGAAGTTTCGTAGAGTTGAGTATTTGATATGCTAAATTCAGTTTTGCTACAGAATATTTTTTTCAATATGGCTGCTTCAAAATTTGGGTTAGAAGATGCAGAAAGATGAAAAAATGAAAAATGAAAAAAAGAATATCAAAACAAGGGAGAGGGTTATATTTTATATTTAACAGTCATCTCCCTAAATAATGGCGGAACCACTACTCTTAGATTAGACTACAAAATAAATACCCATGTCCTTGCAAAGAATATACACCATCATAGAGTATATAAATGCTAAGAAATGACATAAAAAAATGAAGATTTGAAACTTTGGAATTGTGTAGAACTAGAGTGACTTAAAGTTCACGCCCTTTTATCAAAGTACATATGGGTGTAAAAACTACTCTTATATAAAAATAAAATACATGATTACCAATAAAATATGGAAAATGTGGAAGTTTTTGATTTATAACCCCCAAGAACTTTATTTTTATATTAGGGTGGTTTTTCTCTATCTAGTTTTTCTCTATCTAAGTCGAAAATCCTTTGCCATATACCATAAATCTATATTTAAATACAATTTCGCTTGTTAAATACTTTTTGCATGTATTTATTGTTACCACAGATCAGGGATGATTTACATTTAAGGGTTGTTTATTTGCTAAAGGCTCAAAATTTTGAGGGCATATGGGCTTTTCTGAGATCGGATTTGAACTGGAACTCAACAACAATACCTCTAAAAATATAATTTCAGAATCTAAATTACGTGTTTTCTCAACTTTTTATTTCTACACCCCTGTCAACCACTAATTTACTCTATTTTCAATCTATGAATACATTTTAGGCTTTTGGCATGCTGAATTTTGAAATCAGCAACCTCAAAAATCCCTGTAAATATACTTTTGGAATGAAAATTACGTGTTTTGTCAAATTTTCATTTTTCACCTCTTTATTCGATTTTCACACTAAGAATCAATTCTTGGCTTTTGGCATGTTGAAATTTGAAATTAGCAACCTCAAATACCCAAGGATTGTACAATAAGAGTACTTTTTGCATGTACTTATTGCCCCAGCATGTATGAGGGTCGATTTCACTCTATTCTAAGGGTGTTTTTTTCGTTCTAGCTCAAAATTTTGAGGATGTTTGGGATTTTTTGACGCCAGATTGGACTGGACTGGTCGGGTAAAGTTCCAAGATCAGGACTTTTTTGTGGCTGGGTTATTTTATTGGATTCTTCATCTTTTTTGCTTCTAATCCAAATTTTAAAGCCGCCATATTGAAAAAAAATTATTCAGCAAAACTGAATATAGCATATCCAAATACTTAACACTAGTTTTGTAAATTTTTATCGAAAATTGGCTAGATTACTGAACTTATCGAACCCAAATTGCCAAATTGTGTATTTTTTATTCTATTTAACTAAGGTTAACATTTCATTTGCATCTCATTTATCTCATTTTACAATCATAGATATAGCATTGCGTCACAGATCGCGTGCTAGACACGAAAAGTGACACAACGGCCGGGTGTTTTGGCAAGTGAGATTTCCAGAATATGTTTGTATAAATATGAAAGGTCCTTAGGTAGCTTGACCATATTAAAGAGAAACATATCAGGGGATTTCGCATCTCAATAATTTATTTAGTTTAAATGAGGGGGGAGGGTAATAATAAATATGCAGGGAAAATGTTCTTAAAAACCCTGCTGCAGGTGTCAGAGTATAAAAAACGGGCATTTACTCTAAAGAGCAAATTCTTAGATGGTATAGATTTCTGCGAGGGGTAGAAGGAAAGGGTAGTAAGAAAGGTGGTTTTGAGGGTGAGGGTTTTTCAGGGAAGTGTGTGTTTTATGGGTAGGACCCTAGGATTGCGAGACGAAACTCTTGCCGCTACACCACCATTTCTTGTTACTAAAATTGTTAATGAGTGTAATATACACTATTAGTAAATTTATTGTGATTATTAGGAAACACACATTAGTAAAATGTATAAAAAAAAATAGTGATAGGAAATAACATTTCGCAAGATTTCTATTTATTACAAACCATAAAAAAATGTAAAAAATATTTTTTTAAATTTTAAATTACTAATAACTTTTTTATTTACCAACCTATTTTGGTAAAAAACAATAGGGTTCTTCCTCTAGCTAACATTAACTTACTCTCCAAATTTCAATACAATCAGATTTTTATTTCTTGAGTTATCGTGCTTACAAGAAACGTGACGCCAGACAGACGGACAGACGGACGGACGGACGGACGGACGGACAGACGGACATTTTGAAAGTTGTTCAAAATTCATTCACTAACATAACGATATAAAAAATTTTTCTCTACGAGCGATATTTACTGATTTAGAAATGTGCCGATCAAATACAATATACTCTTCGTTTTTGCGAAGAGAATAATAATCGAAAACCCAGCATATTTCAATCCTCTGATTTCATTGATTTCTTCAGATGAAAAAATATATTTTTTAAAGTTTCTTAATAGTTTTAAATTAGGAAAATCACTAAAATTCGTATTGGAGAAGGCCTTAAACCAGGCAAATCTCAGCGTAAAATGGGTTTGGCGTGAACTATTTGGGGACAGTTATTTGTTTATCGCAATGGATAGCTCTATTAATATAGGATAAGTACATAAAGTCGCAAAAAATCCCGACGTGAGCTAAAGCCGCCATTTAGAAAAAATGACCGCCAGAGACATTTTCTTTAAAATCATATATCTCAGTAACCGTTGCTCCGATTTTAGATTTCTTTTTTTTGTTCCATTCCTCACTTCACATTTTACAGAAAGTACGATTACATATTTTACGATAAATTAAACGATAAACTTAGGAAATTAAAAAATAATTTAAATATTACGGAAATTTAAACTTTCGTAAACTCGAGACGTTTGTACTGAAATTTCTAGTCAGTTTTTGAAAAAATAATTTTAATAAAGGTTCTAGAGCACACAATTAGCTTTCATTTGTTTTTTGGTCGATGTTACTAACTCAAATATTAACGAAGTAATAGTTATTTATATATAAAATTGTAATCATTTTTAATAATGTACATTAAAGTATAAAGGGTGCCCAGTCAGTGTTCTCTCAGAAGATTGTGCAAAACGGCTAACTTTATAAAAAAACTTTCTTAACAAAACTTTCAATGTTTCGTCTCTACTACAACTTAAAATTATTTTCAATTATACAAGGTGTCACAAAAACGAGTCACACAAGAAAGTATAATTTTTTTAAATAGAACAGCCTGTATTTCCTTAACGCCAGTTAAGCCTCTAAGGGCCCCGTATTACACCCTAAAATATTTTGCCAAGTTATTTTTTTATGTTTTTTTGGGCAGTTTACAAACATTTTTGACTGGCATATCTCCGCGATTTATTAATCGTTATTTCTAAAAATGTGGGATGTTGTTTGATAATGATGTATTTACTGAAAAACATTTTTGAAATAAATCTTTAATATATCGGGTGTCCAAAATATTTGCGCACATTTCTTGATATTTAAATATTATTTTTCTTATTTTTTTTTTTAATGGAATGCCTAGGTATACTTTTTTTACATGAATGAATAAAACATACAATTCCTCACATTTTAATATCTCTTTATTTCTATTTCAAACGTTTTTTGAGATATGATTATATCAAATAATTTTTGCGTAAATTAAGGTGCTTTTTATTTTAGCATTAAAATTTATATTTTGTTTTACATTTTTTTCAATTTTTTTAAATGGAACGCCTATAATTTTTTTTAAATAGATGAGTAACGCTTACGATTTCTCACATTTTGATATCGTACACTTTCTTTTATGAACGGTTCTTGAGCAATAATTTTTTTTTCACGATATTGAAACTAACCTAACAACTGCTCAAAATGTCCACCATTTTGATTCAGGTAACACTGAGGTCTCTTGATAAATGAGCGCCTTACACAGTATAACATATCAACATTTATACGATTGAAACACCGACGAATCCTTTCCATCAGATCTTCTCGAGTCGTTGGTTCTACTTTATAAACGTCTGACTTCACAAATCACCAAAGAAAAAACCCACTGGTCAGGTCGGGTGACTTAGGCGGCCATGTAATGAGAGTAACATAATTTAATAAAACAATAAATTAGATATTATTTAACAATTTATTAAAATATTGGACCTCCTCTTCCTATCCACCTTTCAGGAAACTGATTACTAATGGCCTAACGAACATTTCTACTAAAATGTGGTGGTACACCTTTAAGTTGTAATCACATATTATTTGTAATGTAATCAGAAATATGCTCGATTATTTGTGGAAACGTATTTTGCATAAAATCTAAGAAGACTGCTCCATTCACATTTCCCTCAAAAAAGCGAGGATGAATAACATAATCATGTACAATTCCTCCCCTTACATTTAATCTCTGGTTCTGATTTTTCTGTGCAACATAAGAGTTTTCTCTGGCATAATAATGGAAATTGTGCCTATTCACAAATCCGTTACGATGAAACGTTGATTCATCCGTGAACAATACAAATTTTAAAAATTCTTCATTTTCTCCAATTTGGTTTTGAGACCACTGGCAAAAATTTAATCTACGATTTAAATCCACATCCCGAAGCTCTTTGAAATAAAAATTAAGTGTATAATATTAGAATGTGGGGAATTTTATGCTTTATTCATCCACGTAAAAAAATATAGGCATTCCATTTAAAAAATTTGAGAAAAATAATAATTAAATAACAAGAAATGTAAACAAATATTTTGGACACCCGGTATAATAATAATTTATTTCAAAAATGTTTTTCAGAAGATGCAGTATTATCGAATAACACCCTACATTTTTAGAAAAAACAATTAATAAATCGCGGAGATATGGTAGTCAAAAAAATGTTTGTAATTTGCCAAAAAAAACAGGAAAAAAATTATAACTTGGCAATACTGCATTCGATTGGCAAAAAATTTATTTTAGGGTATAATTCATGACCCTTAGAGGCTTAATTGGCGCCAAAAAATTATAGGGTATTCCATTAAAAAAATTATACATTCTTGTGTAACTCCTTTTTGTGACACCTTGTATAATTGAAAATAATTTCATGTTATAGTAGAGATGAAATATTGAAGGTTTTGTTAAAAAAGTTTTTTTATAAAGTTGCCCATTTTTGCACAATCCTCCGAGGAAGCACTAATTGGACACCTTGTATATTTCCAAGAACTCAAGTCTTTTTTTCTTCAGTTATCTTCTATTTTATGCCCAAAGATGTAATAACACTTTCGATTGTACATAAAAAGGGGAAGAGAACAAAAAAAAGAAATCTAAAATCGGAGCAATGGTTACTGAGATATGTCCTTCTAAAAGAACCGGTTCTGGCGGCCATTTTTTCTAAATGGTGGCTTTAGCTCACATTGGGCCTTTTCGGGACTTTTATATCCTCGTTCTATATGAATAAAGCTATCCATTTCGATAAAGAAATAGCTGTCCCCAGATAGTTCATACTCAAAACTGGATTTGCCTGCACTACCTCTGTTTAAGGCTCGTAGCAAAATTAAGTTCTTATTTTTCAGGAATACGAAAAATTCAGGGCTTAAACAGCATCTTGACAAGGCCCTAGCTGCTTATAAAGGGTTCTCTAATTACTTATGAACTTCCAACCGCCGATGTGGTTTACTACACAAATCTATTAGGCACGTCACTCGATAACGGTTGGGTGGTTTTGGGTGCCTTAGACCGCTTATTTGTGTCATCCCCTTTCGGTTATTATGTAATTAATAATATGTACTGCACGGAGGAGGGATTTTCCATTAATAGTTTGGTAATGTGCATAATAAATGTTCGAAAGTTAGAGCTTTTAATTAAGTGTTTTTCATTACATTGGAGAGAAAAGTATTTTATATATACTGTTCTGTTCTGTTCTCGGGATTTGGCTGTGGTTAAAAAACCGTAAGCTTAGTTTCTTAATAAAGCGATCTCCTGACTCTTAAAGCAACCTTACTTTAAGGGGCATTTGTGGGTTATTAAAAGCTTTTGATTCAATACAGAAGAATACACTCAGGAATTATGACATTACTTTGAAAATCATTGTCCTGAAAATATTATCATGAGATTTTCCACCTTCGAAAGTTACTATTTATCTCATAAAAATATAGTAGCAAAATATATGATATACAGGGTGCACCACTTAAAACTCCCCAGGCTTGTAACTTTCTTATTTTTTAAGCGACGACCATATTGGGCGCATCAAGGCATTTAAACATATGTACATGTGTGATTTAAAAAAAATTTTTTTGAAAAAATTGTTAAGAAAGAAAACTTAATTTCCCTGAATATTTTTTTACCTCACGCTGTACATGAACGGCATTAATGGTTTCTTATAAAGGTTTTAATTAGCTTCAATTTATGTTATTACGTCATATTCGAAATTCTTTTTGGTTTTAGAGAAAGGAATTAAAAACACTCTTTCCGATTCCAAACTGATTTTTTTTAAATAACTTCGAAAAAAATGTAAATAATAATTTTATGCTCTATTTGTAAAAGATATATCACAAACAGTATTCAACGTAACAAAACAGCAATTAGAAACAAAAGAAATAAATATTTAAAAAAAAAAAACTAAAAATGCACCAAGTAGGAAATGCAAAATTTTTATCTTTTTAAAATTTTTTATTTTAATAACATAAATTGAAGTTAATTAAAACCTTTATGAGAAAACATTAACAGAGTTCATGTACAGGATGAGGTAAAAAAATATTCAAAGAAATTAAGTTTCCTTTCTTAACAATTTTTTCAAAAAAGACTGGGAGTTTTAAGTGGCGCACCCTGTATAACGTGACACCATATTTTCACCCTATCGCCTTCGGAGCCCCTGGAGCCAAAACTATGAGGTTTCATGGGTTGCGTTCATTACAACTTTTTATGAGCAAACGTAAAGGTACCATCCAAAATGTTGCAACAAATTTCAACCAAATGTCAAATATAATTAATTTTGTGCTGAGTCTTTTGCGACAATTTTATCTATATTTTCAGATAATTTATTATGTAAGTTCACTTGTTGCATTTCAAAGTTAAGAATTATTAAAAAGTAAACATAAAAAAATATAAAATTTCTCTCATCGCTTGTCTTAGTAAATAAAGCATTCCCTTCTACTGTCGAAGAATCTTAAACCATAGAAAAGTTGTAGAAGTTTTTTCGTTTTCATTTGAAATCTTTGAAATAAAATTACTATTACCTACGATCACTACCGTAAATAGTAAAAAACACACTACCTACCATCTATGTAAGTTGAATTTTACATATTGTAAACAAATCGCACGGTAAACAAAACGCACGGGACACGCAATTATAGGTGGCTTATATCGCTGACGCGGGGTTTAAAAGAACAAATGCGCCTACTTAATTTTCAAACGCTGTCAAAACTGACATAATATTTGTTGAATAATATTGTTGACTAGATTTTACTAAATAACTAAATAAATATGATCGTAGGTAAAGTATAGTACATAATTCGAGTTGTAAAGCAATTACGCACTCATGGAAATACGCACTCGCTACTACGCGGCATCGTGCGTAACTTTTCCATTCGTGCGTAATATGCTTCTTACATCACTCATTACGTAATATACTATTACAAAATGATCTGAAAAATATCTTTTTATGCAATAGTCTAATTGACATATTTCATCTATCCGTAAGATAGATTAGATTTCAATGTCAACGTCATTACCGCATAAAAAATAATTTTCAGATTATGATGAACGGAAAAATAAATGTCTTGCTTAGTAAGCCCCTGTGACAAGTACCATTTGGATATTAAATTTCAAAGCAATTTGCAGAAGATTGGAAATCATGTATCCTTGAACGTTGAAGCCAGAATTACATAACTGAAATACATACCTATATTACCTTCTTCACACTTGTGAGAATCACGATGAAATAAGGCCTGCAGAATTTTCTAAAATCCGGTGGAGTTGCTGGGAACAACGCGAATCCCTTACCAGAGCGCGACAGATCGGTTTATTATTATCAGTAATTATTTTTTCGTTCTTAGAAAAAGGATTGCCCTGGCATTTGAATCAGAAACAGACATATCTTGCGTGTTTTGTGTCACTATGGTATTTTATATACAGGGTCGCTGATATGTATGGAAACAGCCGATTATCTCCTGAAGTAAGATAGCTGCGAAAAATGTTGAGACACAAAAGTTTAAGGGTTTTTTAAAATCCATTAAGTAATCCAAAAAATTAAGTATACAGGATCAGTCAAAAAGTCATGACGAAACAAAGTTGCTTTTTCTTTAATGGAACACCCTGTATATCATATTTCAGTTCTCGAAATTCATATAGTACTTCATATACCTAAACTTAACCGTTTTCGAGATATCGAATTTTGAAAATAACTTTTTACTACTCTCAAATGTATTAAAGAAAAAGCCCGAAATGATGGATATTTGTTATGAAAATTACACAAGGTGGGGGATATGGATATGATTAAATTTTAATATTATTTTTTTACAGAAAATAAAAAAGCATAATTGTTCAGGGTTGATAAAAATGTATGAAACGAAAAAATATATTTTTTAATGAATGTCCTGCATATTTTAAAAAGAGAGAAAACAAATTTTAATAAACAACAAATATTTTGGGGGCGAGCGTAAAGGTGACTTCAATGTGAATATCAGTCGATATTCCGTTGAAGCAACGTCGAGCGCGGTTAGTACTTGGATGGGCTCCCATCTTGGGAAATACAGCGTTCTCGTCCCACCTTCTAGAGGCTTGTATATCAGTGTATACTCGGAAGTTACGTAATTTCAGACGAGGATTACGTAGTGGATATACCATCCTTTGGAGGGTATGTAAAGCAGGCGGTCCCTTGTCTATTAAATGTTAGGCAAGTAAAAGATCCCTACTCTTCTTAAGGGAAGAGGTTCGGCAAAATTTCCAGGTTGGGGGTAGCTCGTCTCCTGGCGTCGGTGATAGGCCCTGGTAGCGGAAATAGGCCGACGTTAAACAGTTAAAAAAAAAACAAATATTTTCTGTGGAATTCTATTTTATAAGTGTTCACCATTTACCTCCTGACAGTAATGATTTCAGTGAACAAGATTTTGCAGTTAATCTAAAATAGTGTTGGGAGAAATAATGGAAATTTCGTGCCTTATCCTTTCTTGCAACTCTGCGATATTTTGCGGCCTATTTTGTAGACTACATTTTTTTATGTGACCCCACAGAGAAAAGTCAAGCGGGGTCATATCGGGAGACCTAGCTGGCCACTCAATTGCTCCCCTGCGTCCAATCCATTTACCAGGAAAAGTTTCCTCTAGATATGCCCGTACTACAAGTCCAAAATGTGGAGGAGTCCCATCTTGTTGAAACCATACTTGTTCTGCCGGTAAATTGGGATTGTTATTATTCGGGAATAATATGCTCTTGCAAAAGTAATAAATATCGTTCAGAGGTCAAGTTTCCGTTTATAAAATTAGGTCCTATGACGTGTCCACTAATAATGCCACACCAAACATTTATTTTATGTGGTCGTTGGGTGTGAACTTCTTCCATCCAATGTGGATTTTGCTCTGACCAATACAGTTGTATCGGTTTACGTGCCCGTTTAAACAAAATATATATTCGTCAGAAAACAATATGTGGTTGAGAAAGTTGACATTTTCGTTTAATTTATCCATAATAACTTCGCAGAACTCGGTTCTAGGATCAAAATCATCTTCACTCAATTCTTGTTAGAAATGAATTTTATATGGATGGAATTTTTCCCGTTTGCAAATTTTTTGAATGGAATATCGACTCATGTTATGATTTAAAGCCATCCGTTGTGTCGAATTTATTGTATTTTTCACCACATCTAATATGACATTCAAAGAATTTTCTTCATTTCTAACGCTTACCGGTCGATCTCTGCCAACTCCAGTTTCATGAAAATACTGCATTGTTTTTGAAACGGCTGATTTAGAAAGAGATTCGCGATCGGGATGCAATTCATTAAAAATATTCACTACTTGGTCACAACTTGGTCTTCTATCACCATATCCTATGATCATGAAAATTTCAGTACGCTCGGTTTCACTTAAACGAGCCATTTTTGCGCGAAAATTATTCACACTAAATGAATTTTTGACATGTGTTGCCAAGATCATCACTGTTAGACAAAAGAACGAAGCGACGCTGTTAAGGAGCTAGAAACTTTCAAAGGCAACTTGACTATAAACTTAATGGAATAAAATATGTTTGTATAAATTCATAAGAAAATGATTTTCAAAATTCGATATCTCGAAAACGATTAAGTTTAGGCACATGATGTGCTACATGAATTTTGTTTAGAAGAATTGAAATATAGAATAATATACAGAGTGTTCCATTAAATAAAAATCAACTTTGTTTCGTCATCACATTTTGACTGATCTGACTTTTAAAACTTGTGTCGTAACATTTTTCACTAGCTATCTTACTTTAGGAGACAATCTACTGTTTCCATATATATCAGCGACCCTGTATATATATGAAATAAAGATGAGAACAAAATTATGTTAAAACTATCTTTGTTGTGCATATAACAAGACGAATAATAATTCCACGGACTTTTTATAATACAAAATAGTTTCAAGGCATTGTTAGCTTCTTGAGTCCCCTCGAAGCGAGTCTATAGAGCTTCGAATTTGCCGATAGAAAGGAAAATTACAAAATTCAAACTTGCAAATCCATATAATTGTGCACATTCTGAGTAATTGTTTTCGCCTCAAAAGAAATTAAACTTAAGCATCGGAGTCTGGGACAATTTAAATATTTTAATGTTTTACCTCCAAACCACTAACATGCATTTCATTTAATCCACGAACAGAGACCCTGGAATTATCATGCAAATATGGCCTGCCTCGCTATTCATTCGTCGCTTCACCTACAGCGAGACAAAGCCGTGAAGATTTTCCCTAATTGACCGTACCGGGCTACATAATTTTTTTACGTAAATCGAATATTAGGCGAGTTGCTAACGTAAAAATTTGTTTGTTGGTATCTCTTATATTTTAATTCATACCCCAGTCAATATATGCAATATTTTGCCTAAATCCAGAAAAATATAATAGGGAGCTAATTTTTGGTATAGATATTCCTTGGGGTTTAGATCCAATATACTAAAAACAGGGTTGAGCTGATTAAAATCACTTGATTAAAATCAACCCGATTTTTATTTTAAAAAAATCGCAAGTTTAAATGTTGTAGAGAGAAAAATACAAACTTTGTCAGTAAAATTTTTTGTTTGAAAAAATAAAACTTTAAGAAGCCTTTAATTTAAAGACTTAAAACACTAAAAAGGTGGGAGGTAGTGATAGGAATTCATCATGATCATAACATTTTATCATGAAAATTGATGGGTGGAGGTTATTTGTGGTGAGAAATTATAACACACCTTCAACTTTCGTCTAGCTCCTAGAGGGTGCTACGTACGCTATGCTTAATGTGTTAAAAGGGCCGTAAGTTTTTTACCCGCACGTTTATCGCAAATTTCGCATAAAGTTTGTATTCCTCTATCATTTCTTAATAAAAAAGGTATACGTTTCAAGTCTCTAAGTACAACAGGTTTTGAGACAAGTGCAAATGAAAAGTTGCATGTAAATTTTTTAAAAGCCTTTTCAAATAATAATTTTTAAAAGGCGTTGTGACACAGCATTATGACAGAAAATAAAAGAAGCATTATTTCAAGTAGGCATAAAGACAAAAAGTACCTGTCAAACAATTAATCTTTCAAACCATAATTAGTTGTTGTGGAGAGTTTTATTTAATTAAGTGTTGTGTGTTTTATTCATTTTTAATATCGTTTTATAAAAAATGCCTCGCCATACATTTTTTTCGACTTCTGAAATGAGAAACATAGTGTATATATACTCGCAAGTGAATTTTTGCGGTCGTGCTGCAGCTCGAAGGTACTTAGAACTGTATCCAAACAGAAGGCAGCCTGATCATAGGTTATTTAAAAACGTGATATTGCTGGTCCTCCAAAAAGAATATCTGTGGATCAAGAAGAAGACGTTTTAGTTCGTGTGGCAGAAAATACGCAAGTAAGTACGCGGCGGTTATCGGCAGCAACTGGTTTAAGTCAGTCATCAATTCATAAATTATTAAAGAAAGAAAAACTTACATCATATCACTTTACTTCAGTGCAAAATTTGATAGTTCTACTCCACAAAGGTCGCAGTTTTCATTATTCTTGCGTAACAAACAACAAAATGACCATATGTTTATGAAACGAATATTGTTTACGGATGAGGCCATTTTTACCAGGCGTGGGGTATTTAATTGGAGAAATAGTAATTCGTGAGTACTTGAGAATCCCTATTTATACAAGGAAAAACACTTCCAGCACGAATTTAAAATAAATGTGGTGTGTTATCATTGGAGACTGCATACTAGGGCCGATTGAGTTACCACCAAATTTAAATGGTGCATCCTATCTGGACTTTTTAGAAAACGTTCTTCCTGAAATCTTATATGATGTTCCGATAAATTTAAGAAACAATATGTGGTACATGCAGGATGGGGCCCCAGCATATTATTCGATAGAAATACCTAACCATTTAAATATGCACTATCTACATCACTGGATCGGTCGAGGAAGTGAACTTCCTTGACCACCTCGTAGTCCTGACCTCAATCTTTTGGATTTTTACTTTTGGGGCTACTCTAAGTATTTAGTATACAATGATAACATAAATACCCGGGAAGAATTTTGGGAAAAAAATTGTGAAGCTGTGGAAACTATTAGGAATAACAGAGAATCGTTATTTAAAGTTAGATATTCTCTAAATAAACGTTTAAAAAAATGTATTGAGGTTAATGGTGGTCATTTTGAACATTTATTGCAGAAGGTATTTTAAAGTTGTTCTTAGTATTGTTCTTGTTCTTATTATTTGTGATACATAGTTTACCATTTTAAATTAAATTATTTATGTCTACTAGTTAAAAGTGTATCATTATTTGTTTTGTTTTTATGTCTGAAATTTTGAAGTTGTTAAACGCCATACAAACAATTACCACATAAGCGGTATTAGCTACACAGAAAAAAATATTTACAACTAAAGAGTGTCGAATTTTGCCGCCAAAATAATTTTTCAAATTGTAATGAATTTGCATGCAACTCTTGATTTGCACTTTTCTCAAAACCTGTTGTACTTCGAGATTTGAAACAAGTATACCTTTTTTATTAAGAAATGATGGAGAAATACAAACTTATGCGAAATTTGCGATAAATGTGCGGGTGAAAAGGTTACGGTCCTTTTAACACATTAAACATGGGGTTCGTAGCGCCCTCTAGGAGCTGGACGAAAGTTGAAGGTGTGTTATGATTTCCCACCACTAATAACTCCCACCCACCAATTTTAAAGATAAAATGTTAAAAAATCATTAAATTACGAAGGAAGATAAAAAATTTAATTTTAACTCTAACACCCTGTATCTTTTTACCTATAAACATTTCATTAAGGCATTACTGGCTAAATCTTAATATTTTGACTCCTACTATCTAGAGTTAAGTGTTGTACCATTACTTATGAATCACCCTGTATAGGTAGGTAGGTAACTACATTACATTTTGTTCATTATGCCTACCAGATTACTATATAAGTGCGCCCTTTTAGATTTAATAACCTAATAATTATTTTTAACTTTGTATTAATATGTTCATTACAATGTAAACTCCATGTACCCACTAGTATAAAGTTCAGACTGACAAACGTTAGATGGAAATCTACTGTAAATGTGTCATACCAGTTGCTGAAACCTATATCAACTAGTGGCGGCTGGTGAAATTTCAATATTTTTTTTCTCGTCTGTGGCGCATGGGACCTATACGAAATAACATCTAGAGAAGCACTTCTCTAATGACACCGAAAAAATTTTGAAAAAACAGTTTCCGAAAACATGTCTTAAAATTCGGTAGCCCCCCTGGTCTAGGGACTCCTGTTTATTTATTTTTTTTTTGTCATATACATTTGACTTTTCATAAAAATACAACAATACGTTTTGGAGTTTATGAAAATATTTTCATTATTAACTGAAATAGAATGAACTGAAATTTTGTAATTTACAATTTAACAAATTACAAGATTTCAATTAGTTGTACCTTAGTTAGTAATGCAAATATTTTCATAAACTCCAAAACGTATTGTTGAATTTTTATGAAAAGTCAAATATATATGACAAAAAAAAAAGAGTCCCTAGACCAGGGGAGGCTACCGAATTTTAAAAAAATTTTTGGCAAACTGCTTTTTCAAAGTTTTTTAGAGAAGTGCTTCTCTAGATGTTATTTCCCAAATTTCGTATGAGTCCCATGCGCCACAAACGAGAAAAAAAAATTGAAATTTCACCAGCCGCCACTGATATCAGCCTATATAGTGGGACATTCTGTATAGTTGCGACGAAAATATATAATATAATTAAAACATCAAACGACTAACGTCGTGTTCTACGGGCGTCTTTCCGGTAGAAGGGTCGGCCGACGTCAAGATGGCCTGCTGTAGCGGCTCCGCATTGCTTTGAATAAATTAACGTGTGGCATTGCTGCAATTCTCGTTACGACGCCAGGTCCACATTTTACATACAAAGTAGCCAATTGCTCTAACGGACTTGAGGTTTAACCTAGAAATTAACAGGGAGATTATTTTCAGACGGATCGATGGGTATCCGTAGTCGTTCCATCATAAAGTGGACTTAGTGTAATCTACGCAATTTATAAAATTAAGTGGCGGTTGGAATCAATACAACAAGCACATAGTACTAAGAAAATATTTTGAAGACCAAGTAACTTTTAAAACAGTTCTTTAAGTTGAATATCTGATTGTATCTCTACATATTTCAATTACAGAACCTAACTTTCTATGGTTTTCGAGGAGTAACTCTTCAACTAATATCTTCTTGAATATATGGAAGGTAACAGTGTGTATCTGGCAAAAGTCAGATAAATTATTACCTATTATTATCTATAAAGCATGACGTTCCACAAGGCAGTGTATTAGGCCCACGGTTATTGTCGATATATATTAATGATTTATCAGAAGCTATACTACTGTTTACAGTATTGTTTGCTGATGACGCAACTTTTTCCAAACAGATTAAGGAAAATAATGTAGAAACCATTAAGGAACAAACAGAGGTATAAAAAACTCATTCGAATGGTTTAATCCAAATATGTTATGCATAAATAAAAACAAAAATTTAATGTTGCCATCCACTAAATCAGATGTGTCCGAAATCGTTAAATTTTTAGGTTTAACTTTAGACAATTGATTAATATGGCATTCGCATATTAACATACCACCAACCAAATTGTCTAAAAATGTACATGCTTAAAGGTAAATTAGTCTAAAGTCAGAACTGGTGGCATATCATATCTTATACTATAGCTTAATGGTGCATGGTCCAATCATCACTATTCGAAAGGAGAAATTGGAACCTTAGGAGGAATAAGTCACTCAGACATGGTTCATGAAATATATCCCATCATGTATTATTTACTATAATCAAATATCCATAAAAGAACACCTTGATGAATACTCCAGAAATTGTAACAACCATAATTACCTCAGACATAACAGGAACGATAAACAGATGTCACAGCAAAGGTTAACATATACAAGAAATAATTTGTGAATTACATTATTTAACTCTCTTCTATTATCTCTAAAAGATGCATCATTGAGATTATTTAAGGAAAAACTGAAAATTTACTATAGCACCATTAAATTTATTCACGATACACTCTCCACATAGATCCAGAATTAGTTAAATTCTTAATAGTCCACTGCATTTAGTGAAAAATAAGCCGCATCTTCAGACCAATTCATACAAAAGCAAATGTTGGTTTTCCAGGTAGGTACGGGTGTCCTTAATAAGGTCTCAAAAGTCCACGAAGTGGGAGTGTAGGGATAAAATTTGGCAACGCTGTAAAGGGCTAAAATCGTGCTCGGAAACGAATTTTTCGAGATATCTCGGTTTTCATTGCCTCTACGACAAAAATACACCAGGTCAAAAAGAAAGCTATGGAAATTCTCTATAAAAAAGATACAGGGCCTTTTTTCGTATACGCAAAAATTGGCAACAATTTCTGTGATATTAGATTCTCACGTGCAGATAGAGTGCTTCCACTATTAACTGTCAATAGCAATGTTAAAGTCCATGATACCACAATGCCCATTGATCCATTATTGTTGTTTCAAAGGATTACTGTCATGATGAGAACAAATGAAGAGCTTCACACCTACTTGGAGTATGAATTAGCTCCGTATCCGGTGTCACTCTTTGACGAAGTTGGTATGCGCAAGACGAACGAAGTCAGCTTTCTATGACAATTTCCAGCCATCTGAATCTGAACCAGATCTCCAAAATGCCACTTATATCATTGATGGGGGATTTCTCTTGCACCGAGTTATATGGCATCAACATGAAACCTATGGTGCTATTTGCCAAGCATATTTAATTATGTGCAAAATCATTTTGGCTCGAACTATATTATTGTTTTTGATGGTTATGAAAATATTAGCAACAGTGTGAAGGCTGGCTATGGAGCAGCTTCGCCGGTCTTCAAAAGCTTCATCTGTTGACATTTACTTTGATGAGCAGATGGTTGCAACTGTAAGCCAAGAGAAGCTCCTTGCCAATAATAAAAATAAAACCAGATTGATTTCAATGTTGACAGAAAAGTTTGAGGCAAATAATTATATTGTTAGACATGCTGAAGATGATGCTGACATTTTGATAGTCGAAACAGCGTTTGAGGAATCATGTAAAAATACTACGGTTGTGGTTGGGGAAGATGTGGATCTTCTTATAATTTTAACTGCTCGTACACCTATTAATAAAGAAATTTTTCTCCTCAAACCAGGCAGAGGGAAGGTCCAACGAAAAATTTATTCTTCACGAAGCTTTGATCACCATAAAGATATTCGAGATCACATATTGTTTCTGCACGCATTCTCTAGGTGTGACACTACATCTGCTCTGTTTAATAAAGGCAAGACTGCAGCTTTGAAAGTGATGGAAAAACGGCAGGACTTGAAACTTGTAGCTGAAATTTTCAGCAAGACTGGTACTTCTTCTGACATAGTTACTTCGAATGGGATAACATTTTTCCTCGCAATCTATAACGCTCCAGTTAAAGAAGTTTCCATCGATAACTATCGGTATTCTCGCTTTATTAAAGCTGTGAGCAAAAGCAAACCAGTGAAATTGAATTCATTACCACCCACTCATGACGCAGCTCAACAGCATCTATTTCGTGTTTATTTTCAAGTACAGAAATGGTTGGGTAATGTATTGGATCCTAAAGAGTGGGGATGGATGTTGAAAGATACCATATTGTGGCCAAAAACAACATCCCAACTTCCTGTGCCTGATTGCCTTCTGAAGATGATTTTCTGCAACTGTACGAAAGGTTGTGGACCATTGTGTGGCTGTCGGAGGTTGGTACTTAATTGCTCACCAGTTTGCGGCAACTGCCATGGAAAATCTTGCTTGAATGCTGAACCGATTGAAAACTCGTCAGAAATAGATGCCGACACTGAAGCAGAGACTGAAAGTACTCAGATTGACTCGGATTTCCTCGAACGAATCGATGAATTTATACGGACAAGAAGGAAATTATTAATTTGACAACATTTCAATAAGTATGACAGTCGTGGATTAGGCCTACCGGGGAAACTACAAAAAAAAAACGCGCCTAGTACTCAACCTCAAGGGTGGTGTGGAATAGAGTACTTAAATTATCCATAATATCCCATAAGTTCAAATTCAATGCAAGATTTTCAAGAAAACTATTGCGTATTCGAAAAAAAGACCCTCTATCTTTTTTATAGAGAATTTCCATAGAGATCTCTCGAAAAATTCGTTTCCGAGCACGATTTTAGCCCTTCATCGAGATTTGTAAAATATTATGAGTAAGACTAAGGCAAATAAAGGTTACAACTTGAATGTCGTGTATTTTGTTGATTAAAGAGCTACATGAATGATTTACTATCATTTCTCAAATGGTAAAACTGAATTTGCTCAAAAAAGTAAACAACGTCACTTAGCATTTAGGTTGTCGGAACTTTTGGAATTGCGACGATTCAATCAAGATTCCTTCATAAAAGTTTTTTCAAGTAAAATAAAACAAGCTTATTACATTCATTTTTGTCAGTAAAGATCCCGTTATTAATTTGCTAGATATTAGAAATTTATAAACGACAAAGTTAAATGGAACTTTCAGCTTTCTTATTTTATTTTAATTTTATAATGATAGAGACGGATTCCAGAACTTTATAACTTCCTCCATTGTTGTCTGATTTATTCGCGTATACCTAGCAGAGTTTCTCTATTAATTTCCTCTTAACCTGGATTATATTTTTAAGAGGCAGTCCTGAGATTAATATCGAATTATTAGGATAGCGGAAGGACTTATTGCTTGAACGCTGATTAAAGAGATAATGATAAAACCGTTTAATAAAAATGGGAATTGTCAAAAATACATCTCAGCACACCAATATAATTAATGAAATACCTGGCTAGAAGGACAAAATAAAATAATAGTAATAATAATAATAATAATAGTAATTTATTTAACAAGTGCATAAAGTGGTACTTTTTTTCACGAAGCACGAACTTATAATATTTTTTCTACGACTCCTTAATTTGGAAATTTATATAAATAAATTTTGAAATTTAAAATTGTTTTCAATGCACTCATGGAATCGGCTATACAAAAGAGTGAAATAAAGTTACTTTTTCTGTAATCGATCAAGAATGTCTTAGTTTCTCGGCGCAATTTCAGTTCCCAAAATACGCTATTATAGTATTTTAGTCCGTCGCTAAGCAACTATCGAAAATAGTCCGGGAAAGTTAATTTTCCGGCTTAAGCCGGGACAAAGATGATAGTGATTATTTGATCTTATTATTGTTCATTTCGTTTCAAATAAATAAATTACATTTTTAAATTAACTAAAATAACGTACTTTATTTATATAATAATTTCTTCACTTATAATATTGGGCAAAATAAGTCTGCATAGAAAACAATTACAGTAGAATTATCTTTTAATGAATTTATTTACTACTTTGAACTATAATTGGCAAAGAAAATAATTTTGTCCCACCAGATTAGTCATCCGAACCACTGTGAGACGTAGATACATGAAAGGCAGTTAAGTATAAAAAATTATAAAAATGTCTCCCCAGAGAAGTTGTAGTGTAAATGGTAGGAAAAGTCCAAAATTAATAAAAATAAGTCTTCATGGTATCAAAAGGCTGGGGAAAATTCTATTTCACCTCCTAAAAACATAAAATTGCTTTGAACAAATTATTATTATTATTATTTTACTAAAGTTCTAATCTCACATGCAGGGTTATTAACTAAGTGAGTAACTTTCCATGTTTGTTTACCATTGTGTATTTAAGTAAAATGTATTATTTTTTTGTGAAAGTAATTTATGTAAATACTATGGTCTAATAAACATATTATTATTATTATTATTATTATTATTAATAATATCTTATACTGAATATGAAAATTATATTTATCTTATGATCTATTAGGTATCGATTCAATAGAGATAACAAAAGAGTAAAATTACCCCTGGTGTTCCACCCCCTATTCAGGGGGTGGAACACCATACACAGCACCTAGTATTAAAAAATAGGTACCAAGGTGATTAAAAAAACTCGTAGTGTAAAAAGGAGAGCCTCCTCGTGGTGCATTCTGGAAAACACTATAAGAGGCCAAATGACCCTCCTTTGCAAGTATCCATTTGAATATTTACTGTACCTTTTTCTCCAACAAATGAAGTTCTATAGCTTACCCAGAAGTACCTTTACATAGAATGATATAACAGAGAATAAAGTAATACCATTTTCAACCCCTTACAGTGATTAGCCATTTTTAGTATCTATCTATCTAACGCAGACATAAGAACCAATAAAAACCTTTCATTTTATTTTAATTTGCTGTGTAAATATTTTGTATTAGATGCTGTTCTAACATCTCTAAATAACGGCAGTTTTACTTCCACATCCAGTGGAAGTATAGTAACGACAAATAAAATTTTAAACATTTTTATTGTTCAAATAGGCTTAGAAAGTCATGAAACGTCGAGATAAATTTGAGCGAAAAAAAAATTTCTGTCTGTCTGTCTGTAACTTTTTTTGTGCGCACGTTTACTCTGGAACCGTTTAAGATATTGACTTGAAATTTGGTACGCATATGTACTTTAACGAGATCTGGAACTAAATTATATTTTCATCTTATTCCGTCGAAGGGTTGGGGGGTAAATTGAGGTAAATTTGGGGGAAATAGGTAAATCAAGCAGGTAAGAGTCCATAAAATTGGTATTTAGTATATACAAGAGAAGCCAAGGTCTCAAAAAAATTTTTGGCATTAGCCACCCCCAACCCATTATTAAAGGGGATGAAAAAAAATGTGATTTAGTGTGTGTACAAGAACCAGAAACCTCAAAATATTTTTTACTTCATCCACCCCCACCCCCCTATCACTACCGATGTGGGGTATCGTTTTATGGGTTTTTGGGGTAGATTTCAAATATTATATTATTAAAGTTCTATAAACAATTATTTCCACATACAAAATTTTTTCGTTGTGAGTGACTTGGATAGAAAATCTGGATGTGGAAGTAATGATTCCTTGGGCAGCGGTTTTTCTTTACAGTAATCAGTATAAGTGTTGATATTTTATTATGATTCTATATATATCTCATAAAATGATTTTTTTTCTCTCTAATATTACATTATCCAAAGTGCCTGTCATTCCTAAATTGGGGTAGATTTTGATTCATTTTAGTCACCTTGTTTCCTATTTTTAGTATTTGAAGCGGTGAATACGATTCTACCACCTGAATAGGGTAGTTTGGTTGTTTTCGAGGTTGCTAAATAACTCGCTATTTGTTCTCTCTTAAAAAAACGTGTTGACTAAAACCATACAGATCTATTGTAATATAATATGCTGTAAATATTTTTCATATTCATATAGAGGTAGTTTTCGTAATAAGGATACTCACGTCAAGACAAAGTGGATGTCTGTACCTTTTACTAGTAGAAAATAATTTGGTGCACTACTAAGTGCCGTAGCATTTTTTTAGTATTCGAGACTGAAAATAGAATTGTACCCCCGAATAGGGTAGTTTGGTGGTTTCCAGGGCCACTAACTAAAGCCCCTTTTTGTAATAAAACTTGCTGTGAATATTATTTCATACCCTTATACCGGTTGTTTTTGAAAATGGGGATGCTGAAGTCAGGATCAGTTGAAGGTCTGGCTCAACTAGTATTTAAAAATCATTTTGTACATTTTTAATCACCTTGGCACCTAATAATTGTCATAAAATAAATATAGTTTTCAAATTCATTATAAGCTATTATTCAAAGTAATTTCAGAGGTTGTTTTTATGTTTTTAGAGGTGAAATAGAATTTTCTCCAGTCTTTTGATACCACAAAGACATATTTTTATTAATTTTGAGCCTTTTCCAGCAATTTTCTCTGGGTTTTATGCGTTCTGCGATGGGGGCCAAAAAATCAGCTATTTTTAACATTGTCCTTTGGCACAGTTACAGATTTTGAAATTCGAATAAAGAAAGAAATTTGAATATATCTCAAAACTATCCTCCAACGTCTTAGAGATCAACAACATATGGAAAAAAATTATGGTTTCTTTCAAAAGTTACCTGCTGAATACTTAAAGTAAGATTTATCAAGAATTATGATTTTAAGCAGAAAAAAAAATATATTCTTAAAATATTTTTACTTATCCACATATCTTTGTACCAAATAATTTTCAATATAAGAGAGATTTACTGCCTGCTGCACGTCGTGAATGTACACCCCCAAGCCAAATGGAATTCGTAGCATGTTGTATCACGAGTCTCGACACAACGCTACCTTGCCTCGTGCATACATCCGTATTTCATCCTCCCAGCTCTGTGTCGTGCCAAGCGAGTCTCAACAGTAAATAAACATCAGCCCCTCATTAGCCAATTACTGTGTTCCCGATGCTGTTATCTAGAAGGACGCCCCTACTCGCAGATTGAGTTAAACCTACTTTGGGTCGTCTCTGACTAAATTACGAAATTCGGTGATCTCTGGGGAATATTTCAAATTTCTGTGGCATTAATGACACTCTCGCGCTCTGAAAGTTAAAAATCGAACTATAACTAGACGACGATAGCGAGATTGTCTAGGTAACGGTAATGGGAAGGATTTTCCACTGCAGTGTCTGGTCTATGTACGGTTAGCAGCGATTTGGAAGCAAATCAATAGCGGGTAATTTATTTTTTTATACAGAGACATCTGTTAGGATACATTTTTTGGCACTGTGGAACTAATTCAGTCAGCCAGAAACAAAATATTGATGGTAAGACCAATACTTAAATAAAACTGTGGCATTAATTGTTAAAAACTGAATGGTGGAAGCCGTTACTTTCTGATAAATTAATCATAATGAAACAGATGAAAACATGTTTTCTGTTTTTTATCACCAATTTATATATAACTAAATATTACTGCAGTTTTTACAACTTAGCGTGCCATTTTCAAACACTGAATGATATGGTAAGGGTTTTATAATAATAGGGAACTTGCCCAAAAAATGAAATTGATTTAAAATACTCAAAATCATAAACTAACATCATTAAAAACCCCATAGACAACAAAGAATTAAAAAAAAATCTCTTCCAGAAATATAAGCGATTGAAATCTGCCAGATTTTACCCACTCCTGAAACGTGACGTCAGATGGAGAAAGTCTGATGACGACGTCAAGCGACACCGATTCTGCTTTCTCTTTGATAATTCCGCATGCGCATGCGCATTTGTCAGAAACAACTAGCAGTGAACACAACCTAACCTAAAATTTAAACGTATTCGTTGGAAAAACATCTTCAATATTCTGAAATGTCACAAAATGCTACTCTTGATTCGTTCGTGCCGAGCCGAATTTTCGAATTTCGCCGTGCAATTTACGATCAGGTTTATCCGGAAGACTTCCTCTTTACGTCGCGACATCGTACGGCCGTCCCAATGGTGTTTTTCGAAAAATATGAACGTGTCAAGATTGCGTGTTTTTGCAATTTTTTCGGTTCCGAAATGTAAGTTGTTTTTTGCTATTTTTCGCAGATATCTCTGAAACGGTGGGAGTTGGCTCGAAATAAAAAATAAGGTCAAACGAGTATTTTCCATTACGAATCTTTTGCTACCATCAGAATTTTGAATTTTTTTTTCGTTTCGGGGATAACTACTGAAATGTCGGCCATGTACGGCAAAAAATCGCAAATTTTGAGCTTCTACAGTTGGCAACTTTTTATTCTTGGCTTCTAGAATTATTTGAGACAACTGCGAATCGAATACCTATCCAATTTGCCAATAAAAAATTGCCTAATAGCCAATCTCAAAATTTCGACCCATTTAGAGAAGTTGTAGTAGGCCTTGAAAATATGAAAATTACAAATTTTTCAAAACAGTCAAATAAAGCCCATCGAGCACTATATCTCAAAAGAGAAATTTTTTTAAATAATAATAATAATAATAAATTTATTCATTCCTTTGGCCAATAATACATTGGATAGAATATGTCAAAAAATACAAATTAAAAGGTACATAATAAATATAGAAAACTAAATAATAGTATACATATATCATACATATACTAGTACAAACAACACAAAAACATAAATGTAAATATACATATATATACACGCATATATAGACACACATACACTTACAATATCATATATACACAAATACATACGGATAGTATAATGTGCGAAAGTAAACAAAGTGCGAGTTGAGGATGAAGTCAAAAAGAATTGTATTCCTGCAAAGTATAGAAGCAATTTGAAATCAGAAATCTTTTTAGCTCTGCTTTAAATTTATTGATGTTATTTATATTTTTAATATTCGGTGGTAGTTTATTGTAACAATAGCTGCCTGCACAAATAGGTGATTTTCTGTAAGTTGTTAGATTATATTTATTTATATAGATATCATCATTATTTCGTGTGGCGTATTGATGTTTAGATATTGGTAATTTGTGTTTGTTTATGTGAATGTAAGTTAATAGTTTGTAAAGATAAATAGACACTAAAGTAAGAATGTTCTCATTTTTAAATGTTGTTCTACAAGATTCTCGGAAGTCGATGTTAAATATAATTCTTAATATTCTCTTTTGTAGTATGAATATTCTCTGAATATCCACACTCTGACCCCACACTATTATGTTATATGATAATTTTGAGTAAATTAGTGCATAGTATACCGAAAGTAGAGATTTTTGGTCTAAATTATTTTTTAAATTAGAAATAGCAAAACAGGATTGTACCAACTTAGAGGATAAGTGGTCGATATGTCTGGACCAACTAATGTTCTCGTCAAGTAGTATTCCGAGGAATTTTGTTTCTGTCTGTAAAATTACTGGATGATTATTAAAACTTAAATTAAAATTAAAATTTACATTTCTTTGCTTTGTTAATACAAACTGTTTTGTCATAGTTTATAATCAGGCGATTTTTAAAACACCAATTGTCAAACATTAGTAAGATATCATTGACTTTATCTCTCAATTCTGTTAAGCCTTTTGCGGATACTATAAATGATGTATGATCCGCGTACATGTAAACTCTTACAGTCTCAAAATGCTGTGGTAGGTCATTGACAAATAACAGGAATAACAGAGGGCCCAGTATACTGCCTTGTGGAGTTCCAATATTCACATTATGTTTTTCTGATGATTCCTTTTCGATTTTCACAAGAAGTTTTCTATTTGTTAAATAAGAAACTATCCAGTCATTTAGGACGCCACGTATGCCTAGATTAAAGAGTTTCTTACTAATGAAGGGTATATCCAGGGTACCAAAAGCATTAGAGAGATCAAAAAACACCCCCATTACATAGTTTTTTGCGTCAATCTCGTTGCAAATATTTTGTACTAATTCAGTTGCAGCTGAATCAGTCAACGCGTTCCAAAATAACGGGTGTTGCGAGATTAAATAGCACACACTGTATTTAAGGAAATGTATAAAAGAGCTCGATAAAATATTACACTAGTAAATATTCTGCCTTTTAATAAAAGCATACCTACTATCATAAAATGATTCTTTCTGCACCAATAAGATTTTAAATTTAAAATTGATACCTGCATACCACGTTGCACATCGTACAAATTTTATTACCTTTATATCGATATAACGCCGTATTAAACTCAGGACGATGAGTTTGGAAAATTACATTTATCAGCGCATATGAGGCCAAGTCCAATAAAGTTAACAGACCTATAAATATTTTATTAGTTTTATACGCTGAGATATAAGGATCTGCACATGATTGCCGTCAATAGGGCTATTAAATCTTTAGAGCCCTGTTTTCGTTTGGCAAATGAATAAAAGTATTGTATAAAAGCTCTTTTCGGCACGCGTGAGTGTGCGTGTGTGTATTTAATATTGAGACTTGTATAAAAACTCAATGAAAACATCTAGATAGATTCTGTAATGCCAGATTGATGTTTTGTGTTTGTGCATAAATACAGGGAGAAAATAAATTTATGATAAAAGTCGCAAGGTCAGTGAAGTTCATTTCACTTTCTTTCGTTTGTTCATTGAAGTAATCGCACATGCAGATTAATATGAGAAGAGTACATAAATTGGATAATTAGCCTTGTGCCCCACAATACAATAACAGTGTGTCAGGGTTAAAATTTAATTTTTTATCTTCTTTTGTAATTTAATGAATTTTTAAAATTTTGTTGTGAAAATTAATGGGTGGGAAATAATAACACACCTTCAATTACTTCCACATCCAGTGGAAGTATAGTAACGACAAAAATTTTTTTTTAAATTTGTATTGTCCAAATAGGCTTAGAATGTCATGAAACGTCGAGTTTTCAAGTTTGAGCGAAAAAAAAATTTCTGTCTGTCGGTCTGTAACTTTTTTTGTGCGCACGTTTACTCTGGAACCGTTTGAGATATTGACTTCAAATTTGGTACACATATGTACTTCAACGAGATCTAGAACTAGATTATATTTTCATCTTGTTCCGTCGAAGGGTTGGGGGGTAAATTGGGGTAAATTTAGAGTAAATAGGTAAATCAAGCAGGTAAGAGTTCATAAAATTGATATTTAGTATAGACAAGAGAAGCTAAGGTCCCAAAAAAAATTTTGGCATTAGCCACCCCCATTACCACCCTCACCATTATTAAAGGGGATGAAAAAAAATGTGATTTAGTGTGTGTACAAGAACCAGAAACCTCAAAATATTTTTTTACTTTATCCACCCCCCACTTCCACCTCCTGTCACCACCCCCACCCCACTACCGATGTGGGGTATCGTTTTATGGGTTTTTGGGGTAGAGGATTTCAAATATTATATTATTAAAGTTCCATAAACAATTATTTCCAGATACAAAATTTTTTCGTTGTGTGACCTGGATAGAAAATCCGGATGTGGAAGTAGTGATTCCTTGGGCAGCGGTTTTTTGGTCCAGCTTCTAGGGGCACTATGAAAGTTACGTTTAATATGTTAAAAAGGTAACTTTTTATCTGCACTTTTACGGCAGATTTTGCATAAAAATTGTATTTTTCTGTAATTTTTTAATAAAAAGGTATACTTGTTTCAAGTCTTTAAATAGAATAGTTTGAGAAGAATGCAAATCAAAAGTTCCATGCAAATTCTTTATGTAATTTGAAAAATTATTTTGGCGGCAAAAATTTACAATTTTTAGTTGTAAATGTTTTTTCTATTGTGTAATAGCACACTCGATGATACAAAAACTTGCAAAATGAATAATTTTCTTTTAATGAGTTCGTGAAAGTGTATAGAATAATATCCTGAAAAGTTTACATTTCCCTCGGATGCAGAACATAAAAAAAAGTGAAAAAAAAATTTTTCATCCATTTTTTCAAAATTTTGAGTAAAGCTAGGAAAGATTTAAAAATACAGATGGATAGATCACGTATTTATGAACAAAAAATGTACTAACAAAATTTATCGCTAAAGCCACGGTTTTCCCGGAAAAAATTAATCAAAGTGTAATGTTATAACTCGGAGCGAGATCCATGCATGCGCGCGCTTGAATACGCATGACTTTGACGCCGACGCACTGAATTACATCTCACTAAATCAGAATATGTTCCATCTATATGAGTGTTGGTTCATTTAAAAGATGGAAATTCTAGCTTTCCGATGCTTTTCTGTTTTAAACAATACAAGCAAAGGATGGATGGGAAAATATACCTATATATATTACCACGCCCAAACTTGATCGTCGCAATAAAAAAAACCGCTGCCCAAGGCAGCCCACATCCAAATTTTCTATCCAAGTCACTCACAATGAATAAATTTTGTATGTGGAAATAATTGTTTATGGAAGTTTAATAATATAATATTTGAAATCCTCTACCCCAAAAACCCATAAAACGATACCCCACATCGGTAGTGGGGTGGGGGTGGTGATAGAGTAAAAGTAAAAAAATAGTTTGAGGTTTCTGGTCCTTTTACACACACTAAATCACAATTTTTTTCATCCCCTTTAATAATGGGGTGGGGTGGTAATGGGGGTGGCTAATGCCAAAGTTTTTTTTGAAACCTTAGCTTCTCTTGTATATACCAAATACCAATTTTATGGACTCTTACCTGCTTGATTTACCTATTTACCCCAAATTTACTTCAATTTACCCCCCAACCCTCCGACGGAACAAGATGAAAATATAATCTAATTCCAGATCACGTTAAAGTACATATGTGTACCAAATTTCAATATCTCAAATGGTTCCAAAGTAAACGTGCGCACAAAAAAAGTGTCAGACAGGCAGACAGACCGATAGATAGACAGACCGACAGACACTGGATGTGGAAGTAATATAGAAAAAAATAAAAGCCCTTCAAAAAAATTCTTTCTTCATGTTAAAAAGTATGTACACTTCATGATTATTATGGTTTATTAAATTGTAGTAACGTGGATTCACAAAAAAAGTACATCTCAAATCATTTTAATTTCCTTGCTTGATGATTTTTTTGATAAATATATATATATTGGAGGCTGTAACTTGCCGAGAACTTGACCCATTGGAGAAAATAAAATAGCACTATTTCGGAAAAAAGTCTATACTTTTCGAATGTTCAAACACAACTTCGTTTACTTGTACGCATTTTTTCGAAAATATGATCAATCAGATCATGATAAGAAATTGCGATTTTCACGATCTTATCCTTATAACTATGAAAATATCTTCGATTGTTTTGAATATAAATTCTAGTACTTTTCCAATACATTAACAAATGTGTAAGGAATCCATTGGATATAGCTGAAATGTGGATAAGTGTACCTATAATAAATACAATACAGTATAGGCACGTAAAAATTCATGCGAGCGATTCGGCGGCTATGTGTGGTGTCTGTGTATGCGTTCATAATTATATATTTTCCCTCCATACTCACTATTTATCCTCCTATTCACTAAGAAAAATGTTAAAAATATGTAGCCAGAAAGAGAAAAAAGCTTTATTTTACTCGTTAGAACTGCTAAGAATTTTTAGGGCCGTTACTTTCGGTCCCGATTAAACTTTAACCGTCTGCCAAATCATTGAAAGTACAATTGTTTCCATGGTAACTGAATTGGTTTGACCCACCGTTAACGCTTAATCGGGATCGAAAGTACCGGCCCTTAGAGGTTCCATATTCAACCGTGCGCTTGGCCGCGCAGAGTCACAAACTTACTTTATTATTTTTTTCCAGGAATACCTACCATGGCTTTAGCAATAAATTTTACTAGGACATTTTTTGTTCAGAAACACGTGGTCTATCCCCTGTATTTTTTATTTTTTAATGGATGAAAAAAAATTTGTTTTTCACTTTTTTTTATGTTCTGCATTTGAGCGGAATGTAAACTTTTTAGGATATTTTTCTATATATTTCTACGAACTTATTAAAAAAAATTATTCATTTTGCAAGTTTTTGTAGATCTTACTATAAAATGTTTTCTGTCGTCTAGGCTATAACTAAAACCGTATGTCGTTAAACAACTTATCAAAATTTCGGACAATAAAAGAAACAAAATAGTAGTGCACCTTTAATGTATAACTTACTTACCAACTGTTCCTTCCTACGTAATATCTAAAAGAGGCGTATAAACTTATAATCCATCTAGATATTTTGCCTCTAATCGAATCTTACGCTAATTATGTTTTCATCACAAAAATTCACTCGCAAGATAATCCCCTTTCTTTCAACAGCTTTCTGTCGTCCTACATGATTTAATTAAAATATAACGCAGCTAATCGAGAACAACACAATATGTGTTGTTCCTGGCAAATCATAAAAAGCGGGTAATGCTAACAGCAATGTTTGCATACTCTGCGTTGCAGTTTGTTTGCTTTTGCCAGTAATTGCATGGAATTCATTAATGAAAACAAATAATTCATTGTAAATGGGCCAGGAATAAAAATAATCGCATATACATGATGTGGATTGTGATTAAAATCAATTTGAGTGCAGAAAAATCATTTGTAATAGTGTAATTTATGTATTGGAGGTTGAATTAATTGTATAACGATAATATCCCAAATTTGTATCGTTATATTAATGTTATGTTAATTTGGGGAGAGCTACAGATTTGAGGTCTTAAAAAATGACGTGGTAGTTTATAAATAAAGAGAAATTAAAAAACATTTATGCACCCCCATGAGTAAAATTGTTACCTTACAAACCATCACATTTAATTACCGGAGGATTAAAAATTAAATTAATCCCAAATAAATTCGACGATAAACAAACAAGTGACATAGAAAAGTATTTTTCAAAACTCATTTTGAATTGAAGTTAACAGTTATATTACATTGAGTAACAAGTGTTAAAAATAGCATATTAGCAGTATGGTCACAAAACACAATGAAAAAAGTACAGTTTTTTAACAACCGCAGAAAAATAGCTATTTTGAATTGTTATATATAATGGTCCTTCGAGCCGGATATGGAGAGTTCTACAAGAAAAAAAAACAAAACAGATGTGGTGTAGCAGCGCAACCGAGTGATTTATCCAACAATTATTATACTTAACGTGGTATAGTGTTTGTAGACAAGCGCATGAGAGGTCGGGAGTGTGAAAAATATTCATATACTGTTAGCGGACAGCCTTGGCTTTGGATTTGGGAGTTGTCTACTATCTGTGGTGTGTTTATGTTTTATGTTTATGTTTATTTCTAAATTTGGCTACCGATTTTATAAGTGCTAAGTTCCTATGTATGTTATGTCACCATCCGAAACATTATGTTATAGTTGCCTACAAATGTTTAGTGCGAATAAAGAAGGCCATAAATACCGGCCATAAAATATCAAAGTAGGCACTATTATAT
Source organism: Rutpela maculata (assembly GCA_936432065.2). Lineage (NCBI taxonomy): Eukaryota > Metazoa > Arthropoda > Insecta > Coleoptera > Cerambycidae > Rutpela > Rutpela maculata. The sequence goes on from OW386292.2 coordinate 6,944,263, forward strand.
GCTGACAAGAGTACTACAGAGACATACTTCAGTTTTTGCGTATTAGAATGAACAAAATAATACTAGAGTTTTTTTAAATCTATTTATTTAACGTCGACCTATTTCCGCTACCAGGGCCTATCACTGACACCAGGAGACGAGCTATCCCCAAACTTGGAAATTTTGCCGAATCTCTTCTCTTTCAAGGAGTAGGGATCTTTTACTTGCCTAACATTTAATAGAAACAAGGGACCGACTGCTTTACATCCCCTCCGAAGGATGGTGTGTCCACTACGTAATCCTCGGCTTGAAATTACATAGCTTCCGCGTATATGCTGATATACAAGCCGCTGGAAGACGGAACGAGATCGCTGTGTTTCCCAAGATGGATATCACCAAGTACTAACCTGTTTTGCGTCAATATAGGAATATCTTATGCACTGGTGGATGCATTGCCCGTCCTTCACGACATTGACAGATACATTTTAGTATAGTGTAGAAAAATAAAGCATGCCCCGATCTCCCCTTATATTAACTCGGTCGGCAGCTTTGAGTTTTTATGTGCAGTATAAAAATGGAGTGAACTATACTAGATGTTTTAAAATTATGTAAGAATACTGTGGGCCGAAAAAAAAAAGTGGTTTGAAAGAATTTTGAATTCTCGCTTTGTAATCAAACACAACACTTTTAAACTACATCTGTCATATGTTTTAAATAATTACTACATGCACTTTAGAAACATTGATATTTAAAAAGGTAAAATCATATACATTTATCAGTATTTATCGTTTTATTTCGTGTTTTCTAACGCAGTGATGGACCTCTCTTTCATCTATATTTTTTCACATGTAGCATTCGATTTTTCACATACCCCACCGGTTCCTTCTGTATCTATATATTTAGTATTCCGTTTGTACGTTTGAGGAGCATCGTATATTATGCTTCTGCAAACTGGGATAAGCCAGATACTTTTTCGGCATTTCCATAAGATATCAATAATTCCAAGTTGGCTACATACTAAAAAAGACTCGTCAGAATGCAATAAGTCATTTTTAAAATCAAAAGTGTACATCTTGCAAGTTGCTTTTATACAATGGGTAGTGTCCTGATTGGGGCCAAAAAATTGCGTAAATTTTAGTTCAAAGAAATAAAAAAATAAGTTTTTTGTTTTCTGTTTTTTTTTGTTAAGAAATTGTTAATAACTATTGTTAATTATTAATAATAATATTCGACAACAATAGGTTTTATTTATGATTTACGTTAATTCTATTAACATAATAAATTAATCCTAGGAAAACCAATTTGACTGATTAACTTAAGTCGGAGCTAGTACATTTATTGTGAGTTTTGTTAAATAATTGCTTATGCTAATTTACTCCAGTCAAATAGGGAAAATAAGAGGGAAATAAATGATAAAGTTTTGAAACTTGGCACAGATATTCACTAGGTGTATTATTAGACATACTAAAAGTCCTGCACTCAATCTGTTGCAGTCGAGCCGCCATATTGGAAAAATGGTGTTCCGATTGAGTTTTTTGCTTTTATCTCGCTAACCGTTAACGGAATTATGTTTATATAAAAAAATATAGGTTACAGAATTCTCTGCAAAATATTTTATATATATTTTTCCGTATCTATTCTTATAATCTTCTAAAATATGAAAATTGCATTTGTTCGACACGTTTCTAAAATTATAATTATCGCTTGTCAATTCAGAATAATTCATAAACCAGTCATGATGATTTGTCACGTAGTCACTAGCTCCTGAATCTAAATACCACACATTTTCGTCAGCTTCTTCCATTAATTCGGTTCGCCCAACAAATGCCTCAACTATTAGTAGCTATCACTAAATTTCCTTCGGTTTTCTGTTTTCTGAACTTATATTCATGTTCCAGTGTCCTTCCTTTTGAGAGTAAAAACATTTCCCTGGTTTTCGTTTTTTTATATTTTTTTTCCAATTTTAAAATTTCTTTCCTTGGCAACCAATGTTTCCGTTGTATCATCCGAAAACTGAATACTAAGTCTTGCTTCTTCTTTGAATAATCGTGGTGTCAAATTGTAAATGTCCTTCTTGAGTGGACTCCCATGCGCTATAAAAGTGATTGTATGAGGAAGGTAATGTCATCAATATTTTAGTTATCATCATGGATTCTGATATTGGATCACCTAATTTTAACTGTTGCCCAAGCGCTTCTAATTTGGAAATATGTGTTGAAATATTCTTTAGAATCCATTACATATTTATAAAATTTCTGCTGTATCAAATGGAGACTAGATTTAGATTTTTGTTCATTAATAATATGTAACTTGTTCCACATATCAGCACTTTCACAAACCATTATATGTAGTAAAGACTGTTGTCTTACAGTTGAAATTATAACTCTCTGTGCTTTATTATCTGCTTTTTCCCATCTGAGAAAACATTTTTTTTTATCTGTTTATTTAACGTCGGCCTATTTCCGCTACCAGGGCCTATCACCGACGCCAGGTGACGAGCTACCACCAACCTGGAAATTTTGCCGAACCTCTTCTCTTAAGAAGAGTAGGGATCTTTTACTTGCCTAACATTTAATAGACAAGGGACCGCCTGCTTTACATCCCCTCCAAAGGATGGTATATCCACTACGTAATCTTGAAATTATATAGCTTAAGCTTATACACTGATATACAACCCGCTAGAAGGTGGGACGAGATCGCTGTGTTTCCCAAGATGGGTGAGTCACCCATCCAGAGAAAACAATTCTTAAAGGCGTTTCTTCCTGCGACACCTTCCCCGTCTAATGCAGGTTCGAATTCAGCTTTCTGAACATCTCCAGCAACTACACCATATAAATCACTTGCTTTCAAATGAACTCTAATAATAAATTTCCATTGTGCCCAATTATTGACTTCTAACTTTTCTACCTTCAAAAATGTTTATATATGAACCGATTTTCATGTTATTTTTTTAGTATGTAGATTTCGTAACGACGCATTAGAAACATGTTCTTTTAATTCTGGAACTCAAAGCCAGGGCCAACTACGCCATTGTTTAAGTGCGAAATATTGAGAAGTACTATTAGGGATTTTTTTTTAGAATATTGGAACGGATTCTTATTCAGGACCACCTGTATACCTAATGTACCAATTTTTGATAGTAATACAAAAATCAATTTTTTTTACCCTTACGATGTGATAGCAATTGCTTAGAACGGTTTTTTTTGGGGGGACATGTCTTAAATTGTTTCTTAGGCTTTAATCTTTATGAAAAACATTATCCCCAAGGGTGGGCTTCCATAGTATTAAGTTTTATATTGAATTTTATATTTTATTTTAAAAGCTGAATCATTTATCTGGAAAATGGTAACTCCTATCTAAATATTGTATAGGAACAAAATTGTAGAAAATTGTAGAAAATTTTATGCACTTTGTTTTTTGTGCAGAAAGTTTTTCTCCATCTTTTTCTAGTTTTTGTGTTAAATGACAAAAACAATAATAGCAAATTTCTTTTTTAAACGGACGCCATTTTGAAAGTGCAGCCAATTTCTAAAATTGCTCCTTAGGCTTTAATCTTTATAAGAAACATTGTCCCCAAGGACCGTAGGGGGGGGGGGGTGCACGGACTCCCGTAGTATATGACTTTATTTCAAACAGCCATATTACAAAAATGAAATCAAGTAACAATGGCTTGAACAGCGTTCAAGAAACATAAGATTTGATTTACGGCATACACATAAAATGAAAAGAAAAGCCATTACGAATGTTTAAACTAAAATAGCAATAACATGTCTTATATTCAAGAAATTCTTTTATATTCTGCGGTTCAATTTCAAAATAAAACCTCTAGTTACTGTATTATAATGCACATTAACTTTTAATCGAACGCAACAATGAAATTTTGTTTTGTTTTTGCTAACTTCTGGATAGAACCCGGCACACAATCTAGTTGGGTTGTTCACTCTGTCCAAAGGATGAAAATCCGTTGCTATCCAGTTCCCTTCCACCGATTGCCTACGTCCATGATTTATTCATGTACGGTCCAAAACAACCCGCAATATTAAATTATAGCACGCAATTGTTTTACAGTTAATTGAATATCTCACAATATAAAAATACCTATCCGTCAAATCTCATTGTTCCCCATCTGGTCGGGCCGGGCTTTATCGCCTTCAATAAATATCACAATATTAAATAGTCGGCATCGATTTTCCATCACCGAGGCCCCACATCCATCAAATTAATAATATCTCGAAGGTTAATAAATAATGTATTTGGTCGAATTATTAATATCTGCGTCCCTGTGGCCGGTACGTGGCTTCGCCTCCACTAAATCGCTGGCTGAATACTTTTCCTTGATCCTATTTATAGGGGTCTGTTTTGCAACAATGGCAGGATTATGACAACTTAGGCCTGTCCCATTTATTGGATGTTCCGTTTTAGGCTGCACGATAATTTGGGCGGTGGCGACATGCTGAAATATCTGCAAAGTGGCGTTTTAAATGTCAATCCTCGTGTCTCTTGTCTTAGCGAACAAAATAAGATAGTCGATACAATGCGTACTTCGCCCCTTTAACGATTAGCTTGCAAGATTTAAGAGTTTGAATTAAAATTATTACTATAAAGGGAGCATAAAACTAAAGTTTTGTAACGGTTTGTTGTCGGGTAGCTGGTTCGGAGATTAATCAGGTCCAGATTAGTTAATATGACAGCCCAATAAAAATATAAACAATTTATTCACTTCTTCAAACAGGCAGTGTTACATAACATACAAGTACAGGTTATATATCCGTATCTTTTACGGTTCTTAGGACAACACTTTCTATTATCTGAGAGAGAGAGAGAAAGAGAGAAAAACGATTGCGATGCGACGTTTGTTGTTGCTACTGGAGTGGCATCGGGCGTCGGGTGAATATCGTCGACTCAAGAAGTTTCCCAGCTCAACACGCTGTAGGAGGCCTCCAGGTCAGGCTCATTCGCTCTGGTTTTGGAGGCGAAACGAAGTCGGGGAATGACTAACGACAGCTCAACACGTTGCAGGATTCCCAGGGTCAGATTGCATTCGTTCCGTCGTGTTTGCGTCGGGAGAAGTACAAAACTGTAATATGTCCAGCTCAGCACGCTGTAGACAGATTGTCAGAGTTGTTCACACTCTGAATTATATTGATTTGGGGCTGGGCTTTTATATCCGAGAATCCTCGCTTACTGGTGACGTAGAACTGCGTATAGTTTAGTGTCGTGTGCAAATCCTTGCCTCTAGACGGGAGCTGGGTAGATTTGCGTGCCGTGTGCACATTGGTGTCGTCTGTAAATCCTTAAACTTTAGTAATGGAACATGAATTTATGAATGCTTCATTACAGTTTTTTGAAAATAAATTAATTTTGTATATTCCCCGACTATTCACCGCGGTCCATACAAAGCATAACGCCAACTTTTAATGAAAACACTGATACATTGAAAACCCCGATCCTAGCATCCGGCGATGATCTAATGATTATGAAGAAGAGCACGAAATTTTTAACTAAACTTCTGCGAATTTTTAGGTTGAATTTAAAGCCACATTTTTTGAGAACGAGAATAGATATCGATATGCGGTTTTCAGGATTTAAGAGATAATTTATTTGTGAAACAGCGAGTTTTGCCAGATTCTTAACCTACCTATAGTATGATGCTGAAGTTTCTTGCTAAACTACAGCATTTGTTTCAGAAAAAAAATCACTCTAAATTATAGAGAAAGAAAAAATTAGTTTTTCTTCAAGCGTATTAAAATGTTTAAATTGTCACCAAAAACAGAAGTAGAAGTAGGACATTGTTTTACTAGTAACAAAATGTTAGTACCGAACGCCACCGTAGTGGACATTGTTTTACTAGTAACATAATGTTAGTTCCGAAAGCGCCGCCGTAGTGGGTATTGTTTTACTAGTAACATAATGTTAATACCGAAAGCCACCGGTGGCGCGCTATCCACTAGCCACTTGTCATATTGTGTCAACATGTAAGACTGTAGTTTGAATATTTGTACATTTATGATAAATAAATGAATTTTTGCATTTTAATACGCTTGAAGAAAAAATAGTATATATTACACGGAGTAGGACGCCTTTTTTTGTGTTTCGCCCAGTTTGCGGCTTCGGCTTCGCTTCAGCCGCAAATCCTGGGCTCAACACAAAAAAAGAGTGCGTTCTACTCCTAGTAATATAATATACTATTTTTTGGAAATTTCTCAATGTAAATGTTAGTTACTTCCACATCCAGTGGAAGTATAGTAAAGACAAAAAAATGTTAATAATTTTTTATACAAATAGGCTTAAAATGTCATGAAACGTTGAGATTTTAAGTTTGAGCGAAAAAAATTTCTGTCTGTCTGTCTATCTGTCGGTCTGTCTGTCTGTCTGTATGTCTGTCTGTCTGCCCGTCTGTCTGTCTATCTGTCTGTCTGTAACTTTTTTTTTTTCGGGCGTTTACTCTGGAACCGTTTAAGATATTGACTTGAAATTTGGTACATATATGTACTTTAACGAGATCTGGAAGTAGATTATATTTTCATGTTGCTCCGACGAAGGGTTGGAAGGTAAATTGGGGTAAATTTGGGGTAAATGGGTAAATAAGGCAGGTAAGAGTCCATGAAATTGGTATTTAATATATACAAGAGAAGCTAAGGTCTCAAAAAAATTTTTGGCATTAGCCACCCCCATTACCACCCCCACCCCCTTATTAAAGGGGATGGAAAAAAAAATGATTTAGTGTATGTACAAGAACCAGAAACCACCCCCATGTCACTACCCCCACCCCACTACCGATGCGGAGTATCGTTTTATGGGTTTTTGGGGTAGAGGATTTCAAATATTATATTATTAAAGTTCCATAAACAATTATTTTCACATACAACGTTTTTTCGTTGTGAGTAACTTGGATAAAGAATCTGGATGTGGAAGTAGTGATTCCTTGGGCAGCGGTTTTTTAAAGAAAGAATTGTGGAGAGAGAAATAAAGCTTATAAACTGTGAGTTAATTTAACTTTTTTTATTTCTTTATACAGCATGAAGAACAAAGAAGTCATGACTGAAACAATGTGCTTCACATATTTTTGAACAAAAATGCTCCATTTTGTTATTGTATTTAGTCACTGATTTGAAAAGAAATTCAAATACTGGTTTTTATTAAAATATAGCATTAACTGAAAAGTTTTCGATGCGCCATTTTGATTTTTTTAATTTTGACTTCAGATTCGTAATCAGCGACCCCAAAAAGACACACACTACATTTAAAAATCAATACAGCAATACTTTTCCAAATATTAAATTCTCCGATATAGGGGTGGTTTCAACCCTTTTGGCGGGTAAGAGAAAGTGTCGGTACCAATTAGAAATTAAATATTTTTTTTTACATAAAACATCCTTAATTTCCAAGTTTTGCATCTTCTTACCTCTAGAGGTACTGTACTATCATATCTATAAAATATTGTCCTCCATGCCTATTATTAAAGAAAACCGGAAATGTAGCACAATTCATTTATCTAGCCGTTGTGAAGGATAGCGATTTATATCGCTGTCCCGCTGCTAGTATTATATGTGGTAAAGTTTGTAACTGTCTCTGTGCTAGTGAAAACAAAGTTAACAGCACTAAAGCAGTGTTGCAAGGATTTCTCACCACAGTTGCTTGTCAAACTTGGAGTTGTTGTAGCCAAGGCTAAGAAGTAGTTATACAAATTGTCTTAGGTACATTTGTACATAAATCAAGTTTTATAATTGATGCTTGCCACAATCTTGTATATATCGTCTATGTGTGATTATCAAAACAATAGCAAGGGCCTACATGATGTTTGGTAGTAAAAATAGTTTCGATGTACTTTACGAGCTACATTTAAAAATGTCGTATTATTTTATTGACCAAATACCGTTTTGCGAGCAAATTGTTTTTAAGAAGTGCCCAGATTAGGGATTCAAGCAGTATAGTGTTATGAACCTTATATCATAATGGTGCACGATCTATTTATTATACTTACATACGGATATGAAGTATACTACATTACATACCCAGATGGAAAGTGTTTCATTACTGTCGAGAAGATTAGGTAGTTTACCCAGACGTGAAATGTCGAGGTTAACTTTATCTAGAGACAGTAATGAAACTTTCCATCGAGGTTTGTGTGCTATTTTATTTACAACCAGAATTTTTAAAAAAGTCTGTTATTTTTTTAATAAAAATAAATAAAAAATACATCACAACAAAATAGTATTTATTCCGAGAGAAGGTGTCACAGAAATATTAAAAATATCAGAGAAATTCACAAGTTGGCACATTTTTGAAGTTAGGCGACGCGACGGTTGCTAGGGAGAAAAACAAGGCTTGTTTGAAGTAACCAAACGTCAGTTTAAGTAAGATTTTTGCGTTCAAGAGAGTAAAACCGTGAAAATAGAAACTGCTGCCGGATGATGAGTTGATTGACTGTTGTACCCCTCCTGATGTTGTGGCACGGGGCTTGATGCCTGAAAAAGTAAGCTTCGGTATCAAAAGGCCATTGTGGCCTTTGTGGAGTGGAGTGGCGTGAAGAGAAAAAAGTAAAGAATTTCAGCTCGAAAAATGTTCTAATGGCGTATATTGGAAAGCAAAGGAAATAAAAGACACCATCAACATTGTGGGAAACGTATAATAGCATTTTAATAACAATTCTAGAAATTGAAGAAAAATCCGATACCTACTTTGAAACATGGGAAAATCCTAACCTACCTGAAGAGACACAATTTTAGGCCCAACAAATCAAACATTTTCGAGGGCGAATATAGAAGATTTTTTAGAGAAGGCTCCAAATGATCTTTTGCCTATTAAGGTTAAGATTTTTTGAACATTAAGGATCAATTATAAAATAATCCTTTAAAGTAATACATTTATTTCCCTTATAAAGTATTGTTTCCTAAAAATGTTTTCCTATTGTTGTAGGTAGTACTAGTGGTAGGTGTTTCAGGAGCGTGTCGAACGGACGAATTAGTGAAAATGAAAATGTCAGACATAGCTATGTTGGAAGAAAAACTTTCAGTTGAAATTCCAGATTCTAAAACACATGCAAGTAGAGCACTTCTCATTACTGATCCAAGCTGTGTAAAAATTGCTCGAGACTTCATAAATCTTCGAAAAGATATAAAAATCGAAAGATTTTTTGTTCAGATCAGAGGGGGAAAGGCAAGAAGCTGACCAATAGGTTACAATTCAATAACCAATTTTCCGAAAAAAAAAAAACACTTTTTGAAGTTAGAAAACATTGAAGGTTTTACAGTCACACCCTCAGAAGAATTGCTGCTACCTTATTAGCCAAAAGCGGTGCAGACGTATTTCAATTGAAGAGGCTGAGAGGGTGGAAATCTAGCACTGTGGCGGAAGGTTATGTACACTGTTCAATGAAGAACAAAACCAAAAACATGCTGTCCACCAGTCCCATGTCTTCGGATAATTCTTCAAGTAGCTCACAAATCTCGGCAGCCATTCAACAACAAATTACCTTGCCAACCAAAGAGACTATTATTGGGGACGCCGGTGCTGGCCTAAAAACATCCATAAAGGCCTACAATAAATCTAATTAATCTTCGTAAGCATTTACCGTTTAAACAGCACTGGTTAGTATTGAAATACTAACTATTGCTGTTTAAATTGTAAATACTTTACTTTACTTTAAGTTCCTTTCAGCTGACAAAATAAATGTTTGCAAAACATTCTAAAACTTTCCAGTGTCTCTGGTTAGTGCTGATTCAGATTTAAGAATTAGCAAGCGAGCATTAGATGAAAGAACTGATACATGATAGGGTGTTGTGAAGCTTAATATGCTTAGAGAATATTATTTAGGTATTATGCAAATCACAACTTACACACTTTTTTATTTATTATGAAAATACCTACTTTCTGTATATTGTTGCCCTAACTGGGCACGCTAATATACTAGTTAGGTAAATACTTTAAAACACTCATTATTGGAGAACCAATCAAAACAACTACTCTTCTAGCTAATACTGACGAAGTATTGAATTGCATGATAGGATTCTTAGCATTTTAAAGAAAAAAAATAATAATAATAATAATGAAAATACTTAAATCATTCATTTACATTTAGTCATTCACACCTTTTTTATTTAATATGAAATTATCTACTTTCTGTATATTGGCACCTTAATTAAATAAAAAAGGTGTGAATGACTAAATGTAAATGAATGATTTAAGTATTTTCATTATTATTTTTTTTTCTTTAAAATGCTAAGAATCCTATCATGTAATTCAATACTTCGTCAGTATTAGCTAGAAGAGTAGTTGTTTTGATTGGTTCTCCAATAATGAGTGTTTTAAAGTATTTACCTAACTAGTATATTAGCGTGCCCAGATTAGGGCAACAATATACAGAAAGTAGGTATTTTCATAATAAATAAAAAAGTGTGTAAGTTGTGATTTGCATAATACCTAAATAATATTCTCTACTCATGATAAAAGCAAATAAATAAAAATAATTAATGGTAAAAAACTTAATATGCTTAATATGAAAGCTCAGAAAAAGTAATTAGTATTTGTGATGGTATGTGACATTCCTTATCAGTTTTGCCGAAACCATAGTGCATTTCAAATTCAAAATCTTTATTTACCTTCTCAGTGTAATTACACAATCAGACACGTCATTATAATATACAAAGATTAAAATGATAATGAAGTAAAAATTGGTACATACATTGAAATATATATATAAAACATGAAATATTAAGAGAAAACAGTTGTAATTATGCACATTACAAACAAAAAATATACGTACGTGGTTACATATAGAAAGATACACTGTCATAACAAATTAAAATTAATAATTTGTGTCGGCATTTAAGAACTCATCAAAATTATAAAATGCATTTTCTGTAAGAATTCCTTTTATCTTTTTGTTTGAATTGCTTAAAATCTAGAACTTTGGTAGTTTATGAAAAAATAATGGTCCCTAATAATTTTTGGCACCTCGACTGCGGTTTAGTCTTATATAATTTATTTTATTGTGACTATTATTTTTGGTATTATGGGAAAAATTTTTAAATCCCTAAGTTTCTCCCTAACATCTTCTCTAAAACCCATAAAACACATAAAAATATAGAAAATACTCGACCAGTATGTGCCGAATGACCCCAAGTGATGATTGCATAACTGATTACCGAATGAAGTAGGCTGTTTTTACTAATCGCATTGGTACGACATGTAAAAGATTTCTTATTAAGTATAAAGTTTTATCAAGTTTTTTAACCATAAAATCTATTTGGTGCTCCCAGGTAAGGAGAGGATTTAAGTACCCTCCAAGAAATTTCGTACAGTCCGGGTTTTTACCCTGTCTAAATTACGATATGAAAATACCATGTTGTTTATTGTTTTTCATTATTTGGTAGTAGCTTATTTGCTGTGAACCAGTTTTGAAAATCTACTGCCTTATTCGCCATATCATGCAGTAAACACTTCAAGTTATTATCTTTAGGGATTATTGTGGTGTCATCGGCATATAATATAATACTACAATTTACATTTGGGTAAATTAAGTAGTTCGTATAAATAATGAACAACACCGGTCCCAGTACAGATCCCTGTGGTACACCGTGATTGATTGGTAAGAGATCGGAAACGACTCTATTATTAATAAAACGCACTCTGTCTTCTATTTGACAAGGAGGATGTTATCATCTTTAAGCTAACCTCATTGAAACCATAGAAATATAATTCGTCTAACAGGATATTGTGTGTAATACAATCGAAAATTTTACTTAAGTCGCAAAAAATGATCCTACATAGTTTTTCTTTTCGAATCCTCCTACTATATTATCTATTAATTTTAAAATAGCCAGAGAAGTTTTATAGTAGTATATGAATCACACAACATCGAAGGTGAGTTTACTTCCAATAAAACTTACAAACTGATGTTCTAATCGCTTAATATTAAAAAAAAATAGGAACAGTAGTAACACTATATCGGTAAAGCTTTTTTAATTGTTATCAAGACATTACAGCACCAAATTATAGAGCATCCCAATAGTTTATTGGTTGTTCTCTTACTTAAATGAATGTGTTAAGAAAAAGAAAATTGTAAAAGTTCATTTAATCTCTGTTTTTATTTGCACAGACCACGGCACGTCTCTAATTTGCGGCTATTGAAGTCCATTGGCTAACATCGGAAGCGACAATGGTGGACATGGTCACGTACGAACCTTTAACATCGGTGAATACTAACTCCATCTCAATTTTCTCGTTTAACTTGAAACCAAAATTAAATAAAACATTTCAACGAACGCAATTCGAGTTATGTACGTGAGAACTGTTGGATTTATTTCGCCAGGGAGAAATAAACCCATTCAGGCTTCCAGTATGAAATGAGTTTAGTGATTTGCGCTTTTTTTTTGTATTTTTATTATTCATCAGGATGATAAGTATCAGTAGCGTGCCAAAGATGTTTTAAAATCCAGTAATTTCAGGGGGCAGTTTGAACCTCACTCGTGAATGAACAAATGAATGAGCGAATTTCTCTGTTTCCATAAACACGAAAACACTATCACTCAATGAGCGCTTCGCGAAGCTTGTTGACATCATCTGGGGGTGATTTAAACTCCCTGCAGGAAAGAACAAATGCAGGAGTTATTTATAGGTATTGTAAGACATCCAGGATACCAAATCCTAAATGCTTACTATGCTTACTATGCTAGGTACCCCCAAAACTTGGGAAAGTTATTCCTGTTCATAAAAAAAACAATATACAAAATTACAGACCAGTTACCATACCTTCAGGGTTTTCAAAAATTATTGAATATTGCTTTTTAAACCGATTACTGCTTTCTTTTGGATAAAAATAATGCATTTTCACATAACCAGCACGGATTCTTAAATAATAAACCAACTCATAGTGCAATGCAATCGTTTTATGAAAAGATAATAACATATGTCGAAGCAGGTGAATGCCCTGTTGGTATCTTTTGCGATTTAAGCAGGGCATTTCATTCAATTGGTTTATTGAAAATTATCTTCATTTTAATGTCGAAACACAGGCATTAATATTTCACAATAGACAAACGAAATATGATTATCCATATATTCAACTTGATAATACGTCAATATCAACAAGGACGTCCAATGTAAAAATTTTGGGTATAAATATTGACAGTTGCTTAAACTGGAAAAGTCATTGTGAATTACTGATAGCCAAATTACATTCAGTAGTTTATCAGTTCAAAAATGTAAAAAATATTCTGAAAATAGCTCAACTAAGGAATTTATATTTTGTTGAGGTTGATTCTCGGTTAAGATATGTTGTTTTTGGGAGTTTCCACCCTGTCAGATAATGTATTGTTAGCCCAAAAGCATGTGATTAGATGTATGGTAAGCTTATCCACAAGAGAGACCTGTAAAAATATATTTAACTTCAACTTTGATAGCACGTTTTTATTTCAATAAAATTTTTACGCGTGGGTGGCGTTCCCATAGCTTCCCCCACCGCAGGTGCGCCAGCTGACCGCCGCACCGTGTCATGTGTGTACACGCAATAAAATACTAGATAAAGGAAAATCTGCCTTAATGGTATGAGTGCCAAAAATGTGTTGCTGCCTCCCGGACCATTACAACTGTTTCTTAGAATGCTGCTTTTGTTAAGTATGTTCAAAAGCCTTCATGCTCATTTGTTTTACGTCTCAGCACGCAATGAGAATTTATTGATGATGTACTGTCAACTTTACCTTGGAAACCAGACAAAATTGTTTCATTATTTCAGTTGAAACTTTGTAACTTTCTAGAATTCATCTAAATAAGAAAAAAACTACATTTACCTAATACTAGCTCCAGTCGCCTATAGGACTATTTTAAATTTTAAATTCCTGCTTAGCCTGCACGTGTATATTTTTTTTCGACTATCATATTTGCGCATATTTCAGCAGTCGCTATGAAGAATTGTGCTGTTTCGCGAACTTATGTCTCTTAAATCCTCCCTAGATGTGAGACGCACAATTGCAGGTTGAACGATGACGAGCTCCATTTATTTTCACCTCTTTTGTACATTTATTCGTTCAGCTGAATCTTATAACCCTCCAGAGTTTTATGTCTTCCATAACTCGCTTCAACTTTTCTAACTTATCGCCGTTTACTGACTACCTCACTTAAGATTAATCGAGAGTTACGAACGATACCTGTTAAAGAATAGTCTAGTTGTAGCTCTAGCATTGAGTCGGTTTTGGGTTAAATTTTTGTAACAAAATTTAGAAAAACCCTGAGGATATCCCCAGTCTATTATTAAATTAAGATTACGTAATTTTATTTAAGGGCTCTTGCTTTTAAACCAGTCGCAGAGGAAAATTGTTTACAAGTACTAAAAAAGAAATCTTCTTAAGTCTTTAAGAGACGATACGTACACTCGCGAAACTGATGTAGTTTGTCAAAACAAACAATAAAATATCCTCACTAAACACAAAAAGTCGCACCGTAAAGGCGTCTTTGGTCACGATGTAAAAAGAATGTTAAAGAACTTCGCCAGGGGCTGTTACCAGTTGCCGGTAAATACAAGACAGAAATGTAAATGTTTCGGTACTTACGAAACTGCAGCAAAAGGGACGAAGGCACTGTTATGGGTTACAAACTCAAATTATAGGTCGGTACCAGCTTTTTAATCATAACAAACTCATAACTATACCATTATAGGTATGTTAAGCACTGACTTTAAACTGAACTTTCTTATTAACTCACTTAAAGTAGTAGTATTACACCAACAAATGCTACTTTAATTCAGGAGCGTCTATACTAGACATATTTTGGTGTTAACTTCTCAAATAATCAGTACAATTCGCCGAAAAAGTTAAAATCTCATAACTAATAATATATATTACGTAATGAGTGGTGTAAGAAGCATATTACGCACGAATGGAAAAGTTACGTGCTATGCCGCATAGCCATGAGTGCGTAATTGCCTTACAACTCGAATTATGTACTATACTTTACCTACGGTCATATTTATTTAGTTATTTAGTAAAATCTGGATTTAGTTTACTAGTCAACAATATTATTCAACAAATATTATGTCAGTTTTGACAGCGTTTGAAAATTAGGCGCATTTGTTTTTTTAAACCCCGCGTCAGCGATATAAGCCACCTATAATTGCGTGTCCCGTGCGTTTTGTTTACCGTGTGATTTGTTTACAGTGCGTTTTGTTTACGTAAAATTCAACTTACATAGATGGCAGGTAGTGTGTTTTTTACTATTTATAGTAGTGATCGTAGGTAAACATTTAAATGGTTCAAATTCCCGTAATAATTTAACGACCTCCAGGTCTGGGGCCTGTATGGAGTGTCTTTAAAAACAAAAAGTAACAATTTATATTCGCGCCTTAACGAACTATTTTCGGGGGCTGTAACCAAGGCAACTAGGCATTATGTCATATTCATGCTCTTCTATTGGAGAACATCCTTCAGCAATGTCTGCTTCATATTTATTACGTATTAAATTCTTAATGAATTTAAACAAAATGCAGTCTATCTCAAGCAGGCATAGTTAGCCATTGACATCAAAAATATGTTGCAGGTGCGGAGCAATTTAACAATTCTTTTGCAGTTTAACTAGACAACAACTAAAAGAAATATCGAACTTCCTTAACTTTTAAACTTGACCTTTTGTCATTACACCATCCTTCTAACTTTAATAATAAAAAAGTTTCTCACCTAAGTAATATATTTTACAGTGCCTTTTCGTATTTTTGTACCATATGTAATAGCTTCTACATTTTCTTAATAAAAAAAGTAATTTTGCATTAGATAATAATAAGCAAGAAGAATATATAGAGATATTGAGCGAGAAATAAAAAATATAATATAATATAATATAATATAATATAATATAATATAATATAATATAATATAATATAATATAATATAATATAATATAATATAATATAATATAATATAATATAATATAATATAATATAATATAATATAATATAATATAATATAATATAATATAATATAATATAATATAATATAATATAATATAATATAATATAATATAATATAATATAATATAATATAATATAATATAATATAATATAATATAATATTATTCCTAATATTATTCATGTTTTTCCACGTTTTGAAAAATACGTTTTTTGCTCAATACCAATAGCAAACTCGAAATTCGATTCTGGGCAGAAAATTTTGCGTAAGAAACTGCTCTTTGTTTCCGAATATTATTTTCGGGCTACCCCCTGAGCTTTAAGATTCTCAATCGAGCATTAGATTCCCTACTAATGTGTTGTTTTTTAATTCCAACAGATTTACTACGTAAATTTCCGCAAAATTCATTACAAATTAATCTCGTTAATTAAATACCAATCCTAATATTCTTTATTTTCATTCTAATAAAATAATTCTTGTGCAAAATTTAATACAGACAAAGTTAAATATCATAAGCAGTTGGTTTTGCGCTCATTTCATATTATCCATATGAAGAGCTTTGTAACAACGCAACTATTTATACATATAATAAATATTGTATTTCAGAATATACATAATGAATAGATATATACACAATTGTTCAGTAAAGCCTTTATATAATTGTACTTGTACAAAAGCTATGAGGCAGCTGGTTCTACCAAAGGATCAGGAGATTGATGAGATTCAATTCTAATTCGAGATGATTAAGGAATCTGCAGGATATTACGTTGAATAGAATGTTTCGTATATATTACTATTTTAAATTGTAATTTTCTAATATAGTTTACTTTTAATTAATATAGGTATATTAATATGGGAATTTTCAATAATTACATTAGTTTACATTAAGGTGTAATGTAAGTAAATAGATGCAACTTAATTTAGGGTGGATTAACTTTTTACTTGCGCCAAAACACTCACTCGAAATTCTAGACCTAAAATGTAGTGTAGAAAAATTCAATAATAATAATAATAATAATAATAACTGGAAGTAATACACATCCAATGCTATAGATACGCTATTATTTATTAGTGGGCTAAAGCCATCTCATTTCAGTGGTCTAGATAATATGTCTAACAATTTATCAAAGAAATGTAAAAATAATTTCGTTTTACCGTTAACTTACATAATTAATCTATGCTTTGTAAATGGAATTTTCCCTGATAACTTAAAAATTGGTTATTCCACCATTTAAAAAAGGAGACAAAAACTCTTATAATAATTATCGTGCATTAGCATATTTTGAAGTATGTCAAAGGTTATAGAACTTGCATTTTTAGAACAGTTAAGTATATTTTACAACGGATGTAAAATTTATAATGATTTACCCATTGATTTGAAAAAATGTAAAGGCCTATTTAGTTTTAAAAAGAGGATAAAAAATTTAGTAATTGAAAAGTGCTTGTATGGTGTTAATGAATTTTACTCAGTCTGACTATTTATATATTTATGTGTTTATTTATTTATTTATTGTGTGTTTATATACTTTTGTAGTTTTTTATTATGTACGTGTTATCCCCTATACAATTTTATATGTATTTTCTTCTATATTTTGAATTTTATTATGCTTATGTATATTAGCTCACACTTTTGACGCACTCCTGAGGTACTTGTATGGTTATTAATTAATTGTACTTGTGATTAGGAAACAAAGGTTATTATTAATATTAATTAATTAATAGAAAACCACAAAAAAAACTTTATTTTTTATATATATTGTAGTCATCTGACGATGGTTAATGAACCGAAACACAAAAAATATTAAAATTTTCATTTAAACTGGCCTAAAAGTATCAAGATACACATCAAATTAATTTGATATCAACGATCAAGCAAATAAAAATATCTCTACTTATTGTAGTATTATATAGTATAGTATAATAAGTATCCTAGTCATATCATTTAAATGTTTATTCCGTTCATTTCTCACGCAACTTGTATGAAGTTTTATCATTTTATAAAAAAGTGGCAATAAACTACGTTTAAATTATCTCACTCCTACAGGACTATAACACAAACGGAAATCGTCATGTAAATATTTAATTAAAAAAAGACATCCAACGGTTAGGTTCGTAAAATAAGACATTTGAGGAGATTACTTTTTTCAGTCTCTGCCTTATCTTGAATCGTTTTCGTTACCAGGTCTCCCTAAATTATTATACTCGTTTTGCCAGCAACACTTATTATTTTTTAAGTGCGTTTATCCCGGTCGAAACTCAGGCCCGTATCATTAGAGCGGGTAAGTAGATTTTATTGCCAAAATCACCAGCGCCTCCACCATTTTATAGAAATGTCGAATTGATTTAATTTAATTTTTTTCGGCGACAACATTCAACCTGAAATTTTATTGTTGACTTTTATGTAATATGAGCTCTTGATTGCGAAAAAAATACTTGCGCCCAAAAATTACTTGTGCGTCAAAAGTTATATATACAGTGTGTGCGATTAAGACCGATATTTTGGAATGCATTGGCCGATTTTAATTTTTTTTTTTTTAAGATATAGTGCTCGATGAGCTTTATTTGACTGTTTTGAAAATTTTGTAATTTTCATATTTTCAAGGTCTACTATGTTCCTCTAAATGGGTCGAAATTTCGAGATCGACTATTAGGCAATTTTTTATCGGCAAATTGGATAGCGTATTCGATTCGCAGTTGTCTCAAATACCTCTATGCAGAATTTTAGCTCGATACCTCATATAGCGTGTTTGTTATTCAATAGCCAAATTTCAAATTTTATTTAAAGATGGCGGACGAAATAAAATTTTTAATTCTTCGTCAATTATCAAGGAGGATTGTACGTCACTTTTTTTTTGAATGTACGTTATTTCATGTACTTTTATGTTAATTTGAATTAAATTGCTTTAAAATTTCTCAACTTACAATAATTTTGTTAAAAAACGTTTTTTTTTTCAGTTTAAATAATTAATAAACAATTTCCTCACGATTATATGTCAATAACTTTTTACTTTTAGCTATGTAAAAATGATATCAAAAGGTTTTAGGAAAATCGAAGTTTCCTGTAATTATTCCGAAATAGTGCATATTTTCACCCTCTATTGACACTATAAGTATAGATATAACCTATTTCATTCCCATTAGTCCAATAATACCGCCTGGTGAAATAATAACCATCATACTTTCTACACTCTGTATATCTCAATATTGCATTATTTCTAGACTGTTAAAAGAAAACCGGCCTTAACAATTTTACATTCTGCTTAAAACTGATCGCATTAAAATCACTCCGTATCGCAAAAAATGATCGAGAACTACAGCCCCGAAATATTTCTGCTTTGTTTAACCCCGTACAATCTGTCAAGCTTTATCCACTTTTTGTTGTTCTTCTACCTTCCATTTTAAGATCCGAGGCTTATGTCCCGGTAAATCCAGTAAAACATTTAATCCCTTAGAATAACTTAACTGGCCGGCATTAAATTATTTATCTCCTTGCTTGGATTCCTGTCAGTAATGTCAAACAGAGAGCTTGCCTTCCACAATTCACTGGTTAGGTGGTTGAGAAAATTAAATTTTTATATAGCTAATAGGACGGTCTTGACAGCCTGATCGACGAGATTATATGTTAACGTTCGGTCTGTTATAAAAATGGAGGTATAAAATCGCAAACAGGCGATTTAAACACTTTTTGAAAGTGGAGATACTGGAGGTAGTAACTGCACCACGTCTCTAGGTTCATAAGAATGAATATCTACCAATGTAAGAGGCTTCATAATATTACTTTCGACATATATTAAGTATTTGCAAGTAAAAATATGGAGAAGGGAAAGTATCTTCTTCTCAATAACCTTTGGTTTACAAGTGTTTCTGGAATTCATAATGAATAAAGTTTAATGATGCTTTTTTGAATAACAAATATTCTGTCGAAATTAGTAGCTGTGCCTCAAACCAAAATGTTGAAAGACATATGGGAGTATGATTGTGTATAGTATAGTTTAGCTCGAAGGATTTAATCTTTGATACTAAACTGCCAATTTACACGAATTGTATTACCTTTTGGCAACTTAGCTTGAGCAAAAATTTGCAGATAAAATTTAAAAGCACGAGTTGTATTTGGGAAGAATATTTCACGAATAAATAATTCATTAAGTACACCTTTAATATTATGTTTTGTAATCATTTGCCTTCAAACGTTTTCTTGTTATTTTTTAGAGTTTACTGACTTTTATTTTCAATTTAATCATTTAATTTTCGATAAAATTTTAAGCACTAGTAATAGATACGACAAATACTTTGGAAAACTACTCGGTTATTGTTTATCGTATTAAAATTGTTGTAATTACAAGTTATAAACTTTTTTATAACATTATGAGAAGTATTGAAAGTAGATAAAACATTGTACGATATTCGTATCGTAATTTCATATTACGATACTTGATGGGTTATCAAACTCGGCCTTCGACCTCGTTTGTCAAATATCCCATCGCGTATCGTAAGATGAAAGTGATACTTATGTGGTAAATAACATTACACACTGTTGTAGTTTGTAAAGTAACTACTTTACATATTATTGTAAAAAAATATGTTTTTTTATTTCATTTTACATATCGTGTGTAAAAGCGGTAATTGTGTGGAGTATTCATTTTATTTTTCCAAGTGTGAACGCAACAAAAATTGGACGTATGTATAAGGATACAATATCAATCATGTATTCACCGAAACACGAAAATCCCCAGACAGTATTATACATCTCGTTCAAGAACTGAGACACCTTGTACTGTCAGATACTTTCAAAACCCTCCCGAAAAAGAAGCGACAATAAAACATACATAAAATTATTTTAAAGTGTAAATCCGCTGTGGATAAAACATATCTAGCGGGCGACGTAAAAGGGAGAAATTCAATTTTGACATGCACAAAAACGCTTTAATATGTCTGGAAATCTTTCGAGAATTACTTTTGTCAGGCGACTGCTGGGCAGCGTCATCGTGAGTGGATGAAACAAGTAAAATGCATTAAATCTACCAAAGTAGATGTTTCTAAGCCACTTAAAAGTATTCAACATTGTAAATTTTAATTGTATGAAACCTAATGCATCAAAAAATTTGTTATTGTGTTACTCCTTATTGCGCATTTTTCCACTTTTGCAAAAATACCATCCAGTGGAAGTATAGTAACCATAAAATAAAAATGAAAATGTTTAAAGTTCAAATAGGCTTAGAATATCATGAAACTTCGAGATTTTAAGTTTGAACGAAAAAACATTCTTCTATCGGTCTATCTGTAACTTTTTTTGTGCGCACGATTACTCTGGAACCGTTTAAGATATTGACTTAAAATTTGGTACACGTATGTATTTTAACGTGATCTGGAATCTAGATTATATTTTCATCTTATTCCGTCGAAGGGTTGGGGGGTAAATTGGGGTAAATGGGATAAATAGATAAATCAGGAAGGTAAGAGTCCATAAAATTGGTATTTAGTATATACAAGAGAAGCTATAAGGTCTCAAAAAATCGCTGCCCAAGGAATCACTACTTCCACATCCAGATTTTCTGTCCAAGTCACTCACAACGAAAAAATTTTATATGTGGAAATAATTGTTTATGGAACTTTAATAATATAATATTTGAAATCCTCTACCCCAAAAACCTATAAAACGATACCCCACATAGGTAGTGGGGTGGGGGTGATGATAGGGGGTGGTAGTGGGGGTGGATGAAGTAAAAAAATATTTTGAAGTTTCTGGCTCTTGTACACACACTAAACCACATTTTTTTTTCATTCCCTTTAATAATGAGGTGGGGGTGGTAATGGGGGTGGCTAATGCCAATTTTTTTTTTGGAGACCTTAGCTTCTCTTGTATATACTAAATACCAATTTTATTTACCTGCTTGATTTACCAATTTACCCCAAATTTACTCTAATTTACCCCACAACCCTTCGACGGAACAAGATGAAATCTAATCTAGTTCTAGATCTCGTTAAAGTACATATGTGTACCAAATTTCAAGTCAATATCTCAAACGGTTCCAGAGTAAACGTGCGCACAAAAAAAGTTACAGACAGGCCGACAGACAGAACATTTTTTTTCGCTCAAACTTAAAATCTCGACGTTTCATGACATTCTAAGCCTATTTGAACAATAAAAATTTTTAAAATTTTTTTGTCGTTACTATACTTCCACTGGATGTGGAAGTAAAATAGTTTGGTATTACCCCATTATTAAAGGTCGTGAAAAAAAATATGATTTAGTGTGTGTATGAGAACTAAAAACTCAAAATTTTTTTTTACTTCATCCACCCCCACTACCACCTCCACCTCGCTACTGATGTGGGATATCGTTTTATGGGTTTTTGGGGTAGATGATTTCAAATATTATATTATTAAAGTTCCATAAACAATTATTTCCACATTCAAAATTTTTTCGTTGAGAGAGACTTAGATGGAAAATCTGGAGATGTGGAGGTAGTGATTCCTTGGGCAGTGCACAGTGGCACGAATCGTGATTTTTTCGTTCAAAATTATTTAGAACACTTGTTTCGGAATCGATTGGGATATATTGTTTTTAAATACTCGTTATTTAATTTTCAAAAGACGTAACTGAGCTGATTTTGAATTATGCTAACTAAAATTATTGAGCTTGGCCAAAATGGCCATTTTTTAATTAAATCTTAATAAAATTTACAAATAAAAACCTTTTTCTTATCCAATTTACTTCTCGGGGGTTTTTGAGGTCGCTGATATCCAAATTGTCTCTAAACCGACCTGCAAGATGGCGGAATAAATGGCGGCTATAAAATGCTAAAGCATGATGAAGAATGAAATATTTTTGTTAAAGTTTATGCCGAGAAGTTTTGAATATTTTTGATATGTACTTTTAAGTTAAAATAGACTAAACTTTAAGTTCCAGGAAGAAATTCAAGATGGCGAATCCAATATAGCGGCAATAAGATGATAAAATTAAATGTATTAAACTAAATAGGCTATTCCCAAGAATTATTAAAATATTAATTATCAATCATAAATATGCGATTCAGTCCTTCATTAATTTTTTTCCATGTCTCCTCCCCCGCTCATCAAAAATTGTTTTCCCATTTCTCCCTCCCACGGCTCATAAATTTTCAAAAAATTTTAAAATACTTCATAAATCCTGTATATACAGTGTGTCCCCGGATTGAGTTTGCGATAGGTGTAACATACCAAAAAAAAAAAAAATTAGTACGGCTTTCATTTTCTACAGTCCCGGTCTGCTTGACGTAAAATGCATTTTTACCAAATTTCAGTCAAAATGGGATCTAACTCGCGGAGTTAATCTAAGAAGAAAATAAAAGAAAACAAGTCATTGTAGGTAAACTGGTTTCTGTTAATTATACGGAAAAATTCTATTTGGATAAAATATTTTGCATTGAGTGGGAGCCATATGCCAACTTTCATTGTATTTGAACAAATAATAATAATAATACCTCTTGAAGAAATTAGAAGTTACAAAGAAATAGAAGAAGGGTGGAATTATGTAGTAATTTAGGTGCGGTACTATTTGAATAAGTTTTTAGTTGAATTCGTTGAAATTGTTAATTGTGTTAAAAAATAAAAAGCTATTTACTTCAAGTAGTATTATTATTTTTTTGTTCAAATGCAATGAAAGTTGGCATATGGCTCTAACTTTCAATGCAAAATATTAGGTATACAAAATCAAAGTAACGATAAATTTTTATTCTAACGGGTCTGGAGATTCTGCAATAGATTTTTTCACAAAAACATAATAAGCTAACTACATTTCAAAGGAGTCTTTACTATTCCAGCACAAATATTTATAACAAATTACCTCAACGCTGCAAAATAACTGTAAGCATATATTAAAAAAAAAGATAATTTGTAAATCGATAATGTGTAAATTAATATTTTATTGCAATTTTTATTTTAAATTTTCTATTGTAATTATAGTTGTTATAGTTAATATTATTTTATTTGTTTCCTTAATTTATATTTCACCTCATTATTATTATATAATTATACTTTTCCTAATTACAGGAGTTTCTCCACCCAAATAACTACTTAATGTTTGGTACCGTCATTATGTATTAATTATTGTTTTTATATTTTTGAACTCTGTTAACGAGAATCACACAAAGGAGGTTTCGAGATTCACGTGGTTTTCAGTTGCTGTTAGTTAATTAACCATTAGTAGCGCTTCTAACCTTCTCTATTCAAGACAGTTTCCTATTAATCAAGTTGCCTCTTATTTTATTTCAATGTTCTATTTATCTTTTGTTTACTTTGAAGTAGGATGTCAAAAATACCCGTCTACTATACAGCTAGAGTTTGCGTTTCTTGCATGCATTTGTTTCCTGGTTTACTCGACCTAATGCATAAATGCATAAAAATGAATTATAGGGAGAGCAATAGGTTGTTTCTAGTTTCTCTAAAATTAAAAGTCTTCAAAGCTTACTCCATTAATGAGTCGTTTTTGATGGAAGAAAAATAATGAATAAAGCATTTGAAACTCCTCAGTTAGAATCAAAACAAGTAATATATTTTTCAGCACCCAAAGAAAAACACTAAATTCAGCCTTGTAGTGTGGTAAATATGGTTCTAAAATGACTGATAAGGGACAAAAATTGTATTAAGCTGATTTTTGGCATAGATGTTCCTAATGGACCCAGGAAGGATAATCCACCGAGAGTTCCATGAATCGGTTGTCAGCTTTCGTCGCCGTCTTCAAAGAATGGCTGAAAATCGAGAATTTTGAACTTACTTAAAAATATCTAAGTTAATATTAGTTATCGAAATTTTATAAGAAAACATTTTTGTTATTTATAAAATTGTGCGTCTTTTGACACATAATACACCTTGGAGATAATGGTTAGGACTAGAAAAAATAGTACACCTGGGGTCGATCAATTAAACAATGGATAAATCAAAGGACCGTTAGAAAACGCCAACATTATTAGGAGGTAAAATAATAACAAAATGGGATAGGAATACGAAATGAAAGACTAGGACATATCCAAAGAGGAAACCCGATCCATCCACTGAAGAGAGCGCTAATACTAAACAGCCACAAACTAAAAATAGGGAGATCATGCTACTCGTGGACAACAGTTGAGAAGATCGTGAACGAACTAGGAACGGATCAAAAATAAATCGCAAAGACATGCTGGAACCAGAAACGGAGGAAATAGATTACTATGGAGAAAAACTCTACAAGCTAAGCACAAAAAGAGGAGCAAAAACACTCCATGTTACGAAGCAATTCCTACAGTTCTCATCTTGTATTCCTGTACCATGTGCCATGTGGCTGTCGCTGCTGGCAGGCCTGTCGAGAGGTAAAGGGGTGATTACCCCGGGCCCAGGCTCGTTTGAGGGACACGGTTTTCAAACGAAAATTTGTAGTAATTTTTTTCCATGTCTCCTACCCCGCTCATCAAGAATTGCTTTCCCATTTCTCCCTCCCACCGCTCATCAATTTTCAAAATTTTTTATAATACTTCATAAATCCTGTATACAGTGTGTCCCAGGATGGATATAACAAGAGGTGTAATGGACCAAAAATTTTGAAATTGTGGAATGGTATTTGGGGATTGAGTCCTGCTTGTTGTAAAACTAAAGTCTACCAAAAATGACTTGATTTGGTGTTCTACAGGGTGTTTTATAAGCAAAGTTGTAAAAATCACCACTAATAAAGTACCTTTATTTTTCAAAATATGAAAAAATTCCACTAAAAATGTTATTTAGAATGCAATATTATCCTCTATACCAAATTTCAGGAATATAAAATTATTTTTTTGAAACTTCTCATTTTTTCAATAAATTAGTGTTTTATTTTGAACCATTAAAACTGCATAGAAATTATTTTTTGTGAATTAATATTTAGTTATGTAGAAGCTAAAAGTAGGCTATGAGATATGCAGTGGATACACATTTATCATTTATTATTGACGTATCTGTCAAACGTAGTCAATATTATTCTTAATTTCTGTTTCAAATTAACGAACCAAGCATAAAAAATTAAGTGAAAATGGTACTCACAGTGCGTAAAAAAATTTATATTGTGCAATGCTATGGAATTGGTGGTGAAAACTCGCTAAGAGAAGTGGTAAGCCAATTTAATTTGAAATTTCCAAACGCTGCTTTGTCACGTACTCAGGCTATTATAGCTCATGCCTCTGTTATAGAAAATCCTAGGATGCCACTAAGAGAGAGATCAGCTCTTATTAATATTAGCAAGTCTGAACTCCAAAGAATTTACAAGGCAAAGAAAATTAGGGCATATAAAGCAAATTATAAACATACGCTTGAAGTGGGAGATGACGGCCGTAGGTTGGATTTTTGTTTGACCATTGGAGAAAAAATCATGGAAGAGAGATTTTTTCATCATTTCATAATTTTCTCAAATGAATCCACATTCACAACCAATGGTGTTCTTTCATCTCAGAATTGTCGGTCTTGGGCTTCTGAAAATCCAAATTGTAGAAGTCATTGTAGAAGACAATATTATAAAAAAGTGAATGTGTGGTGTGCCGTTTCTTATCACGTTGGAGTTATTGGACCTTATTTCATTGAGGGAAGGTTAAACCAGCACACTTATTTACAGCTTCTTGAAAGATTTTCTAAAGAACATTTAAATATTTTAAGAGATATGCCTTTAGTTCATTTCCAACATGATGGTTGCCCTGGCCACTCCACAGAAATGGTTAATCGGTGGTTGAATTTAAATTTTGGAGAAAATTGGATTGCCAGGAATGGACCGATCAAGTGGCCGGCGAGATCCCCAGACCTATTAATATTGGATTTCTTTTTATGGGGTCACCTCAAGCAGTTGGTTTTCGCTGAACCACATCTAACGATGTAGCAGTATTGAAGCAGAGAATTACAAATGCCGTAAACTCCATACCGTTAGATCATATTCGAAACAGTTTTAAGGACTTCGGGCGAAGGATCGAAATGTGTGTGGATGTGGGTGGTAGCTACGTCGAATAATAAAATAATTGTAAACATTGTCTTGTATTGGTCAATAATTAATTTGTTTGTGAATCTGTTATGTTTTTACATTTATTACTTGTTATAATTTTTAAACCTCATTCATCTTCTGTTAGTAATTGTTTCTTGTTTTACAATTAGTTCGATTAACATTATACCTTCTTACATCTCGTATATTCAATTTTTTATTTAACAATAGCCTACTTTTTGAGATGATTAACATTTGCTCCTTCACAACTTTAAATATGAATTCAACTCTTAATTCGCAAAAAATGGGAAGTTTCAAAAAAATAATTTTATATTCCTGAAATTTGGTACATAGGTATAAAATTGCATTCTAAATAACTTTTCTTAGTGGAATTTTTTGATATTTTGAAAAATAAAGGTACTTTATTAGTGGTGATTTTTATAACTTTGCTATAGAACATCAAATCAAGTCATTTTTGGTATACTTTAGTTTTACAACAAGCAAGACTCAATCCCCAAATACCATTCCAAAATTCCAAAATTTTTGGTCCATTACACCTCTTGTTACATCTATCATGGGACACACTGTATATATTTTTCTGAATTACACCCGAATGGGCTCAATAAACATAATCCTAATCCAACCCAGCGTAGACATAGCCAGCTCGGCGGTATGTGGCAGCAATGCCCCACTGTACACTGATAACTCAAATCAAGTGTGTTGTACAGAAAAGCAGCTGTGTAATAGAAAGATTTCTACGTTTATTAAACCTATAATTGTCAATGTGAATTTTATTTCCTCCACGGGAATTTTATTAATGTATGTCTGTGCTATGTCTGTCCAAGAGCAAAAGTTTTTGTGATTATTGTACATAGCGAAAATAAACAAAAATATTCGGGATCTAATTTTGATAAAAATTCTGTTTTCCACTTCAATTTTTTTGTAATGTGGTATGAACAGGTTGATATGAAAACTTAATAATCATTCATAAAATAAATATACCACAGCATAGAGCTAATTCCAATGGTGGCATATTATCTGGAGATAGTAAAACTTGTGTCGTTTTTACAATATTTCTATCGATAAGGTTTCATAATTTTAATTTGACACCTACGATTCAACCAAATTAAAAAAAAGTAAATATGTGCATCTATCCAGCAGTTTTTTTATTATATTTTCTCTTTCATATAATTAGCGGAAAATTACCTAATATTTTCAGGCGACCGCTCCATATTAAAGCATCACGAGCTAATCAATCATAATCAGCGGTATTTGTTTTCATATTAGTACGACTTCCACGACCCTGCCATTAGTCGTCTCACAAAGTAAATATTTACCTAATTCTGAAATTGAGTCAGCAAGTTCATGGAAACAACAACTGCGGCAATTTAACAAATTTTATTCCGGAATACTGCGCAAGGAAAGCGAAAGTTTAATGGATAGATTTTATATCAGATGTCCACTTACGGTCTTGGTATAAACTGCACCGTAGATTCCACTAAAAATGTTGCATTTAGTGTTATTTTTTCTTTAGAAATAACTTCAGTGCAGAATTTCTTACCAAACGACCGTAAAGTTACCGGAGAAAAATTCAATAGTTTAGTAAGCAGGGTGTTTTTTGTTGGGCAAAAGTGGTATAAAGCTGAATTTTGGTACGGACGTTGAGAATTGTCCCCACGAATCCACGAGAGCTTTCGCCGCCATATCCAAAAAATGGTTCGGAATTAACTGTTCTTAATTTAATCAATATTATAGTCCATACCAAAGTTGCAAAAAAAGTGCAAGGGTAGCAGCCAAACATGGCTACCACCTGGTTTCGAGAGCGCTCAACACGTTACTGATAGTCGCGCGGTCCCTACCCTTAAAACACAAAAAAACACCTTTTTCCCATTTTTCGTTGTCAGGCATACGAGGACTTGTTGCGTCGAGTTTTTCTTTTGAGGAAATTCAATATGTCCTGTAAAATTTCGCAACCAAACATCCTAACGACCCCCCGGAGTTGAAGCCACCGCCTTCCTCAATACCAAAACATGCAAAAAACATCCAAATGTGCTGAAAATTGTTTTCTACACGTTTTCAAGGGCGGGAAACACGATGCTGATAGTATTTAGCCTCTCACCTTAACCAACTACCTCTACTTTTGGGGTTTTTGCACAAGGGCGGATCCAGAAAAGTTACTGGGTGGGGGTACAAATAGAAATCCGAAAAAATTTTTTTTCGAAAATTTTCAATAATATTGTTTGAGAACTGCTGGGATAGGCTTTTATTTTCGCGTATGTCGGCGCCTTTAACCATCAAATACGCTAATGCGGCTCTTTCAGGGTGTTCGCGTTCCTTTGTTAGAGACCTCGCGTAGACGAGGACACAAGTTGATAATAACACTTTTTTATGGTTTTTTAAAAGTAGGTAAGGTAAGGTTTTCAGCGGTGCGGTAAAGATGAAAGACGTCGGCGTTTTCTGAGTGCTTAGTAGATCTGAAGAAAACTATACTCTCCCTTGTGCAATATTTTAGTTTCTGTGGGCACTTCGTTAAGTACACATGTCGACCCGTTCGTTGTTTTTGTAAGTGCTTTTGTTCTTTTTGAATTTTGGGCCACGTATTTACAGTTAAGATTTATTTTGTTGATTTACCGTTCAAGTCGTTAAGTTCTTGATTACGTATAGACACTACTTGTTCGTTCTTTTTGTGTTGCTTTTTGGATTTTGGACCAAGTTTTTATTTTTATTTTCTTTATTGACAACGTTAGTTGATAGTTTAGTGTGGTATTTAAGTATAAGTGTATTGATGCAGACGGAAGCCATTTCCAACAATTTATGTAAATAATTTATTGGTAAGTTCTAGATTTATTTATCGAATATTTTAGTTTTCGATACCTGATTGGCAATTCGTTAAATAAATCAGATTTTTTCCTAACTTAAAATACACATAATTGTTTTCTGTTGTAAATCTGATAAATTATAAACAACAATAAAATCTCCGATATTTCGTTCTAAATCAAAAAACACACATGTAAATAAATGCTGTGTTTAAACCTCTACGCCATCATTTGCTTGCAGTTCTGCAAAAAGAGATAACGAATTATTTATATTTTTATAATTGGTTCTGTTGAGGCGGTCATCAAAGGTGCCGCCCTTCTTTGCTTTGAAGCCGCGGGCCGGCGAGAACGAGTCGGTCGGTAATCTTTGCACTTTTTCATGACAATTTAAAAGTCGTATAATTGGGAAGTACACGTCCATTGACTCAGAAAGGCAGTGGTTCTTAAATGTTTCCTAACCTAATATTCAAATTGTTGACCTGAGTCAGTTTTTTTCAAAATGCCCCTAGAGGAAAAAGTCATAAAGGTTTTTTTGTTTGTCTAGTCTGTCTCCATTACCAGTTTTTTTAATGACATATGCTGATTACACCCTGCATATTATATAATAAGTTGTTAGACACGTACAGTAGCTGCAGTAATGTAGCATGTTCTAATAGTTTTATTATATTAGGTGTTAAGTCATTTAGGTGCGTAAAATACTGATAATTTAAATATTCTGTATTATCATGTTTTTAACTTGTACATTATAAATTAAAAAAAAAAACTAAAAAAAATATGTTTTATATATATTTTATATTTGTATTTAATTTTTATTAGGCAGATGCTTCTGTAATTTTTTGCAATTTTCAACAGTATTGAAGATTAATAAAACTCTATTCTATTATATTTCAATCATGTCTATAGATAGTAAAGAGATTTCCTGTTAACTGCTTGTAATCGTGGCGAGTTTACGCCTAAAATGAATTTTCAGCAACACTTCCAGCCAAGCCGATCGCAGAAAAATCGTTTACGCAAACACAGCACTTATTCGTAAACGTTCTTCTGCCTGTGCTTGCTATATTTCTGCCACATCTTGTTTCTTATGAATACAAGAGGGTCTGGTGTTGTATTACGCTTTTAAATCAGTCAAGAGCAGATTTATTGGACGTTTGAGCAAAGTTGTTATTGCGGGAAATGATGAACGTCGACAGCGTAACAGAGAAAAAGTTAGTTATTTCTGCCCGAACCGAACGCACCTAGCCAGTTACCTAATTTATAGATGGCGACGGACGAGAGGGATAATTTAGGTAACTCGATTTTCCCTCATTTTCCATTAATATGCCCAGAGCCAAATTAAGCATCAAAACAGTTGAATAAGAAATTCTCTGGCTGCAGTGGTTTTATTGTTTTAATTTGTTGTAAAATTGTAAAATGCATGTAAAAACCTACATTTTGAAAAAAAATTGTCCTTTAACTTTCGCTAAAATTGGTGCATTATTACTGTTACATATTTTTACCCCCAGAGACATCTGTAGGAATTCCCTCTAAGTTTTATGTACAAGCAACAAAAAACTATTAAGTTAGTTCGTTAGTTTGGCAATCGGCCCATGGATGGCGCGCGGTATCAGAATCTTGAAATTGCAGAGAGCCTACTAGAAAGTTACAGAATGAGGAGAGAAAGTTACAGAATGAGGAGAATGTTCCGCCATACCATGTCGATGTTATGGCGGAAGTACAAATGTTATCGTTTAAAAATGTAGGATACTTTTCTGATTTGTCAATTCAGTTTTCAACCAAGATTTTAAAAAAATACTCCGCATATTCTGAAATTCACGTTGTTTTTGACTCGTATAAACACGACTCTTTGAAATCAATGGAAAGGATCAGAAGGCAAAAAGGGACAGACCCTATACAATATATCGTTAGTGATAAAACTAGCATTAAAAACACAAATCTAGAAAAGCTGCTCTCTCATACATCGACAAAAGGGGAAATTATAAATTAAAACACATTTAAACACGGTCTCTCTATATCTATTTTATTTGGTATCTAAACATTAATAAACATCTATAAACATTCATCAGTCTTTCTATAAACATCAACACTTATGTAGCCAGGAGGGTTGATTTTTAAAAATGTTTTTACTTTTATTACCATTTGGAACAAGATTAACATTTATAATTCTTTATTTCAAATGACCGTACTCCATATTATTCTTAAAATTACCAATTTAGGGGTTTCGCATTTAATATAAGGCGCAATTGTATGTTTTCAACCCCTAATGATCTAGGGGTGGAACTAGTGGAAGTCTTTACAAATTCTAAAAACTTTTTTGTATTAATAAATACTACTCGTTAAAATTAAGATATTTTCGAATACATTTTACTAAGCTAATTAACATTATTTTATAAGGAAGGGGTGGCTATAGGGGATTGTTTTCCCTCAGACGCACTTGCGAGAGATGGCCCGCCCATCCATTCTCGGAATCTGCGGGGTATTCTGAAAATTTTAAGGTATGCCCAATATTGTATCAGAAATCTGCAAACGGAATAAGAATAGAAACTGGACTATATCCAAAAAAGGAAATTTTTAGTAGTTTTTATTTTTTCACAAATTAACAAACTGTCGAAAAGTTTTTTCATATATCTAATTTTATTAAAAATCAATATTGCGAATAATTTGGCATTTCCATTTTTGTGACGCTATTATTAGGACCGGAGATAATAAGAAAACATCAGAAAACAATGAAACAAAAATTGTTGAAATTTTACAAGAAGCAATGGACAGATTTAATCCAAAACTTCCCCTAGCACTTGGTATTATACCTACAACAAATTAAAACCATAAAATTCCTGCAGGAAAACAATTTCGTTCGAAATATATTTTGACTCCTCTGCTATATAAACTTTTTTCAACGAAGCAAACTGTTAAACCGATATTACGTTTGAGTTTCGAGGTTCATTTTTTGCGTTTCGCGTGGTCCGATTATAATGACTTGAAATAACGAGTTCACCGAAAAAGGATTTCTAATGCGATATATGCTGCCTTTGTTTTAAATTTATAGAAATGTCAGATCTATCGGCATTTGGCCATAAAAGGTAACTCGATTCATACAGGATATCAAGATAAGGGATTGTTACGTGATCTGATTTGCTTTGGGTTCTTCTTTATCGTATTGTTGCCTCCAAAATTTGAAGTAAACAAAAACTACAAATAAAAAGTAATAATGCAGTAAAATAGCACAATCAAACTAATGAATGTTCTTTATAATTCATATATACTTGACTTTCTATAATCATAAATTAAGCTTTCTGCCACTCTTTTACCTGCAAATTTTTTTAGAACTACAAAAAACTCGCTTTGCTTTGCTATGAAAAATTATTTTGAAAATGTTATCACTCGAATACTTTCGGTAATTTGGGCCTGAAAATATTCCTTTCGAGGATGTCGATTATGAATCTGGTGTTTAATAAATAAATAAACAAAATGGCGACTCCAAAATGGCCACATTTAAGATCACAGTCATGAAAAATCCAATAAGTATTATTAAATATTTTATTCCAAGGTCAAATATTATAGCATAAGTGTCTTTAATACTTATAAAAACTAAGCCTACGTTAAAAAGTAAAAATTCAAGATGGCGGATTCAAAATGGCCGATTTAAGAAGAATATAAAAAAAATGGCGGTATAATATATTATAGTGATTTTAAGCACCTGAGGAAAAAAATCAAATCCGAATAAAAAAACCGCTGCCCAAGGAATCACTACTTCCACATCCGGATTTTCTATCCAAGTCACACAACGAAAAAATTTTGTATCTGGCAATAATTGTTTACGGAACTTTAATAATATAATATTTGAAATCCTCTACCCCAAAAACCCATAAAACGATACCCCACATCGGTAGTAGGGTGGGGGTGGTGACAGGGGGTGGGGGTGGGAGGTGGATAAAGTAAAAAAATATTTTGAGGTTTCTGATTCTTGTATACACACTAAATCACATTTTTTTTTCATCCCCTTTAATAACGGAGTGGGGGTGGTAATGGGGGTGGCCAATGCCAAAATTTTTTTTTAGACCTTAGCTTCTCTTGTATATACTAAATACCAATTTTATGGACTCATACCTGCTTGATTTACCAATTTTCTCCAAATTTACCCCAATTTACCCCCCAACCCTTCGACGGAACAAGATGAAAATATAATCTAGTTCTAGATCTCGTTAAAGTACATATGTGTGCCAAATTTCAAGTCAATATCTCAAACAGTTCCAGAGTAAACGTGCGCACAAAAAAAGTTACAGACCGACAGACAGACCGGCAGACCGACAGACCGACAGACAGACCGACAAACAGAAATTTTTTTTTCGCTCAAACTTGAAATCTCGACGTTCCATGACATTCTAAGCCTATTTGAACAATAAAAATTTTTTAAAATTTTTTTGTCGTTACTATACTTCCACTGGATGTGGAAGTAATTATGTTCGTACGGTCGAAAATAATATTAGAGGCGATCCAATGAAATTTTGGATCTTTTTAAACAACAAAAATGTAACAAGTAACGTATCAAATGTCATGCAATATAATGGTAATGAATTATCTGAATTACCTGTCCAAATATTAAATGCGTTTGCGGACCTTTTTCGAAATTCTTTTTCACTTCCTAGTAATTGCATGGAAGATATAGATAACGGACATAGCTTTAATAATAACTCGCTAATACATGTATTACAATTTAAGGAGGATGATGTGATAAAAGCATTAAAAAAATAAAAAATAAAATGACCACTGGTCCAGATGGCATACCTGCATTTCTTCTAAAAGATTGTGCGTGTATTTTTGCCACACCTTCAGTAACAATTTTTAATTTAATTTTAAAAAATGGTGATTTTCAGAATATGTGGAAAGTTTGTGCAATTTTTAAAGAGGGTGACAAATGTGACATCAAACTTTCGGGCCATTTCAATAATATACAATTTTGCAAAAGTACTTGAATCTTTACTACACGACGTCATTTATGATAAAATCAGTACAAGAATCACTATCCATCAACACGGTTTTATGAAAAGGCGCTCTACAACCATCAGTTTGCACAATTTATTTCGGAATCCATTGACGATCAATCCCAAACCGACAAAATTTATATTGATTTCTCCAAGGCATTCGACAGACTTGACCATAATATGTTGCTTAAAAAACTAAATTATGGCACTTTCTGATAGCTTGATAACATTATTTAGGCCTTACCTGTCGAACAGAGTCCAATATGTTACCTTCAGTGGATTCAGGTCTGTCGAATACGTTGCTACCTCGGGAGTACCACAAGGGTCGTTTCTTGGGTCACTATTTTTCACAATTTTATCAATGACATAGCAGATGACTTAACAGACAAAGTTAACTATTTAATGTATGCTGATGATTTGAAGCTCTGTTCTAGAATTTATGCCATTGACGATTGTCTTCATATGCAGGAAAATTTAAACAAAATAAGTAACTGGTGTACTAAATACAATCTTCCATTAAATTCGCAATGTTATGTCTTTTACATGTAAGTCCATACCTGTTTCCTACGATTATAATATAGACAATAATATACTTCATCGACCCGAAACACTACGTGACTCAGGTGTTGTCTTTGATAAAACCCTCTCTTTTAATACACATATTAGCACTATAGTATCGGAAGCCAGCAAGACTTATGGGTTCATAGTTAGAAATTCCCGTGATTTTTCAAACCCAGATACGCTTAAGATGCTCTATTGTTGTGTCAGATCCAAGCTTGAGTATGCGTCACTTGTTTGGACCCCACATGTACATGTCCACCAGTTAGAATCGGTTCAACGCAAATTTCTTAAATTTATGAATTCCAGATCTGAAGGTACTTATCCAGCGATCGGTTTTCCACAAGATAAGTACTCTTTAGTTAGTTTAAGCCGTAGGCGAGAATGCTTGTCTGAAATTTTTATTTTTAAAATCATTAACAATATTATTGACGCACCAATATTACTGTCAAAACTCTCTTTTAACATTCCCAGAACAATGTCCAGTTCTGTATTTTACCTAGATATGCCTCGTGCAAATATCCTAAACTTTTCACCCATGTACGTAATATGCGACAATCACAACGCAATCTGTGGTGATCAGTGGCGCAGCCAGAAAATTCATCTGGGGGGGGGGGGGCAATAGAACCGGCCTCCCCAGAGGATGAGGAAAATTTTTCAGAAAATGGTTGAAAACGGATGTGTATGTAGATTCCTCTATTAGATAATATTGGCATTAATTACAAAATATTTATTTCAAGGGATAATTTAGATACTGCTTTTTCTTTATTTTTTGGCTCATGGAAGACAGCTTGGGGGGGGGGGCATGGCTCCCCCCTAGCTGCGCTCATGGTGGTGATAGACATCTTTAATTGTTGCCTGAATGCTTTAAAAACATATTATCAAAGAAACTAGTTGAGCTTGTTTGTTTTTCCTTTTTTGTATTTCATCTTTTATATAGATAATGTTAAAGAGTATAGTTCGTTCTTTCTCTGTCTCGTTAAATGTCATAAGTTATTTTAATCTCTGAGATATATTTTTTATTAATACACGTCTATTGTTTGTTAACATAATTTTAGTAGAATTTCTCTGTACCTCCATGTCTTATAGTTGGGCAATAAATAAATAAAAATACTTTTAAATTATAAATTGCCCCCAATAATTGGTTCGGATTCCACTATAAACTGTAGGGAATTGTCTCCATTGTTTTTAGAGAAAGTTTCTAGACTTCAGAAGGTTATTGATTTAAATACAATTAAGAAAATTATGAGGAATAATTCTACGTAACTTTCTCGCACTTTTAAAAACCTTATTTGTGGTAACAAGTTGCTAATATGCATTTCTCTTCAACTAATTTATATTTCTTTTACAATAATTCTTCCTCACCACTCATATTTAAAAGTAGCAACACCAGATAACGGCAATAAACTAGGAGCAGAAATAAAATGAAATATATCTAAAGAGGGTGCTTAGAATGACCTAATGAGGACCATTCATCTGCAGGCTCATGCGGGACTCTTTTATCAAGCCATCCCTACAATTCTCTAGCGTTTTAGGCCTAACTGTGCTCAAAGCGTTTTGTTATATTTTCTTTGTTAGGGCGCACACTAAATTACTTACAATTAGAAACATTTTTTTATATTTCCTGCATTGTAGCAAAAATGTTTATAGCCCAGGCGAATTAGTTTCCACGTAAAGGAAACCTAATGGTGCAAACCTGATGGAACTTATCACAAATAACGTCTTATATCATACATGGTGTCCCACCGGGAACTGCATCGATCGATATAGGAAAAAATACGAATCGGAAAATTTTGAAAATTTAGAGAATTTTACTAATGTCAGCATAGCCAATCTAAAGATTTGGCATTTCTGCTTATACCGGAAGTCGATACCAACTTTCTTATTTTAAATGTATTTCGAAGTTTTCGAAAAGAGCTATTCCCTCGGCTATTCCCAAACCTAGAAGTTTCAGAGATATCTGACATTTTGTAAAAAATTTGACAGGTGTAACGGTTTGCAATAACCTTTACAATTTTTTTCGCGTAAAAGATCTTCATTTGCCCTTTGGCATGCAGAAAGGCCATAAGGTGACTAAGGTGACCTACGCTCCACAGTTTAAAGAAATTCAATAATAGTTTACCAAGTGTTCAGTTTTTTACGTTATATTTTGTCAACTTCAAACCGCGAAAACTCGTTTAAGTCAAATGGAACACCCTGTATCTTTTTGCATTAAATTATGGAAAATTAAATTTAACTTTTTCCGATGTAGATATTGTAGATATTTAACTTACGACTTTTGGAATTATTTTCGATTTTCTTAGAAATTCAAGAATTCTTCCTAAAAATTTTATCCCGGTGGAACACACTGTCTACTAAAAGTATTGAGTTTGAAGTACTGAGAAAACTAGATTGTTTAACGAGTAAGGAAAAACGGTATTTTTCTACTAGTGCAGTGAAAATAAATTTTGAATGAAATTGTTTGGCCGCAGCAGTTTTATTGTTTTAATTTCTTTAAGTATCATAACAAGTGCTATGAGCAGTTTTGTATTAAATCGATCCATTGCTTCTTGTGAAATTTATTTTTCAATTTTCTGCTATTTTTTTATTACCTCCGGTTCTAGTAATGGTATCGCAAAAATAAAAATAGCAAATTGTTCGCAGACGTTTTCCTATATTTTTTAGTGTTTACTGACCTTTATTTTCAATTTCATTATTTACGTCACATAAAAATGAATTTCCAGACTGACTCTACTGAGAAAAATCAAAGTAGATATAATTATAATTAACAATCGCAGCTGCAGAAACGGAATTCGCCATATTTTAAATGTAATAACACTCAAAAAACCAATATATCTTCAACCGTAGGTATTGAAATGCATAGCCTGGTCCAAAACTGCTGAGAGTCTTCACTGTAAATAGTTCTTAGCCATGGTTCGACCAATCACACTACTCATAAAGACAGAGAGGACACTACCAATGTCCTGCACTTACGCTTTATTTTAAGTTGATTAAAGAGAAATGAAATATAGTTCTGGTACCGTCATCTAGTAACAGTAACGTTTAAACGCTACAAACATAGAATCACGCCAGACAGTGTAATATAAAAGAATTATTATATAAAGTGTTTATTGATATATATTTACATATTTAATTGTTATTTTTAATTTAAGGAGTTTAAAAATTAACTTACGGTTGTTTAACAGAGGGTATTTATACTCTGAGTGTTGAGTTGGAATAAGAGTTATGAATTATTGTAATGTTAGGTACAGTTCATACTTTTGGTTTCTCGAATTATTAACGTCTTGTTACTTTATGACGGATTGACGTACGTAAGGACATTTGTGTTTAAATATGAAATAATTAACTTGCCTGCTCAGTAGGCATTTGTATTTAATTATATTTGTGATAATTATTTTGTAATTGCGTTATTATAATTCATTGTATATAATACAACATTACAATTGAGAAGCTACGTTAACAATTAGCAATAAGCTAGAGAAGAAATTTATAGATAAAATTTAAAAGCACGCGTGGACCTATTTTCGGAAACCATTTCACGAAACAAAACGTGTATAATAATATATGTATATAAAATTAACTTTTAATGTGTTCTCTTGTATGCATGTTGTTTTTATTGCCTTGTTATTTATTTATTCATTGTTATCATTGTATTTTTTTCTCGATTCTTGACTTGCCATATATAATAATCTGCATCTTACAAATGATGGATACCATTATTATTATATTAATATTATTATTATCATTATTACCGCGATATTTGTCGAGGCGTCGAAAAAAAAATTAGAATGGTAAATTTTTCATGTTGGTAGTGTCAAAAGCCGATCTGGGATAGTTTACTACTAATAATTACATTTAATTGGTACAACGGGTTTTCATTGGCTATCACGTTAAATGAGGAAAATAAACGTTACTATTAAATTGTAGGTTATCAGATGCCTTTCTGTACAACCTCATAATTTCTAAATATACGGTTTTTTCTAGATTTATGATAAGACGATTCCGTGTACACCATTCGGAGAATAGTTTTATTGTACTGTTCACTTTTAGTTGTAGTTCCTCTTTGGGATTTGCAATCTATGATTATAATAAACAATTACTCATCGAAAAGAGATACAAAATGGAATAACATTAATTATTTTTTGTACCTAAGCTCCACAGAACTTTATATGCATTTTTATAATAGTTATAATCACAATATTCGATAAATTAATTATTCACGTAAATACGATGGTGAGGGTGTAAGAATTTGGCGAGGAACAAAGGCATTTATGTGCAGGTTAAAAATATTACTTATATTCAACCAGCACTAGCTTTTTAATTTTTTCAGAAACACTGTAAGTAGTAGTCGATATATGAATCTGCAACAGCTATTTTGAATTTGTTGGAAGAAATACTGTGTACTTTTGCCTAAACCTAGACAAACATACAATGATGCAATAATGAAGCGTCTCAACTATTTTTTTTTCTTCCTTGTCTTCTCTAGAGAAAAGATGTTATTTTTAATTAAGTAGGTACAACAAAATATGTTTTTTTGTCTGAAGTAATAGATATAATCCTATGAAAACAGTTAGTCAAGATGTAAGATTGGAACCACATTGAGTTTTCTTTAGATTTATAGATGTTTACTTGACTACTTTATGTATACAAATACATTTGTAGCAAGTCATTACTTTGTTATTATCTATAGATAATATACATATAATATTAAAAATGAAGTGTAAAATATAACACAAGTTTATAAAACAGACATAAAATATAGAAAACAAGGATAACATAATAAATAAAAAAATACCATCATACGACGCCAGTTACACAGTATATTACATAACAGTCATGGTAGTCATAAAATCTTCAGTTGTATAGAAACAAAATTTCAAGATATGGTTTCTAATGACAGTTTTAAATTTGTGAACATTTTGTTTTATATTTTCAGGTAATTTGTTATATAAGTTTTAGTTTAATGAGTTTTTAATTGATTTTGTTAAGCGATATTTAGGAGGTTTTAACAAATTGGCCGACCTCGTGTTGTAGTTATGTAGCTCAAATGAAGTTGCGTACACATTCTTATTTTTATGAATTTCAAGAGGAGAGTAGTAAATATATAGGCATTATACCATATTTAATAAATAATCGTTGACAGTGTTCTCTGAAACCTGCTCTGATAGCAAAGTATGTAGTTGTAGAACAGTTCTTAATCTTCGTAAAAGAAATAAATAGCTTGATAATTGTTGCTCAATATAATTGCTCCAAGTATCATCAAGAGCTATACCGAGTAAATTGACTTTCTCCCTTCGTTACGTCATATCTGGTATTAAAAAATAGTTTTTGCGTTTTGTCACGATTCAGTTTGAGTACATTAGCATTATACCAAAATTTCGCTCGACTTTCAGTTTCATCAATGATATTTTGTAACCTGTTAATATTCTTGGCACTAGCTATAAGAGTTACGTCATCAGCAAACATAACAATACTGCTAGGGAATAAGTGATAAAATAAATCGTTTACATAAATTATAAAAGTAGAGGTCCCAGCACAGATCCCTGAGGCACTCCATGTTTTACTGATATAAAATAAGATGTCATATTGTTTTGTGAGACACATTGTTGCCTACTCTCCAGATATGACTTTAACAGAGACAACGATATACCTCTGACTAAGTTTTTCGATGATGAGAGTGTGAGAGGACAATCGAAGGCCTTGCTGAGATCACACAGCGTAATTACAGTATGTTTACCTTCTTCAAGGCCTTCACTATGTCACCCACAATCTTACAAATTGCATCTAGTGGAACATTTTTGCCAACAACCCTATTGGCAAACATGCAATAAGGAACATTTTTCGAAATATTTCGATAAATTTCAATTATCTTGCCAAACACAGAAATATGTCGATAGTTTCACCCTGTAGGCAGAAAAATGGAATGGATAAAATCGACATTTATAATACAGTTAATTTTATTTGATTGCATAGCTCTACAATGACAAAGTTTATAACTAGCTTATTTCAATATCATTTTAATGCCATTATTCAGAGGAATATCAGTTGTGGATACCCTCACTGATGCATTCAATACAGCCTACTCGTTCCATTGAAAGTAGTGGTGTTAATTTTGAACGTTTCCATGTAAATACGTATTGTTGCTGTTGCCAGATCATAAATTTAGTTAGCCCTGTTCTACATTACGTTATACATGCTGCGTATGTAATTAATCAGCACAACTGGGAACGCCCTCTATTGTTCAATCTACTGAAAATTCCCCACAGAAATAATTGAGGCTCATTTGGACTTAAATTCTGTTTAAAGAATGCGTGGAATTGTCGAGGAAACTTAAATTGCGCGATAAATCTAATGAGAAGTAAGCGAGAGATTTTAAATATATAAATGTAAATACTCGTCCTAATTTGTGTTTCGTTTTAAATATTTCGGCATGTAGTCAACTGTGGTGTAACGCTGAGCATAGAGGGGAGGATTTGTCACTGTAGTCAAAATTCGATTCCTCGAATTTAATTTTACTTCACGTCCAGTAGAAGTATAGTAACGCAAAAAAAAATGAAACTTTTTTATTGTTCAAACGGGCTTAAAATGTCACGAAACGTAGAGATTTTAAGTTCAGGGTGTATACCAATTCATAATTTTCAAATTCCCTGGATTTTCTAGGTTTTTCAGGACCTTTCAATAAAAATTCCAGAAAATTTTTCTGCAAACCCCATATGGGTTTCGAACCCGGGACCCTTCGATCCCGAGTTAAAAACGTAAAAACTGGGAATGGAAAACATTTTTGACGAGTGGGGGGAGGGGGGCGTAAGATGGGAACAACTTTGGATATAAGCAGTTTTAATAAATTTTCCCTGATTTTTTTTTATAAATTTATAAATTCCCTGACTTCCCTGTTTTTCGGAAAGTTTGAGCGAAAGAAAAATCCCTCTGTCTATCTGTAACTTTTTTGTACACAATATTACTCTGGAACCGGTTATGTTATTGACTTGAAATTTGGTACACGTATGTATTTGAACGAGATCTGGAACTAGATTATATTTTGATCTTATTCCATTGAAGTGTTGGGTAAAAGGGGATAAATTAGTAAATCAAGCAAGTGAGAGTTTATAAAATTGGTATCTTCTAAATAATATCCCTTTAAACATCGCCAAATGTAACGTTTTTCTGCAGGAAAAATAATCCACTGTTATTTGATTATGAGTTGAACGATACCTTATTAAATAGATCCGATGAGTTCAATTACTTGGGGGTTCTATTTGACTCGAAACTAAATTTTAACAAACATATAGAACATTTTGCTCTCTCTGCTTATAAAAGTTTGGGTTTTGTGATTAGAAATACAAGTGTTTTTGATGACAATGAATTATTAAATCTTGTTTATATACTACATTTGTTAAATCCGGGCTTGAATATGCCTCTCTTATTTGGAATTCAGGCTGTAATAAATATTGTAATTGCATAGAGAATATACAACAGCGCTACCTAAAATTCGTTTCATACAAAATTGATCATGTATATCCCACTGTTGGCTTCGAACATGCTAAATAGATTTGGTTTTCTTAGTTTACACGACCACAGGAAACTTTACTCTCTTTTGTTTTTGCACAAGTTAATTTTTAATCTCGTCGATTAAATATATTGCACGATAAATTAGACAATCACCATCAAGGCATTGGTATATTTCTTGATTTGAGTAAAGCGTTTGACTTAGTAAACCATGATATACTCTTAAATAAAATGTATAGATACGGTGTTAGAGGACAGGCGTTAAAGTGGTTTCAAAGTTATTTGGGAAATCGGTCTCATTATGTTAATATTGGTCATGTAAACTCCGAATCCCTTATCACACAAATAGGCGTACCTCAGTCTTAGGGCCTTTATTATTTAGTTTTAGGGCCTTTATTATTTATTATTTATATTAACGACCTCAATACAGATAACATTTTAATGTTCGCAGATGATACGTCGATTATTATTGGCAACAAAGACCTTGAAACCAGTGTAGGTTACTGTAATAAACAATTGCAAGATATTTACACTTGGCTTATTGATAACAAGCTAATACTAAACACTAATAAATCAGTTTTCATCAGATTTAACTATTCTTCTGCAAACTATGATCGAAGTTTATACATAAGCACTTCAAAAGGTACTTTAAAACAAGTACAGTCCACGAAATTTTTGGGTATTTATATATCTGAAGACTGTAAATGGACTACACATATCGATATGATTTGTAGAAGAATAGCTCCTGTGTGTTATTGTTTAAAATAGTTAAGACTTACAGTGGATACAGATGTTCTAAAAATATATTACTTTGCCCATTTTCATTCAATCATTTCGTATGGCATTACTGCATGGGGTTCTTCTAGTGAATGTACACGGATCTTCAGACTTCAAAAAAAAAGCGATCAGATATATAGTGGGTGCAAATGCCAGAGAAAATTGCAAAGAATACTTTAAGAGCCTAAATATTCTAACATTACCTTGTATCTTTATAATGAGTCTAGTAATCTATGCAAAAAATAATAACTTTCAGATGATAAACCACTATCATTCATACTCTACAAGAAATTCTAATTTATTAGAGGTACCACTTCATCGAACAGCAACATTTGAGCGTAGTCCAAAGTTTTTAGCTATTAAAGCATTCAATAAACTTCCCGCTGAATACAAAACTTTAAATTTAAATTTATTTAAAAAACGCGTTAAAGAATTTTTAATTACCAAATGTTATTATTCTTTAAATGAATATCTTGATGATAGAATATAAAATTTGCAGTCTACTTATTCATTGACTTGCTCTGTATGTTATTTTTATTTCAGTCATCCATAGCCTGATTTTTGCTTTTTGTATTTTGTTTCAATCAATGCTAAATTTCCGTATCACTTCTAATTACTATGTATATTAATTACACACACCATGTTTAATGTTCCTTATTTTAACAAATTTTGATTGTATGTATGTATGTATGTGTATATATGTGTGTATTTATGTTTATATGCGTATGTGTGTATATATATATATGTAATATATATATTTTTTATGTCTCATGTATGTTACTTATACTCGTATGTTTTTTTTTTATTATTTTACAGTTTTATGACTTATCCTATATTATTTGTAATAATCTACTGGATGAATAAACATTATTATTATTATTATTATTATTATTATTATTATTATTATTATTATTAAACATTATTATTATTATTATTATTATTATTATTATTATTATATATCTTGAATATGTTAAATTCTCATGCCCCTGATTTGAAACGCGTAATCATGAAACGTTTTATCTTCCCACTCCACGAACAAATGTTCTGATGTTCTCTCCCTTATTTTTTATGTGTAACACTTACATATCTATTGAAGGACAGCTTTATATATTTTACTCGAGTATTTCAAATAAATAAATATACATAAATAAATTTCGTATATATAAGAGAAGCTAAGGTCTCAAAAAATTTTTTGGCATTACCACCCCGCCCCTTTATTAAAGGGAAAAAATAAAATTGTGATTTAGTGTGTGTACAAGAACCAAAGGCCTCAGAAATTTTTTTTACTTCATCCGCCCCACTAC
Organism: Rutpela maculata; assembly: GCA_936432065.2. NCBI lineage: Eukaryota > Metazoa > Arthropoda > Insecta > Coleoptera > Cerambycidae > Rutpela > Rutpela maculata. Next base: position 6,989,026 of record OW386292.2, read on the forward strand.
CACCCCCACCCTCACTACCGATGTGGCATATCGTTTTATGGGTTTTTGGAGTAGATGATTTCTAATATTATATTATTAAAGTTTCATAAACAATTATTTCCACATAATGAAGTGCAAATATAGCATCAAAATTGTTTTCATTGTGAGAGACTTGGATAGAAGATCTGGATGTGGAAGTAGTGATTGCTTAGGCAGCGGTTTTAGCATTGTAATAATATTAGAAAAATATACAAAAACCATTTTTTTTTACATTGATAAAGAATTGATTCGGCAGTTCATTAATGAAAATAAACATTAATAATTGGCCTATAATAGAACCTTACCTTATACATATATTCATATCAACTTAATCACGCTCCTTGTTGACTGAAACTTGAAATTCTTCTTTCATACTGCTTATCATTTGATTTTTAGAGAACCTTTGTTGGCTGAATCAAAAAGTGGGCTTTTTCCTTGTGCCAAGGTAGTTGTACATTTGTTAGATAAATATACTAATGTTGTTGCCGCAGAAGACTACCAACTTAATCTCCAAGAAACGTCTAGATATAGAAATGGAGGACACACTAATCTCGTACTAGTTGTTAATTTACTTTTTTAACATTTTATTCCCTAGGTTGCAATCTAGAACATATTTTCTCTGTTTAATCGGGAGAACGTATTAGTTTTCGCCATCGATGAACAGAGTATTTCTCTGATTAATGATGCATATACATCGAAAACGTATTATATTTTCTTATGCTCAAGTAAACACCTCTTAATGATCTCGCTTTACTCAATTCAAAGCATTTTAATTATGTAAATAACCTATTTGCCTAACAAACTGATATTAATTAACATTTTCCGACCATTCCCTAGAAGCTGTTCATATAAATCATGGGTTATTCGAAAATTCGTTTCATTTAAAACTTACGGTATATGCGTAAAGAAAAACGAACGATTAAAATGAATTAGTGTTAATTGAAGTCCAGCACAAATGGCAAGGAATTCGAACGTTTCACTGCGGTGATGAACTTAGAATAATAAATAATAATAACCCAGGTCCACACATGTTTTTTACTTACAATGAGTAGAGTATACAGACTATATGATTTTTGTTACGCCAACTCATAATCTGAAGTTTGTTTTGCTCTAACAGACATTAATTTTTTTGTATCTTCACTTTCCAACCCCAAAATTATATAAAAAAAACTATAATTAAATGTAATTGGCGTAGTAGTAAAATATCCCAAAAGCCAGTATGTATGTTAGTACTAAGCTTCAAAGTCAACTAAAAGATACTGTGTATATCAGCCTTACTGTAAACTACCCTTTCACTCCACTCATCCCCGTTCAGGGGGTGAGAAAATCGTTTCTTACTAGACAACGGGACATGTTGGTGAACGAAATGTATACAGCCATTAGCTTGGGCCCTTATGTGATGAAAAAGATACTCTATGTGTAGCGTATCCACTTATATATTATGTATATTATTATATCAAATAATATATTTAATTTTAAAATAGATCATTAAACTTTTAATTTGATTTTATTTTGAAATTATGGATTAATCTTTATAAATTGGTGACCCCGACGTGATCTAGGAGACAATAGTAATATATTTCATGGTAACAAATTGAACGAGAGGCTCTCAAAATCATTAACACGTTAAGCTCAATATCAGAGAAGTATCAATGGTTTAAGCTGAATTGTGCAAAACGCCGTGTAGGATATAGATTTGATATTGATATTTCAAACGGGCAATACGTTGAGATCTATTTTAACAAAAACAAAACCGCTAAATCATGAGCAAAATTCAAAAAACTGCATTTATAGTATTCCGAGTGAGTGTAATAAACATTATGTGGGTGTGTCATCCAGACCATTCAGTGTTAGATTGGGTGAGCACAGGGGTTACATTAGGAAGAATGATATACAGAAATCGAAGATTGCGAATACGCTTGGGAGAACGGACACAGAATAAACTGGGACTCGGCAAAATTTTAACAAAAGAGGCAGATAGCAAGAAAAAAAAAAGAAACATTGAAGAATATTGAGCTATAATCTCCGATTAAAGAACTTATATCTAGATACATAATGTGTATTCGTTTGTTTGTTGCTGAAATAGTTATAATCTAAGGCACTTCAGTTGCAAATATCCCATAAGTTCGTGATTGGCTAGTCGTTCTATTCGCGGCCGTTTCGGACACGATCGGTTCAGTTCGATTATCATAATCTCAGTTTGACATATCGCCATTAATGTTAATAAATGTTTTTCATGTTCTCCGATCAAAAAATGGTGCAGAAGTCATATTTACACAGTTTAGTGACAATATATTTAGTGCAAATGGTGAAGTACTGTGCCGTTCGCAGAAAGCAGTTTAGAAAAGAAGAAAATCGATCGTTTCATAAGTAAGTAGGTATACACTTCATGGTCGTAACATGATGGGGTTCAGTTCACAGTTATAATAGTGTGAATAGCAATTAAATCTTAATATCCTTGCAATACACATTTCTTTTAATATCCTTCAGAAAGCAGCTTGTATTTATTATTATACTCTTCGCAAAAAAAAGAGTATATTGTATTTGATCGGCACATTTCTAAAACCGGAAATATCGCTCGTAGAGAAAAAATTTTCATATCATTGTGTCAGTGAATGAATTTTGTACAACTTTCAAAATGTCCGTCTGTCCGTCCGTCCGCCTGTCCGTCACGTTTCTTGTAAGCACGACAACTTAAGAAATAAAAGTCCGATTGTATTGAAATTTGGAAAGTAAGTTAGTGTTAGCTAGAGGAAGAACCCTATTAGTACAGTACCTAGAGGTAAAAAATATGCAAAACTTCGGAATAATGTCATATTGAATGGATTTAGTTCATTTGTGGCAGTATAATAGTAAATGCTTCCACGAAAAGTTTCTATATTGTGCGGGGGCTTGCTAATTTATAGGGAGTGAATGCCACCCCCTCTCAGGGGGTGGCGCTTAAAAAAAATATATATTTATTGGAGCTGAAGTAAAATCAAATTTTAAGAAGAAATGGTTCTATGCAATTTTTCACATAAATTGATAGTTTTTAAGTTATAGCGACTTCAAAATTGCGATTTTAGCTTAAAAAAAAAGGTATTTCCAAACGGCTTTCGTCAAGTATCACGACAAGCATTACTTTATCGAAAAAATGTTACAGACCAATTATAGAAAGTACAAACTAGGAATTAATTATATTTTTTGTTTATTAATGTAGGATTAATAATTTCGGAGATATTGAAGTTTACATTTGGCCACCAAGTGTTCATAAGATAATTATTTAGAGTGAAAGTTAAATATCTCAGAAACTGTGACACCTACGTCAAGGATGCTAATAGGTAGAATAATAGGTTATTAATTAAGCGTTCAACTGTTTTTTTATTTGTTTCTGTAGCATTAAAAGCAAAGAAGTTATGACCGAAGAAATGTGCGCCTACACATTTTTTTTAATAACAACGTCGCCATTTGGTTACTGTAATTAGGCAATACTTAAAAAAAAAGGAATTTCAAACACTGTTTCTCATTAATATATAGCATGACGTAGATGCTCAAATTTTTTGGTTTGTATACAGCACTTGCTTTAGGAAAAAATACAGTTTGAAGTATAAAGGTATTTTAGATAAAACGTATTTTTTTTTCCTTTTCCAGACATCTTAATAAATATTAGTTTTATTGAAAAAGGGTAGAGATCAAAAATAAAGCTCATAAACTGATAACGAATTTTGCTTGTTTATTTATTTACATAGATTTAATAGTTTCGGAGATATGAAAGTTTACAAATGGCGTCCGAACGTTTATAAGACAAAAAATGCAGATTAAATGTTAAATATCTCAGAAATTGTGCCACCTACGTCACGCATGCTAAGATATGAAATTAAAGACAGTTAATTGCGCTTTCAAATTATTTTTTACTCATTCCTATAGCATAAGAAATAAAGAAGTTATGACGGAAAAATGTGCGTATTTACATTTTTTTATATAAAAAGGTCGCCGTTTTGTTACTCCGTTACTTAGCTAGTAATTTTAAAAAATTATCTCAAATACAGTTTTTCGTTAAGATGTAGCATCAAATGCTTGCTCAAATTTTTTTGCTCATTGAAAGCACTTGCTTTAGAAAAAAATGCATTTTAAACTTTAAAGGTAATTTCGAAACACTTGGATACCAAATATAAACTTAAATATCTCCGAAATTATTAATCCTACATCAATAAACAAAAAATAATTAATTCCCAGTTTATACTTTCTGTAATTGGTCTGTAACATTTTTTCAGTACTTAAAGTAATATTTTTCGAGATACTTGACGAAAGTCGTTTGGAAATACTTTTTTTTTCAAGCTAAAATCGCAATTTTGAAGTAGTTATATAACTTAAAAACTATCAATTTATGTGAAAAATTGCATAGAACCTTTTCTTCTTAAAATTTGATTCTATTTCAGCTCCAATAAATATATATATTTTTTTAAGTGCCACCCCCTATAAATTAGCAAGCCCCCGCATAATATAGAAACTTTTCTGTGAAGCATTTACTATTATACTGCCAGAAATGAACGAAATCCGTTCAATATGACATTATTCCGAAGTTAAAACCTCTAGTCACTGTACTATATTGTTTTTGAAGAAAATCAATCAGTAAATAAGAAAATTATTAATCATTTCATTAAAAAAAAATATTTTCTTAATTTTTGACGCTTGTACTTAAATAGAAATCTTGCGAAATGTTATCTCTATAATATATAATTTTTTGTTTATATATTTTACTAATACATATTTTATAATAATGTATCTAATGCATTGAAATATGACTCTCGAAAGCTATATACTAGAGACATTCAACCTTTGTAGTAATATGTGATGGTCCCGAGACTAGAGTTTTGGCTTACAATCCCCGCCCAGCCTCACACCCGATGTTCACCGTGGTTGTCTGGCTGGCTCCGGGATAGGATCTGGTGAGGCACATATATTGTACTTAAAGTTTAAATAAAACATTATTGTTGTTTGTTGTTGTTGTTGGCTTGCAATCCAAAGATCCTGTGTTCGAATCCCAGACAGGTTGGAAATTTAGGATGTCCAAAAACTAACATTATTTACAAGAACACTGCGAAGAGTATCCTATAGAATGTGTAACAATTATATACAAAGCTCAGTAAATTTGCGAAGAGTACCTACGTTTTTGTTCTTATTCATTATTTGTCAAAAAAAACACCCTCTAACTGCTCCTTTGACGTAAAAGTCAAAGGCGTAGAGGTTTTTTCCAGTAAAATACTGGATAAATGTATTATTTTGCAGATTTCACGGACATTGTTAAGAAGAAAATACCTGTTGCAGAGCATCATAGTAAGGAACGGAAAAATTCAATTATGTCAATTCGAATTTTACGAGATATCACAAAAACAATTTTTTTTTGTTGCAAATTGAACTCTCTACAACTATGTTAACACGAAATTATGCAGTATCGCACAGAGTTGCTGAGATGTAATACAATGTTATTGACACCAATAAATGATTTGATTTCATTTGATTTGATTTAAATAATTTGTGACGGCATAATAATAGACATAACGAATACATATTTTTTTCAATTTCTTTCACTCCTCTGTTTTTGATTCATTCGGGATTAAAACGAACATATCTGAATCGTATACTAGTTATAGTTTATGAGGTGTGAACCGGACAAAATTAATAATAGCTGATAATAAGCGATTAGTGGATAGGTGAACGGAAACTGGCGTAAGTTCCTCGCCTATATTAGCTCTTTAACCAAATTGATTATCAGCAAATAAATTACCTGATCCTAAACTTGAACAACTACGCCTAGTACCTGAAACTTTCTGTTTTACTTAAGAAAATTACTTTAGAACACCAGAAAATAGAATTTAAGAAACGTATGTCTCTAGAAGTAGTATTGGGAGTTGTCTACTATGCTTCGCCCTTGCACATCCTTCTTCAAATAAAAAGGTTCACTTATTTAGTTAGAAATTACATCGTGATTCACCATCTTTTTTGTGAATATTGATTATTTCTGTATTTCGTGCGATCTTCAAATAACTCTTAGAACAATGTCAAATCTGTTTTATTATTTACTGTAAAAAGATATACATAACATGTATTCAATGATATAAATGGTATAATAAACTACTAAACTTTGCGGTTAAATAAATTATTTTCTCTGTTATTATTATAAGTACTAGTTGCTAAAAGAACATCGTCCTACATCCTTTTATAAATAAACAAGGACGTTACAACAAATAGGAACTATTACCACCTACTACAATATAAATTTATAATGACAATATTTCCGCACACCGGTAATATTTTTCTAAAATAGTGATTTCTTCCAAATGTCCAGTATAAAATATTCATATTAAAATAGGAAATAAAGTTAAAAAGCTTGTCTAAAAACATATTAACACATGACAGGTTCAAACTTTATCGTCATATAGGTAGTAACGTACAAAGGGGTGGGGAAACAGAGGTTGAAGTGTGTTTTTGCGTGCTTTTTAGTTGTAAATATTTGTTTATAGTTAAACTTATCTTCAACTTGTTTTTGTTTGTTTTCTACTGCAGAAATTCAACTAGCTAGATTTTTTTCGTAAATATGCGTTTTTAACCTTAGAAGAAATATCATACCTGTAAGTTAAGTAAATATTTCCGAAAGTATATTATTTCAAAAAATATTACCCATATTTTCTTAAAATTACTGATGTTGAATTTAATATATTTTTGTAAAAATGGGCGTTTTATGGCTAATTAATGGCATTATGTATCTTAAATAATGCACACAGTAAACCCTTTAAACAAATCATTATTGTATTTGAAAAATATATACAGACAGCTGTCATTGACTATAAAATTGTTTTTTTTATAATGATATTTTACGAATGAGTTGGTACCTATATACGAGTGCTAGGATAGGATATTCTTTAGCTAAAAAATTCTATAGGACAGTTTTTTAAGGTCTAGGGGCTGTTATATAAGATGGTGTTAATTTTGTTCTATTAAAAAAAAAAGTGTAAATCACATTTTTTAGCCTTTGAAAATAACTAATTTTTTACTATACAATGTTGGTGAATTTTTCAACGGCCATAACTCAATGTAAAAGAAAATTAAAATACACAAAACATAGTAAATTTTCTTAGCTTTAATTTAATTTTTGTACATTTTTTTCGTAAATTGATGAAAATTACCCAAGAAATTTTTTAGAAAATAGCTAATTTGACGCTTCCTTTGTTATGTTAAAAACGTCGAATGAAGTCAACATTTAATGATCTATCAGTTATTACAGTACATTCAAAAGTAAGCTATGAATTTCTACGAAAAATTTATTTTAAAAATGTATTTGAATTTGATATTTTCCCATGAATAGGGCATTGACATAAATGTCAATATTGACCTCTGATCATCATATAGTCTAACTTCTATCAATTTAAAGTTAAGATACGAGGTTTTAAAATTAAAAAAATATGTTTAAAAATGTATTGGTTTAAGTAATAATTTTTAAACAAATTATTGTTTTTTTTTTTTTTAACTATTTAACGTCGGCCTATTTCCGCTACCAGGGCCTATCACCGACGCCAGGAGACGAGTTACCCCCAACCTGGAAATTTTGCCGAACCTCTTCCCTTAAGAAGAGTAGGGATCTTTTACTTGCCTAACATTTAATAGACAAGGGACCGCCTGCTTTACATCCCCTCCGAAGGATGGTATATCCACTACGCAATCCTCGTCTGAAATTACGTAACTTCCGAGTATACACTGATATACAAGCCTCTAGAAGGTGGGACGAAAACGCTGTATTTCCCAAGATGGGAGCCCATCCAAGTACTAACCGCGCTCGACGTTGCTTCAACGGAATATCGACTGACATTCACATTGAAGTCGCCTCTACGCTCGCCCCTGCAAATTATTGTAAACCTACCAATTTTTCGTAAGAAAGTGACTAAATAAATTTTCATGGCAAGTAATTCACTACAAAAAATAATTATATATACAATTCGGCTGCGCTAAGAAGAACACTGTAACCACATTTTTCTTTTCAAAATTGAGAGTTTCACTCATGCTGATGCTGTGCTGTGATGCATCTCTTTATCCAATAGCGGTTATTCTATTTGCAAAGGATATGAAGATATGAAATGCAGTAACACAGTATCTGCACTAAAACTGTGAATTTTACAATGTAAAACACAGTATACAACTAATAATATAGGAAAGAATACAGTATGTTATGATTATATGCTGTTATTTTGAATGGGATGGTGAAATAACATGAGAATATATCCCAACATAAAACATATTTTTGCATATGTACTGCATCTATCAATAAATTATTTATTGTCTCATTAATATATAGTTTTCCCAAAATCTTTTAAATACAAAAGCAATTACGGACGATAATGAAAATAAAATGTAATTGTTGTTTCTGTATGCGGGCTTTTAGTGATAATTTATGAAACTATTTTTTTAATTGATATACAGTGCTAAAAAAAATACGATTTATATGAGCTTTTTATATAATTGTTACATATTCTATAGGATACTCTTCGCAGTTTTCTTGTAAATAATGTTAGTTTTTGTGATACCAACTTTGTTGTGAAAAAAAAACATGAAAAAAAATTGAAAAAAACATCCAACCTGTCCAAACTTTAGCTACTGGACCATCACACATTACTATATAAATTGAATGTATCTCTTGGGAATCATATTTCAACGCATTAGATATATTATTATAAAATATATATTAGTAAAATGTACAAACAAAAAAATATATTTATATATATTATATTTATATATATTTATTTTTCAAAATTAAATGATTAATAACTTTTGTTTACTGATTGATTTTATTAAAACTAACACCAAATTACTTTCCAAATTTCAATACAATCGGACTTTTCTTTCTTGCGTTATCGTGCTTACAAGAAATTTTACGGACAGACGGATGGACGGACAGTTAGCAGTGGCAGTGAAAGTTGTTCACAATTCGTTCACTAATACAATGATATGATTTTTTTTTCTCTACGAGCATTTCCGGTTTTAGAAATGTGCCGATCAAATGGAATATACTCTTCGTTTTTGCGAAGAGTATAATAACTGCCTAAAAGGATAAATATTGAATATTAAGTCATTTTTGGTATTGTGATAAAAAAAGTACTTATTTATGTTAGTCAGTTAAATAAGATGTCTTCGTTCGTCTCCTAGAAGCTAAAATAAATTTCTCTTCGTGAACATTTTCTAATTTCGTACACACTGTGTTTTTCCGTGAAGCAGCTGAATTATTTAGACTGGTTTTTTAAATAACTAGTCACTTTTGCAGTTTATAAAGTATTTCCCCCTCTTTTCCACTATTTCGTTTTTCAGTTAGTTGATGTTTCTTACCATAAAACTGAGAGCTTTTATCACAAAAACACAAAAAGAAGCAAACTGAAAGTATTTTGATAACCTACAAAAAGTAAATAGCAATATTTTTTGACAGAGTATTTTTCAAGATATTTTCAATTAACTATTAACTTTTCTTATCTAAAATAATAAAGTTAGAAACATTATGCAGATAGATATTCACTTAAACATTTTTTTAAATGAAGTATAGGTTGTTATCTACACAACTGACTGCAGGGTTTTCCTTCTATGTAATTGTAAATTGTTTTTTCTGCATTATTTCCCCACTGTAGCCTAACAAATCAAACCTAAACAAGCCCTAACATTCACAGCCAAACACTACCGACGTAAATCAAAAACTTCATCAGAACCTCACCGCATAACCACTAGCGCCTTTTAACAAAAACATAAACAAAATATAGGCCAAAGGTAAATGAACCGCTGTCCATGTTGCAACTGCACACAGAGTGCACCGCTACTTAATTAAAATTACATAGTTCAAACGGAGAATTTGCAAAACCCGTGTGATCAAATCGATACGATAAAAACTGCGTATTCTCAGAGTTAAGCGTATTAAAAAAATACTAGACTAAAAACAAACATTTTTAATGAGTTTCGCAAAGCCGACGAACGTATTAAAACATTCCGAGTTTTAGTACCGGCGAATCCACCATTTCCTCGAAAAAGTAGCCTAACACTGAATAATTTTTTTGTGAAGAATCAAACTTGCAGCAGAATCGTTGATAAGCAAAATGCAAGCGTTTACCTTAAGATATTTTCGCAGTTCTGCACCACACCGGTCATAAAATAGTACATCTTGGATTTTCAGCAGCTCATTATCCACCACGTGACAACTTTTCAAATTCAAAACAGCCGCGTCTTCGGTAAGCGTCTAATAGCCCGCCGGTTAAAACGGCACATACCTCTAAAACCTACCCGAACAACTGAGTCTGTGACTCTTCCATATCTAGTTTGGGAGGGCGCGCCAAGCTGAGACGTACGTCGGCCCATCTCGCGCGGTAGTGGAAGAGGATGTCTGGGTTTTCAGCCGCCGCGTGTGGGGCTAGCTACGACAAGGCCGTTATCTCTGCCGACTGCTGCACCGCGGGTAATAGTCCGGTCTGTAGATGGTTTTCACATAGGAATCTAATCATAGTGAATGGATTAAATAGTGGAAATGGCGTTTATAAAGATTATCTTTTAAATAATGAAATATATGAAGCGAATATACCACATTTTAAATTCCATGCATTTAGTATACAGTACGTGATGTAATTGATAAAATGAAAAATAAAATTTGTGAAGGTCACTAATATAATAAAAAACATTAAAAATCTAATAGTTGTTCATCTTGCCAGTCTAATCAATCAATACATTAGCACAGGTATTTATCCAGATGTCCTACAGGTCACAAAGTGTTACCGATTCATAAATGAAGTTCTTTAAATAACATAATAACATTGTTAAAAAATATTATTTGGGTATTCAGCAGATAACTTTGAAAGTTATCTGCTGAATACCCAAATAATATTTTTTAACAATGATCTAAGCAGAAATAATAGGTATTTATTTATTATAATAACATTAATAACAAACAATAACTTTCGATCTATCTCATTTGTTCCTATAATACCAACATTTTCGAGACGTGTAAAAAATTAAATAACACATCATTTTGAAAATAATAATCTAGTTTATAAACAATTCGGTTTTCGAAAAAAATTACCACAAATGACGTAATTACGTATTTAGTAATGTTAACTTGTCAAAGGAAATAAGAGTTACCTTTTCCGACTTGTAAAAACATTTGGTTGTTTTTCATCAGATTCTTAATATACAAATTAAAATTTTAAAAATTTGACATGATCAGCTGCAACTTAATAAAATCATTTCTAAAACGTTGACAGCAGTATATAAGCCTAGATAATATTAACTCGACATCTCTATACAAGGAGAGGAGTACCACAAGGATCGGTCTTAGGACCAACCCCATTTTTAACTTATGTAAGTGACCTAAGTAAGTCCATATACGATGTTGGCTTGGTACTAGTAGACGATACCACACTCCTGGTATCTGACAATAAATTGAATGCTGTTCAAGGGCAAATAGGTGAAGCTAAGTTAAAAGCTTTAGAATGGTTCGCATCAAATAAACTGTCATTAAATGAACATAAAACTATGAATATGATTGTCAGTCATAGGCCACTTGAAATTCACAAATCTGAACTAATTCCACCATGTTGATTACATAGTAAAAAAAAAATCAAAAATTATATTCAGCAGATAACTTTCAAAGAAATCATTCGTTCCTTTCATATATCATTGATCTAAATCTGACCAAGCTAGAACATCAACAAGGATCTTCTTACGAACAGACTTATTTTTAAAAATTATATTCTTGTTAAGAAACCTAAAAAAATATTGTAACTTAAAATTTTATTAACGGCCTACTACTCGCTAGTGTTCCATATGACTTATGGTGTGATGATCTGGGCCCATGCCTCGCAAGCTGACATAATTTTCGGATTACACAGAAGAACAATCAGAATAACTTCAAATCGTGGACATAAAGAGGATAGATAATAGTGTTGAATTGGGAATTTTAACATTTCCACTATTGCCTGATATTTATAAAAATGTACATCAATACAGAAGAATGAGGATATTCACAGATACAACAACGAGGGCTCAACATAGAGCTAGTGATAGATTTTAATAGTGATTGTGGCTTTAATTGTTATAGCCCCAAGTTTTTTTTAATAAGAGCCCAAATTGGGTGAAAGCCTTACCACAGGTGACATGTAAAAAATGTTTAATAAAAGAAAGTTTTAATACTACCATGAATTTTTAAATTTTAATGGCATTGAATCCAAAATGATGGACAATTTTGTCTAAATTTTATGTACATTGTATAGTGTATATATGTGTAAGTGTATATGCCAGGTGGGGCATTTAAGTTGGAAAACGCGAATAACTTGTAAAAAAAGCATTTTCGAGAAAAAAATTTTTAGAAAAAACTCATAATTTCAAAATCGGGATTAATTGATCATAATTATTTTACATTGATAAAGGACACGGTTATTTGAAGGTTAACGTTGTTTTCTTAAATGGAAACCCTACTTTTTCTTACAGATTTGTATTCTGTGTGAAAAAATAAACAATTTTTGTATCAACCAATTTTTTTTTGTTCCCATTGTTTGTGAGTAAAATTTAATTCTCCTTCAACTTCAATGGTTTTGGTTTTTTTAGGTGCCACCTCATGAAAAGAGGTGGCATACACCACCTATAAATTAGCAAGCCTCCGCAAAATATAGAGCCTTTTCTGTGATGCATTTGTCAAAGAGAAACGAAATCTGATTCATATGACATTATTTCGAAGTTAAAAGCTCTAGTTACTGTACTAGTATTCACCTCAACTTTCTTAAAATGTTGACTACAGTAGGTATTATATGAATTAAATATTATTTGAAATTTATTATTCAACTTTTATTCAAGATTTTTTAATTTTGTTTTGTCTGGAAGCGCCCATTTTATATTTGCCATCCAGTTTTTTGCAAATTTAGAACCTCATATTCATAGTCAGCAACTCAAAAAACATTATAGGCAACAACGTCATTAATTATGTTATTTACAAAAGCTACTAATCATATGTTTTACATACCAGACTTTTTTGTGAACAATTTGTCATAACATCAATTTTAAAAGATGATGAAACGAAAGACAAATGCACTTTAAGACGCTATAAACAGTTTTTTTTGTTTTATATTTTTTAAGATTTCAGCGAAAAATAACTTGGTCAATCTTTAAGTTACAGCAACCAGCCAGTGTTCAAATTGAAGTCTTTTTATAAGTTACAAAAAAATTCGTTATGTTTTACTTCCACATCCAGTGGAAGTATAGTAACGACAAAAAAATTTTTATTGTTCAAATAGGCTTAGAATGTCATGAAACGTCGAGATTTTAAGTTTGAGCGAAAAAAAATTCTGTCTGTCGGTCTGTCTGTCTGTCGGTCTGTCTGTGTGCAACTTTTTTTGTGCGTACGATTACTCTGGAACCGTTTGAGATATTGACTTGAAATTTGGTACACACATGTACTTTAACGAGATCTAGAACTAGAATATATTTTCATCTTGTTCCGTCGAAGGGTTGGGGGGTAAATTTGGGGTAAATAGGTAAATCAAGTATGTGAGAGTCCATAAAATTGGTATTTAGTATGTACAAGAGAAGCTAAGGTCTCAAAAAAAAAATTTGGCAGAAGCCACCCCCATTACCACCCCCACCCCATTATTAAAGGGGATGAAAAAAAATTGTGATTTAGTGTGTGTATAAGAACCAGAAACCTCAAAATATTTTTTTACTTCATCCACCCCCACTACCACCCCCTATCACCACCCCCACCCCACTACCGATGTGGGGTATCGTTTTATGGGTTTTTGGGGTAGAGGATTTCAAATTTTATATTATTAAAGTTCCATAAACAATTATTTCCACATACAAAATTTTTTCGTTGTGAGTGACTTGGATAGAAAATCTGGATGTGGAAGTAGTGATTCCTTGGGCAGCGGTTTTTTTTGTTCTATTGTAATTTCCGAGTTATACAGTTGTTAATTTATAAATGAAAGACCTCAAAGAAAAAACACGTTTACTCATAGTTCAACAAGAAGAATCTGTCGCCTGGACACAAAACAATCGCCTTCAATAGGAACTCTCTTAGACGATTCATCATTTCGTACCGCCGTTTCCTTACGAACTGGTCAATCTCTTTGGGAAATCTACAGCTGTACTTACGGTGAACCTGTAGATATTTTTAGGCATCATAGCTTACAATACCGCAAAAGTACAGGGAGGTGGTCGCGTTATGAAATTATCAACATCATCAAGAGAGCTCCGATTTCGGCAGAAATTCCATCAATACTTGAACCAGTAGGGTGTTACAGAAGCGACGGAAAAAGGGCAGATGGAATGTACCTTGGGAAGGGGGAAAGGTCCTTCTATGGGATGCTACGTGTCGTGATACACTGGCATCGTCTTATATTAAAAACCTGAAGAAGCTGCCGGCATTGGAGAGAATACTAAGGGATGTAAATACAAAAAAACTGGAATCGCGTTTCTCTGTTTTACTGTTTTCTGTTGAAACCTTCGGTTCATAAGGCGTTGAGGCTAAAAAGTGTATGAATTGCATAGGTAAAAAAATTTTCGACGTTCCAAATGAAAAGAAGAACACTTGCCACCTAATACAGAGACTCAATTTGGAGATTCAGGGAGGGAATGCCGCGTCAATAATGGGCACCGCCTTCTGCCAACTTAGGAGAAATTTTATATATTCTGAATTTATTTATTTATTTATAGTTAAATTTTCTTTTATAGTAATTAAGAAAATCATGTATAAAATGAGATAAATATAATTAACGATAGAAAAAAGTCATGTTATATAAATAAAATTGATGATATATATTTACAAATTTCTTAATTGTTCATATAAACTGAAAGCTCATAGTTTGACTTATTTAAAATTCATATTTGACAAAAAAGTTTCATCAAATGCATTCACAATATTTGTATTTCTATGTGAAACCTCCTTTTGAGCTTTTGCAAACCGGACTATAATAACACGGGGTTGATGTAGGGCAAATGCTGTTGCGTTTCGGGTTTCATATGGCATATGGGGTGGTATCCGGTGAACGTTTTGCCCCCCACAATACTAGTTCGGGATGTGTGATTCACTAGGAAAGTGCTTATCGATAAGGAACCGAGCACTGAAGTGTGTTTTAGTTAAGTACAGCACAACGCGTTGAAAGCTAGACATGATACTCCTGCTTCTAATGTTATCATGCTTCAGTGAAATGGATTCTTCATTAGCTTACTATACAAGATAGTTACCTATTATTTTTGAACAAGCTAAGGCTAAGGTTGTTTCAAATAGGTTTTATGTATAGTTCGTCTTTGTTTTTTACTTTACAGTAGAGCAACTAAAAATTTTAATTGAAATAGACTGTCATATGGATTAATTTTCGTTTTTTTTTTTAATTTAATAGTTATTAATATATTCTTACTTTATTAGCCAATCAAAACGTACATTTTCAAAAAAATCGACCAATAGGATTTTTTTAAAGTTATCAAAATGGCTATCGATCAGTGGAAAAAATCGAGAAAAATGTATGTCACTTTTTTCGTAGTAGCCATGTATCAAACTAAAAAAGAAATTGAAATGATTAAAATCTGACATTTTGCATTTTCATCTTAATTTTTGTACACAAAATGAATGAGAAAAAGCGATTTGGTGATGTTTCACAAGAAAATATTAACCATGAAGAAGAATCCAAATGTAATAGCATTGTTTATAATAATTGTGTATTTCATAGAGATACAATGAATATGTTTGATGATAAAAAACATTAGAAAAAGTTTCTATTTTTTATTATAAATTGTTATTTTTTAAACTTGAAATAATATAAACAGTTTTGTTGTTCTAATAATTATTTTAGATAATATTTTTTAATCATATATTAATCTTCTGTAATACACACGAGGTTGATTTTTTACTCGGGTAAATTATTTTTGAATAACTCAAACCTGTTTTCCATTAAAATTTTGTTCGAATTAAGGGACATAGGAAAAATCGCTCCACTTTGTGTCGTGATTTTTCCATACCCTTAGTTCTCGAATAATTTTCATGGGAAAACAGGTTTTTGTCCAAAAAAAAATTACCTCTTGTGTATTAATACCTGAGAAATATTTTTATATTATACGGTGCATTGCTACTTTATAAGTGATGGATGACACAAAGAAAATGGCGGAACTGAAAGACAATCAAGAAAAAAGATTACTTATATACAATTTTTCATATAAATGGACAGTTTTTAAGTTATAACGTCTTGAAAATTGCAATTTTAACTTGCGAAAACTGGTATAGTCGAATCAAGAATATAACACTTAAAAAAAATGAGAGCCAACAAAAAGACTGGCGACGAATTTGCTTTTCTCTTTTTTTTTTTTTTAATTTTTGAGGGATTAACAATATCGAATATGTGGAAGTTAAAAAGTAGCACCCGAACGTTTATAAGACTTGAGTACTTAGTTCAAATATTAAGTAACTCAGAAACTGTGGCACTTACATCAAAAATACTAAGAACCCAGATTAGATATTTTGAAATTTTTTGTTTGTTTCTCTGGATTAAAAAACAAGGAAGTTATGACCGAAACAACGTGCGTCTTCACATTTTAAAAAATATATATTACCATTTTGTTACTGTAAGTAGTTACTGATTTAAAAAAATTATCAAATGCTGTTTTCCGTTATCATTTATTATCTAGATGCTTAATTTTACTTCCACATCCAGTGGAAGTATAGTAACGACAAAAAAATTAAAAAAAATTTTTATTGTTCAAATAGACTTGAAGAATATGTAACTTTTTTGTGCGCAGTATTACTTTGGAATCGTTTAAGATATTAACTTGAAATTCGATACACATATATTTTCATCTTATTCCGTTAAAAGGTTGGGGAGTAAATTGGGGTAAATAGGTAAATTAAGCAGGTAAGAGTCCATAAAATTGGTATTTAGACTATACAAGAGAAGCTAATGTTTGGCATTAGGCACCCCCATTACTACCCCCACTCCATTATAAAATGGTGAAAAAATATTGTGATTTAATGTGTGTACAACAACCAAAAGACTCAAATAAATGTTTTTTTACTTCATCCATGCCCACTACCACCACCTATCACTGCCCTGAACCCACTACCGATGTGGGATATCGTCTTATGGTTTTTGGGGTAGACGATTTCAAATATTATGTTAAAGTTCCATAAACAATTATTTCCACATACAAAATTTTTTCGTTGTGAGAGACTTGGGTGGCAAATCTGGATGTGGAAGTAGTGATTCCTTGTTTTTGCCTATTTAAAACACTTGCTTTAGATAAAACTACCTCAAAAGCATAAATACACTTCAAAAATAAGTCAACATTACTTTTAAATATTTAATTTTTCGATTTAGGAATGACTTTCACCTATTAGGAGAAAGAGCAAGTGTCAAAACCATTTAGGATCTAAAGAAGATACTTTTAATGATAAATATCACCTATAAAAAATTATTATTATATATGATATTCTAACCTGTTTTTGACTCGCCGTAAATATTTACAACGAGTGAAAAAACACATACATTTTGCCACATATTGCACAATAGTATATTGTTTTATTAGGAGTCTGTAGGTTTGCCGGACAAACGAAGTGAGTATAAAAAAATAAAGATAAAAAATCTCGAATTTCACCACCAAAAACGCATTGTTAATATCGCATGGCCGGCGTATTAAATAAAATACGCGTTGCTGTGGATATTACTTTTTATGCTGTTCACAGCGTCAGAAATAGTATTTTAGATAACAAGTTTCGAAACGAATCTTTTCAGTTTGGTGAAACGAGCCGAAGGCGAGTTCCACAAGTCGAACGAGTGTGAAAAGACGTATTGTTTACAATATTTTTTTCTACGACTGCAAGGAAAACAAACAATTTCATAAGTAAACAGATCAACAATTTTTAATAAACTTCTTTAAAAGTGATGTGGTTTGAAGCCCTTCAAAACTGATGTTTAATTATTAAATAAGTCAATTGCTATGAACCTGAATAGGCTAGCCTACTTCAAAAAATACAAATGTTTTCGACAGCACTGTGTGAAAAACATGAAAACATGATAGTACTGTGTTTTTTTAATTTTTGCACATATCGTGTGAAAAAGTCAGTGTCATAAAATGAGTGAAGAAATGGCATGTTTTTCTGACGTTTGAAGAAAAAAGATTTTTTGTGATTCTGTGATAAAATCAGAAAATTATATATTAAATTTTGATATGTTGAAATTTTATTTATAGTCTAAGCGTAGATTGCCTGAAACCCTCTGTGATAAGACAGAAACATGAATTTCATTTTAAACCGCAGCTCGTTCACACCCATGCATGAAATGCCCATTGTTAGCTGACATTTTTTCTCGAGCCTGTTTAAAAAAGACAACTTACAGTCCATTAAAAAAATGGTATTTTTCACTAAAACGAAACTGATGCCATTCGATAGAGGTCGATTTCTGCTTCCGAAAAACATTAGGTTGGCACACCCCACCTTCTCGATAACATACACCCTTTGGAAATTGCGTTTTTCTAAAACGGATGACCTCTGTTAACGGTTGTAAAGTTGAAACAAACGCCAAACGAAAGTTTGCATCTTTTCTTAGAATTTGCAAGAAGTTGGTGGGGGGTCAATGATCTTAAATTGTTTTAAAAGACTTTTTTCGCGACCGGCTGCAGCGTTTTCGCGCCACATGAAATCAGAGTTTATGTTAAAGAAAACATGTTGCCAGTTTTGTCAGTTAACTTCGCTTATGTGAAGTGATTACAGAATCCCTTTTAAAGCTTCCCGGAAACAAAATATCCTAAGTAAGTAGTTAAGTGCAGGGAGCAACAACACTACAAAGGGTTCTGCGGCGAGAGGCGCACAAACCTAAGGGTCGACCTAACGGTAGTATGTTACGTAGTATCTGTTTACGGTTCCCGTGGATCTTAAACTTGGCTATGCCATGTAATTATATCCCACTGTGATCATCTCAGCTTCTGCAAAACTTGATAAAAAGTCTGAGGAGGACTAGACAAAGGACTTACACAACTTTGAAATGGTTAACATGGGTACCAAAATATTAGACAATATATTCGACTCGTATTTCGGTAATCTTGTGGGAATCATTTGGAAATTAATATTAAGGGCAGGAGCCTAATTATAACTTTTGATACGTGATCTAAACCCGGAAAAATGATGGCGAAGCATAGCGGTAATCGTTAATATCGATAATAAAAAGTGAACTTATATAGAAAATGAAGAATGACTGGTTTTTGAAAAACAATTCGTTTCCACGTTATCAATTATTTAATATTTGAAACATATTATTTTCAGGGGACCGTCACACAGTAGGGCAAATAGCTCATTTTTTGGACAAGCGATAATTCCCAAGCCTGGAATTAATGAAATTTAAAATTTTTTTTTTTAAACTATTCGTTATAAAATTGCCTTTAATTCTATCGAGCCCGAATTTTGAAATTTCAAAATTAAAGGACTTAAATTTTGAAAGTAAATTAAAATTTTATCAAAAGATTGTTTAAAATTATAAAAAATTGTTACTTGGGGGGGTTTTTTGGTTTCTAATCTCATTTATGATCCCCGAATTTTGCGATTCAAAAAACCAAGATAGCGGATCCAACATGGCGGCCATAATATTTTTTTTAAATGAAATGTACATGCACAAACTGTTAAAAATTGTTACTTGGGACTTTTAAGAATCTGAAATCTAAATTACGTAATATCGTAATCCAAAATGGCGAATCCAATATGGAGGCCATAATATTTTTTTAATTGACATGTAAATGCGCAAATTATTAAAAATTGTTACTTGGTTTTAGAGATTGCTGGTCATGAATCTGAAGTCCAAATTACGTAATATCGAAATACAAGATGTCGGATCCAATATGGCGGCCATAATATTTTTTTAAATAAGATGTACATACGCAAATTGATAAAAAAATGTTACTCAGGGTTTTTAAGGGTTTCTGACGATGAATATGAAGTCTACATTATGTAATATCGTAATCCAAGATGGCGGATTCAAAATGGCGGATCCAATATGGCGGCCACAATATTTTTTTAAATGAAATGTACATACGCAAATTATTAAAAATTGTTATTTAGGAGTTTTAGGGTCTGCTGAACATGAATCTGAAGTCTAAATTACGTAATATCGAAATTCAAGATGGCGGATCCAAATGGTGTCCGTAAGTTAAAATAGAATGATAAATCAAGAAAGAAATTGCTAAAATTTTTTACTCAGGGGCTTAATTCGCTAATCTTGTTTCGGATATTTTAGTTTCGTCACTTTGGAAACCATAATATCGGATTCAATATAGCTGTTATAAATTAAAAAAAAAAAAATAAGACGTAGATGCAAAAATCATTAAAAATTAGTTCCTAGAGGTTTCTGATTCCGGAGTTAAAATTTCGTAATTTTGAATTCTAGGGTTGCATTTCCAGTATGTGCTAAAATGAAATAATTAATATTTCCTCTTTTCTTATGAGATATTTAAATCTGGATATGCACTAAAAATATATCACATTGCTCACATTTGTAAAGTTACTCTCAGTGTAACTTCAAAACGAAAAACAAATTTTAACAGTTTCCTTCTTGATTTGTCATTCTTTTTTAACTTACGGACACCATATTGGATCCGCCATCTTGGATTTCGATATTACGTAATTTGGACTTCAGATTCATGATCAGCAATCTCTAAAACCCCCAAGTAACAATTTTTAACAATTTGCGCATTTACATGTCAATTAA
Source organism: Rutpela maculata (assembly GCA_936432065.2). Classification (NCBI taxonomy): domain Eukaryota; kingdom Metazoa; phylum Arthropoda; class Insecta; order Coleoptera; family Cerambycidae; genus Rutpela; species Rutpela maculata. Next base: position 7,009,773 of record OW386292.2, read on the forward strand.
AAAAATATTATGGCCGCCATATTGGATTCGCCATTTTGGATTACGATATTACGTAATTTAGATTTCAGATTCTCGATCAGAAACCCTTAAAAGTCCTAAGTAACAATTTTTAACAGTTTGTGCATGTACATTTCATTTAAAAAAATATTATGGCCGCCATATTGGATCCGCTATCTTTGTTTTTTGAGTCGCAAAATTTGGGGATCAGAAATGAGATTAGAAACCAAAAAAACCCCCCAAGTAACAATTTTTTATAATTTTAAACAATTTTTTGATAAAATTTTAATTTACTAATTTAAGTCCTTTAATTTTGAAATTTCAAAATTCGGGCTCGATAGAATGAAAGGCATTTTTATAACGAACAGTTTAAAAAAAATTTTTTTAATTTCATTAATTCCAGGCTTGGGAATTATCGCTTGTCCAAAAAATGAGCTATTTGCCCCACTGTCATTCGAAAACTATCAATAAAAATGTGGAAATAGGGGATTCAAAGCATGCTAATCAATAATATGACCTCCAAAAATCGACCTTTTTTTTCTTAATAAAAATACACACGAAATGAGTTTTGCTTTACTCAAAAAATATATAGTAAAAGTCTTTGATATCGATTCAAATTTGATTGAAATCGGATGATTTATAACTAAGCTACGAAGGTGTAACCGTAAAATATGGGACACTGTATATAAAAGACAATTATAATTTGTGTAAAAGGCCTTGGCAGAATCTATAATTAGATAGGCTATTATAAATTGAGGTCTACGTGACACCACGCTTAAACTATGCTACATATGACATACAATTATGTAATAAAAGTAATGTTAAAAAAAAACAAAATGCATGCTACACAATTTCTATACAATGAAACCAGGCTTTTAAATATTAGACATATACAGAGTCAATCGTTTTCAAACATACAAAGTATGAAAAAAGTTCGTTAAAATAAAATACGAACACCCTGACAAGTCATCAAATTCAACAATTATTACAAAAACGTGTCGGAAAGTTATTATAAAATTTCAAATGGAAAAATTAAAACACGTTACAAAAATGTGCTATTTTTTACTTGTGGGTTCTATAGAAAGAGCCGTAGGCAAGTGCTCTATACTCCTCACTCGTAAAAAAGCACCTGCTTAGCCACTTGTGCAGAATAACAGTTATATTACCTGTTAAATTATTTTCACCGGCGCATGCACCAGAACTTCGAATCTCGAAGCTAGACCCTGACGTTAGTGATATTAGCCCACTCGATGAAGGTATTTATTTACCTACAAAAACTTGCAAAATGAATTAATCAATTTTTTCAAAATTTTGAAATTAAGTCAAGCTAGGAAAAAATAAAAAATACAGATGGAGAGATCACGTATTTACGAACAAAAAATGACCTAATTTATCGCTAAAGCCACGGTATTCCCGAAAAAAAATAGCAAGTAATGTTATAACTCGGAACGAGATCCATGCGTGCGCGTGCGCGCGCTTGAATACGCATGACTGTGACACCGACGCACTGAATTACATTCACTAAATCAGAATTTGCTCAATTTATATGAATGTTGGTTCATTTAGATGGAAATTGTAGCTTTCCGATGCTTTTTTGCTTTAAACAATACAAGCAAAGGATGGATGGGAAAAATATACTTATATTATATTATCAATCGTAGCAATAAAAAATATAGAAAATATAAAAGCCTTTCAAAAAAATTTTTTCTTCATTGAGAACTGTTAAAAAGTAAGTGTACACTTCATGATTATTATGGTTTATTAAGTTGTAATAACATGGATTCAACAAAAGAGTACATCTCAAATCATTTTACTTTTCTTGCTTGATGATTTTTTTTTGATAAATATAAATATTGGAAGCTGTAACTTGTCGAAAAATTGACCCATTGGAAAAAATAAAATATTACTACTTCGGAAAAAATGTATACTTTTCGAATGTTCAAATACAAGTTCGTTTACTTATATACATTTTTTTCGAAAATATGATCAATCCCATATCATGATCAGAAATAGCGATTTTCACGATCTTATCCTTATAACTCTCTATAATTTTGAATATATATTCTGGAACTTCTCCAATACATTAACAAATTTATAAGGAATCCATGTGGATAGGTTTACCGGTAATGAATACGATTCACTAAAGCCACGGTATTCCCGAAAAAAAATAGCAAGTAACGTTATAACTCGGAGCGAGATCCATGCGTGCGCGCGCGCGCGCTTGAATACGCATGACTGTGACACCGACGCACTCAATTACATTCACTAAATCAGAATTTGCTCAATTTATATGAATGTTGGTCCATTTAGATGGAAATTGTAGCTTTCCGATGATTTTTTGCTTTAAACAATACAAGCAAAGGATGGATGGGAAAAATATACTTATATTATATTATCAATCGTAGCAATAAAAAATATAGAAAATATAAAAGCCTTTCAAAAAAATTTTTTCTTCATTGAGAACTGTTAAAAAGTAAGCGTACACTTCATGATTATTATGGTTTATTAAGTTGTAATAACATGGATTCAACAAAAGAGTACATCTCAAATCATTTTACTTTTCTTGCTTGATGATTTTTTTTTGATAAATATAAATATTGGAAGCTGTAACTTGTCGAAAAATTGACCCATTGGAAAAAATAAAATATTACTACTTCGGAAAAAATGTATACTTTTCGAATGTTCAAATACAAGTTCGTTTACTTATATACATTTTTTTCGAAAATATGATCAATCCCATATCATGATCAGAAATAGCGATTTTCACGACCTTATCCTTATAACTCTCTATAATTTTGAATATATATTCTGGAACTTCTCCAATACATTAACAAATTTATAAGGAATCCATGTGGATAGGTTTACCGGTAATGAATACGATTCACTAAAGCCACGGTATTCCCGAAAAAAAATAGCAAGTAACGTTATAACTCGGAGCGAGATCCATACGTGCGCGCGCGCGCGCTTGAATACGCATGACTGTGACACCGACGCACTGAATTACATTCACTAAATCAGAATTTGCTCAATTTATATGAATGTTGGTTCATTTAGATGGAAATTGTAGCTTTCCGATGCTTTTTTGCTTTAAACAATACAAGCAAAGGATGGATGGGAAAAATATACTTATATATATTATCAATCGTAGCAATAAAAAATATAGAAAATATAAAAGCCTTTCAAAAATATTTTTTCTTCATTGAGAACTGTTAAAAAGTATGTACACTTCATGATTATTATGGTTTATTAAGTTGTTAAGTTGTTGTATGGATTCAACAAAAGAGTACATCTCAAATTATTTTAATTTTCTTGCTTGATGATTTTTTTTGACAAATATAAATATTGAAGGCTGTAACTTGTCGAAAAATTGACCCATTGGAAAAAATAAAATATTACTACTTCGGAAAAAATGTATACTTTTCGAATGTTCAAATACAAGTTCGTTTACTTATATACATTTTTTCGAAAATATGATCAATCCCATCATGATCAGAAATAGCGATTTTCACGATCTTATCCTTATAACTCTCTATAATTTTGAATATATATTCTGGAACTTCTCCAATACACTAACAAATGTATAAGGAATCCATTGGATATAGTTGAAATGTGGATAGGTTTACCGGTAATGAATACAATACAGTAAATGCAGGTAAAAATTCATGCGAGTTATGGCGCGGCAGATCTGCTTCGATCCTACGGATAATTGTGGTGTCTGTATGCGTTCATAATTTTATATTTTCCCTCCATACTCAATATTTATCCCTCTATTAACTAAGAAAAATATTAAAAATGTGTAATCAAAAAGAGGAAAAGCTTTATTTATTCTACTCATTAGAATAGCTAAAAATTATTAGAGGTTCCATAGTATACATTTAACCGTGCACTTGGCCCCGCAGTGTGACAAAGTTATTTTACTATTTTTTTCCAGGAGTACCGTGGCTTTAGCGATAAATTTTATTACGACATTTTTTGTTCAGAAATATGTGATCTATCCATCTATATTTTTTAGTTTTCCTACCTTGACTTAATTTTCAAAATTTTGAAAAAATAGATGAAAAAAATGTTTTTTCACTTTTTTCTTATGTTCTGCATCCGGGCGGAATGTAAACTTTTCAGGATATTATTCTATACACTTTCATGAACTCATTAAAAAAATATATATTCATTTTGCAAGTTTTTGTAGGTTTCATTATAAAATGTTCTCTGTCGTCTGGGCTAAATGGCGTTATCGACACTTAAACTGGTACATGCTGAATATTACCCCCTACTCTTAAAATAATTGCTTCTTGCTGATCAGGTCACACGGTACAAGATGTCTAATACATTTATTTTAATTTTACAAGATTATAAGGAGTGCTACGAAATATTAAGTACGGCTTTTTGTAAAGCTTTTCTTTGCAAATTGATTAACTTCATAACAATTTCATAAAATACGATAATCGTTAAGTCGAGTGTCGAGTGGCGTTATATTCTACGTAAGTTGTTTATGCAGGAAAAATTAGCTTGATTGCAAAATAATATTTGCGTAAAGTATATCCAAGGAAAGCGATAATAGTAATGAGTATAATAACATTGATTGGGAAGAGAAGACTGTTCGGTGTGTTGGGTAACCGAAAATGAAGAATTTTATGAAAACATTCTGTTTATGAATATTTTAATTTGTTCTAATCTATAAGTTTCAGAAGTGTGAATTAGTTAATTACTTCCACATCCAGTGGAAGTATAGTAACGACAAAAAATTTTTAAAAATTTTTATTGTTCAAATAGGCTTAGAATGTCATAAAACGTCGAGATTTTAAGTTTGAGCGAAAAAAAATTTTCTGTCTGTCTGTCGGTCTGTAACTTTTTTTTGTGCGCACGTTTACTCTGGAACCGTTTAAGACATTAACTTGAAATTTGTTAAAAAATATTATTTTGGGTATTCAGCAGATAACTTTCAAAGAAAACATTCGTTTCTTTCATATACCTTTGGTGCAAGTCTGACCAAAAATGGAAGATCGACTAGACTCCCCCTACGGTGACTTGTCGACCTCTTTCATACACCTACCATATCAAGATTCAGCATGAAAAGCAATAAAACAACCACTCTTTCTATATATTGATGATTCAAGTCTGATCATGCTAATATATATAATATTAAGTATCTCTAGCCCTACCTAGAGGATACTAGGTACATAGGTATTTATTTTAACTTGAAATTTGGTACACGTATGTATTTTAACGTGATCTGGAACTAGATTATATTTTCATCTTGTTCCATCGAAGGGTTGGGGGTAAATTGGGGTAAATTTGGGGCAAATAGGTAAATTAAGCAGGTAAGAGTCCAGAAAATTGGTATTTAGTATATTAAAGAGAAGCTAAGGTCTCAAAAAAATTTTTGGCATTAGCCACCCCCATTACCACCCCCACCCCATTATTAAAGGGGATGAAAAAAAATTGTGATTTAGTGTGTGTGTACAAGAACCAGAAACCTCAAAATATTTTTTTACTTCATCCGGAGATCAAATAACGAATGTTATAATGCAAAACAATGTGAAAAGCCATAGCCTCGTAGTTTGTAATTCCAAATATACAAATGTAGGTTGACATACAATATACCTAAAAAATATAATATAATCTTAATTTTAAGGGGCTTGAAACCATTTCTGCAGACCTAGGTATTTCTTACCCCTTTGAGTCACATATTTTTCTATTCAATGGTTTGGTCTAAATTTTGTTACCGCGGGTTTTTGGGGTCGCTGATTACGAATCGAAGTTCGAATCCGAAAATTCGTGAATAAAATACGGCGGATCCAATATGGCGGATGTAAAAATCGGAAAAGCATTCAAAATTTGAAGATTATGGCTGAAACATGTTAATCGGGGGGTTTTGGAGTCGCTGATCACGATTCTGGGGTCTGGGGTCTTAATTTGCAAATTCTTAAATTCTTTATGGCGGATTAAAAAGTACAATAGAAATTGGTATTTACCACCCAAAGAAATACGTTATGAATGTTTTAAAAAACTGAGGCATTTGAGTAAAAATAGGCAAATGTCTAAAAATGAGAAACAAGGAATATAAATTCGATTTGCAGTGTGCAGTTTTGCTTAAATGTGAAAGTGAGGACGAATGAAAATGTCAGGTTAACATCTGTCAAAGTGATGTTTATCCCGTTTGACATCTGTCAGTTTGATATTTTAACGTTTGTTAAAAGTATTGTAACGTGTTTCCACCCTTAGGAAACCACCCTCGCAAATTCCGTGGGTTCCAGAAATTATAACAAGAGATGTCCACTAACACACTTTATTAAATGTTTACTGGATACTTCACAATACTATTATTATTTTAAATACACTTTACTGACTAAAAATCACAATGTTTATTACTTTGTTTATCTTTGAACTCTTAACCTCACTTTCTATACTTTCTCAACTACTCGCCGAGAATGCGATCGGTCTTTTATACCTAAAAATGACAGATCTCGATTGTTCTGTGATGACGCCACCATTCTCTAGGTAATTCCAGATGTCACTTTGGAATCTTCTGGTAGGTTCTTTTTCGAGTAGGTGCAAATACATCATTCTAGGGGTTGTAACATATTACAGTATTTAAGATAATAAAAATAGATTTAAGTTGGTCCTATTGCGGAAATTGATTTATAAGTAATTATTCTGGTTAGAGTATATAGAAATAGATGCCCAAAATGTCGACTAGATATAATATGTTTCCGCAGGATATTTAATGTGGCGCGAAAAAAAATTTTTTTTTTATAATTTTTACCAAACAGGCGTCTACGGAGAATCGTGATCAGCGACTCCAAAAATCCCCGAGTAACAAGTTTCAGCCATAATCTTCAAATTTTGAATCCGCCATCTTTTATTCATGAATTTTCGGATTCGGATTTCAGATTCGTAATCAGCGACTCCAAAAACCCGCGGTAACAAAATTTAGACCAAACCATTGAATAGAAAAATAAAGGTAAGAAATACCTAGGTCTGCAGAACCCCTTAAAAATAAAATTATATTATATTTTTAGGTATATTGTATGTTAACCTACATTTGTATATTTGGAATTACAAACTACAAGGCTATGGCTTTTCACATTGTTTTGCACTATAATATTCGTTATTTGATCTTGGGGGTGGAATTAACCCCCTCGTAGGGGTGGGTATGGATCTAATTTGCATATATTTCTTTCTAATGCTCAAAACTTTATTTTAAAATGTTTTCTCAAAGTATTTACAAATTGTTGCATTTCATTATAAAGTTTTACCGTATCACTCTATTTTAGGGGATGTTTTTGCGTTTTATTAAAAAACTACCTGAGTAACCCATATTTTTGGCTGCAGACTCAGATTCAGCATAAAAAAATACACAAAATCTATGTATTCAGGTCTCTGGTACAGAACTTTTTTTTGTGGGGCTGTATAATTAATAACATAAAAGTGGAAGCTGACTAAAAAGAGTGATCTTTCTAAAAGCTAGAATGAACTACCTTCGCTGCCTTAATCCGCAGACTCACTGGAATTTACAAAAGTAATTCTATAACTGTCTTGTAATCCAATTCACATTTAATTCACACAAAGTAGCGCCCCGTTAATCAACCGCCTGAAATTTGTATATTTTACTCGCTGAGAAATGAAAAGAACACTCGATCGCGCGAACCGAGAGATTTATCAGAGGAATTCAATAAAAAAATTCAACAACCATAAATCAAAGATACACAATAGAATAAGAAATACATATTTTTTTGAGGAAAAAACATCGCGAGACGTATCGACTGAGCGTTAATAAAACTGTCAAATCACTGAATTGGTTTCACGCATAAAAAAACTATTATTATGCGGAGATATATATATCCAACGTCAAGCATTCTTCCCTATGGGCAAGCCACACTAACAAGCCAATTTTTAAACGAGTGAACACGTCTTAGTTCGACGAAAAAATCATGATAAAACTTTAACGGACAAAGCAGAGCTAGGATACAATTCGATATTACCCAAAACAACCCGAGGCAGAGCTCGCAAATATTCCGGCGAACGGCCTTCGCCTAGATACCAGCACAAAAACCAAATAATGTTTGTCCTCGGAGACCGCAAAAACGCTTCTTTGGAGGAAGATATATCTACGTAAGACACAGGGATTGTCCTCAAGAGGTGATCCGTCTCCTAAGTGTGAGAATATTTATAGGATCGATGAATAAGTTATTTGTAAGGCTAAGAAATTATTTAAAGTTACGGTTATGTTTTTTTAGACCGTCCTAAAAATCATTGCTGGGAATATTTTAAGCAGGAAAGTACTTCTCTACAGGACCAGTCCAGAAAATTAAACTATTTATTTTGACATTTTTTTTTATTAAGATTTATTTTTGTAATTATTAATTACATATAGTACAATAACGTAGTGACTTCACTTTGGAATAATTCTATAGCAGTTTTAAATTCAAATATTTTTGGACAGTTTGATTCAAAATGTGTCAAATATGAAATATTAAAGTACAATAAGGGTGATGAGTTTCCATCCCATTTCAAGGATTTCGAAAGAAAACTATTGGAACGTTTCGAACGTCGAATTCTACCCCATAAAACCCCCTACAACGTTATTTTTGCTTTAACACCCGCCGAGTTACAGGGGGTGAAAACGTTAATTTTTACGCAAAAAACTCTGATTTTTCAAAGGTTTTAAGCAAATTACTCAAAGAGATCACATTTTCGAAAAAGTTTGTCATAACAGAAAGTTAGCTTATGAAATAACAAAAATAATCCATGAAATAAAAATTTGTTTAGGCTCATCATTGACGAGATGTAGTTAATGTTAGGTGCATTTGAACGTAGCCCTGAAAAGGTGCCCTCTTCAAACAGTCATAACTCCGGTTTTAAAAAAAAACCTTTTAACATGTTTTATTAAGGCTTATTACAGTAGCTTAAAATTTTCTTTTGGCAATTTTTGATATCTGTAAAATTAAAACCGCTGCCCAAGGAAACACTACTGCCACATCCAGATTCTCTATCCAAGTCACTCACAACGAAAAAACTTTATATGTGGAAATAATTGTTTATGGAACTTTAATAATATAATATTTGAAATCCTCTACCCCAAAAACCCATAAAACGATACCCCACATCGGTAGTGGGGTGGGGGTGGTGATAGGGGGGTGGTAGTGGGGGCGGATGAAGTAAAAAAATATTTTGAGGTTTCTGGTTCTTGTACATACACTAAATCATATTTTTTTTCATCCCCTTTAATAAGGGGGTGGGGGTGGTAATGGGGGTGGCTAATGCCATACATTTGTTTGAGATCTTAGCTTCTCTTGTATATACCAAATACCAATTTTATGGACTCTTACCTGCTTAATTTACCCATTTACCCCAAATTTACCCCAATTTACCCCTCAACCCTTCGTCAGAACAACATGAAAATGAATGAAATATAATCCAGTTCCAGATCTCGTTAAAGTACATACGTGTACCAAATTTCAAGTCAGTATCTTAAACGGTTCCAGAGTAAACGTGCGCACAAGAAAAAGTTACAGACAGACCGACAGACAGACAGAAAATTTTTTTTCGCTCAAACTTAAAATATCGATGTTTCATGACATTTTAAGCCTATCTGAACAATAAATATTTTTAAAAATTTTTTTGTCGTTACTATACTTCCACTGGATGTGGAAGTAAAAATGATACAAGGAAAATTAAGGCAAAATTTTGTTTTTTTTTTAGACTAGTGACGTCTCACCTTTCCATTAAATGTTTCATTACCTATAACGAACATTTTGCAAACTTCACCTTAGAATTATATGAATTATTAGAAGATTAATCTAGGTTATTTTATTTCATTAAACATTAATTTATTTCTAACATCAAAGCTGACAGCTAATAACCGAAGTACATAAATCATATTTTTTCCCCTTGACGTTGGCCATACTTACTATATTATTAGGTAATTAACAGGGTATAGGAAATGCGTTTTTAAAAACAAACAGTACTGCGTTGAAGATAAGATCTACTTCGTATATTATAAACTTTAGAATTATTGATTCTCTATTAGTTATTTCATAATTTGTATTTACATTAAATTGGCATTCTAGGAGTAGCAATAACTAAGTATAAGTAATGGCATTTTTTTTTGGACGTTAAATAATTTCAATTTCAGTTTATAACTTGAAAATGGTAGTTCCCGCTAAAAGCCGTAACGTCAATGGTTACGTATGCGCAGTATAGTTCAGGCAGTAAAGTTGTATGGCAGCCATGAGATACAAACTATATTAAATTTAATAGAGAAAGACAGTACTTTCTTTAAATATGTATTTTTTGAAAAGTTGACATAACTTTGTCACCAAAAAAGACCAAAAACGGCTTATTTAAAGAGCTTTACCATATGCACTGATTAATTGTTGCCAAGAGTGTCAACAATGGGGTTTTCCCAGAAAAAAAAATTATTGCTGAAGTACTTAATTCACGTAAAAAATGATTTATGGCATATTTATTATATTTTTAATTTTACTGATAGTAACAAGATAGCCGTGAAAAATATAAAACATAACCTCTATTTATTGACAGCACTTTTGAATTATTATGAGTTATTGGCTACATTCGACATCTGACCGATATGGTCCGCCCACTATGGTCGAACCGAACTTGCGGTCGAACGCATCAGAACTTTAAGTATTTTTTCCAATTCCCATAAACGTTAACCCTAACCTCAAAAACCGGTATTTTGACAGTGATTTATCATGGATTTGAATAGTAATTAGCTCGTTGAATTTCATATTCACTTATGCGACCTTGAATTTTACTCCGGTATGATGTGTAATTTCCACAAATGTATATTTTTCCTTATTTATCACAGACTTATTTACTGTCTCCATTTTAAGAAGGAAATTCAAACGGGTCGAACGATTCTGACCACACAAGTCAGGTTTTAAAATGTGACCACATCGACCGCTCAGCTGATCAAGTCGGACCATACAGTCAGAACGCTTTGACGTTAAACCCGCGTGGTAAACCCGCCTATAGAATGCAGCCGTAATGGATTATCAATATGCCTAAAAAGTTTGTTTTGTACCTTTGTGTAATAACACAGAAGACAGGAACTATAGTTCATCTGCCATCTGATGTGTACCGTCAGTGCAGAAGCGGGTGAAGGTTAAACCTGTGATTGGTCTAAAGCAGTGGATTTATAAATATTTGCCAATCAGAATCCAGATAAATAATGCCACACAAGTTATTCTTAAAAGCGTCGGACGTTGATATTTTGTAGTTTAGGTTTAACCTTCACCCGCTTCTGCACTGACGGTACACATCAGATGACAGATGACTAATCTAAAACTTTATTTATATTTTAATATTTGGATTGTTTGGAGTGAAAATGTTATCATTTTATCAGTTTCTGGTTTATGTTTTATTAATCCTACGATTAAAATGAGTAATGTGGAAGAGGGATATGTTAAAGGTGCCGCTGATAATTTACCTAAAGTAGACTTTGAAATGATGAATAATTTTTTTATAATAAATCTTTTCCCAGATGAAATATTTGTTTAGATTTTGCAGCAGAAAACCACTATTTTCGTCTTTCAATATTAAGTGGTACTATCAAAAATAATATTGAGGGAACATTTTCACTACACTCAAAGAAAATGATAGGTAAATTCAACCAAAAAGAGCATATGAAATCGCGCCTATCTAGTTTCATAGTTAAATCAATCAGTAAAGAATAGTCATACAACTTTATTTGTTTTCGTAAACAAATAGTAGTTTAATAATCATATCTTCTTGTAACAAATTAAATAGTACAATGACATTTTTTTATGTTCACTAACCATTTTCAATTTGGTCTACAATTAAATAGTAGAACGACTTTATTTTTTGTTCACCAACTAATTTTTAGGTTGATCTATACTTTATTGTATGATGACGTTTTTTTTGGTTAGCCAAAACCTCAGTATTGAGACATCAGACCACCCAAACCAAAGATTAGAGATCGTTTATAAGATCCATCCAAATATATCGATGATCCCTGAGAGAATTTGAACACTGCAATCATGTTATTAATTTTCTATAAATTCATAAGAGTGCAAGATAATGCATGATGGATTATTGTTAGTGATTTGTATGTGGCGTCATCTGGGAATAATTTCTGTAATAGACTACGTGGTAAGCAAGCAAATTTTATGGTAATTCTTTTAGAACTTCTAGAAGATGACAATAATATTGGTTCGTCTACCAAGTACAATAGTACAGCGAACTAATACTGGGTTAGAATTACAATTCGATAATAGTTAAAAATAAAATATACTATTATCTAGTTTAATTTGACAGAATTCAACAAAATAATAGTCAGACGAACAAAATAATAGTCAGACGAACAAAATAATAGTCTTATTCATCTATTTTTTAAGTTAATGTTTGTTTTGTTGTACGACAACTTTTTATTAATTAAAATAACAATCACCTCTTGTTTAAAAATACCATCAATATAGTTTGGTTTAACAAAATTAACGATGTTGTTAGTTAACCATTTTTTTTTGTTGAATTTACCCATACTATTTCTTTGAGTGTAGTATTATTACACAAAGGTACAAAACAAACTTTTTTATGCATTTTGATAATCCATTACAACACATAATAATTAAAAGGTGCTGTCAATAAATAGAGGTTATGTTTTATATTTTTCACGGCTATCTTATGCAACAATGTAATCGACTTTTTATTGGATTTCAGGAAGTTGACGTGACAACGCGCTAATTTACGGATGTTTAAAATGAACTCAATATTTTTCAAACTTCAAGTTTTTTTTGTTACTATTAGTAAAATTAAAAAGATAATAAATATGCCATAAATCATTTTTTCACGTGAATTAAGTACTTCAGCAATAATTTTTTTTCTGGGAAAACCCTATTGTAAATATGGTACTTAAACTTTTTTTTTAAAGTAATTTAACCCGTATATATATTTTTTAGGCATACAGTGTTAACGTTATATACCAGATTAGGTTTCAAAAATCTCAGATACTGCCCTATTTGCATTCAAATAAATTTGACCTACATTGTAAATCACCACTAAACTGAATTCGTCTCATTTAATTCCAGATAATCGACTTCCAGTCTGGTATAAATATATATCCTCCACTCGCCCGGTGGAAAATGGAATACGATAATGCAAATTATATGAATAAAATATTAGCAGCACTTTGGCATTTTAAACCACCAGGAAGTTGATTTATATGAGCAGTAAACGAAAGAGTTTTCATTCTGGCAAGAGCCAATTTGGAAACAGGTTTCTGGCGCACGAACAAGTTAATATTCCTGTTGCTTCTCGGCATATTATTGCGAAAAAAATAAGGTAATTTATTTATGGCACAAAATTCTCATTTGTAGTTGTATCAAGTCGCTGTATCCGAAAGAATAGAAAAGACAAAGAAAGGTCAAAGGACAAATAATATGCAGTACTAGAGCCTTCTCAAGCATTCTTGGATCTCCCTTTAAGTTCTCTAAAAATATAACATTACAGAAACGTTACTATGTAAGTACTAATGCCAACATGTTAAATGTTAAAATGTAACATTGCATTAATGTTACAATGTAATATTGCATTTGAGTTGCTACAAACGTAACATATATGTAGTGGCCACAAATTTAACGCAGCTGTATTGATATTAATACATCTTAGCGGTAAAGTAAAATTTGGCAATATGACTTCGGCAGAAAGTTACCTTGGTAACATTATGGAAATGTTATGTTTCTATAGTTACAGCAAAATTTATTTGCATTACAACATTACTGCAAAGGTAATTTTGCAACATTGTTGTAATATTATGTAAGTGAACTGTAATATTGCTGTGAAATGGGTTTATAACATTAGTGCAACTTTATGTATACGATGTTTTTGCTTCTTCTTAGTCACAACGTATAGACAGGTGTTTTGTAAACCATGCATATGTGAGATGTATTTGTAACATAACTTGTACGTCGCATTATCTGTATTCTAAATAATCATTGAGGCCTCGGAAAGAGCTTAAAAGTGACATACATATACAGCAATTTAAAAAGTGATTTAATATGAACGAGGGGACGGGTCTATTCTTGAAGCTATCTAGAGGCAAAACTAGCTGTCATGGAAGGAAGCATGGCGATGCGAGGTGAAATACGAATATTTACATTGTCTTCCTTTTCCATTTTATTAGACATTCTCAACTGTACTACCGTTAATTAATAAAGGTTATTAAATTCAATAATTATAGCCATTTCCTTCACAAAATCGCACATAAAATGACCATAGATATTAATAGAGCAGTTTATAAATATGCGGTAGTAGATGAAGCACTTAATAACCTTAGCAACAGGTGATAACTAACCGTAATATAACTAGAAAGATAATGGCTTTAATGGCTGTAACTAATGAACTTGGTTATCACCAGCTTAATTGAGGTTGTTTGCGGGCTCCCAATTCATGAAAGAAAAGTAAGCCACGGACACATTTTTAAATAGGTTGGTCTTATGCAACTAGAGGATCGAGGATCGTTTTTAGGAGTGAGAAAATAGCGGGGCCCTTATTATTATTAAGGTTTGGGAAGACGGTACCCGCTTCTCTTGTGTCTATCGGAGGCTGGGTCATGGTTTAATATCTTTGAATAATAAATTTAATTTGGAAAATTACTAGGATGTAGTAGCCGCACAAAACAAATATCTAACCCAATAAACAAATTTGTTTTATAATTGTCATTTCTACAACAATTTTGTTTTATTGCTATTTTATTACATTTATAAAATAGCAGTAAAACAAAATAGTTGTATAACGTTTAAATTTTACTTGCTGGGAAGCTTTAAGGAAATATTACACAAACTGTGCCTAGCCAGTGGAATTAAAATACATAGATCTTTGAAGCAATGGTTATCATGTAAACAATTTATTGCATAAATATAATAATCCACTGCATGTAGTGAAAAATGAGCCGCATCTTCAGACCAATTCATACAAAAGCAAATGTTGGTTTTCCAGGTAGGTTCTGGTGTCCTTAATAAAGTCTCAAAAGTCTCCGAAGTGGGAGTGTAAGGATAAAATTTGGCAACACTGTAAAGGGCTAAAATCGAGCTCGGGACCGAATTTTTCAAGTTATCTCGGTTTTCATTGCCTCTACGACAAAAATACATCAGGCCAAAAAGAAAGCTATGGAAATTCTCTATAAAGATAGAGGGTCTTTTTTTTCGTATACGCAATAGTTTTCTTGTAAAATTCCAGTAAGTTATACCTAAAATCAAAAAATTTATTTGTGGCAGTTTTTATTGCACGGAGGGTTAATACATAAAAAAAAATCGAAACGACTTTTTCTCGGTTAAACGTTCAGATAAATATTTCTGTGGAACATCTACTGATATGATAATTGAACAATCTCTTATGAAATCGTCGAAATCAAAATAAGGTTTTACTCGTGGAAGAAGTACAGATGAAAGTGTCGTGAATAAATGGGTTTTTGGACTATTGACTGCAAGTAATATCAGCGAAGGACTCGGCAACTTTTGTGGGCTTTCTTTTCACTCTGGGGAACAGCATTTTGACGCAAGGGAATCTCGCATAAAGAGAGATACCGAGGATGTTCATAAAAAAATTGGCAACAACTTCTGTGATATTAAATTCTAACCGTGCAGATAGAGTGCTTCCACTATTAACTGTCAATAGCAATGTTACAGTCCATGATACCAGAATGCCCATTGATCCATTATTGTTGTTTCAAAGGATTACTGTCATGAAGAGAACAAATGAAGAGCTTCACACCTACTTGGAGTATGAATTATCTCCGTATCCGGTGTCACTCTTTGACGAAGTTGGTATACGCAAGATGAACAAGTCAGCTTTCTATGACAATTTCCAGCCATCTGAATCTGAACCAGATCTCCAAAATGCCACTTATATCGTTGATGGGGGATTTCTCTTGCATCGAGTTATATGGCATCAACATGAAACCTACGGTGCTATTTGCCAAGCATTGGCAAATGTGCATAATCATTTTGGCTCGAACTCTATTATTGTATTTGATGGTTATGAAAATATTAACAACAGTGAGAAGGCTATGGAGCAGCCTCGCCGGTCCTCAAAAGCTTCATCTGTTGACATTTACTTTGATGAGCAGATGGTTGCAACTGTAAGCCAAGAGAAGCTCCTTTCCAATAAAAAAAATAAAACCAGATTGATTTCGATGTTGACAGAAAAGTTTGAGGCAAATAATTATATTGTTAGAAGATGATGCTGACATTTTGATAGTCGAAACAGCGCTTGAGGAATCGTGTAAAAATACTACGGTTGTGGTTGGTGAAGATGTGGATCCTTTTATAATTTTAACTGCTCGTACATCTATTAATAAAGAAATTTTTCTCCTCAAACCAGGCAGAGGGAAGGTCCAGCGAAAAATGTATTCTTCACGAAGCTTTGATCACCATAAAGATATTCGAGATCACATATTGTTTCTGCACGCATTATCTGGGTGTGACACTACATCTGCTCTGTTTAATAAAGGCAAGACTGCAGCTTTGAAAGTGATGAAAAAATGGCAGGACTTGAAACTTGTAGCTGAAGTTTTCAGCAAGACTGGTACTTCTCCTGACATAGTTACTTCGAATGGGATAACATTTTTCCTCGCAATTTATAACTCTCCAGTTAAAGAAGTTTCCATCGATAACTATCGGTATTCTTGCTTTATTAAAGCTGTGAGCAAAAGCAAATCAGTGAAATTGAATTCATTACGACTCACTCATGACGCAGCTCAACAGCATCTATTTCGTGTTTATTTTCAAGTACAGAAATGGTTGGGTAATGTACTGAATCCTTAAGAGTGGGGATGGATGTTGAAAGACACCATATTGTGGCCAAAAACAACATCCCAACTTCCTGGTCCTGATTGCCTTCTGAAGATGATTTTCTGCAACTGTACGAAAGGTTGTGGACCATTGTGTGGCTGTCGGAGGTTGGGACTTAATTACTCACCAGTTTGCGGCAACTGCCATGGAAAATCTTGCTTGAATGCTGAACCGATGGAAAACTCGTCAGAAATAGAAGCCGTCACTGAAGCAGATACTGAAATTTCTCAGATTGACTCGGATTTCCTCGAACGAATCGATGAATTTATAGAAGGAGAAAACGGACAAGAAGGAAATTATTAATTTGACAACATTTAATAAGTATGACAGTCGTGGATTAGGCCTACCGGGGAAACCACATAAAAAAGAACGCGCCTAGTACTCAACCTCAAGGGTGGTGTGGAATAGAGTACTTAAATTAACCATAATATCTCATAAGTTCAAATTCAATGCAAGATTTTCAAGAAAACTATTGCGTATACGAAAAAAGGGCCCTCTATTTTTTTATAAAGAATTTCCATAGCTTTCTTTTTAGCTTAATGTATTTTTGTCGTAGAGGCAATGAAAAAACCGAGATATCTCGAAAAATTCGTTTCCGAGCACGATTTTAGCACTTTACAACGTTGCCAAATTTTATCCTTACACTCCCACTTCGGGGACTTTTGAGAGCTTATTAAGGACACCCGAACCTACCAGGAAAACCAACATTTGCTTTTGTATGAATTGATCTGAAGAAAAATCCTAAATGCAGTGGTTTATAAGTACATACATATATACGAACACGTATATGGAAAATGTAAAAATATGTCTTTATGGAAATTGTAAAAGTTGGTGTTTATGTATAAAGTCAAATTATGTTTTAAAAGATAACAAATACCCCAAGGTGAGGCTCGTGTGATGAAATTGGTTAAGGGAAGATATATTTCAAATATTCTTGGCATACATATCTTCCAGAAAAATGAGAATAATGATAACAAAGTAGTAACACACTGAAGTATTTTGATGTGCTGACAGATCTAGCTGTAATATTTCTTGACATATCGGACATTAAAAGTTTGATATATTATAAGAATAAAAATAAAATCCTGAGATGGACAATATTTTATAACTATCTTATGGTTATAATTCACTTTGTCCTCTAAATACCCCCACAAAAATGCATCCAAAGGTGTTAAATCAGGGCTGTCTTGTGGATTTTTTAATTATTTTATTATTATTACTTTTATTTTTATTCCTTTAAATTTTTTTTTTTGATATATTGAAATCAGGGAAAAAATATCTAAAAGAATATGTAAAACATACAGGGTTTTCCGTTTAAAAAATAACCATCATTGTTATATCACGTGACCTATCTATCAAGCAATTGTTATTTTAGTTGCATTTAAAAATATATACCTATATGTCGTAGTCTTTTGATGAAATACGTCATTTCGTGAAAAGCCTAGGCACCACATGAACTGCCGGCATATCATGTAAATTCTTGAGGTTGCACAATCTGCCTAGGCATTTCGTGAAACGCCGTGGTCGTCCCGGCACACGATGTTTAAAGTCATTCTACACGATCTACTGCAAAATAGATGTTGGCTGTTCATGAAGTGACTGATTCCAGACAGTTCCCATCTGTTAGATGTCTTGTTAAAAATAATTAATTAAGAGAAAGTGGAACAAAAATTACACTTTTAAAATATGAAGTAAAATTGATACACATTTCCAATTAAAGCATTCATCTTAATTATAAATTATTTATCTGTACATGCACATGAGCTAATAATAAAATTAATCAAATATTTACCGAGTTTTATCTACAGATAAATGTGCATCTGATTAACGACACATAAAGTTTTATTAAAATAATTTGCAGTTTAATTGAGGCAAATACGGAATTAGTGGAAACGGCAATAAAGTCATGCCCTCCAGATAACCACCGAAAGTCTCTCCTCCCACCTCCATAAATCAGCTGTACGGCTGTAACTGATAAACAAACTTTACTTTATGGCTTTGTGTACCTACACATTATCGCACTTCCATGTCGTGCAACGAGGACTGGTATCGCCTAAACGTTTTTGTATAGAGTTAAAGTTAGTTTTGAATACACTTCACACTTTAGGTACGGTTTGGAGTGTTGCGGATAGAGAAGGCAGAGTTTGGCAAAGAGAGATGGTAGGCAGCTGTATACAGGATTTCGCTTAAATTAAAGCGGCAAATCAGCACATAGTATAAGTAGATGAAAATTATATGTATTAAGAAAATTAAAACCTTCGGTGTCTCGAAAACGGTATGCAATGCTTTATCAGCGACTGGAAAGATAGATCGAAGAATGCTTTCTAAAGAAGCTGCAGCCCACTATATGCAGGGAGCTAAAAATGGTTTTTATAATTATTAGAAAAATTTGAACTTTCCACGCTTTATATGGTGTTCTGAAAATAGTATGCAGTGCTTTATCAGCGGCTGGAAATATAGAGAGAAAAATGAATTCTAAAGGAGCTGCAGCCCACTATATAGTGTAAAAGATGAGAAGGCCGATTACGTGGATAATCGATGATCCATTTTTTGCCAGTGATTATTCTGGTAATGGTACACAAATGTATGAAATGCTTCGTGCTTTCCTGTAAAATTCCATATAATTGTATAATATACTGATGGGCAGGTTCCGTAATTCACCGGATTAACTATGTATTTATATATTTTATTATGTAATTTATACATAATTATATGGAAAATTACATTAATTGAAGTAAAGATACATGAATGTGTGCAGTTTTAATTTACTTTATGTAATAAATCATAAATACGTTTACCTTTACCTTGAAAGTCCAAGTTTTTTAAAATTATTCCTGTAAAAATAAAATAATTATGTATAATTTCATAGAAAATTTCACACGTCACTTTTTTAGTCAATCAGAAGTTTGTTCTTAGTTTCGTTACCATAGCAACCAAAAAAATTTCCGGAAATTTTCATCCTCCAGGGTATTCTGAACGAAATTAATAAGTGGAAATTTTTGTGTCAAATTACTCACATATGATCATATTTGACATTTGGTTTTACATAAAATGGATTTTTATTTGTCATATTTAACGATATAATTATAAAAAAAAAATCATTGAGCTCGTGAAACAACATTTTATTTCATGTTTAATTATGATACTGAATATTTCAAATGTTTTTGAAAATCCTTTAAAAACTCCTCGCGTTTCAATGGTGAATACATCGGTGAAGAATCTATATCAATTAAATGTCTATGCTTGAGTACATAAATATAATATTTGGAAAACTAATCAGAGATCCAGCATTATGAGTTTATCCATAAGCTGAGCTCATTCTGCTGAATAAAGTTTAGAAGCAAAAAATATATGATTTATGTCCCCCACGTTTCCACAAGAACATAAGTTGTTGTTTGTACTATTAATTTAAAAACAGAGTATGTAGAAATTCAATTTCATTTGCTTTAACTTGTTAAGCATAAGAAGATTAGTGTCTACAAAATCTAATTACTTTATTATGATTTGATAAAAGGCAAAAACTGCTTCACTGCTCTTGTAATGTGTATCGCGGCATGTAATCAAGTTTTCAAACAGATTTTTCCAAAAAATGGCGCATCCTTTCAATGCTCAACAAAAGTACCTTTTTTACGTAGAAAATCCTGAAATTTCACATCTTATTGTCAAACACGGGAAAAAAATATGACAGAAGAGTTGGTGTTATTTTCACATCATGATCACCAATTTTGGACACTTCCGAAGAAAACTTTCAAAGTATTTATGTTTTATCTTGTCGTACATAAAAAGAATAATGTGTTTATGTAATATTTAAGTATTTTATTTGTTGAATGGCTTTGGAAATATTCAATAAAATTTATTTTCGAAGCCATCTTTAAGGGACTGTAGCTCCGTTAGAAAGAATTCTTCAACCTATGCGTATAAGACACATTTTTTTTCTTACTTTTGATCATAAAAGCCATTGATAAAGTATTTCATATCATACATAGCAATAAATAAAAAAATTAATAATATTCATGTATATTCTGTCCTAACCTGGACACACTAAAATAAAAATTAGGTGGCTAGAACGATACTTTAAAATATTTACCTTTGGAGAATCAAATTATTCAGAACAAGTACTATTCGAGCTAACACAAAGGGGTATAGAAATATATAATTCATGGAATTTTAAAGCAAGTCTAGAGCTTTCCAGAGCAAGAACCTTTGCACTACTTTGTACAAGACAATGACCTTACACCGCTATATGCCCATTTTCAAATATCTAACCAAAATTCGGACTAACAAAAATTCTAAATTGAAACAGAATATCAGTAGCATAACGTGGGATGTACTTACATATCTTTGCAAGGACTTGAAACTGTGAAAATTGACTTACCTGAAAAAAAAAGCAATTGTTAATAAATTTAAGGAAAAATTATCAAAAAACTAGAGTATATTAGTGAACTTTGTATATAATTGTTGCACATTTTATAGTACATCACTCGTAGTTTTTTTATAATGTTAGTTTTAGACATTATCAATTTTATGATGGCGACTTTGCTGGTAAAACACTCGTCAGTATAAAATGATGTAAAAAAAATAACAACCAAATTCAACTTTCAACCTATCTGTGTCTCGTACTCGCAACCCTTGGAATTGGAAAGTGTAACCACTGGACGACCATTCGTTACTGTTAAAGGTTGATGCCTATAATATAAAGTACATTTTGACAAATGGATATTGTATTATTATGAAATGTATATTAAAAAGTAAAATATATAAATAAATAATCTCAGGAACTAACATTTTACAAGATTTCGACTCAGTTACCACCAAAATAAAAAAACTTAAAACGACAATTTTTTAAAATTCAATTGAGTAATGGCTTCCTTATTTACTGATCGATTTTGTTTATAAAGAGTAAGATTCTTCTTCCAGCCAATTCTAACTTACTATCAAAATTCCATACAGTCAGACTTTTCTTTCTTAAGTTACCGCGCTTACAAGAAACGTGACAGTGACAAACGGGCAGATAGACAGGCGGGCAGGCGAACAGACAAACATTTTGAGTTGTTCACAATTCGTTCACGAACACAATGATATGAAATTTTTTTTCTGCCCATTTTAGAAATGTGTCGATCATATTCCTCGTTTTTGTATTTCCGAAGAATATAGTAAAGGGTCAGTCACCACCTTATTTATAGTTATTTTAACGTTTATACATTTTTTTTTAATTTCCAATAATAACAGAAATATAGGGGGAGCTTAATATATAATGAATAACCCTATACAATGTTTTTTTAAAACAGGTACAGTGTTGTACTGTAAACTGATAGTGGAGCGAAATGGACCATAAAAGTCTCTCCGTTCTCGAAAAAAAAAATCAGCGTAGAACCAGACCAGACCTTATAGTTTTTATAAAGTGAACAATTTTATATAAGAAATACGATATTTTTTCTGGTACAGATATTTTTTATTTCTAAAAAACTTGAGAAATTGATTGATTATAAAAATCGTATTTTTTAACATTTACACCGCCAATTCAAATCTAATCGAGCTATTGATCTGATTTTTTTTTTTAATTCAAGTACACGAACAAGCGCTTCCAATGATCTGTTCGTTTCTATCGATTATTGTTTATTATTTTCTTTAAATAACAATGAACTTACTTCGCTAAGAATGTACTCATATTTTAACTAAGCGACAAACTTTTTTATTTTTGCAAATTTTCATATACATTGTAACGGGATTTTTGTCGAAATCCCGTTACAGTTCTTTTTTATCACATTTAACTCATTCATTCTATGCATTCTTTGTATATAACATAGTCCAATTTATTAATGAAGTTTGTTGGAACACCAAACTTGCGCCCGAAATTGTCACGTGATAGCTCACTCAGTCTAAGTGCCGCTTAACATTTTGTAGACGGTACCTAACTAATTCAAATTGAGCAAAACGGCTTGCCCGAGACTGTGTCGCCCCGGTGGAAGGAATGCTAAAGAGCGCGGTGGGGAGCTATTAAAATCGGGTCTCGTAACTTACCTCCTGCTTCTTCTTGTGTTTTCCTCGAAAAGCAGGTACGAAAACTCTAGTAATTATAATTTAATAATTTATGATATTAATCTAATGATTTGTTGTTAGTTTAATGGCATAATAGTTGTTTAAAATTTTAGTGATTATCCATACAAAATATTTCTTTATCTTCGCCTTATTGAGATATAATTTACCGCATAAATTAGTTACTGGCACGTGGGTATATTTAATACTCACCGGTGCAGTTTTTTTTTCGTGTTGACGCTGAATATTAGACGGTGATCCCGTTTAAAATTATCTTTTGTGTAGAACAATATCTGCCGTATATTTTGTTTTTATAGGTGTGAAAAAAAAAACGATGAGGATCTGGACTTTACTGTTTGAGGTGCCGGATGGGCCAACTATTCTGGAACCTGCAGAAAAGGACTCGGCTGTTGGGTTTTTCCGCATATGCACGAGGTGAGTGATTTTCATTTTGTCTTGAATTTTTCATTGTGAAAATTAAATTTGTAAACGAAATACCACTCAGCTCGTGTGGAGGCATGGTCCTTTTTTGTTAAATTTCGGGTGAAGTCTAGAGTTCTTGTGTTTTTTTTCATAATACCTAATTATCTTTTGCTGGTGCATTCAAGTGATGTGTTTTACAGCATATTACTTGTACGGATTTTTATTGTAGGAACAATACTGTTTGTGCCATTAACTAAACGTTGATTTTTTGCTAGAGTTTTTTCGTCAATGCTTTCTAGGAAGCCATTTTATGTAAATTTTTGAAGCCGTTTGAATCACAGACATAAAATTATTCAAAGTCATCTAGATGCAAACTTTTGCATAGTTTATAAAATATTTAATTCACTCCCTTTTTCGATATAGACCAGTAAGGTTTATTAATTTTTGTGTGGTTAAATATTGAATACCTTTCTTGTTTTTTTTTGTTCATAGTCAATTAGTTAAAATTTCTTAAATTTCATAAATATTAATTGTCCTTTGTTTTAAAATACATTATCTAATTAAATCTTGTGCAGAGAATTTTTATTCAAAAGTTTTGGTCATATAATTTTTTTTTTTTTTTTGTAATATTTTGTTATCTTACATTTTAGTTTTTACAATTTCTCATTGGATTCAAATAGTAGTTTTTCTTGGATTTACGTAATTAGTTTTAGGGAGTTTGCTACGAAGTATCGCCTACTCAATATTGAAGTTGCTGCACAACTTAAGGTTATTTTTATTGATATTTCCCTGACTGGTTTTAATCATCTATTTTCCCCTTTTTATGTAAACACTTGGACCAAGCGAAGAGGAGAGACCCACTACACGTCTTCCATCTTAAGAAAGGAATTTGGTGGTCGTGGAAAGCAACATCGTTGGAGTGGATAGAGCTGATTCTCCAAGATAAGGAGATTGATAGTGGGATCCCAGCTTTCAACATACGTCCCTCAAAATCCTAAACATTGGAAGCTTCCCGCCCCATTCTCCTGCTGCAGCAGTTACGTAAGAATTTTTGGAAACTGTACGGTCTAAATTTTTATTGGTCAGAAGAAAAATTGTACAAAACCAGTCAACTTTGCTAATTTTTTTGCAATTTTTATTACTAAATTTTTTCATCATTTTTTTCAAATTTCAATCAATTTTTGTGCTTAAACTATTTTAATATATTTTTTTTACATTTTAACCTTAAATTTTATTCAAATATCAATTACCAATTGTTATTTTCTATATTTTGTCTTTCAATACGTTTTAATCAACTTGTAAAGAAATTGTAAATATTTGTTTTAAAAATCTATTTTTCTGTAATATACTGTTAAACTTTTAATTCTTTTGTGTTCTTATTCCTGCTCTCCCAATACTCAAGAACAGACTATCTAATCTTTGTATCTTTATTTTTGATATTAATTTGATTATACCTTATAAAGGAAATACGCTGGCGTCCTAAAGGCCCAGTACAACTAAAGAAAAAAAAACTTTTAAGTGTATCAAAAAAAAACTTAACCTACTGATCCGTACTGAGCTAGCAGGAGCTAGGTTACTACACCTCTTGATTGGGGAATTTGCAAAAAACCAACAAAGTGTTGTTAGAACATGCAGCGAAGCAACTGAAGCTAAGATACAGGAGAAGTTTTTGAAAAACCATTTTCATCTAGGACTTATAGTTTTTTATTTATGAATATTTTTGTAACGCAGTAGCATTATCCAATTGACCTTTGAAATAACCCTTTTCAGCCGTGTTTAAAACAATTTAAACTCTTTTAAATATGGTACACTTAACCACACATTATCATTTAATATCTCAGAGTGAATAAAACTAAGTAGTTTTAGGAAATAACCGCAAAATGCACGAATTATATATCCGAATCTTGGCACTCGCAGAGATATACTGTTAGATGACGTCACGTCAAATATGAGTGCGTTCTCAGACACGCCCCTCCTCCCGGATATTAGTCGGTGATTTAAATATTTTCCAGTTAGAAATTATGAAAACAGATTTGATAATTGCTGATGTTTAGTAACACTATATTAATATATGTAAATTAATTTAAAATATATGGCACATGCAAGGGGATTATTGTGACGTTTTCAACTAAACGTCAAAATATGTCAAGTTATTTTATAGTTCTAAAGAATACGTAACTCGGTTACTATGGAAACCAATTGAACTTCGACTTAGACTAACTGTTTACTTAATTTTTATAAAAATGGGGCCGGTAAAAGCTTTTTTCTGAAATCGATCGGCAATGTCTACATTTTCGGCGCGATTTCAGATCGAAAAATGCACAATTCCAGTATTTTAGTCCGGTGTTAAGAAACTATCAGAAAACAGACCGGAAAATATCCGTTGCAAAGCAACAATCAACAAAACCGTACGGGAATGTTCTTTCCCGGCCTAGGCCGGGAAAGTAACATTCCCGTACGGTTTTTTATGTATATTTTAAACAGTAAATAAATACACGCAGACAAACCAACTCACATTAAAATTGCATTTATTAGTAAGCAGTTAGATTGTAATGAAGAAATGTTATGCATTAATACAAATTCCTTAATTTATAACAATATTAATTGTGATTTCAGAAGAAATAGTATGTGTACTTCGGTGTGAAAGCACATTCCCGGACTTCGACGCTTGTTGGCCTCGGCTAGCCCCGAACAATTTGCATCGTCGTCCGGGAATGTATTGCTTTCACACCTAAATACACAATATACTATTACCAGACTGACAATCATTTTTCGGCTCACTCTGATAAAATGCGATTTTCTGATCTAAAAATAAACTGGAAAGTGCTCATTTCTGGCCGGTTTAAAAAAAAATTTCAGTTCGTCGTTTCGATCCAATTCTGACTGACACTGATTTATTTTTCTGTTAATACTCCCTACCATCCTATTAAATTGTCTTTCCTAAGTTTTATTTGACTTTTTAACTTTATTATTGAACTCTGAGCTATCACGCCAAACCTCCTATATCTTTCGTAATGGAGAATTTTCAATATGCCATTGGCAAACGACATTTATAAAATTTACTTTGTTATATTAAAGTTTCCGAAGTTTTTATCAGCCCGAAACAAGTTTATAATAAAATATATCCAATCTGCCTCGAAAAAGTTTTCAGTCCCGAAACAAAACCATTTGCACAATATTCAGATTTTGCCATTTCTGTACTCGATGGTAATACAGGAAATCATGCCAATGGAATCTTATATTAACTCGACCTATACAAATTTGTAAGTCTGACAGTTTCAAAGATACTGGCGTTTATACATGGCGATTCATAAATAATGGTACAACAGTTAACTGGATGGTATAAAATATTATGATTGAGCCAATCACATCTCAATCAGGGTGAATATCAATTCACAATTTTGAAATTCCTCGACTTTTACAGGTTTTCCAGGAATTTTTCTGCTGAAAATGAAAATTTAGGAGCGGGGGAGGGGAAACGGAAAACATTTTTTAACGAGCGGGGGTGGGGGAGGTCGCAAGATGGGAAAAACTTTTTTTTGACAGCCACCCCACCGCTACCCAACCAGCTGACGGTCCATTCATTGCTAACTTATATAAAATCAATATATTTTTCATATTGTCAAAGTTCGCCGGATAGTCAGTCATTTTATATACAGGCTCCCGGCCTATAATATATTTGCATACGCGGTTTCTAGAAAATGGCGGAGGTATGGTGATATTCACAGATACACAAAAAAAAGAGTGTGTTTCTTGGACTCCATTGAGCAATCTCTATGTATTTCGACGAGTATTTTTATTAAGCAGTAGTGATAACAATACTATAGATACACCCAGTATGTGAAATTAATTATATCCAATCAATATCAGCAACTGCAGTAACATTGACATTAATATTAAAATATGTAAAAATTAATTAGTCCTAGTATCCGTTTCTAATATAACAGGTTTAACTAGTTTATGTTTAATTTTTTTAGTTCGAAACGGTTGCGGTTGCCTAAAAAATAGTGCAAGAAACGAAAGTGTTTTTTTCTGAACTCGCAGACATGTCTACTCGTCCAGAAAATTATTACTTTCCGAATTTGTTTCATAAATAACTAAGTCCTAATGAAATAATGGAAAATGGCTAACTTGTTTATACAAAATTAAGATTAATTAATAATAACACCTAAAAAATATTTCCAAATATTATTTTTATTTGTGTGCCCCGTGATAGACTTCAATAAATAGATAAATGAATAATATTTATAAAATTCATTTTGATTAAAATTGCTCTGTATCTAGTATATATCATTTAATATATCGCCTCCTGCTTGTTACAGTCATGACAGCACGCTTTTTCACAGGATACCTCTCCATATTTGCATGGCCTGGATAACTATGCCCCTATTTTGATTACCCATTGTGTTCAAGCTCATAACTTGTTGCATGCAGAATTTTTTATCATGCCAGATGAGAACCGCCCGCTTTTGTGTGTACTTTCACGTAAAAAGGGTTGTTCAGACAAAGGCTTACAAGGTTGCTTTCTGCCGAAAATGGCGGATGTTAATTATAGCAACAAGGGAATTTCAGAGCGCAGGAAAAAGCGAATCGATAACAAAAAAAATATGAATAATAATCTAAGTAGGTTGGATAATATGCCAGGGAGATACAACATAATTTAATTTAGAAAATTGACTTATCACAAGGTATTTTTCTTGGTCGAAATGTTGAGTGGGCTCAGGGCAAGTCGGTAAAGAAAATTAAATGTAATTCAGGAGGAACGGTAAAAACTGGTAGCTATATTTGCAGAATAACATTTCAAAACTCTTAGTTATTATCGGAAAAAAATTAAGGCTGACATGTTTCATTTACAGTCAATCTTCTCCATTATTACATTTCTTTTGATAAATACAAAGCTACTTTTTTAAATATAAGGCCAATAACAATAATAATAAACCGTATAAAAGGAGCACTTAAATTAAGAGTAATTTGTAGTGTGCTTTTAAAGTATTCAATGTAACCAATTTAAAATATGATTTGGGGATGTACAATTTTTCAAAGTAGGCTTTGATTAACACAATAACAAAATACTTGACAAAATTATTTTTTTTTTAATACGCTGTGTATGAAGAAACAATAAAAACACATGTCAACAAAAAAAAATGTTCTGCTCCAATGACTAAGCCTATCATGCCTTAAGTATTTTTGTGTGCTGAATCCGAATTTTCAATCTAAAAAAATTTTCTACCGCTTAGATTTCGAGCAAATCCCGGTTCTTATCGTCAAAATACGGTTATTTGACAATAAAAACCGGGATTTACTCGAAATCTACGTGACAGAAATTTTTTTAAATTGAAAATTCGGATTCAGCACACAAAAATACTTAAGACATAGGTGTAGTCCTTGGAACAGATTTTTTTAAATTTTGTAGACCTGTGATAATAGAAGTAGTTAAATAGGGCCGATTCTGGCTAACTTGCATGAGTAGAGGAGCAATGGGGGTTCTTACCCAAGTAAAAATTTAAGACTTTTTTGGATTTGATCAGTGTTCTATAATATGTAAGTGATATATAGTGACGTCATCATTGCAGAAACTAATCGGGGGGGCGTGCCGGTCTAGAACCTAGGAACAGGTTGAATAGTTTCAACAGGTCGAACAGGGTACGTTTTACCTCTACAAATAACAGCAATATCATTAATAGATTTGAATTCCTCGCCTGAAAAAAAACCTAATCACCAAATTTTGTTAAAATATTAAAAATTTTTTTAAAAGTTACTTAAAATAATAAAATAAAAAAAAAATAAAGTTTGACACCCTGTATCTTGGTTATTATTAACTTTTGGACTAAGGTAAGTTTAGCAATATTTTTAGGTAGGGAATTTGCTATTCCTCTGTGGACCATTATACACCCTATATACAGGGTG
The DNA here is from genome assembly GCA_936432065.2 of Rutpela maculata. Lineage (NCBI taxonomy): Eukaryota > Metazoa > Arthropoda > Insecta > Coleoptera > Cerambycidae > Rutpela > Rutpela maculata. The sequence goes on from OW386292.2 coordinate 7,038,968, forward strand.
TGCTATTTAACACCGCAACACCCCGCTATTTTAGAACGCGTTAACAGATTTAAAAAAAAAAATCAAAATTTCGGGATCAACTATTAGGCAATAGATTTGTTTTTTATACATTGCAGCGCTTGATGAACCAATATAAATTGACCATTATTCAAAAGCTTAAATACTCAAGAATGAAATGAAGTATAGATTTTCTTGGTTCATCGAGCGCATCTAACTGAAATATACATTAAAAGTTCTGAAAAACACCAAAAATTACTAAAAAAACTGCAAACATGCTTACTATGAAATGCTATTATTACGACTTATTGTTGTTTTTCAAATGTAAAACGTATAAAAACATAAACATATGTTCAACTATAAATAAAGAACGTTTAATGATTTTAAGGAGAACTTTTTATTTTATAAAATTAGTGGGCGAAAATATACAGGGTGTGCCAATAAAAACTACCAGGTGAAATATTTCGGAAACTACTAGAAATATTTGAGTTCTGTAAAAGCCCATTGCTAGAACACATAAATGACTATAGTTTTATATAGAAGGGATAGATGGCACTGCGGTACAAATTATTTTTGGATGACAGGAACTTAGAAATGTTATCTTTGTTAAAGAGAATTTAATTTCAAGTAGATTTCGTAAGACGAAAAAAATTCGAAAATCCAACCGTTTTCGAGAAATTTGAGTTCAAAATATTTAATTTTCGAAAAACTAAAATCACCGTAACTTTCTTACACTAAATTTTATACGGTAGTTCGTTTCAAACTCTCTTCATAGAAAGAAAATGCGAATAATTTGGCCTTAAAAATTTTTTTACAACTTCTGGTTAAACCGGAAATTAGTTATTACAATTTTGAAGACCCCCGCGTCTGTATTTTAATATTGAATAAAAATATATTCCATGCATTTTTTTCAGTGCAACCATAGTGGTAACTTAGCAATAAAGGAAATAACAATGAAATAAAAAAACTCCTTTTTATTTTATTTAATAAAAACAAAAAATAACTAACAAGTAATAAGATATGAAAGAAGGTGTTCGAAATCATTGTCATTCTCGTTTGTACACATGGAGAATCTTTTCAATAGCTCAACCCCACAAACTCCAAGTAGTGTATTCCTGTCGATGGCTGCAGCACTTGTATAAATTTTATTACGGAGGTCAGCCACGTCTGTGATTGGGTTCTTTATAAACCTCACTTTTCAGATAACCCCACAAATAGAAATCTAATCGTACGGAAATTCGGCACAATCTGGCAATACCACTTCTGGAGGTCCCAGGGCGAAGTATTAACTCTCTAGGATCTTGTGGAAAAGTTTAGCAACGAATGATGTTCATTGTCATTACTGTCGCAATACGACATCTAAAAAACGACGTACTGAACCAGATGAAGAAAGTGAGGGAACGATCGAAGACCAGCCTTTTGTGCCTTCGACATCTTCTAGCACTACGACTAGTGACTCTGACGAAATAATGGAACTACCATTGCAAAGACTCGTTGCCAGACATAAATACTGTTGCATATGTGGTGATGATAAAGAACTGACCGTCTTACTCACTAATGTGAGACTACAGTGCTATTGAAACAAACAAATATACATCCCCGAGGCAATCGTTACTGTAAAATACAGTCGATTAAACATCGCTTTTATGAAGACGATATTACACATCTGAAACCATATGCCAATTGCAGCTCGATTCCTAGATCGGACTTATGCATTCTATTAAATTCCTTAACCCCAATAACAAATCTAAAATGCTCTACGGACCACTGCGGTTTATCAGAGAAGCAATTATTAACGTTTACAGGCTTAACGGTAGATGCCATTTACGAATTAAAGTCGCTGTTGGAAAATTCCAGTACAAGAACTTCTTCTGTCCTTGTTTTTCTATTAAAACTGAAAAAAGATAGTAATAATGATAACAGAATGACCTACATTACTAAATTCTTCGATATGGTGCCAGCGTTCAGCGCACTTGCTAGGTAGCTGAACAAATTGACCATCCTCAGAACGGTATCGTTGGTATATTATTAAGGTTGTAATTAATAACCATAACCCTAATAAGATAGTTTGATAAACCGCGGTGGTCTGTAGAGCCTTTTAGAGTTGTTATGTTATTGGGGTTAAGGAATTTAATAGAATGCATAAATCCGATCAAGGAATCGAGCTACAATTGGCATATGGTTCCAGATGTGCAACGTCTTCATAAAAACGGTGTTTAATCAAATGTAGATACATTTCGCGCCCAGGGATCCATCAGGGCGACTTAAGTTTACACATAGACTGGACCACGGATAGTAGGTTAAACCACAAAGGTTATAAAAACAAAGGCATATTAGGAATCAATATCACAAGTCAGGACAAGTATTGACAAACGACAACTAATGTTAAAAAACTGTACCATACTGAGATAAAAAATTATCCATCTGCGTAGCTGGCTGATGGAACCCATCCAAGGCCAAAAATGAGGGGAAAAAATCAAATGTATTTTACAGCAACGATTGCCTCGGGGATGTATATTTGTTTGTTTCGATGGCACTGTAGTCTCGCAGTAGTGGGTATTACGGTCAGTTCTTTACCATCACCACATATGCAACAGTATTTATGTGTATCACGAGTCTTTGCAATGGTAGTTCCATTATTTCATCAGTCACTAATCGTAGTGCTAGAAGATGTCGGAGGCACAAAAGGCTGGTCTTCTTCGATCGTTCCCTCACTTTCTTCATCTGGTTCAGTACGTCGTTTTTCAGATGTCGTAATGCGACAGTAATTACAAAGAACATCATTCGTTGCTAAACATTTCTCCAAGCTCCTAGAGAGTTAATACTTCGCCCCTGGGGGGTGAACCCTGGAACCTCCAGAAGTGGTATTGCCAGATTGTGCCGAATTTCCGTACGTCTGGGGAAAAGTAGACTTGGCAAAATCGCACTGGCACCCGCGGTCGGTTGTAGATATGCAACAATACCTTGTAAGGCTATAAGTATTAACTGTTACAACTAAGAGGCATGTGTAAATATTTTGTTTCACCCAATTTTATTTTTTTCCATATTGTTCCACCACAGCAAAAAATCTGACAATTTAGTATGATAATCACGAAGTGTCAAGACATAATATATCATAGAATGGTGATTGTACCATGAAGGGTAGCCACCACCCTTTTGCTTTCTAAAAAAAATTTATATTTTTTTTCCGATGGTTAAAACGGTCATTTTTGGAGTAAGTTATCTCCACGCAAGCAATATTCGTGCCAAATTCAAATCGATAGGTTGCCTAGAAACCGAAAAAAAATATAACAATTAAAGACATATTATTTTTTTCCACCTTCGTAGGGCTTGTAGCGGGTTAAAATTTTTACCGCGTAATATTCTCTATAAACTGCATCATCTGGAAGCCATTTTAACTAAGTAAGTGCGGGGGCACATTTCCCTAACTTTTCCGGCTATACCCTTTCGACCAAAATAACATAGCAATAAATAGCACACACTGTATATAAAGTTACAGTGTATCTTTGTACTTTTATATCTTCCGGCGAATTGTTTGGGTACTTCCCGGCCAGCGAGCAACTTGAAATTTGGAAGGAAGGTAGAAAGGAACTTCACGATCCCCAAAATATTCAAGAACTTGCAAAATTGGAGATGGCGGCTCCAATATGGCGTCCTAAATCTGAGTCAACTTATGATTTTAAACACTCCCCGTAGCAAAACACAGGCATTTTACTTTACTTTAGATATATATAAAATGCTTAATCAAAATAAAATAACGTACATTTTTCAACGCAAATGCTAACTTAGCTCCACCGAGCACTCCAACTAATGAATCATCAATACGGTCCCCTTTTTTACTGCTACATCATAAAGTCAGTCAAAGACAACGAAGCAAGTTGTTTATTTTATTTCAGAAGCAATCAATACGGCGTTCTTTCTGTTACATATTCAATTCAATTTATTTGGCCTGCTGTCTTTTGAATTTTAAGAGGATTTCCTCTAAAAAAATACCATGAAAATTCATACAATCCTCGTTTAATATTGAAATGACAATGAATTTATGATTTTCGACGTTTACTTTCCAATGTTTCATCTATTTTTAATTTCCTTTACATTTATGTACCGACTGGAAATGTCAAGGGGAATATAAATTAGGATTTGGGATATATTTGTCTGGTTGTCGTGATTGTACGTACGAGTCGCAGATGTATATTCACAGATATATATATATTAATAATTTTCCATTCTAGAGGGGAACAAGTCAGTGTGTATGCTGGTGAGATTTAACAAAAAACACACGAAAGATCAGAATATAAATTATTAAATTATATAGCAAATATGTTTTATTGTTTTCCAAAATATTTGAACAAAAATGTACCCAACATAACTAGAACTAGGAGTGAATGGGAGCTCACATATTACTAATATAGCAAAGTAAGCTGCATAACAACTGGACTTGTTCCCAGTTCTTTAACTTCTGGGCCTCCTATCAGGACTCCGGCAAGCGAAGTTCCTTATCTCAGGGTTTTGCCGAAGAAAGAAGAACAAATCCTGCGACTAATCAGGAAACATGTCAGAATCATTGTATGTCTTTTGGCTGGACACGGCTCTTTCAGACTGTTAGGGTAGCTGATAACCTTGACTGCAGGTTCTGCAGGTATGAGGAATAAACTTCCATCCAAATCCTTACTCTCTGCCTTAGTCTTATGAATTTGAGGCACAAACATTTCGGCATTGGTTTTCTGGTGCTGAAGGAATTAAGAAATTCCCTAAAGTAGCGGAAGCCCAATAAGCCACAAGGCCTGAGTGCGGCGATCTCTCGTCGCCCCGCTAAAAGAAAAAGAAAGTCAGCTGCAAGGAGGTTAGTACAGTCATTAACATCTGATACCTGAGGTCAAAATTTCATTGAAAACTTCTTGCTCAGTTCAAAATCGAGACACAATGTGCAATGCATATGAATTTACTTATTTTTTTCGAACATCATGCGTCGTTGCATTATATCAGCCACTGCCTAGTAGCTCTAAATTATTCGAGTAGTAATTAGCAACTAGTTGATGAATTAGTTTAGACTTGTCATCAAACAGCAACAACAAAAAAGTTGCACTGCGCTGAGTTTATAAATGAAAACAACCACGATTGTTTTGAGTGAGGGTTTCTTTAAAGCATTATTTGGGTTGAACAATCTACTTCACTAGATATATAAATTAGAAAGATACAGAATTAGAAATAGTATGTAACAAGATTCGCAACAACACGTCCTGTCTAAGGAGTATGAATATTGGAGTACCACAAAGTTCTGTTTCGGGGCCAACTAGGTTCCTATTATACTATGATACTTAAATGACATGCACAAATATATCAAGGAGCCCTCATGCTTGATTGTTTTCAATACTGTCATTGTCATATGCCTATGATACAATATTTAAAAAAACCGCTGCCCAAGGAATCACTACTTCCACATCCAGATTTTCTATCCAAGTCTCTCACAACAAAAAAATTTTGTATGTGGAAATAATTGCTTATGGAACTTTAATAATATAATATTTGAAATTCTCTAACCCATAAAAGGATACTCCACATCGGTAGTGGAGGTGGTGATAGGGGGTAGTGGGGGGTGGATGAAGTAAAAAAATATTTTGAGGTTTTTGGTTCTTGTACACAATACACACACTAAATCATAATCTTTTCTCATCCCCTTCAATAATGGGGTGGGGGTGGTGATGGGGGGTGGCTAATGCCAAAAAAATTTTTGAGACCTAAGATTCTCTTGTATATACTAAATACCAATTTTATGGACTCTTACCTGCTTCATTTACCTATTTACCCCCATTTACCTCAATTTACCCCCCAACCCTCGACGGAACAAGATGAAAATATAATCTAGTTCCAGATCTCGTTAATATACATACGTGTACCAAATTTCAAGTCAATATCTTAAACGGTTCCAGAGTAAACGTGCGCACAAAAAAAAAGTTACAGACAGATCGACGGACAGACAGACCGACTGACCAACGGACAGACAGACAGACTGACAGACAGAATTTTTTTTCACTCAAACTTAAAATCTCGACGTTTCATGACATTCTAAGCCTATCTGAACAATAAAAATTTTTAAAATTTGTTTTCTCGTTACTATACTTCCACTAGACGAAGTAATTGTACATTTGCTTGAAATTTGGAAACAGGTTGTGTTTAAAATACAACTAAAATGAAAAAACCCAAAGCTTCAATATTACCGGCGCATACCTCAAAATAAAGGGGAAGAGTGAGAAAATGAGTTAAAAAGGTAGAAAACTGTAATTAAATCTAGAGTACTTCCAGTTGATATTGAAGCATACAATTTTTGACACATATAAGCCCAGAATACAACCACGAGGTAAAATCCTGTTTCAGTGTTTCCTTATAACATCTCAAAAAGATGAAAAATTATGGTAAGCGTTATTTTAGGTAAAACTGTCAGCATTTTCTTTAAAAACTACCAAATCTATTTGGATAAAGTAAAAAAATATTTTGAGGTTTCTGGTTCTTGTACACACACTAAATCACAATTTTTTTTCATCCCCTTTAATAATGGGGTGGGAGTGGTAATGGGGGGCCAATGCCAAAATTTTTTTTGAGACCTTAGCTTCTCTTGTCTATATTAAACACCAATTTTATGAACTCATACCTGCTTGATTTACCTATTTACCCCAAATTTACCCCAATTTACCCGCCAACCCTTCGACAGAACAAGATGAAAATACAATCTAGTTCTAGAACTCGTTAAAGTACATATGTGTACCAAATTTCAAGTCAATATCTCAAACGATTCCAGAGTAAACGTGCGCACAAAAAAAAGTTACAGACTGACAGACAGACAGAAATTTTTTTTCGCCCAAACTTAAAATTTCGACGTTTCATGACATTCTAAGCCTATTTGAACAATAGAACTTTTTTAAAATTTTTTTGTCGTTACTATACTTCCACTGGATGTGGAAATAATAAAGTAATCCAGTTTTTACTAATAGTGAGTGGTATGAATTAGTCTTTTTGGAATTTAGATTTTTTATTATCATATAGATTATAAAAGACTGACATTGATTGTGAAACGTCATGAGTAAAGTATTTGAATAATGTTAATCGAGAAGAAAAACATACGTATTTTTGTTTTTTTTTTTTACTTTTTTACACCAATCGATGGAATGATTTCGATTTATAACAAATGTAAAAATTGACGTTGAAAAATTCACAGATACGACTGCACGTAACTGCGATTGTATTTATTGTGTAAATAATATAACCTAACATTTTGTCGTGGTTCCGTTTCCTTCCAAGACGTGATTAAATTTTGTTGGCATAGAAGCAATTAGTCTACGACAATAGTTTTCGTTTTCTCTTAGCTCCTCCCAGCAATTTTCAATGGCCGAACACAATTCTTCTTCATTTCTTGGTCTGAAGTTTCGTTCATAATTTTTTTTTATTAACAAACCCCAGACGTTTTCAATTGGGTCTATATCGGGATTGTGCGAAGACCACGGTAATAATTCAATTATTGTGCCCAAACCATTTACTAACTATCCTGGCAGTATGAATAGTGCAGTTGTCTTGTGGATAAATGAAGGTGTTATTTGGATATAATTGCTCCACCGAAGAAAGCATAACGTTTTCCAAAATATCCCTATAAACCTGACCATTAAATCTACCATTACCCATAATACGCCTCGCTACACCAGGGCCATGCACGCTTATCTATGCCCAAACATTAACAGAAAATCGCCCGGAGCTATTCTGCCGAGACAGTAACCTGGTATATGCAGGACGGTACACCCGAATATGTCCGTCATTACAAGACTGAAAAACTTTTTCATCGGTAAACACAACATTGTTCCAAAACTCCAACGGGCGATAGACATAATTTAAACAAAACAGGATGCGGGCTTGCTTCTGTTCTTCTGCAATTATGGTCTTCTTGGCACTTGTACAGTTTTTTAATTCCGATTTTCCTATCCTTCGGCTAGATGTTGACCTCTATGCTAGAAAATTTGTCATGGACACAGCGTCTACTGCTATTGGAAACGGATTTTCCTTCAAATAGCAAAGGAGTGCTTCATCTTGAACGAGATTTGAACTTTTCAATCGGCCTGAACCGTCTTTTCTCTTTACGCTACCTTCCTCCTTTCACTTTTTTTTTTTTATACTCATAACAGTACTTTTATTCAATTGATAATTATTAGCAACTGCTTTGATAGACCATCCCTCTTAAATTTTAGAGAGAATTAAAATTTTTTCATGTTCAGTTAATTTTGGCGTTGCGAAAATATTACACTCACACTGACAAATAAATAAAGAATGATTTAATATAGCAGAAGTGTACAAGCCTATAGTAACGTTGTTTACCTTTGGCACGTAAATTGCGACATATTTCAACAATCTTCCCCAACATCCTGTACACTAGATTTATATTACACTACCCCCGTGTTAATATCTGCTCGTGCGTTTAACAAAATTTGTACCTTTTACACCCTCAGAATCTTCGGAATAACCCCTGACTTATTCAGTTTTTGTCGAACAATCGTTCACGCTTCAATCAACGCCCCGCTCAAACAGAACCTGTCTGCTACCCATCCCCGAGAGGGTCTTAAGAAAACTCGGCGATAATAAAAAGTGGCGAAAAGCCAAGCAAGCGAGACATAAGTTTCCCTGTCAGACGAACAAAAGGCGATCATCAGCACCGAGAATATGCAGTTCTGTTCGCCGCCAGGATTGTTGATGCGGCTTCAAAGGACCAAAATGAGAACCGTCACGTCTGTTCTGTGTCACCGTTTGAGACGTATCTCATAAAAACGTGCAGCCACACGTTACTTTTCATATCTGTTATTAGTTTTGACGAGCTTTAAAGCCGTAATTTGTGAAAATGTGTATAATGGAACCATCCGCGTGTGCGGTGGTCGGAATTGGAATTGAGAAATGGCAAAGGATATCAGAGAGGCTTTCCAGTTAAATGTTAGTAGCCGTGATATAACATCAGAATAATCTGATCAGCACTGAATGCACTTTCAGGCTTAAATAAGAGCTTTTTAATAAAAACCGCTGTCTAAGGAATCACTACTTCCACATCCAGACTTCCTATCCAAGTCTCTTACAAAAGAAAATATTTGCACTTCACTATGTGAAAGTAATTGTTTATGGAACTGTAATAACATAATATTTGAAATCGTCTACCCCAAAAACCCATAAAACGATATGTCACATTGGTAGTGGGGGTGGTGGTAGTAGAGGTGGACGAAGTAATAAAAAATTGAGGCCTGTGGTTCTTGTATACACACTAAATCACAATTGTATTTTTTTCACCCCCTAATAATGAGATGGGGGTGATAATGGGGGTGGCTAATGCAAAAAAAAAATTGAAACTTTAGCTTCTTTTATATACAGTGTGTCCCACATTTCACGGTAACACCTTCAAGTTTAGACCGGTATCAAAGACCTTGATAAATTCGTGAAATTATGGATAAAATAAAATAAACTCTTAAAAAATTTATTTAGCCTACCTATCCAGCATACGTTTATAGTAGGACCTCAAATTTAAGTAAATTTGATGTAAAAATTTTTGTGGAATATACATATTTTTCACAAAATATTGAAAAAACTAAGTTTTCTCTGTAAATCGACTCATAAAATTTTCATCCTGTTTAAAATATCCAATACATATTAAAAATATTTACGTGGTATAGGGCCATGAGTCAAATTTGAGGTCAAATTAGATAGGGCCGGGGGTCGTTTCACCCTACTTATTCGGCTATGCCCCTTGAATATTTATTATGTTTAATACTCTTTACATCGAGATATATTATTTTTTTTGAGATCTCACCAATACCATATTGCATATGTTCATCCGAGCAAAATTTGTTTGAAATTTATCGAGTTAACGTCGTTTTTAATGAAATTTTTACCAAAATGTCGGTCATATTGGATCGGTCATTTTGAATGATTACTTTTACTTCCACATCCAGTGGAAGTATAGTAACGACAGAAAAATTTAAAAAAATTTCTATTGTTCAAATAGGCTTAGAATGTCACGAAACGTCGAGATTTTAAGTTTGAGCGAAAAAAAATTTCTGTCTGTCGGTCGGTCGGTCTGTCTGTAACTTTTTTTGTGCGCACGTTTACTCTGGAACCGTTTGAGATATTGACTTGAAATTTGGTACACACATGTACTTTAATGAGATCTTGAACTACATTATATTTTCATCTTGTTCCGTCGAAGGGTTGGGGGGGTAAATTGGGGTAAATTTGGGCAAAATAGGTAAATCAAGCAGGTAAGAGTCCATAAAATTGGTATTTAGTATACACAAGAGAAGCTGAGGTCTCAAAAAAAATTTTGACATTAGCCACCCCCATTACCACCCCCACCCCATTCTTAAAGGGGATGAAAAAAATTATGATTTAGGGTGTATACAAGAACCAGAAACCTCAAAATATTCTTTTACTTCATCCACCCCCATTACCATTCCCTATCACCACCCCCACCCCGCTACCGATGTGTGGTATCGTTTTATGGGTTTTTGGGGTAGAGGATTTCAAATATTAATTATTAAAGTTCCATAAACAATTATTTCCACGTACAAAATTTTTTCGTTGTGAGAGATAAAAAAAATCTGGATGTGGAAGTAGTGATTCCTTAGGCAGCGGTTTTTTACATAATAATCTATTTCAGCGACCTAAAAAACACCCACAGTGTCAATCCGAGTGAAGTTTGTTTGAAATTTATCGAGTTACATCGTTATTAATGAAATTTTTATCGAAAAGTCGGCCATATTGGATCAGCCATTTTGGATTACCTTTTTTTTATACCATAATCTCTTTCAGTGACCTCGAAAACCCCCTTTACATGTCAATTTGAATTAAATTTCTTTAAAATTTCTCAACTTAAATCATTTTTTTTTTAAATTTTTTTTTGTTTAAATATTTAATAAACAATTTCCTCACGATTATATGTTTATAACTTTTTATTATAAGCTATGTAAAAGTGATTTAAAAAGTTTTTAGGAAAATCGAAACAATGCATATATTTTCAGCCTCTATTGACTCAACTAATTATAGTAACTCAGATTGAAAAGCGCGGGTCGACCTTCTTGTTTTTATTTATAGAATTTTGAAATTGAGAAATTTACGTAACTTTTTACGTTTTACTCCAGCGAAAGAAATATTTGCAAGGATTGCTTGGGGTGGTCCCCATAACCACCGCTCCCCCCACGGCAGCGGGTCCTACGGCTCATAGCTACGCTACTTCACTATAACTAACATAAGAAAATTGTTGAGCAAAAACTATTGAAAATTAGACAACCCAAATTTTATTACTAACAAAAAATAAATAAAAAACTCTGCCGTTAAGCAATTTTGTTTACAATAAAATTCATCTTTAGGCAACTTTAGCAACTATGTTCTTTCAAAATGCCTTGGGTAGTAATTGCCGTTCTCCGTCTAAACATCCCTGTACCTGATAGTAGAGCGACAACCCAGAAAGAAACGGCTATTAGTGAAACAATTTTGTAATTTGGTATACTGATTTCTGTCACTAAAACGTCTATTTTTCCGAGCAGCGCCAAATCGAAATGGCTTCCAGTTTCAAGATAGTGACCGATTTAGAAAATTTAAAAGAACGAGCTTTCTATCTAAACTTTTGATGTTACAAAAAAAGTTGTTAGAAAAAATTGTTTCAATATAAAATAAAAAAGTTTAATGCAGATTTTTACCTAAAGCTAAAAATAAAGGCGGTAGATAGAAAAATATAAAAAAAGTTACTTTTTATCTATAATTTAAAAGTTTTTCAACTAAATAATTACTGTTACAGAAAAAAAATGTTAAGAAAAATATTCTACATTAAAATTTGAACAAAAAACCTTGATACAATATATTTACCTAACACTAAAAATAAAGCCGCTGCACGGAGAAATAACAGAAAATTATTTTATGTATATTTTACAATCCAAAGCAATAATTATAATGTTCTTTTTGAGTATTCCTTTAGGAGAAACTGACGACCCATTATTTTTCAAACTAAAAATAATTTGATTAAAATAATAGGTAAAGATTTTTTTAGTTAAGCTTACATAATTTTTTAAGTTAGTTGCATTCTCCTTTACAATTTGTGCAAAGTAACGTGCATCACAAGCAGGCTTTTTTACAACCACATTTGGTTTCAATGCATCCTTTTTTGACATTGAATTAATTGTCTAAGGGCTTTAGATACCTCTGGAAGCGTTGACCATTTTGACACCCAAACATTTTCGGACAGGTACCATCCCCATTTTTCAAGATTGGGCAAAATCTAATTTGATGTCAGAGACTGTCCCCAAATGTGCCCTAGCTCGTAAAATGTGTTGCTCCAAAGCACCCTTTGAAGTAAACAGTTCCTCAGTTCCTTTCGTGCCTGGCCTTCAGTGCAGGCAGAAGTATTGCATCTTGAGGTTTCGAAATGAACGTGAAAGCTTCTGGATATATCGTCCATATCTTCCAAGAAGTCATTTTTCCTTCTCAAAAAAAAAAAAAGGAAACGGTATCACATCCTGTTAAGGAGTGGAAACCTCGTAATGCATCACACTTGCTTTCTCCTAGTTTTTGTGCTATCTCATGCACCTTTAATATTCTAAAATATTTATTATAGCCTAGGAAATAGCGTGCAAATTCGACGACGAGTGGTTACCGTCTGCCAGTGGGTAATCGAAGAGACCATATAAATACATTTTTTTTTCTCTCTGGAACTTTTTGGTATGGTGGGGGAGGGGGGGGGGGAGGCATTTATTTTTAAATCGAATGATTATCGATATCTGTCCGCATAGGTAGTTAGTATATGTACTTCACATACCCCAATTACGCTAGTAGACGAAACTTCCGGTCGGCGCGCGCGCTAACCGGAAATAGAAACTAAAAATTTTTTTTCTATTTTCGGTTAACGCGCGCGCCGATCTGAAGTTTCGCCTGCCAGCGTAATTGGGGTATGTGAAGTACATATACTAACTACCTATGCGGACAGATATCGATAATCATTCGATTTAAAAATAAATGCCCCCCCTCCCTATCCCCCCACCATACCAAAAAGTTCCAGAGAGAAAAAAATTTTGTACTCATATGGTCTCTTCGATTACCGACTGGCAGACGGTAACCACTCGTCGTCGAATTTGCTCGCTATTTCCTAGACTATTAGCCCCAAACCATATATTTAAACTATTTAGCCCTTCTGTATACAAACAGTAAAAAAATTAAATCGCCAGTACTATTACGTCAGTGTCGACAGTTCTAATGCAAATGTCCTTCCACCCTCGTTGAACACAATCATTATTATGCAATATTAGCCTTGTATCTGCTTTTTCTTGGTTGTAGGATTTTAGAGCAGTATTGCAATAACTATTTTTCACAATTTCTTCGCCATCAGTTGACACAATTTCGACAGAATTAAAGTTATTGTTGTTATATCATTTTCCAATAAACAAAATAATTCTGTTTTATTTTCAGCGTATTTTAGAAATTCTGACCAATTCTTTGGTAGTATATTGTCACTACGGACTATGCCTTTTTATTCCGACTATTCTAGTTTCTCTCGTATAACTTTTTAAACTGTCATTTTTGTACAATCCCATTATAGTCCACAGTACATCGTCCATTTTTTTTTAATGATTAGTAACAGGCTGAATTTTCGTGAGTATTTGACGAGACGCCCAACTTTTCTCTCTGCGAAAATTCTCGGTAGTGGTAGCTAATAGCAAAAAATATTTTTTCTATTTCACATGAATTAGACAATTCGACAACCTGTCAAATTATTTTGGCAATATATTTTTCATTCATTAAACGTTTGTTAAAGAGTTTGTTTTTCGATTGCCTTGGCCAAACGCGCAAGTTAATTATAATAAGCCCGGTGTTTGTCCACAACAACATAATTTGACAGGTTGTCGAATTGTATAATTCGTGTGAAATAGAAAAAATAATTTTTGTAATTAGTTACCACTACCGAGAATTTTCGCAGAGGCAAAAGTTGGGCGTCTCGTCAAAACGAAGCTACTCACGAAAATTCAGCCTATTACTAATCATTAAAAAAAAAGGGCGATGTACTGCGAACTAATACTATGTCGACACGTTTAGCTTTTAATTTGACAATATTATGTTTAATATGTGCCTGAAAAAATTTTCTGAATATTCTTCAAATGTCGAAACTCCTTTAAGCAAAACTAGTGTGGTATGCGACTAAGACTGGGCCATCGTAAATTAAGCAGCCGTAGTTACTTTCCGGTGTAATATTTGTCTAATTTTCAGTTAATAATGGTATATTTTGCCTACGCGATTCGCTTACAGGGCAGAGATTTAAAATATTATGCCTCCTAGTCTTTTAATTTATTCAATATCATTCAATTCTGATTGTAACTTTATGGTCATAGCATAATTATTATGATTATTTTGCAAAATATCAGAAGAAATGGCTGTGATATTTTACCCCATAGAGTCTTAATTTTTAGTTTTAGAAAAAACTTATAAGAACTTTCTTATTCAAAATTTAACGTGGAACAATTTTTCTTAATAACTTTTTTTCATGAAATCAATAGTTTAGTTAGAAACGTCGATCTTTTAAATTTTCTAAAACAGCTGTTATCTTGAAACCGGAAGCCATTTTGATTTGGCGCTTCTCGGAAAAATAGTCGTTTTAATGACAGAAATCAGTGTACCAAATTACAAAATTGTTTCACTAATAGCTGTTTTCAAAGGGATGAGTTCAGGAAATCCGAACACTGCTTTAATAGACACGTGACCCCTTCGAAAACTCCGCTCTATAAAGTTCTCCATCATAGAAGTATTCCACAAAGCAATCTAGCGCACGAACCAATTTATACTGCCATTACGGGTAACTTGATTAAAGAACCTCCGATGCATGCCGCATGCCATTAGTGTACAACACACACAACTTTATTGCCGGTGCCCTGCAAGCCAGGTACAAATAATTGAGTTAAATTTTGCCTGTATAATCAAAATTCCAGACGTATACCTAATGCATTCATCCTTTAGTTAGGTCAAACACAGGTTGCTAATTTTCTAACAACCACTTACGGCGATTTAGAAGTTGTCGTGACTTATACTCGGCGGTCTGCACTCCAGGCCGTAGCATCCAACTAATGAGTTTTAAATTTCGCTAAACAATGCTTGCATCAGTGCTTGATAAAATAATATGGTAGAGTCTTAACGTCCTATTTCTAGATACCAAACCATCAGATCTTATAAAGGTCCATAAAAATATAGAATTTATGTCCAAAAAAATCGTGGAGACTGTAAATAGTGAGGTAATGGACACAATTTCAAATAAACTGTAATAGTCCAGTCAACGAAAGAGTTGTAGAGAACATGGAGGAGGGGAGAATTTTCCTCTTCAGGAATGAGTTGGGGTAGTTAGGAGGTAAACGTACTAAAAGTCCCCAACCCTAGCCCCGCTGCTTCAGGGGAAAGGGGGGTGGAAAGGTTCCTTTTTCGATTTTTCGCTTATAACTCGGAAACGATGAGTCTTAAGGAAAATTCTCCCCTCCTCCATGTTGTCTACAATCCCCTTTTGGACATTCATTGATTGGACCATAATGCTGTAAATTTACTTATGACACTGCAATTGCATTAACAAAAACTTGGTGGAAATATAACCTGTGGTCCTGTAGTCCAAAAAAAATTAGAAAAATATTATTTTAATTTGCCGTGACACAACATTGACTTCAAGGAATATTTGCTGTAGTAACGTGACGTCATTCTATTTGTTTCGATGTTGTGCGGTATTAATATCTGTATTTATATATTGAATTAGAACTAACCGACAGTCAAAGACCACGGAAGTGTTAAACACATCAATATGGTTCTGGAAGAACAAATCTTATACATTGTAAAAACTGGTAACGGTTGAAGTAACCGTGTACGAGACGTAGGTTGATTGAATGTTTGAGGATGTCCAGAATTTGGACGAGAAATATTTAAACTAAATTGATTCCAGGACAGTCAATTATGGAATTCAATAATGTATATTATAAAAGTCTTGCACCCTTTTGATACAAATATTTTTGTACCTGCGCCTATCTACCCAATCTGTTAATGAATCGTGGTATTTTTTGAGAACAGAGATTGCATAATATTATTTCTGGCAACTACTAAGGTGGAAATTATTTTTGCTCGTGTTCCCGCGGACCAACTGAAAGTAAAGAGTGTTTGTGTGGCAAGCATGCTTAGTCACACTGTTTGTCGTGTAATGGGTTCGATCCCCTAATAATGATGATGGGTGGTGGATGTTGCCTGCCTGTTTCAAACGTGTAAACCGATTCCGGACAGTAGTCCAGTCAAATTTGAGTGCTAATGAATGGATTTTGAAGAAACCTTGTGCAATGTGTTCGTAATGACGTTAAAAAAAAGTTGAAAAAAATATTAAAGTAGGAAACAATCGGAAGGGGTAGAAAACACCCTTTTATTACGAATTTCGTAACTTGTAGAATTAAGTCAAAAATGAAAAAGAAAACCAATACATTTACCTTTTTTGGCCCAAAATAAGATGTTTTTACTCTTGTGAATTTTTTCGAAAAATGCATATTTTTCGATGGGTGTTTTCTACCCCTACCGATTATTTCCTACTCTAATCTTTTCTTCTAATTTTTTATTAACGTCATTACAAAGACATTGCACACGGTTTCATCAAAATCCTTTCATTAGCACTCAAATTAGAGATTTTGGTAATTTTAGCGCTCCGTTGACTGGACTACAGAATTAGCTTTGGATTTGGGAGTGGTCTAATATGTGCGGTGTATTGTATTATGTTATGCCCTCATTAAAAAAATATGTTTTTAAAATGTGTTCATTTAAGACATACATTTAATAGTGAGTACAGCGAGTTAATTTCTGTTAGATATAAAACCGTACCGATTTAGTTATATGAATATCAGAAATCAAATTATCAACTTCAGTTAGCTCACTTGGGCCTGGCGGACATGCATTTTTGTTGCTGCTGCATTTTCTCTCAGTCTCCAGCACGTAATTTCATGTAGCGCAACTGCTATATTACATTTTAAATTAAAGCGAACAGGCAAGTTCAAACGCCAAGAACTCCTGTCGATCCAACTTCTGTTTAATGTTTTAATTATTTCACACTGTTATCTGTGTGAGAGAAATGCTCAACGGACAATTTCAATTTTTTTCAGTTCATTATTCAAATATCGAGAATAATTTTAGACATTTTTTTAGTTCATTATATAAATTGTCCTCCTGAAGAGCCTCTTTTTTCCCTTATGCCAAAACCCCGTCATACTGAAGCTTAGGCCCCTAGTATCGTTAACCCATTGGTGCCGTTTCTCCCCAAAAGGTGAGTGTATGGTGTACTGACGTCCATGGACATAAACTGGACGCCTACCGGACGTTCATCATCGGATTTACTTTGAAATTGTACGGAATGGACGTCCTCTGTATGTCCATTTTATGTACGGGAAGTATGTACATTTTATGTCCATATAGGGAGAGGAGATGGACGTCCTTTTCGTGTCCGTTGATTTAAATATTATATTTTTGCAATAAATGATAATATCTCCATACCGCTTTCTCTCCAACACGTTTCCGAAATATGTATACATACCAGCGAATAGCACACTTAACGTCCAACATATGTGCCGCAACGGACATCCTTCGGCAAGTATGCACATTTTAGGTCCCTATAGGGACAGCAGCAGGGCGTCTATTTAATATAAAAACAAAAAAACGTTAACAAAACTGGTTTTTCTATTTTACAATGTTTTTGTTTACATTTGACCGTTATTTCTGCAAAATTTGTAATTTATCATTAATAATTTAATTTTAATCTTTTTTGTAAATTATTAATGATATTATTTGATACTAAATATTTATTAAACATTCAACTACATTTTGAAATAAATAGTTATATTAGTCAACTGTACAGTCTTTAAGTAAACACTAATAAGCCAAGTTGGTGGCCGAGTGAGAGAACATCGAGTTACAAATCACACAAATCCCCTTTAGACCAATAACCTCCAGCAAATCCCAACTTTTAAAATCACACTCTCCCCTTCACCCTACCTTTCCGGAGGCGGGCAGACCACCGGATGAAGACTGTGACTTGTTCGAACGGGTTTTTTCATTGAGTTTTTCCCTGTGTCACCAACCAAAACTGCATAAAAACAAGTGCGCGTGTGTTGTGCGCGCGCCCTTAACACAAGTTTTTAAATCTAGTTTTAAGTAGCTGTAAGTGTTTTTAAATTATTCTTAGTTATATCACCCAAATTGTTAGGCGTAAGTTTTCTCATGCAAGACAGGAGGCCTAACCAACCCTCGTGAATTATTGTTATAGCCAAAGCAGAGCCCTCTTCACCCGACCACTCATCTACCACGACGTTGCGCGCCGTGGTGGTGTGGTCGGCTCTAAATTGGGCCTCGACTGAGGCGCATTATTGTAAACTAAAACTTATAATAAATTTGTTTTGAATTTGAATTTTTGAGTTACAAATCACCAGATCGACGGTTCGATCCCTGTTCATTCCGTTTTTTTTTTCTAAATAATTAGAATGTACAAATATTGTCCCAAGTTGTGACATTTGCACGTCCTTCGGCTGCCTGTCGGATGTACTTTGAAACAAAAACGAACGTCCATCGGATGTACTGTATGTCCGTCGAGGACGTCCTTCAGATGTCCACAGGACAATGTTAGGGTAGTGTATAGATCTATTTTTAGCAAATGATTAAAAATTACTTAACTGACGTAATTTACAAGATTTTATATTTTTCTTTAATAAGAATACCTTACGGCGACACTGTATGTTTGTTGCACAAGGCTAACATTTTTTTAATTGTACGCGCTGGAGTAATGCGTTTAAGGTGATCGGTGCCGTGAACGTAATTCGACAATTTCTCCTATCCCTGAACCGATTGAAAAAAAATTTTGATAACTTGCAGAGACAACTTTATAGAATGGTACTAGGCTATTGAAAACTAAAGAAAGAAATTTTTTTTTGCCAATGCGATAATTAAAAAAAAATTTTCGTTGGCCTTTCAATAGCAACAACTGTGTGAGTAGTTTAGTGAATTTTACTAGCATATAGTTTTCCTCCCATTAAGTTCATGGTATTTGACGATAACTGATTATAATTTCATTTGTCATACTGTTTAATAAATTTGTGCAGAGATTCTATTTACCTGGACAACCTGTAAGTACGAAACTTTTAATAAAATTCATTACTGATGAAGGGCTGCCGGTTATGGAAGATAACCTTCTAATCCTCTACTAATAATGTAGTAATATGATGATTTTCTCCACATGTATCCAGCCTAAATATTTAGTGTAAAGTGCTTGGCTTGTTCATAATTAACTTTCTTTTCGATTTTAAATAGTAGGTTGAAAATAAGTAGTGACTTTCTCGGCCAGAGACGGGTTGAAGCCTATTGGTTCCGTTTTGTGCATTTTTAATTGGTAAGATATGTAAAATAGCATGTCGCCTTGTAAATTGTATTTATGTATCTTCTTTGTTTCCTAGTTAAGTATCTATTAGTAAATTTTCTATTATTTATGTAATGTTGAACAGTTTAATTAATATTTTCGTTTATATGATAATAATTAATTCCTTGTTGGCCATTGAAGAGATTTAATAAGGTCGAAAAATATGCGTTCCAGATATTTAGAAAAAACAAAACAAAGACGGATTTCGAGAAGAGTATTTTGTTGTATTTACACCAAATTGAGTGTAGTTCCAGATTATAGAAAAGTAATATCTAAAGACTGCGAACATCAGTCATGAAAAATAACATACAAGGATTAGAAAACTACGTAAATTTTACTGGATTTTATATGTAGTTATTGAATATTGAACCCAATTACTGTTCCCTAAATAAAAACCATACATTTTCATACGGGCAATGTTTCTTGAATAGTAAACCAACCTTTAGGTACGGCATCTATGATGTCTACAAATAAATAATATATATGTCAAAGCAAACGAATGGCCGCCTGAAATTTTTTGCTATCTGGTCGATCGCGAAAAACTTCTCGTGAAACTTTATAAGTATAATATATTTGGGATAGCTCTGAATTGGGGTAAAAGCTATATAGCAACCCAACCAACACGTATCAGTTACTAACCTAGCATTATGCAGAATTTAACATAGGCGTACAAAAAAATATCTGGATACAAATACTAAAATATGGTTCTATCGCACTTAAATTATACAGAAATTGTATCAGTAACACAATATCTACGTAATCGAAAGACAAAGTCAGTGTATATTTGTATAATCATAAGGTCCTTCTTGTGATTTAACACACATCTGCCTGGACCTTCCCAGATCAATCGTTGCTTTCTGCGTGACTGTTTGGATGTGGCAATTCCACGTAAGCTTATGGCGTTGAGTGAAAAGTCCTATTAGTACTTATAGAATGCTACAATTTGAGCCATCGTACACATTTCTTGGTCTTGATGGCAGGATTTCACAAGGATGCAAAGTTTTAGCAACAATTGCATATTTAACCCGTTTTAGTAATCATTTTGATTTGAAATTTTAAGTGGTGATTGTACTTTATAAGGGCTATATTTCTCCAAAATTTAATTGAATATTACCTATTATCTTTGAAAGAATAGTTATTTGTAATTTTGCAATGTTCAATATTTTTTTAATAATAATAACAATTGGAATGAATTATAATTTGTGTACTTTTATTGTACAGCTCAAAGCTTCTTTTTATTGGTTTCCATAGAACTTACAGATTTTGAGATATTCAAAGAAATCCGATGGAAAAAATTAAATTGTTTAAATCAACGATAGGCCGACCTTGCAGAAACTGCAAAACTGAACTGTGAACTTAAGTTGATCCCCTAAAAAATGCCCTGACCAGACAATTCACGTTTTTTTAGTCCTAATTTGACTCCACTAATAATTATTCAACTTTTGTTAGTACTGGAGATTCATTGACAGATGTTATGTCGAATACTCAGCTACAACAGATGCAGTGATGTGGTCAGACATTGTGAAAAATATTTTGTTTTTTCAGATTCACATCCGCCGTACTTTCCAGATCTGACATCGTGGGACTTCCTTGTTTCCGAAGTTTAAATCCTTTTTAAGAGAACATCGTTTTTAAACAATAGTGGAAATAAAAGAAAATACGAAAACTGCTTTAAATTCAATTCCCTTAAGTGGATACCAGGTGTGCTTCCAGAAGTGGCATGGGTGCTGGCAATCGTGAATACTTTCCCAATCATCCCAATGAGACTACTTTGAAAGGGATCGTAAACTTAGAATTCTCATCAGATAATAAGATTTTATGAAACCAACCCGAAGCTCGAGTACTATCCGACATATCTTATGGACTATTGTTTACCTTAGATTGTGTATTTCGCTTAAGAGAAAAGTAAAGTATGTTCCTGTAAATATTAAGATACCTACAATAGAAACTAATGATAAACAGTGCCATCTAATAATAGAAAATTTTATAAAATTTCTACATTAGTAAATTGTTTCAACATTAAGTCTATTTCCTTCTGTTCAAGATATCAGCGTCCTCTAATAGTCGTACACCAAAGCGTCTCATGGGACGATCAATAAATTTATTAACCACAATTTCACGCCATCTATCTCCCAGCTACAGCATTCACCATTCACGAGTTGTACAGACGCAGAACTGAGTTGGGAATAGCAACCAACAGAAAATCAATATGTGGCGCGTGGTCAAAATCCAAACTTACTGAAGCTAGCAGTTTATATTTTAAATTATCCTCAGCTGTGCACTGCTTTACCAACTCGGAAAATCGTTACGGTCTGGAACTGGGCGCGCCATCTGGAAAGGATTCTCCTTAAGTTAAACAGACTTGTAGAAGTTTCTTCTAGCAGGTCTAGATCCTGGTGGATAATGATTTCTACAACAGAAATTCATCTTAACCAATAATCAACTAACTAGTGATTTCACTACCTTTGATTAAACCAGTCAGAAACATTATATTATACAGGCCTGAAGAAAAGAATGTCAACAGTTTTTTAATAAAATATTTGTTATTTAGTCGCTTATTCCGATTTCGCATCGAGACTGTTTTCAATTTGAATGCTGTGTGTATTTTTACAAGCTATATGTATGCTTTATATGTATGTAAGTTAGTTTGTATGTTAGTTAGTATGTTTAGTTCAATTCTTGCAAGTCAATTTTGAACCACATAACGACGTCCAATTGAACTAAAATTTTGCATACACGTGTAGTTCTGGTGATAATATAATAATATGGTACCAAAAAGTGTATTTTTTTAAGTTTTTTACAATAATTTGATCGGATAATGAATTCACTCAGACGCTTTATTCTATGAAATGGCGAAGTTTAAACTATAATTTTAACGTATAGTGTATTCACTCAGATGTTGCATACTAAGGAATGGCGAAGGATCCGGTATTAACGACGATGCAATGAATATAAAACTGACTAAGACGTAACTAAAAATTTAAAAACATAATTAAATGTATTTTTTTTTTAAATAAGCTTTTATTATTATTTAGGTGCACTAAAACGAAAATACTAAGTTATGTTGAATTAACTGTCTTAAAATCGAGATTGAGATGGGCCATATATTCCTTGATTTTGTCATAATTAGATGTTTTGTTTGCTCAACATATTTCAGATGATAATCATTACAAATAATTTCGTAAATTCCAGTTCTTTCGTTTGATTTTTTATCCTTTAGGTTGCCTAAAAGTTATTATGATTTATTTCCCAATAGATGGACAACTCTCATATCTAAGATTTAAAAAAGCCTGCTTAGATTACGGGTAAACCGCGGTTTATACAAATTTTATATAATTTAGAGTTTAAAGAGGGTTTCCTCAAATCTATTAAACATTTCTCATCTGCAAATCTACGTTCATTCAGAGGGAAACTTAATAGACAATGAATCAAGAAATTAATACTTTCCATTTTGTACTGAAGTCCTCGTCATTGAGTCTTTAGGGATATACCTTATAGTGCTGGTGTTTGTTTCTTACATATCAAATTATCAACTTATTTTCACAATTCCTAATTACCAATGTATCGAAAAATGATAGTTGTACAGTGTACATTGGTGTCTATTTCAAAATTTAAAAATTTGCATATGAAAAGGACTAGCTGTTTTAGATGTCCTCACACATAAAAATCTATTGGACTCAATTCAGGAGAGCGAGCAGGCTATGCTGTGGGTCTTCTCGACCTATCTATCGATTTCATTTAAGCAACATAATTGAGGTCGAGATTGAGGGAATCAAACTGAAAAGAATTCTATGTTTCTCTCCGACAGCTTTGGTTAAATCTTCATTATATTATATCAATCAAATAAAAAATAAATTAATTAATCCTAATTTATCATCAAAACTACGTAAAATAATTGATAACACATATAATGTGTATGAGTATCTTTAACAAAAACTCCTTATTAACGTGGAAATGTAAGTAAATTTCAGAGTTTATCGGCATCCAGAGGTTAACCAAGAGTGTACACGGCCAAATTGAACTCGAGAGCAGCATCAATCACAGCTCTTCACAGAACAACTCTCCGATCGCACAGGGTAAACAATAGGAAAGCCGTATCCCTGAGTGGAATTATCATCGACGTATTAAGCTCTTGTGTCATTGGGGTTAGCATGCCGACTTTGTTTTGGAAAAATTGATCAAATGTCGGTGAAAGCGATGCTGAACGAAAAAAATCGCATACTAAAACATGGCAAATTTAATTAACAAACAAATATGTATGTAATGATGATAAAAGTATGACGGATGAAAAAAATGTGGTATAATGACATTTGGCGTTATTAAATAAATAATATAACGAAAGTGGAATATTAGGTTTTTACCTCGGAACAAATAATGTATAATTGTAACCGGCCAAGTAGCTCAAGCTATTGAGTGGCGAATATGCTGATCGACTGTCTTTCGCGCTCTGGATTCGACTCCCAGCCCCGGTATTGACAGCACCGGTGGGTGTGGATGTATGTCTGCGTTTTTCCAAATGTGCAACCCCCTTCCGCCCAGCCTTGGCTTTGGATTTGGGGGTTGTCTACTAGCTGTGGTGTATTTAAATGACCCCGCCTACTTCTTATGAAAAATAGTGTTCCGTGAATTTGAATGAAACTCTGCTATTTTCTAGTTCTAATGATAGTGGTCACAACTTATCATTGGCACAACTCGATCCTATGGACCGTTCAAGTTCTAGAAGCCAATAACGGTGTAGTCAAAACTAGATAATTTCCATAATTTTAAGCATTCAATATTCTGTAACCATAAACTACTACCTTTAGGGAAAAATTGCAAGAGTTAGAAAATATGTTTTTAAGTCTACTACAGCTCAGAGAATTTTTTCAGAATTTCTTATCTCAATTGGCTAATTACTGGAAATAGTATCTTTTTTTTATATTAAGAAAAATATTTACAATATACAGGGTGATTCAGGTATGCGGTCATTCATTTCTAGTGGAGCCTCTACATAAAAAAATATAAAAAAAGTTCATGTAAACATGGGTCAGCTCCCAAATTTTTTAATGTGAATTTTCTGTGATTGTCTCATCGACATATGATTCCTTGGCTATAGATACACCAAAAAAGTTTTTTTGCTGTAACGCCGCACGACCAACGGGTTTCGAGAAATTTGAACCTAAAGAAACGTATGCAGCAGTGCAGATCGAAAGATGACCTTTTTATCCATGGCACTTGCGAAAATGTGAAGAAAATTATGAATTGATATTTGGTACGAATAGTTGACACTATTTAAGAAATAGTTAAGTTTGTCTTGCTGGAATAAATAAAAAAAAATCTATTCTACATTATTAGGTAATTTTCAGCAAAAAAGTAAGACGTCCCTCTTGTATGGAAGAAATATGACGCGAATACATAACCAAGCCTGTTTACATATTTTTCGGTTACATTATTTTTTACGAGGTTTTAAAGCCATCTCATCCAATATTCCTGTACTAAATTGCCATTATATAGAAATGTAAAATCCTACAATCTCGCTTTATAAAAAACTTAATGATAAAGGCAAATACATTACCTCGTTGCCCTCCATTATACGGACCCGAACGCAAATTACGAAATGCTCTTAAAACTTTCATTCCCTCGGAAATTTATTAAAAGACAAAACGAGTACTCCGAAGATAAGTTTTTGTTTATCGATTCTTAAAAGAAGCCCCTATTGTTCCTCGACGTCCTTTGTAAATCGGTAAACATCTGAGAGAAGGCTGGAGATCGTGATAGGTTATAATGTTTTGTTTGGACTTTGATGGGGCAAGCAGGTTACCGAATTAATTAGGGTAATTAAGAAGGAAAATATTGGGGCCCTTTGTGTAGATTTCCTTTAAGGAAAAAATAATGCCGGAGAGGTTTTCTTATTTTGATAATTAGAATTTAAACAATGTTTCCGTGAGCGCGGAGCGATGTTTTGTTCTGTGGTAATATCAGCTCGTAAATTTTATATGATGCTATGGGGAAGTAAAATATAAGCTAAACATTTTATAAGCAGTAAAACATAAAATATTAGGCGTAAACATAGAATTGATGCACATGTGTAAAATATGATGATGGGGAAATGGTCGGTACTGGAAAATAAAACAACTTTATACTTCCAATAACATTTCGTCTACTTATTTCTCTATCTATTTCTTGAGATATTTGAATTCGAAAAAGCTTTGAAAATAAAACAATACGTTTTGTAGCTGGTAATAATTTATTTTAATAAATGCTCAAATTGAGCTCCACTGACTTCGATATATTTTCTTAATCTTATGCTAAAAGACCTCCTTATTTAAAAAAATGTTGGGTTGGTTTCTGATAAAATTGACTGCATTCTGTACTTGGCATAATTCCTAACGACTGTTGATCGTTTGGGCCCAAACGATTTCAGATGCCCTCAAAAGGTTGAAATATGGGCTATGAGGTGGCCATTGACATTCGCTTACTCGGCCAATCCATCTATGGGGAAATTGTACATTTAAGTAATTGCGGACTGCAATAGAATAATGAGGCGGGACCTCATCTTGTATGGACCAGATATTCCTCCTTAAATTTAAAAAACCACACCACACGTTAATTTTAAATCCATGTTGGAAATGTGACACTAATTATATTTGGGCGGCCTACATCACGTTTTGGATGAAATTTGCCAGTTTCCCTTAACCGCTCGTCAGGTCCCCCACATCAAATCATGGGTCCCGATACCAAATTCTCTGGCGGGCCCCCGCGCCTAATAAATGATGAGCGGGGGGAGATGTTGTCTATGTGTGTGTCCGTCCTGGTTGAGTGGTAGAATATCCCACGGTTAACTCCGCCAGGACATTAAATAAATAAGGCGATAAAAAAAATGTGAAAAAAATTTTTTGGCAACATCACTGGCGGGCCCCCGCGCTTAATAACTGATGAGCGGGAGGGAGAAATATGGAAAAAAAATTGTCCAGGTCTCATAATTAATGAGCGAATATTGCGTTTACTGGTCTAACCGGGCCCGATACCACGGTACCTACTGAACTCCCTTGTGGGGGCCCTGCCGCTCGTAAATATTTTTAAAAGTTTGGTGATTCGGTTGAATTCTGTTGGAATATAATTCCAAATATCTTCGAGAAGCAGCACGTGAATAAATACAAATAATGTCTTTCATTTTCATATTCAACAAATTACTATGACGGGGCAATTATCAATAAATAAGTTTTGTGAATTGTTAAATAACTCCTATTACGGCAAAACTGACGTTTGGAAAAGTTCTAGGAAAACTAAATATCATTAGCCTATTAAGTAAAAACATTATTGTTTCAGCCTACTATGTACAAAAACAATAAGGCATTAGTTAGATGTTAATGTGATTAGACATTTATTTGTGAGATGAGTAACACTGAAATTTAAAATACCATGTAGCCGCTTTTCCGAATTCAAATATCTCGAAAAATAGGTAATAGGCAATATATTAAGAATACCTACCTGTTATTTTACGTAAAAATTATTGAAAAATAAAATAAAATCAAGAAAACAAATATTTGACTAGTAGCGTACAAATTAATGGGCGGAAACTCCTTCACTCCACCTACCCTGGACTCCCGGCAACAGTGAGAAACCAGTTCTTTCGCTGATATGCGTCTTGAACCACTAACACTATCTACCAAATATGATAAAAAAATAAGTAATTTTAAAATAATAAAAATAATAAGTGAAAATATTTTTTAATTTTACTTATTAGTATAGTAACGACAAAAAAATTTTTAAAAATTTTTATTGTTCAAATAGACTTAGAATGTCATAAAACGTCGAGATTTCAAGTTTGAACGAAAAAAAAATTTCTGTCTGTCTGTCGGTCTGTCTGTCGGTCTGTAACTTTTTTTGTGCGCACGTTTACTCTGGAACCGTTTGAGATATTGACTTGAAATTTGGTACACATATGTACTTTAACGAGATCTAGAACTAGAATATATTTTCATCTTGTTCCGTCGAAGGGTTGGGGGGTAAATTAGGGTAAATTTGGAGTAAATAGGTAAATCAAGCAGGTAAGAGTTCATAAAATTGATATTTAGTACAGACAAGAGAAGCTAAGGTCTCAAAAAAAATTTTGGTATTAACCACCCCCATTACCACCCCCACCCCATTATTAAAGGGGATGAAAAAAAATGTGATTTAGTGTATGTACAAGAACCAGAAACCTCAAAATATTTTTTTACTTTATCTACCCCGCACTCCCACCCTCTGTCACCACCCCTACCCCACTACCGATGTGGGGTATCGTTTTATGGGTTTTTGGGGTAGAGGATTTCAAATATTATATTATTAAAGTTCCATAAACAATTATTTCCAGATACAAAATTTTTTCGTTGTGTGACTTGGATAGAAAATCCGGATGTGGAAGTAGTGATTCTTTGGGCAGCGGTTTTTAACTTTAACTCCCTGTATTTCAGTAAGGAGGCACATTTTATCTAAGTGTTTGTGGTTAAACTTTCATATATTGGGCTACGGATTCTTCAGTTAGCGTATAACCAATTAATTATTAATGAATGTATATTTCGATGGCAAACTAAATTTGCTTACTGAAAAAAAAAAACCTCAACCAACTTTTGTTTAATTGTTTCGTCGAAAGCGTGTATATTGAGACTTCTTATGTAGTCACGCTTCTAGGTCCACGCCTCTAGGTCCCATCGCGATAGAACAATCAAATCAGTCAACTCATCATCCGGATTCCTCCACCCAAGCCTGCCCGACCCACAAAACAGTCCGCATAAATAATTTAGATAATAATTTCCCTCCTATCGTGCAGATATGCCGTCCCATAAAAAATACACGTGCTTTAAATTTAAATTACCCAATCGTGGAGAAGTCTTAAGGACGCGAAATTTTCAGACGCCGAAAGAAGTTTGATATGTGATGGCACGGTTGACCCAGTTCAAGCGGGATCTCGTGTACGAGGGTGGTGCACATAAACATGTTTGCGTTGTGTTGGTTTTCCATTTTTTCACACTGCGCTTAAAAATGTATTAATTCGTGGCAACATTTACCAAGCAAGATTTAGTACGACAGAGTGAGCTCATAAGAATTCTCCGAAATTAAATTTCCTGTAGATAATTTGCCTCTTAAGAGAGTGTTAGGCCTCGACCATTTAATGATGGCTATTAAGACACGAGCATGAGAATTATGAAATGAGCCGTAGGCGAATATCATAATGAATGCGAGTGTCTTAATAGCCATTAAATGTGAGTTGCATACACTATTCTTTCTACGACCAGTCATAATAAAATAGAAAACTAACACTTTATTTGTGAAATTTATTAATTATAGATTACAATTTAGGAAACAAAGACGCTTTGTTTTGTTAATTTTGTTGCAGTAATAAAATAAAACAAGCTAAAAACGAACTCTTCGCCTGTTCACTGAACTTTTTATATAATTGTTACACATTCTATAGGATACTCTTTACACTTGTTTGTAAATTATGTTAGTTTTAGATATTTTTAATTTTATAGTACGAACTTAGTTGGTAAAAGACTCAGTGTAAAACGAGGGGGCAACCGCTGGCAAAATTTTGTACACCTAATACCTATTTTAGAAAAATACCCTTTATTTCCCCTTTAATTCCTTGTAATTCACCTAATTCCTCAAATACCTTTATTTCCTCCTAATACCTTAATATTTTCTAGATTATCTCGGGAACGGTGCACTTTTTGATAAAAATACTTATATACAAAATTGTTCCTTATAAAATTCTCTATCAAAAATGTCTCCATACTTTTTTCCTAAAATTAATAGTACCGTGGGAAATAAGGCGCACACATAAGGGTTTGGTTCCGGTCAACACAATAAATTGTAATCTTTACTATAATCTACATTAAAGTTCAATATTTAACGCTAAAGCAGTAGCTACTAAAGTCCGCCTAAAATTATAATAAATTCCTCTCACCCCTATAAAATAACGCGATTTTTGATGAAGCGAGAATATTGTATACCGGGTCGCTCAGCCGATAGGGACACTGTTGTAACTTTTGAATGGGAGAATGGATTTTTTTTTCAAATTTGGTGTAGTGATATGGAATATAATTTCCAATTATATAATGTAAAGAACCAAAATGGCCGACTTCCGGTTTCGATTTTACCCGAAAGTGGGTTTAAAATACTCGGTTTTTGCGTAAAATCCCACACATTAGCAGCCCGAACAGTAACAGCGTTTACAGCAAGCTCTAAAATAATGCAGTTACCTTGGGTCGTCTTAGATGTAATGGGAGAAATTGAAATTTTTTACATTGTGGTGGTGTGTAGATATTTATACTTTTTTCTCCTAAAGGCAGCTTTGGAAATAGCCATACGGATATTCAGCGAATTATATGACCTACGCTGATTACATTTGCGTCTCATTTACCAAAGTACTATTAATTTTAGGAAAAAGTTTAGAGAAGTTTTTTATAGAGAATTTTATAAGGAATAATTCTGTATATAGGTTTTTTTATGGAAAAAATGCACCGTTCCAGAAATAATTTAGAAAACCTCAAAATGGGGGTGGAAACGACGTCCTCTAGGGGATGAAGCACGCAATTTTTGAAACTTTATGAATTTTGTCCAATATATTACAATTTTAACTGTTATATTACTGAAGTATTACAATACATCGTGCAAAGTTTTAATAATGAAAAAGCTAGTCATGGAGAAATTGTAGACGTAGGAGAGCGATTTGTTCTAGCTTTATACAACTCTACCTCCGCAGAAAAAAGTCTAGATGTATACAGATTCATGGCTTTTAACAAACTTGTTGGTAAAGCGAACAATACTGAAATATTATCAAAACTACCAACAACTTCTGCTGCTGCTCGGCAACACTCATATCGGGTTTTTTACCAAATTCAAACATGGAAAAACGTTGCGCTAGAAGCTACTGATTGGGGATGGAAAAAAGTTGGCGGTATATTAACCCGAACTATGACAACAAAAGAACCGGTTCCCGAATCTGTTATAACACTAATTTCTTGGTCATGCAAATTAAGGTGCGAAAACAGGTGCAGTTGCAGAAGAGCAGGCTTACGTTGCTCCACAATGTGTTACCATTACCACGGACAAGCATGCATGAATGTCTAGTCTATGGCAGACGATGAAGATTAATTAACGTAGGTAACCTTTTGATAATTAGTGGATTCGGCCTACAGGGGACACCACACGCCAAATACTTTACCTCTAGGGTGGCGTGGAAACAAGTACACTATACAATATTCTCGCTTCTTTAAAAATCGCGTCATTTTATAGAGGTGAGAGGGTGGAAGTGGTACATTTATTATAATTTTAGGTGGAGTTTAGTAGCTACTGCTTTAGCGTTAAGCATTGAACTTTAAAGTAGATTATAGTAAAGATTACAATTTATTGTGTTGACCAACCCTTATGTGTGCGCCTTATTTCCCACGGTACTATTAATTTTAGGAAAAAAAACTATAGACATGTTTTTGATAGAGAATTTTATAAGGAATAATTGATCAAAAAGTGATCCGTTCCCGAGATAATCTAGAAAACCTCAAAATGGGGGGTGGAAACGGCGTACTAGGGGATGAAGCACACTATTTGGGGATGGGAACTTTTCGGTTTAGTAATTCTTATGCTATCCTTAACATTTCTACCAATTTTCAACACTATGAATTTTGTCCAATATAAATCGTTATATTACTGAACTAGAAGTCCATAGTATCATCGGTAGTTTAATTAAATTAAATAATTTTTCTTTACTAGATATTTTTAGAGCTAACCTCGGCGCTAATGTTTTTACAACATTGACGTCCTTTATATAAGAATTGGTATGTAATTCTTCAAGATAAACATTCCATTTTACTATTTTTACGCTCTAATTCCCTCCTAATACCTTTCATTTCCTCTTAATTCCCTTCTAATACCTCGTAATAATATTTATTTCCTCCAAATTCCTCTGTAATTCCCTTAATACCTAATAATTCCATCCGAAATACCTTCAATTCCTTCCTAATTCCTTCATAATTCCTCCGATTTGTACACTATTTCCCCTCAGCGGTTGCCCCCTCGGTGTAAAATAAAGTAAAAATCTCGGTAAAAATAAAAAAAAACTATACCATTCCCCAAAAAAACGTAAATTTTTACATCATAAGAGACGAGCTAAAATTATATTTCCACGGTTGTATATTACATTATATAATATATATTTGTAAAATATATAAATATTTAAATTTAAAATGAAATATCATTTCACCAAATTTCTGTTTAATTACAAAAACATAAAAAACAAATTTTTTTTTTCAAATTTAAATCATTAATAACATTTTTATTTACTGATCGATTTTATTCGAAAACAATGGGGTTCTTTCTCTAGCTAACATTAACTTACTGTCCAAATTTCAGTACAATCGGATTTTTCTTTCTTGAGTTATCGTGCTTACAAGGAACGTGACGGACGGACAAACGGACATTTTGAAAGTTGTTCAAATTCGTTCATTAACACAATTTTTTGTCTGCGAGTAGAAATGTGCCGATCAAATGCAATATACTCTTCGTTTTCCTATTTGCGAAGAGTATAATAAATATACATGGTATAATTAGTTTCATGTTAAAAAAAAAACTGGTAATGGGGACTGACTAGACAAACAAGAAACCTATATAACTTTTTTCTCTAGGGGCACTGAAAAAAACTGACCCAAGTCAAAAATCTGAATGACGGTAGGAGACATTTGAGAATCATTGCTTTTCTGAGTCAATGGACGTATAGTTCCGAATCATAGAAATTTCTTACAAGTTATAAAAAAGTGTAAAGATTCCCGACTCGTGTCCTCGCCACCGCGCGGACTCAAACAAAGAAGTGCGGCACTTTGATGGGACCGCATTTGCGTGTTTGATGGTCAGAGGCACCGACATACGCGTCGATAATAAAGCCTACCCCAATATTCCAGCAGTTCTCAAACAATATTACTAAAAATTTTGGAAATTTTTGTTTTTTTTTTCTCCAAAACTATGACCTTTATACCACCAGTTTTTTTTAATGACATGAAACTAATTACACCCTGTACAAATAAATACAATAAAGTGGATGTCTGTGTCAGGTCAGTACACCGAGTAGTTTGAAAACATTGGTGATTTTTGTAGTCAGAGGAAGGAGATTCCCCAAAAGTGAAAAAATTAAACCTATATGATGTTCAGGAGGTTGGTAGTGATGTAACCTATCGTCATATTAGCCCTCTGAGCAGTGTCTCCGGGACACCCTTTATTTAGCACAGAGAAACACATTTTGAACAAAAGTGCACGATTTAAACAGCATAGCGTAAAGTTAAAAGACAAACTCACCAACAAACTAATTTCTCAACGAAAATAATTGTATTAACTTTGTGTCTTTAACTGCACACAATTATCCATTATTAATTAAGATTCATGAGGAGTTCGCCAAGTGAAATATTTACAAATGACAAAACTTCGCACAATCATTTATTTCAGCATGCTTTTGTTTTCTTAACTCAAAACCAAACCCTTTGGGAGTTCATGTAAGCGAGATTACTTTAGATTCGTTTAGTTTGGACACTTCATTAATTTTGATAAACATCCCGAACTTAAACTTCAAATTAGTTTGAAATTTTAATCGGTATTTAGTTCTCAATCTGTAGCTTTGGAATGTTTCTAAATTACTATGGCAGAAAAGGTTTGCAAGCTCCGAGGATAAAGCTAGCTACAGCAAGGAAATAATTTGAAGTCCATTTATTTCTTTTATAAATCTATCTCTACGCGACGAAAGGAAAAGTGTAATTGAAGTTAATCTAAAGTCGTTATCAAACAAAACAGTGCTCAAAGTTTCTGCTAGTTAAGATATTTAAATACATCGATGGAAAGCATTTTTCATCCCCAAAAACCCACAAAACGATATGCCACATCGGTAGTGGGGGGCGGCTGACGCCAAAAAAATGCCTTTCGATCTTGTGGTTTCAGATCTCACAATACGTTAGTCCAATAATTATAAAAATTTCCATCACAAAAAATGTTATCTGAGATTTTCCTTCAGTAACTGTTAGTGGAGGCGTTATACATCACAAAACCACAAAAATCCGATCTGGAGGTGCCGCGCAACCTCCCAAAAAAACACCCCTTTGGTGAACTCGTTAACCGTGTAAGATATAAAAAAAATGCTTATCATAAAAAAGAAAGCTTGACTAATTTTCTTAAAAAATTCCTACTGTAATTTTGTTGTATATGCCATGGTTTTCGAGGAAATCGGTATTGAAAAAAATTCCAAAATTTGTATTTTTAATGCGCGCGAATTTTCGTTTATCTGAATTTTTTTGCGCGCGGCCTATAGAAAAAATTGAATTGCTCGAAAACCATACAAGCTAGGAAGAAAAATCAAAATGGATTTTAAAGAGGATACAAAAAATATTATCTTGTGTTGCCATTTTTGATGGCTATTGATATTTATTGGTATATAAAGATAACAATATAATATTATATCTTAATTTTTTGCGTCTCTAACTATTCACAGGCCCATAAAAAATAACTGACTTTAATATAAGTTATAAATGCATTATCTTTTAGTTCAAGGTAGTACTTCAATGCAGAAAAAGTTAGGAATAAACATATTCACATTTACAAATTTACCAGCGTGTTGAAGTTAGCCAAATTTTGGCCAATTTTTTATTGCTTCCTAAAAATAAAAAGAAAGACCCGAACATCTTGAAAATATAGCTCAAAATTTTTTTTTTGAGTTTATATATCATATAACTATTGTTTCTAATCATTTAATAGTTAAAAAATTGCATAGAAAAACATAATCAAAAAATTGAATTGCAGCCTTTTTTTGGATTTTTTTAAAATTAATCTAGCGTCCTTGTATTTTAATTTTTTTTAATGTACCCGGTCTAAAAATAAAGGTAAGACTTCATATTAATTGATCATACCATTTAAAATTATACTATATTTCTCAGGAAAAAAAAATGCTATTGTAAAATATATTTTTTTAAAATTTGTAAATAAACTCAGATCAAAACTCATTACTAAAGTGTTTCATTTTCTTACTTTTGACATAATCTCAAAATTAGTAAAAATATAGTGACTTTTATAATTTTTTATGATGTAAAGTTATTAAATCTTTCATTTGCTTCTTTTTCCATAACATGTCAACAATTGGCAAAGATCTACTTAAAAAAATTTGAAAAAGAAAATTTTTACTTACACAATCTCCAAATTACAAAACATATAGGGACTTTTATTATTTTTTATGGTTACAAAATAAAGTTATTAAATGAATGTATTTCATATCTGATTATATTTTTTATAATATGTTAACAATTGGCAAATATATATTCAAAAAAATCGAGCAAAAATCAATTTTTACTAACACGACCTGAAAACCCCTAGAAATCTAGTTATTTGTATAATTTTCTATGGTGAAAAATTGAAGGTTATAAAAATATCTCTCATTTGCTTACTTATTTTGTATATATGTTTTGTATATATGGCGAAGATATTAACGATTTATATAACGCATTTTCTAAAAATTTAATTTTTCTTATATTTTCAATATCGATTTTCTCGAAAACTATGGCATATACAAAAAAAATACAGAAGGACTTTTTTTTAGGACATTAAACAAGCTTTCTTTTTATAATCAGCAATTTTTTTATATCTTCAACGGTTAACGAGTTATCAGTAAAATAAGACTTTCTTCACCGAATGGGTGGTTTTGGGGGGGGGGGGGGAGGGGAGTTGCACGGCACCCCCAGAACGATTTTTTGTGGTTTTGTGATGTATAACCTCTACACCTCCAACAGTTACGGCAGGAAAATCTCAGATAACATTTTTTGCGAGCTTCTGATATATTTTCTACTTTACCGACTGGACTACATAGGTATATGTATATGACAGATCGACAGATAGATAGACAGACATTTTTTTCTGCTCAAACTGAAAATCTGTCTAATTTGTGGAGAAGAAGATAAAAGAATGAAGGAAGGAAAAAGGTGGCAATACAAATGAACAATAATAGTGTTACGATAATCGAATTTGGCGAGCAGTTAAAATAGAAGTTTGTAGGGATAAGCAGTAACACGAAATGATATTGCTTAGAATAAGTAACCAATCAATGTTTTAATGCTATTATGCAAAGTGTCCCGAAAGTATGGATACACCTGAATAACTCGTCAGCATAGCGAGATATGAGGAAATTGACCTCTATGAAAGTTGTTGAGGTCATCGGGGACACCATCCGGTTACCTTGGATTTGACCTTGAATGTTATTTTCAAGGCAATTTGAAGGTCAACTTTCGTTTTTTAAATGGGAACCTTCATTTTTGACCCCAGATTCTGAAAAAACGAAAAATTTTGCATTAAAGTTGTAAAAGGTCAAATTGACCCTAAAAGTCATTATTTTTTAATAGTAATTTTTATTTCGAATTGAATATATATCTCTCCTGATGAGTTCTAAAGAGAATGAAAAATGTTGTACAATTTTTAGAGTTTTAATTAGTCGAAAGTTTTATACCTATTTTTTGTGCTTTTTTAGTAGTTCTTGGCTTTGAAATGTAACAAATGTTTGATTATAATGAAGTATCCTTTAGGTAGGGCTAAAGATACTAGAAAGAATTCCTCGTAAAGGAGGCTTCTTATAGTATAATGGCGTGATCAGACTTAGATCATCAGTATATAGAAAGAATGCTTATTTTAGATATAGTAAGTGTATGACAGAAGTTCGTAAGGGAACTTCTCGTTGATATTCTAGGTTGATCAGATTTAGATCGATGGTATATGAGAGGAACGAGTGGTTTCTTTGAAAGTAATCTACTGAATACCCAAATTAATATTTTCTACAACTAGTATTATTCAAGTACCTGGATGGAGGTCAATAAAATATAAATATGTCGCTACTGGGATGTGTTCTGCATTTTATTTGAATTCTGACGATCTTGATTCAAATTTTCCGTTTTTTAGGCGATCCAAATATACAATCATATTTTCTTTATGGTGTTCCACCTAATTTCTTTATCTTTACTATTTACTATAGGCATCTTCTGCCCAATTTTCAAAAACCGAGAATTGCGATTTATTCAATTATTACTCCGCGAATGGTTCATTTTACGAAAAAGACATAAACAATCTTTTTCTAGCATTACATGAACCTTGGAAAGAGCTTTCCATCGATGTATGGAAACTTTAAGTAGCATAAACCTTGAGCACTTCTCCTCTTTTTCATGGTTTAATACTGGCAGAACTAGTGAAGGAAAGACCGTGTGGAACATGCCCCCTCAGTAAGGTGGCACTTTCAAAGGCAAACGTACATTTTACAGTAAGGCATTGGCCTGGACATTTTTGCCTATTAATAAGTAAGCATATTTTGCATTAAAAAAACATCCTATGCTTGACCCATTTATGTAACAGCAATTCTAAATCCTCGGCCAATTCGAATTAGTCGATTTCATTCATTTTGATGTAATTTGACTGTCTAGACTGAACGTCGGCTTCAGTTACCATAGTTCACATCATCCTAGATTGAGACAGATAAATTAGTTATCGAATTAAATTCTTACTAATTGTTCACGGGTGAAGATGTACTCTTAGCCTTCTATGAGCGATATGGCATTAAATAATGGAGAATGCCATGTTTCAGCAAATTTCATCCACTTTTTCATAAAAGAAGTGGGTAACGTATTAGGCACGTTAAATTTAGCAACGATTCTCTTAATGTACAGAGCGTTCATTTCATTAGGGCGCTCTGGAGTATTTTAATAGTGCAGCAAGTCGATGAAGGTAAATACGAGAATTACCTGTAAGTATTGACATAGTTATTTTTATGACCAGGTTGGAAAATACCTTTTACAAGATACAGCATTTTCTCCTAAATGAAAAAAATAAAATATAAACAAATTTGAATTTTTGACGTTTTATTTGACAAATTTCTTTTGCAAATATGTTAAATATGATAGCGTAATGAACATCGCATAAAAGGTGGTGGTGGCGGTGTGTTGCTATGGCAATCAAACAACTAATTACAAACGCCGTTATTTCATCTATTACAACTATTATTTGTGGTGGTCATTGAATTTTGTATTGAGTTCAGAATTTTAAGATATTTTGGCAATATTTTGCCGAAATTCACAACGCTGCTGATGAGATAACTGTAAAATTACTAGGAATATCCATGATGATACATTATGAACCATGTAAATTATTTCATTATTCGATCAAAACTTAAATTAGCTATCCAACGATATGTCATCATATGTCATATTAATCTCTACAAAAAGTGGTTAATGGAAAATAGTAAACTATTAACAACAACAACACTTGTTATTATGCCAAAAATAGGAAAAGCTAAACTACAATAAATTTTCCAATTGTCTTCCATTGACATATATCCATATTTATCGCATTTCTAGTATTTATTGAGAAGGCCATGGTGAAAAAAGGAAAATTGGAAAAATCTTAAATCTCAAAAACTAATTTGTGAGTTAATTGTGAGTGAGCATTGTTAAAAATGGTTCAATTTAGTAATGGTAAAAAATACGATATGATTAAGTGTTTTATAGAATGCGGAAAGATTCAAATTTAGCTTTCAACCTTTATTTTAATAGGTAAGTTATAGACAGCAAAACTTTGTGCCAAAAGTGGCGCCAAAACAATATTTTAAGATATCTAGAAAAAAGACAGCAAGACATGACAATATTCAAAAGGCTGCAACCAAATTTAGAAGAGTTTAAACCTCGAGCAAAAATATATAATAAATGAGGTAGAGAAGCTATAGAAAATATTGTTTTAGAAGCTGCAAGAGAAAATGCTAATATATTATTTCTCTCTCTTAACCCGTGTTAATGGAGACCTGGACGCTAACAAAAAGAGATGAATCTCTGTTAATGATTTTTGAAAGGAAGATACTGCGAAAAATATACGGGGCAATCCAAGAAGACGGTATATGGAGACGCAGATATAACTTCGAAATTTACAACACTTATAGACAGGCCGGTAATAAGGACGTAGTAACTACAATCAAAATCGGCAGATTGCGATGGGCAGGTCATGTGAACAGATATGACAACAACCCTGCAAAAAAAGGTCCTTAAAGCAGAGCCCATAGGTACAAGAGGGCGAGGAAGGCCAAAGCTGCGCTGGAAGGATGGTGTAAGCGAGGACGCACGAAAGATGGATGCACCAAACTGGATGATGCAGTCCAGAGACAGAAACGAATGGCGAAGGAAGCTGGAGAAGGTCGAGACCCTGCTATAGGGTTGTATGACCAATGATAATGATGATTATCTCGAGAAACACAGAAAAATTTAGGAATCCCAACAGCAACTGCGTTGCGTTGTTTAAAAAAAAAAATTCGGGCCCTACAAAATTAGGATTAGTCACCTTCTACACCCAAACGACTTTCAAAGGCGTCTCGATTTTTGCCAATGGTTTTTGCGTCAGTGCAATGAGTGCCTGGATTTGAGGGAATATTATATGGACAAACGAGGCCCATATAAGCAGTGCCGGAATTTTTAATCTGCATAATAACCACCATTGGGCTCATGAAAATCCGCACGTAACCGCTACAGTTAATCGTTAAGGACGATTTGGATTTGGTGTATGGTATGGTTTTATTGGATACCAAGTAACAGGTCCTCATTTTCTTCAAGTTAATTTGAATACCGAAAATTTTATTAACATTCTACGACAAGAAATAGAGCCCTTTGTAGACAATATCTTGTAAGACAAAGATTAATTTACCAACACGATGGAGCCCCGGGTCATACAAATACAAATACATTTATTGGTCTCATAAGCTACAAAATTTGTAGATAAGACAAGTCAATAGAGGTAGTTTAAAACAGTAATTACGTATATATAGAAATATAAAAATTGTAAAAAGTGGACATTACGATAAATTAATTAAAATGTTTAAAAGTAAGCATCATTAATTTACTTACAGAAAATCGTACGTTTATATAAAAACATAAAAATTGTAAAAAATTGGACATTACGATAATCAATTAAAATGTTTAAAAGTAAACATCAATAATTTACTTATAGAAAATCCTGTAGACTGTACGGTTCAAGATTACATATATAATCAAATGTATAATTTTTAAACTTTTTAAAATTTGTACACTCTTTAATGTGTTGGGGAAGCGCATTATAAAATTTCAGACACTGATAACGCGGACAATTTTCAAGAAGTGTTAGACTGTGGATGGGTAATGCATAGTCGCCCTTGCATCTGGTATTATAGGGGTGGTTACTGTGTTTTTTTTTTACATATAAAATGCATTCATAAATAAATAAACCCGGTATGGTTAGTAAGTTGTTACTTTTGAAAACTCCCCTGCAGGAAGCTAAAAAGCCCATTTTATATATGATTCTAATTGCTCTTTTTTGTATAGTAAAAATTTCCCCAAGATTAGAAGAACCACCCCAAATAGTTATTCCATATTTAGTTTTGCCGTAAAAGTTTGAATAATATATGGTTTTAAGCACCGATGTATCAAAAGACCTTGAAAGTACTCTTAATGCATAGCAAACGGAATTTAACTGTTGACTTAAATTTTTTATATGGTCGTTCCACTTTAAGTTCGAATCCAAAGTTATTCCAAGGAGTTTTATGCTATCTTTGACAGGTATTTGTAAGTGCCCTAGTAATAAATCAGAAGGAAAGTTCAAATTCGATTTGTCAGTTCTATAAAACATACCATTGGATTTGGATTCGTTGAGTATCAGTTGATTGATACAAAACCAATCTCTCAAATTTTGCCAAATATCCCCGGTAAACTGTTCTATGTCAGAGATATTCTTATCTCTAATGAGGATATTGGTGTCATCGGCGTAATTCACGAGTCTGAAGTTGTTGTTGTTTGGGCATACGTTGGATAGATCATTTATATAAACGACAAAGAGAAGGGGCCCAAGCACACTACCTTGTGGCACTCCTGTGTTATTAGTAACAGAATCAGAAACGTATTTTTGCCCATGAATCAGAACTGATGTTTGTTGAGTACGATTTTTTAAGTAGGAAGAAAACCATTTGTGTGCTGTTCCTCTGACACCAAGTTTGTTCAACTTATCAAGTAAACATACATCGTTTAAAGTATCAAACGCCTTAGATAAGTCAAGAAATTGTCCGCAGGCAGTTTCCCGACCATCCAAGGCGCTTATTATTTCATCAACAAAATTAAAAAGAGCGGTATCTGTGGCCTTATTCTTCATAAACCCGTGCTGAAATTCATTAAAAAAGTTGGTACTGTTTAAAAAGGATATCAGTCTTTTGTACATTAGACATTCAAGAATTTTTGAAAATACGGACAATAAGCTAATTGGACAGTAGTTTTCCAAATCATTAGGGTCACCCTTTTTATAAATAGGTAGTACCAGTGCTAATTTTAAAGTCTGTGGAAATTCACCAAGTAAAAATGATGTATTGTAAATGTTTTCATACGTCAAATGAAACTCGAAATTATTTAAATGCTCAATTTGGGGAGGATTTGATGGTATCTATATATCACACAGAACTAGTTTATCAATGTCTAATTAGCTAAGTTAACTAAATTGATAACTAACAATTAAGCTAACTGGACATTAAGAAACAACAAAGTAGTTTAGATATTGTTTAATTTTTAGGAAATAATGGTCCTATTTTGTGGCCAGCTAGATCTCCCGATATAACCCCTGCCGACTTTTGGATTTGGGGTTATTTAAAAAATATTATATATAGAGAACGTTCTAATAACAGAGAAGAATTGGAAAACAAAACATTAGCTGCGTTTCGGATAATAGCTCCTGTCATGATTGGAAATGCAACAAATGCTGTAAAAAGAAGGTGTCAAAAATGCATAGATGCCAATGGAAGACAAATCGAACATTTACTATAGTTTAGTTTTTCCTATTTTTGGCAAAATTATTTTATATTATAAGAAGCGTTTTTGTTGTTAATAGTTTTCCATGGCCTCCTCACAAATAACTAAATTTTTCGAAAATTAACCACTTCTTCTAGAGATAAATATAACATATGATATATCGTTGGATAGCTAATTTAAGTTGTGATCGAATAATGAAATAGTTTACAGGGTGTTCCATTTAAAGAAACACAAGTTATGTCTATATCTCGAAAACTGAGGCATGCATAATTTTTTTCTTATCAGCATTCTACTCAAAAAAGTGCCTTAAGAAAGTGTTACTCGATTTCGGACACAATGTATTCCAGTGGACACTGAAAAAATGTTGACGAAAAGGATTCCAATTGGTAAAGAATGTATTTCTGAATTATGTTGCTTCTTCAAATATTAATTCAGATACCAATTCTGCTATTAGTTTAGCTAATTTAAACAAATGTGATAATGATACTTATAATAAATATTTTAAATGAGTGTTCTTAGTCTTTAAATGAAGTGTGAGAAATATTTTTCGCACCGCTTATGAAATATTCCCCGTATTTGTTCTGAAAATGGTGATTTCACGGACGGAAAATAAGTGCGGGTTTTAATTAAATAATAATTAATTAATAATATTAACATAATAGCAAAATTACTGCAATTTAACTTAAGCAGTTATTTCGATATTCTGGATGTCAAGCAGTAAGAAAACAATCAGAGGACAGAAGGTACAAGTAAAAATAGCCTTCAGCACGTATAATACAAAACACGGTCTCGTAATACGAAGACAGCCATATTTAGGAACCTCTATTTGTCTCTCCAAAGCAAATTGTACATAAAACAAACATTTCTGGTT
This sequence comes from Rutpela maculata, assembly GCA_936432065.2. Taxonomy (NCBI): domain Eukaryota; kingdom Metazoa; phylum Arthropoda; class Insecta; order Coleoptera; family Cerambycidae; genus Rutpela; species Rutpela maculata. The sequence continues at coordinate 7,081,128 of OW386292.2, forward strand.
TGTTTTAACCTGATTTATAATGCCCCGTCTACATCTGGACGTCTAACTGAATAGGGACACGTGCTCAACTAAAATTTTGTTTTCAAGTCGCATCTTACTCTATCGATTCACTTCATATCAAAGTAGACCAACTTTACTTTGTTTTGAATTCATAACCTAAGAGAATATGATACTTTGTGGCAAAGAACGAGGTAAAAAGTGGACTTTTCAAGAATTTTATCGAACGGGAAATGCAAAGGTAAGAGGATTTCCCGGTAAAGACATTTATAAATCTTTATAATGCAGTTTGCCTCTAGGATAAAATAGCTAAATTATAGTGGTGTCAAGTAGGGTTCAAGATGATCCCTTTTATGAGCTCTTAAAATCAACGTTTTCTTTTTTAAATATCTCTTGCGAGATTGAAGTACAGTCTGTAGAGGATTGCGCCCTTATTGATGGCACAACGTTATCAAATCAAATTTAATAACAAGAATAACCTCAGGATTGATATGTTAATCTATCGAATATAGTTATACCAATTTATTATTAGGAACTGTTTAACCATTGAAAGAGAGAACAAAATTGTAATAGGTTTAAGAAATTATATTTAGAATTTTTGTCACCTGTAACTCAAAACTGGTTTTCTACCATTCATGTAAAAAATATATTAATTTCTAAATACTTTTCAGTGTCAACACTACAGAGTGGACCAAATTAGATGGAATTTGGGGTTTTCTCTAAAACTATGGCAGATAGACAAAAACAGCAATACAACAATAATAAAACAGCAATACAACAATAATAAAACAACAATATAGGTGTCTTGAGCTCGATTTTCGAGAAACAAACTATGGCGCCAACTGCGATCGTCTATCTTTTTCGACTTCCGAACTACAGAGCGTTTTTTGGAAAATTAGCATTTTTGGATGACATTTATATATATTTTATTATGTAGCTCGGTAGTCGAAAAAGATAGACAATCGCTGTTTGCGACATTGTTTGTTTCTCGAAAATCGAGTTCAGGACACCTATATTGGTTTTTGTCTATCTGCCGTAATTTTAGAGAAAACCTCAAATCCCATCTAATTTGGTCCACCCTGTACATTACAATTCGTAGCACTTATTCAAGCTTTGTGGGAGTACTCTCTGCATAACTGCTGAATTTTTGAACTTGTCAAATTAAAAATAAGGATTAAATAGGTAAATATATATCAATAATCATTTTAATATAATAGTTCTTGCATCGTTTACTGGCGTGCATATTGTCTTAAATATCGTTCTAGTAGCGTTACTAGATGACTTTACTAGAATCATATTCCATTTCTATCTTTGAAAACGAGACCATGGGTACATAATATCTACGAGTGGGACATTGGTCAACGTAACAGTGGTCCCTAGAGTCTTTGCTCATCATATGATTAGTCGAAGCTTGCGCGAAAACTCTTTGCATTAAAGACGTGCTATTTTGTTTCTTAGTTGTCATCATGTTTACAGTATGGCGAGTTCCGAAACTAAAAGTTTCTGAAGCTACGTTTGTTAAATATTTATACCTGAGAAAAGGCGTCGACAAAAAAAATATCTATTATATCAAAAGTAATATATTAAGTTTTTCCTTAATTACTTCCACATCCAGTGGAAGTATAGTAACGACAAAAAAATTTTAAAAATCGTTATTGTTCAAATAGGCTTAGAATGTCATGAAACGTCGAGATTTTAAGTTTGGGCGAAAAAAATTTTCTGTCTGTCTGTCGGTCTGTAACTTTTTTTTTGTGCGCTCGTTTACTCTGGAACCGTTTGAGATATTGACTTGAAATTTGGTACACATATGTACTTTAACGAGATCTAGAACTAGATTATATTTTCATCTTGTTCCGTCGAAGGGTTGGGGGGTTGGGGGGTAAATTGGGGTAAATAGGTAAATCAAGCAGGTAATAGCCCATAAAATTGGTATTTAGTATATACAAGTGAAGCTAAGGTCTCAAAAAAAAATGTGGCATTAGCCACCGCCAACCCATTATTAAAGGGGATGAAAAAAATTATGATTTAGTGTGTGCACAAGAACCAGAAACCTCAAAATATTTTTTTACTTCATCCACCCCCACTACCGACCACCCTCTATCACCACCCCCACCCCACAACCGATGTGGGGTATCGTTTTATGGGTTTTTGTGGTAGAGGATTTCAAATATTATATTATTAAAGTTCCATAAACAATTATTTCCACATACAAATTTTTTTCGTTGTGAGTGACTTGGATAGAAAATCCGGATGTGGAAGTAGTGATTCCTTGGGCAGCGGTTTTTCTAATTAAGGATTCAATATGGGGAACATTCTTAGAAAATACGTCAATTTTAGACCTGAGAATGATGGACATGGAAGATTCTTCGTAGCCTATAGGACCAATTTGAACGGATACAGCGTCCAGAAAATGCTGAATATAGAACTTAAATTTATGTCAATTCAATCTAGAAATGCTGCAGTTATTTAAACTAAGTTTCGGTGTACAAACAAGCGGAGTTTATGTTTAATTAAAGTCTACAAAAGATAACTGCAACTCGCCTCTAATAAGTGAGTAAAGAAAATCCGCATAAACTTTGATGCAGCTCAAAATTTTTATTTATTCTTAGTTCATAAGAATTCATAAACGGCGGCCGTAAATATAAGGGAATGGAATTGCGGGTTGTAATTTAATTGCTTGGTTATTTTAAGACGTGACTCATTCTACCGTATATAATATTACGTTTTAACGACGTATTAATTTCGGGAAGTTGAATTTCTTTGCTGAACTGTACGGAACAGCGCCAGCGACGCGCATCACAAGAAAATTGAAAAACGTGTCCAATAATAGATTAAGCAGATGTCGCATTAAACGCCGTAAAGAAATAACAGGAACGATGAAGTTAATCAAGTCATCATCAGTTTTACTAAACGTGCTCCTTTACAGATGCTCACAAGGCATTTGGATCTTCCTTATTTTATGGGTTGGCTTCAGTTGTGTATACATTGAACTTATTAACCTCCCTATATACCCATAAAAATGGGAGGTTACCTCAAATGGAATCTTTACGTTTTGAGGTCTCGAGGACACGAAAAAGTGATTTTTTAAAAATGTCTGTGCATATGTTTGAAATTTGACACAAGCGTAATAGTACAGTAACTAGAGGTTTTAACTTTGGAATAATGTCATATTGAACGGATTTCGTTCATTTTTGGCAGTATAATAGTAAATGCTTCACAGAAAAGTTTTTATATTGTGCGGGGGCTTGCTAATTTATAGGAGTTGGATTCCACCCTCTCTCAGGGGGTGGCACTTAAAAAACATGTATATTTGTTGGAGCTGAAATAGAAACAAATTTTAAGAAGAAAAGGTTCTATGCAATTTTTCACATAAATTGATAGTTTTTAAGTTATAACTACTTCAAAATTGCGATTTTAGCTTAAAAAAAGGTATTTCCAAACGGTTTTCGTCAAGTATCTCGAAAAGTATTACTTTATCGAAAAAATGTTACAGACCAATTACAGAAAGTACAAACTGGGAATTAATTATATTTTTTGTTTATTGATGTAAGATTAATAATTTCGGAGATTGTTGTTTTATATTTGGTATCCAAGTGTTTCGAAATTATCTTTAAAGTTTAAAATGCATTTTTTTTCTAAAGCAATCTCTTATCATCTTAACGAAAAACTGTATTTGAGATATTTTTTTTAAATTACTGGCTAATTAGAGTAACAAAATGGTGACCTTTTTATATAAAAAAATATAAATACGCATATTTTTCCGTCATAACTTCTTTATTTTTTATGCTACAGTAACGAGTAAAAAATGATTTGAAAGCGCAATTAATTGTCTTAACATGCGTGACGTAGGTGTCACAATTTCTGAGATATTTAACATTTAAACTGCATTTTTCGTCTTATAAACGTTCGGACGCCATTTGTAAACTTTTATATCTCCGAAAGTATTAAATCTATGTAAATAAATATACAAGCGAAATTCATTATCAGTTTATGAGCTTTATTTTTGGTCTCTACCCATTTTTCAATAAAACTAATATTTATTGAGACATTTGGAAAAGGAAAAAAATTACGTTTTATCGAAAATACCTTTATAGTTTAAACTGTATTTGTTTCTAAAGCAAGTGCTGTATACAAACCAAAAAAGTTGAGCATCTACATCATGCTATATATTAATGAGAAACAGTGTCTGAAATTCCTTTTTTTTTAATTACTGGCTAATTACAGTAACAAAATGGCGACGTTTTTATTAAAAAAATGTGTAGACGCACATTACTTCGGTCATAACTTCTTTGTTTTTTACTCTACAGAAACCAATAGAAAAACAGTTGAAAGCTTAATTAATAATCTATTATTATACCTATTAGCACCCTTGACGTAGGTGTCACAGTTTCTGAGATATTTAACTCTCACTCTAAATAATTACCTTATGAACACTTGGATGCCAAATGTAAACATAAATATCTCTGAAATTATTAATCCTACATCAATAAACAAAAAATATAATTAATTCCCAGTTTGTACTTTCTGCAATTGATCCGTAACATTTTTTCGATAAAGTAATACTTTTCGAGATACTTGACGAAAGCCGTTTGGAAATACATTTCTTTTAAGCTAAAATCGCAATTTTGAAGTCCTTATAACTTAAAAACTATCAATTTATGTGAAAAATTGCATAGAACCTTTTCTTCTTAAAATTTGATTCTACTTCAGCTCCAATAAATATGTTTTTTAAGTCCCACCCCCAGAGAGGGGGTGGCATCCACCCCCTATAAATTAGCAAGCCCCCAACATAATATAGAAACTTTTCTGTGAAGCATTTACTATATACTGCAAAAAATGAACGGAATCCGTTCAATATGACATTATTCCGAAGTTTTGCATATTTTTTACCTCTAGGTACTGTACTATAATATTGGTACCGTACATGAGGTTTTAGTGTAGATCAGATGACGTTTAGTGCCCTTTTGACACATAGACTTTCTAATTTTTCAACAGAATTTTTTTTATACCAATCGGAAGTAGATATTATTCTGTTATATCTCAATTAACAAGTGTCAAATAGAAAATCAAGTAACACATTTTTTAAGTAGAATCCGTTACTGATAAGAAGAAAATTATGCATGTTCCAGTTTTCGAGATATACACATAACTTGTGTTTTTTTAAACAGAACATCCTGTAAATTATTTCATTATTCGATCACAACTTAAATTAGCCATCCAACGATAATTATATGTTATATTTATCTCTAGAAAAAGTGGTTAATTTTCGAAAAAGAATGGCTTCCGTCATGCACCAACTTGTCAGATGATGTCACATCGGGTTACATGCTGTCATGTTACATGCTGTCATATCAGATCATTCCCTGTTATTGGGACAATTAGTCAACGCTAGGAGTAATTGTAGAGTGAATAGGAGAGAGTGGAAGTGGGGGAGAGAGAGAGGTACTCTACGGTACTTGGTGGTAATCAAGAACAATCCACGGTACTGTCGAGCATCGAGCAGTATTCTGAAGATAAGTATGGCACTCTACCGTATTTCGGGGTAATCACCTCGATCACTCTCCCTCCAACACACATAAGCTTGAGAATATTGCTCGATACTTAATATTACCGTGGATTACCCTTCAATACCACGTACCATAGAGTACCTTCAGAGTACCGTGAATGAGTATCAAATGGAGTTGAGTACCCCGAAATACGGTAGAGTGCCATACTTAGCTTCAGAATACTGCTCGATGCTCGATAGTACCGTAGATTGTTCTTGATTACCACCAAGTACCTCTCTTTCTCTCTCTCTCTCTTCTACTCACTCTGTCATGATTGGAAATACAACAAATGCTGTAAGGCGAAGGTGTCAAAAATGCAGAGATGTCAATGGAAGATAATTCGAACATTTATTGTAGTTTAGTATTTCCTATTTTTGGCAAAATTATTTTATTTTATAAGAAGTGTTGTTGTTAATAGTTTTCCATGGCCTCCTCACAAATATATTTTTCTCGAAAATTAACCACTTTTTCTAGAGATAAATATGACATATGATATATCGTCGGATAACTAATTTAAGTTGTGATCTAATAATAAAATAATTTACAGGGTATTCTATTTAAAGAAACACCAATTATGTCTATATCTCGAAAACTGAGGCATGCTTAATTTTCTTCTTATCAGCAACGGATTCTACCCAAAAAAGTGCCTCAAGAATGTGTTACTCGATTTTTCGATTCGACACTTGGTAATTGAGATATGGAGGTCATCCAAAAATGCCAATTTTCCAAAAACGCTCCGTAGCTCGGTAGTCGAAAAAGATAGACGATCGCGGATTGCGCCGTTGTTTGTGTCTATATTGGTTCTTGTAAAAGTTTTAGAGAAAACCCTAAATCCCATCTAATTTGGTCCACCCTGTATAATGCATCGTTCATGTGAGACAAACCAGAATATTCAGTTTATTAATTCAGGGTAGTATATACTCGTGTACCCAGTAATTGAGAGAGCAGGAGAAATTTATTCCGAAACAATTCTGTAATCTAGAAAATACTCACGAGCACCATAGTAATTATCGCTTGGGAGCATATGACTGTTCCACAGTGGGTATATTCACACTGGAATTTGTAATGGAATGAATGAATATTACGTTTAAACTTTCGGCAGCTTAATAAAGACGGTTTTAATGTGCCACCCTTCGCTAGCTTAATTCCTATGCTTTGTGGTAATGTAAATATTGTTATTATTAAAAGAAAAAGGTCGGCAGGCGAGGGATTTATTGCTTGGGATTTGGAGAAATAGGAGTTTCGTGGTTAAAATTAATCAAATTTGCTGGCAAGTATTTCAAATGTTTGAACTGGGTTATTTACTAGATAGTTGGAAAATATAAACAATAAGGAATCTTCTATTAAATAGAGCTCTATGTTTTATTTTCTAGATTTTATTGGATTTAACTCTGAATAATTTCCATCATTTATCACATTCATATTTTTTATATTATACATAACTGCATCTAAAATTACGATGGCATTGACTTTTTCAGCTGGTAAAATTTGTATACTAGCGTCATTTCTTAGAGATGAAATTGAACATTTTTCATCTGAAGTTAAATTATCTCTAACAAATTTGACGACATTATATGCATATCATATATCATACATTTGCAGCAAGTCAACAATACTGATATTTCAGTTGAGTAAGCTTCAAAACATAGTTTGCTAGACAAAACATTTTTAAAATAGGCACATACTAAAAGGATTTTTACTTCCACATCCAGTGGAAGGATACTAACGACAAAAAATTTTTTTTTTAATTTTTATTGTTCAAATAGGCTTAGAATGTCATGAAACGTCGAGATTTTAAGTTTGAGAGAAAAGAAAATTCTGTCTGTCTGTCTGTCGGTCTGTAACTTTTTTTGTGCGCACGTTTACTCTGAAACCGTTTGAGATATTTGGTACACACATGTACTTTAACGAGATCTGGAACTAGATTATACTTTCATCTTGTTCCGTCGAAGGGTTGGGGGATAAATTGGGGTAAATTTGGGGTAAATAGGTAAATCAAGCAGGTAAGAGTCCATAAAATTGGTATTTAGTATATACAAGAGAAACTAAGGTCTCAAAAAAATTTTTGGCATTAGCCACCCCCATTACCACCCCCACCCCATTATTAAAGGGGATGAAAAAGAATTGTGATTTAGTGTGTGTACAAGAACCAGAAACCTCAAAATATTTTTTTACTTCATCCACCCCCACTAAAAATCCTGAGAGCATTGCTTGAGTTTCCCTATAACTTATATGAGAGTGAATTAGTGAATAATACGCCGATAGTAATGTATTGTTATTTACCACATATTTTAGACGTCTCACAAGAAAGATGTAGCTAGCCAATTTACTACTGAGTTGCTCAATATGGGACGACCAGGTTAAAGTATCGTCAAGGACCACGCCTAAAAGTTTGACGTTGCCCTCTTTTGTAATGTTGTCATTCGTGAAAAAAAAATAAGTTATTGAGTTTTACGATTAAGTTTTAGCATATTGGAGTTATATCACAGTTCAGCATCACTTTCAGTTTCACATATTGTTTCATGTAGATTTGCAAGGCATTTATCTGAGTCGCGTAGGGTAGCGTCATCGGCAAACATAATGATTTGACTAGAGAACAAGTAATAGAATAAATCGTCGACATAAATAATGAATAGCAGTGGCCCCAGAATAGAGCCCTGGGGCACACCATGTGCTACTGATCTATAGTTAGATTTTTTATTACTTACTGAAACGCATTGCTGATTATTTTGCAGGTAAGACTCAAGGAGAAACAGTGGTGTTCCTTTCACTCCATAAAAACTGAGTTTATCCACTAAAAGACTATGTATGAACACAGTCGAAGGCTTTACTGATGTCACACAGCGTAATCACTGTATGTTTGCCCTCCTCAATGCCATCCACGATGTCACTCACAATCTTGCAGACTGCATTTATTGTCGAGCACTTAGCTCGAAAACCAAATTGGAAGTTTATGTAGTAATAAATACTTCTCAAAATATTTAATTAGACGGTTTTTTAGGATGATTTCAATTATCTTGCCGAAAATAGGAAAATTGAAATATTGGATATCGGATGGAAATATTGTTTTTTAATTTAATTTTGAATGAATCTGATATTCGTAGGCATCATTCATCTATTGGTAATTTCAGTGGAGTTTGTTCAGTTACACCTTTATCTTTAGGAATAACTTCCAGCATAATTTAAACCTTTAGTTGAAATAAGTTTTTCTGAAAAAGCTTTATTTAAGAATGTAGCCAAGAGCAATTAAGTATTAACTAGTATACGATAAGGGAATATGAGATTCTCTGTGGGCTTGTTACACGGGCATCGCCGCAGAATACTTAGGTTAAGTTTATCTTCATATATTTTAATTCCTTTACCTTTTGAATTACCTGGGTAAAAGAAATGGACATTGGACACGGCAATTATAGATAAGGAAAGTAACCATTTACATGCCTGGAGTTAAAGGTTATTTTTCAGATAACCCGAGAATGACATGAAAAATTCCATCCCGGTGCTTTGCCCTTCATTAAAAATGAAAATAACTTGTAGCGCCAAAATCACGCATGTGAACCCTGAAGCCAAACATTTTCCTCGGTCAACAAGCTCGGCTCAATCTGTGCATTAAAGGATTCATGTTGTCAACTAGTTCAGTCTTTTTTTACCCTCCGGTTTCTTTCATATTTGCTGCGGTTTGGCTGCATCCACGTCCAGTGGCGTGGGTGGTAGTGGAATTTATGGCAAACTATTAGTTTCCAAGTTCCAAGATATCGATTATTTAACCACATTATACAGGGTCATTCACGGAAAGCGGGTATTAGACGTTTCTTGGGATCCGTCGAGTTTAGAAATTTGAAAATGAGGAGGTTTTTAGATATGGCGGATCCAACGAAAATATTTTCATGCTTGTGCTACTTCCGCTTATACCGGATGTAGCACCTAACTTTGTTATTTTAAATGGAACACCCTGTATTTTATTGCACATTTCGATTCCTCATAAAATTTTAGCTTAGGTTTATGTACCACAACATACTATTAAACATTCCGGTTTTCGAGATAATTAATATTTTTGGAGATTTTTGACGGTTCCCACCCTTCGAAAAAAAAAATCAATATCTTCTATCATGTAGCCGATTAGGAAATTTTCTTTACAAACTTTTACAAGCATCCTATGACCTAACTAAAAGTTCTCTTATGTTTTCACAATATCATACAGAGTATTTTATTTTCACAGTCGAACATTGTTTTAGTTTAAACGTCAAAAAGTCATTTTTTTTCAAATGGAACCCCCTGTATATTTTCACAGAATCTAATAGAGGATTGAATTCTGCATCGATTGATATTACCATTCCCTATACCTATCTCTCTTTGTTTTCTTATTATGGACGAATATTTGTAAAACGTACAAACAAAATCAGCACTATTTGTTAGTAGGCAATACAAGTCATAACTCGGTTCCTTTTTTATCATAAACGAGAATAATCATGTAGATAATTGATAATCATTTGTTTTTGATAGCTTCAAAAATGAGAGATTAGATTTATAACAAATACTTTGGCACAAAAATTTACAAAATTAATGAACATTGAATATAAATATTTAATGCAGCAACTGTTCAAAATGCTCTCCATTCTGCTCCAAACAATCCAATATCCTGGAATTTACGGCACTTACAATGGCTCGGCGAATTTCGTGGGTATTTATTAACTGAAATGCAGTCCGTATTCTCTTCTTTGGATCTTCTTTGGTAGTAGCCGTGGTGGCATAAACAATATTTTTGATAGTATCATATCTACGAGGAGAATTTAAATAGCAATAAATATGCGAAGATTTTGCGAACAGTAACTTTTATTGATAATTTGCCCCTAAATATTTATAATTCTATGTATTTTCAAACGAATGGTTGCGGTCCACGGGAAGTTTATGACGAATTAGTAGCGACGTTCGAAGATGGGTGGTTTTGCTACCGAGGACCTTGGAGATGGCCAGCAAGATCCCTTGATTTGACCCCCTTAGACTTTGGACCTTTGGGGTATTAAAAATATTGTTTATGCCACTCCTGCTACTACCAAAGAAGATCCAAAGAACAGAGAACGGGCTACATTTTAACAAATCCCCATGAATTAGCCAAGCCACTGTAAGTGCAAGTGGAGAGCATTTTGAACAGTTGCTGCATTAAATATTTATATTCAAAGTGTTCATTAATTTTGTAAATTTTTGTCCCAAAGTATTTGTTATAAATCTAATCTCTCGTTTTTGAAGCTGTCATCTTGATAATAAACAAATGATTATCAATTATCTACATGATTATTCTCGTTTATGATAAAAAAGGAACCAAGTTATGACTTGTATTGCCTACTAATAAACAGTGCTGATTTTGTTTGTACGTTTAACAAATATTCGTCCATAATAAGAAAACAAAGAGAGATAGGTATAGGGAATGGTAATATCAATCGATGCAGAATTCAATCCTCTATTAGATTCTGTAAAAATATACAGTGGGTTCCATTTGAAAAAAATGACTTTTTGACGTTTAAACTAAAACAATGTTCGACTGTGAAAATAAAATACTCTGTATGATATTGTGAAAACATAAGAGAACTTTTAGTTAGGTCATAGGATACTTGTAAGAGTTTGAAAAGAAAATTTCCTAATCGGCTACATGATAGAAGATATTGATTTTTTTACCGAAGGGTGGGAACCGTCAAAAATCTCCAAAAATATTAATTATCTCCAAAACCGGTATGTTTAAGAGTATGTTATGGTACATAAACCTAAACTAAAATTTTATGAGGAATCGAAATATGCAATAAAATATAGGGTGTTCCATTTAAAATAACAAAGTTAGGTGCTATATCCGGTATAAGCGGAAGTAGCACAAGCATGAAAATATTTTCGTTGGATCCGCCGTATCCAAAAACCCCCTCATACCAATTTTCAAATTTCTAAACTCGACAGATCCCAAGAAACGTCTAATACCCACTTTCCGTATACATGTTTGTACATTTACAGCAAGTCAATAAAACAAGAAAATTAAAAAAAGAAAAAAGGGCGTTTATAGACAGATTTTGTAATCAGTACATTGTATAAAATGAATGCTATCTTATACTACATTGATAATCATATAGTAATAATCAGTACACGTAAGAAAAGGTAAGCCTGAATCTGTTCCACATCAATATAAAATGCGTTTATGTATTAGACATAAGTTTATATTTATTGAAAGGATTACTTTAAGTAATCATCAACTGAATAAAAACAATATTTTAGTAATATTCTTTTATATACGACTAACACATAGTATGAGCATTAAATGGGTGATTTGTGATACATAATGCCACTAATTCATCCCTTAGGTAATTATGATGAGGGAATTCTGGTCATTATACCCCCTCGTGTACCAATCAGAAAATTATGCATGAATCAGTCCATCTGTGCACATTAAAAATGCCATAGAGACCGGTAAATATTAAAAAAAAACAAATAAATAAACAGACGCCGTAAACAATCAAAGTAAAAACGGGTACTGTGGAATGGGCTCGTTCAGAATTTTTTTTTAATTTTAGAAATCGAAAGTAGAATATTTTTTAAGGCAGTTTCTAAATTTTTAGGTTTTTATTAGGATGTTTAAGCCCTTAAATAAATTACCAAAGTTGGACCGCGCGAAAACGGGGCGGTGCTTCGCGTAACGTCACTTGCAGATGCTGATCAGCTCACAGTCAAGATTTAATAGGGCATCTGCATGTGACTTCACAGCTAACCTCAAAAATATATATTTCTTAAGATTTACAAATATTACGTAGCTGTTATTAAAATTTCTACCTGGTTCCTGTACTTTCAATCAAAATCTAGTTCAATGTAATGTTTACGAAGTTTTAAATAGTTTGTCACAATAAAATAAGACACTTTTTGCAGGTTAGGAATCTAACCTATAATTAGCAGTCTATTTCTATCTCGATTTTTATCAATCAACAATATTGAAAAATTATTTGCGTGAATTTTTAAATATTTGCTTGGAGCCAGTTTGGCTCCAAGCTAAAAATGAGTATACAAACATTAAAAATGAGAATAAACCTAAAAAACATAACAATTGAGGTTATGTTAGTTATATGATACACATGCCCTAAAAGCGTGTGTCGCATGTTATTGTGTTTCTCTATGGAAGAGGCGTTTGATTATTGAATTATATTTCTTTTATCTCCCTGCTGGTTTAAAATGAGTAGTGTTTATGCAGAATGACGTCACGAGTCGGAGAAGCGCTTTGTACTGAAACTCAATCTTTAACATTGAATATCTAATGATTGGATATACTTATTCAGCTGAAATTTTAACAGCTTATCTAGATGATCGAATTCTATTGAATGCCATAAAAATAACGAAAAAATAATTATCGGTAACAAGCCCATTGTGTTTGATTGTGTTAGTTTTGTGGTTGAAAGAATGGAAAGTGATTCAGAAGATTCAATCCCCTGTACTCCACCAGAAATAACTGAAAGAGTAGAAGCGACAGCATCTAATTTACTGCCACAGAAATCAAAAAGTTTTTATGATGAGCGTACCATGAACTAGAGCATTCAGAAAAAAACGAACTCGCTTTCTGAAAATGTATTATTAACCTATTTTGCTGACTTAGCTGACAGATACAAATCTTCTTCATTATGGTCATTTTATTCCATGCTAAAAGCAGTTTTGAAAATAAAACATGACGTTCTTTTCTCAAAAGAAAATCTGAGGGATATGAAGCGAAAAAGGCCAAAACTTTGACACCAAAAAAAATAATAAATTTATAAAGGAAGCACCTGATAGAGTTTATCTTTTACATAAGGTGAGATTGCCAGATACTAAATGTCTCAAATCTAACTTATTAATTTATTTAAGGTCGTATTAATCGTGGAAATTATGGGTGTATAGCAACTTATTTGAATTTGACAAATCCTGAACATTACACCGGTCATTAATTTCGGAGATCTTCGACTACACTAAACGTGGATTTAGGTGGCGATATTACGGGGTTGAAGCGTCACGGAGACTGGAAGTTCTCACTCGTAGCTGAAGGATACATCGACCAATCTGTTAAAAATAAAATGATAAGAGCCGAAACCATTTCAAAGCAATGCTACGAATTCTACTTTTACAGCTGCTAGAGCGGTTAATGCTGATAGTATTACTACCGTTAATCATACTATAACACAAAATATCATCAGTTCAGTTCATTAACTGTAATAACAGTAATGAATCAAGGTCAATTTAGCTAGTGGCCATCATTCTGAAGAAGCTTGCAGCATGATTAGCAAAATATCAAATCAAATTCGACGGCCACGGCAACACTCGGCAAAAACCACTTTATTGGGCAATGATCTACTACCGGTGGAGTCCTTAACTGGCTACATTCTCGATTTAAATTTACGAGTAATCACCTTTATTGTTCGTAAAAGATCTTTGCTATTGTTGTAGTCACATGTGGCTCTAGTATTTTACCAACGCCTTGCAAATAGGAGTTCTTGTCTTCGACAAAGAATTTGAATTCTTCACGGCAGTCTGTTATATTGTTCCAATTCTAAGGTAAGGTTGGCACCTTGAGCCTTCACATTTTCCCTGTTCTGTACTTCAGTTAAAGTTTCCAAGGTTGTTTCATATTCCTACGTGTCTAGCTTTGCGTTTCCGTTACTGCCTGCGTGATGTTCTCTTTCTGAGGGTATTTAGATCTTCGTTATTTAATAGGTTTACTTCATTTATACATACTCCTGATTAGTTACAATAGGCAAACATTTTATATTTGCATTCGGTACCCTTTCAGCTTCAGCAAGAAAGTGCACATGAGCAGCTGGTTATCTGAACCACAGTTCTCACCAAAAATGTATATTTTTCCTCAAATAATAATAAACAAATGATATGTATGTCTATTACTGCTTTTGTCCAAGTTCGTCCTGGTTTCATCGCCGCGCACCGTCTCTGGACGTCAGTCTTTTCCATGTCGGACGACACGAGATGTTTGCTTACCAAGGCCTGAGATTGTCAGATTGTTTGTTTGCTCAGCGAATATGAATGTAGGAGATATCCCGTTGTCGTTTTATTTACGTAATGATTACAGGGAAGTAATGCTCGGTATCTTGTTCGAGAATAAAGCATGAAAAGCAGCGGTCTATTATAGCGTTTATAGTTGAACTTTTATAATAAAAATTGTTTGTGTCTAGGTCAACATTCATGTAAACTGATAGCGTTGAAACAAAGCGACAAAAGTTTAATTTCTATCTAGTTTTCCGCAATAGAAACAGAATGAATGGTATTCTTTAAAGCTTTTTAGAATAGTAATTTTGTGGAAATTTTGCAATTAGCAAGTCCCCTTTAAAAAATAAATATCTTATATTTCTGCTTACATCATTGTTATAAAATATTATTTTGGGTATTCAGCAGATAACTTTCAAAGAAATCATTCGTTCCTTTCATATATTATTGATCTAAATCTGATCAAGCTAGAATATCAACGAGTATTCCTCTTACAAACAAACTTGTCAATTTCTTTATACATTTACTATGTCTAACATTCAATATGAAAAACAAGAAAATAACCATTCTTTCTATATACTGAAGATCTAAGTCTGATCATGCCAATATATTGTCAGAAATCCACCCTTAAGAGGAAATCTTTCAAGCATCTCTAGCCCTACCTAGAGGATACTCCATTCAATACGATAAACAAGAAAATAACCATTCTTTCTATATATTGAAGATCTAAGTCTGATCATGCCAATATATTATCAGAAATCCACCCTTGCGAGGAAATCTTTCAAGCATCTCTAGCCCTACCTAGAGGATACTACATCACAAACACATTAGTTACATTTCAAAGCCAAGAACTACTGAAAAGCACAATGAAATATATGAATAAAATTTCACTTACATGTCATAATAAATAAAATATTTCAATCAATGTTTGATTGACCAAAACTCTGTAAAAATTGCGCAACCTTTTTCATTCTCTACACGAGCTATGGGGCTCTAAAAAAGAGTGATTCTTTTTTATTTTTGATATGTGTCAACTAAATGAATATTTCCTGTCATTTTTACAAGAAAATATTTTCCTATTTTTTTCTATAGTAATTATGTTTTTGAATTGAACATATATCTCTGCTGATGAGTTCTAAAGAGAATGAAAAAGGTTGCGCAATTTTTACAGAGTTTTGGTCAATCAAACATTGATTGAAATATTTTATTTATTATGACATGTAAGTGAAATTTTATTCATATATTTCATTGTGCTTTTCAGTAGTTCTTGGCTTTGAAATGTAACTAATGTTTGTTTGTGATGTAGTATCCTCTAGGTAGGGCTAGAGATGCTTGAAAGATTTCCTCGCAAGGGTGGATTTCTGATAATATATTGGCATGATCAGACTTAGATCTTCAATATATAGAAAGAATGGTTATTTTCTTGTTTATCGTATTGAATGGAGTATCCTCTAGGTAGGGCTAGAGATGCTTGAAAGATTTCCTCTTAAGGGTGGATTTCTGACAATATATTGGCATGATCAGACTTAGATCTTCAATATATAGAAAGAATGGTTATTTTCTTGTTTTTCATATTGAATGTTAGACATAGTAAATGTATAAAGAAATTGACAAGTTTGTTTGTAAGAGGAATACTCGTTGATATTCTAGCTTGATCAGATTTAGATCAATAATATATGAAAGGAACGAATGATTTCTTTGAATGTTATCTGCTGAATACCCAAAATAATATTTTATAGCAAGTCCCCTGTTGGCTACATTTATGAAAGTGTATCCGCATATTGTGGTGAGGTATTATTCTCTATAAAGTCGTGGTTTTTTAAAGGTAAAGCTTGTTAAACATACTCAGGTGTTACTAAATTAACAAAGGAAATATTGCTCCTACGGTTCCAACTCGTTTACTATATTTCATCTCATACCGCCTCATAAAAATTATTCCTTGACACAATACACAACACTTTCCTTTATAACCTTTTAACTATCCACAGTACAATAGTTCTAAAACGTGGTAAAAATATAGTTGGATTATTGCATATCTAATTTTCTGTTCTTCAATTTTAAGGTGAACGTAATAATGAAATAGAGGTTAGTGGATTCAATAGAGATTTTCACAGGAACAACATACCAACATACCAAAAGCTTACCAAAAACTTACAATAATTTTGTTAAAAAGAAAGTTTTTTTTGTTTAAATCTTAACGATTATATGTTTATAACTTTTTATTTTAAGATATATAAGAGTGATATCAAAAGGTTTTAGGAAAATCGAAGCTTCCCATAATTATTCCGAAATAATGCATATTTTCAGTTTCTGTTGACTCCACTAGTTATGTTATGATAAACACTCTTAAGTCAATAATGTGAAATTAGCGTTTAAGTATTTTCCAATGCTAGTAACAGAATACTTTGGTAACATTTGCAGTGCCGATCGTTCCCTTATTACTAGATTGTGGTTTGATGCACACTCAATTTGGCCACTTATTTATGCCTGTTTCTGAATACCTAAAGTAGTAATGAGAATAGCGCTACCTCTTCCTCTTCTTCATGTTCTTCTTCTGCTTCTTCTTCATCATTCATAATATTTATAATTTTTACACCATATATTTTTAATATTAAATTCCTCATTTTAAACGGTGGTCCTTTCAGGTGAATTTTAATGAATTCGCTTTTCCACTTAGTTCACCGTGTTAGTTGCCTTGGCAAATAAACGAAGTCAACAGCCGGATAATTCTTTGATATGTTTCAAACTGCCGAATGGTATAATCGCGTTTTCACCCAAATGAACGTGTAGCTGGTAACAGAAGGTTAAATTCAATTCCTGTGTCGGATTTTTCCTAATTTAAATTAAATTTGGCGTGTCGTTTCATTTAGGTCCAAACAGGATAACGCTCTGGTCTGCCCGGTTATATATATAAATGGATGAAGTAGGGCCTGTGATCTAATTAACGCTGCGAATTAGTTCGACCTATTAACACCAGGACATATAATGGACGTAATTGGGACGGATGGGGAATCGGAAACTCAGTCACCACTTTGCTTGAAAGAGAAAACGTGGCTGCGTTGTACCGCAATGTAACTGGTTTATAAAAATATGAATGGTTATTATCATCATTTGATGTCTATGGACTTTTCAAATTAATGAATTAAAGTAAAAGTTCTGAAGTTTTAAAGGTGACTTTTTACCAACCCAAATAACACAGCATAAAAATACGTTTTTTTCACCTATATGAGATGTCTAGATATCATATGAGTAAAAACACACTAGGCGTTTTTCGCCGAGTCGGCAGCCGACTCGGCAGCCGACTCGGCAGCCGCCTGTAACAACACACACGAAGCGGTTTAACTAGTTGTCGCAGAAAGCATCAAAATACAACGTTGTCAGTTCAATAGTACAGCTAGGAGGAAGAATTAATTCTGTTGGGTTTATTATATTGTCAATCAAAAAAAAAGAAAAAATAGACGTATGTGGGAACATCCAATTGTTAAGGAACGCCAGACAAAAAGTTTATATAATACCTGTCACCCATTCTTGTCTGTTATTTCACGCAAAGTATTTGTAAACAGATTTAATTTGGCAAGCACGCATCAAATTTACAACTGAAACACGCAGCCTCGTGTGTGCGGTTACATGTAATACCCATATACGAGAGGACGAGCGTCAACGCCCCTCAACGAGCGGCCCATGGTCCAGACGATGTGCCGAGGCGTGTCGCCTAAGATCAAAATCACGTGTGTGCGTTTCTATGATTTAGTATAGAACCATGTGCCGAGTCGTCTGCCGAGTCGGCTGCCGACTCGGCGAAAAACGCCTAGTGTGTTTTTACCCTATATACGTCTAATTGTCAGAAAGATATGTGTCTATAATTAATATAATTCATATAGTCCTGTCAATGAATGGTTTCTAGAGGGAAATGAATTTTTGACTGGGTTGTGTTTTGGACTATTCAGGAAAAGTACCCGAACACAGGAGTTGGGGGGATGCAGGGGGGCACGAAGAAGTTCTCAGTTTTTGTTTTTTCGCTCATATCTCGAAAACGGTTAGCCCTAATCAAAAAGTGGCTATATGCAAAATTATAGATGACTAAATTTTCTACAATAATGTTTCTATTAATTTTTTTCGTATCTGTTAAGGTTCAGTAATGAATTGTATATCTTTTGACTGTATCCTAACTTTATTATAAATTTATTATAAATCGAATAAATATTTTAATAATCATCGTAGAACAAAATTTCTTGTAGAGATATTCGTGTCACAACAGATTGAACTCAAATATCGAATAAAAAATGTCTTTGCGTCTGTAAGCGTTTGTATATATGTGTGCGTGTATACCGTTTTTTGTAAACACGATAACTTATGTTAGACTTAAAATATTTAATTACAATTTGGAAGATATGTAAAACAGAATATTACAATAATCCCTATTGAAATTGGGCCATATCTGTAATACATGGTGAGGCCTACAAACTCATATTTTATGTATATTATATCTTATTACTATCTTATTAAAAATACCATGTTTCATATTTTAGGATAACATTGATATATCATCAAGTTAAATAAAGTTGGTTTGCGTAACATACACCCGTTATACTGCGGTTTATAAATCTTATACATCTTATTTTTGCATGCTTAATCAGAAATCTTAGTAAGAGTAAATAAAACCTATTTTACGTTACTTTAAAACCTACATTTATCGGATAAGTTACAAAGAATCGGAAATATGTTTTCAATACGAACGGTTTTTCAAACGGGTACCACATTAAGATCTATTTTATCGAAAACTAAATGTAAATATCGTTTAAAATTTCAAAAATCGTATTTATAGTGTTCCGTGTTAGTGCGGTAAATATTATGTAGGTAAGTAATTTAGACCTTTCAACATAAGGCTTCGTGAATTACGTTAGAAACAAAGAATTCGAGAAGTCAAAAATATGGGTATACAGTACACTCATGAGATATACATACAATCATATGATCCAGTGGGACTTCCGAAGATTCTGGAAAAAGAAAACAACAGAACTAAAAGAGATCTTAAAGAATCCGCTCTTTGGTAAATGAAGATAAATGTGGGTCAAATTATTCTATAGATTTTTGAAACAGCTAGTTGCCGATCGTCAGACGAAGTAAATAAAAATAAAATAATAATTATTTTTGCATGCTCAGGTAATTTGACACCTTTACTGAATTGATAAGACATTTGTAAGTGACGTTTACAAATTAGCGATCGGAAAGTAAATACTTACCGATCAGGAGGCGGTAAGTAAACTAATAAATATAGAAATTTAAAAATCAAGGTTTATTAAAGACAAAATTAAAATTACAATTTGAACAATTATTAACATTTATTGGAGCAATAGAATTCGGATTAAAAACAACATTCTCTTCTGAATCATAACTTACAAGAATCTTTGGTTTTGGCAAAAAACTTCTCTTCGAGAAATTTCTGATGACAGCAGATGTCACTTTACAATAAATATTCGGTCTCATAGTAACCAAAGCGAAAACTATTTCATGTACGACTTGTTTGTTTTATATATTTTAAAATTATAGTTTTTTTAAATTTTAATAAAATTTCTTCAATATTTGAGGGTGCAAAAAACGTCATAAGCACTGCGGTCATAAAGTGTTTTACTGGTTTCCGATGTTTTGGAGATCTCGACTTCGTCTCGATCTCCAAACATATCCTCAACTAGTAAAGAACACTTACTGACCTTAATACTTAATATACTATTACACTACAAGGGAGGTAAGTAGTTTTTACTAGTCGAGGACGATTTTGCGTTCGAGCGTAGCAAGGGCTGGCAAGAGTACCTCCTGCGTGGTGTATAACGTTTTATCTGCTCCCACAGCTATGGTTCATGAAATAAAAAAATAGATTTTACATTTTTTGATCAATTTATTTTGGCAGTGATACTAAGTAATTTTTTGACATTTAATTAACTCATTTAAATCCCGTCGTCAATAGCAACTAGCACTAACCCTTTTCTGGTAAAATCAACTTACCTGTTCGAAAACAACGTGACAATAGTCTACTTACCATAATGGGATTAATAGTTATTTATGTGCCAAGGGTCGTGAGTGCACTCTCGACCAAAAAAAGTGCACTTACGACCCTTGGTACATAAACAACTATTAATGTCTCACGTGATTATGGAAATACATAAATAACAAACTGTAACGTTTGACGTAGCAAAAAATCAAAGTTTTGAAAACGGAAAGAGAACAAAATTTTCCAAAACGCTAACAGCTTCTAATTTAATTGTTAATTATAGAATAATAATTTCACAATTTTGTTTTAGTGTATATATTTTGATTAGGCATTTCCCCTCTTCCATCTGGCCCGTCCGTCAAGCGTCACTCCATGTAAAAAAATACAATTGTAAACAGAAGGCAGGATTTATTGCATTTGGATAATTGAAAGTGGGAAGAAATGTCTAATACCAGTCCTCATGTCATTGACATATGTCTCCACATTGAATCAAAATTAAATTCTAGAAAGCTGTGCTTTCAATACAATATGTGTTTGGATATTTTACTTAGGCGATTTATATAAGTCAACACTTTTTGTAGGATTAAAATACATCACAGTTCTCTTACGGCTCGAGAGAGAAGTGCAAAAAAGAGGTAATGAGAACTCAACGTGACGTGTCATTTTTCATTTTTAAAACGAATTGTGTATATATAAAAATCAACAGCGATAAGACGCCATGCAAAAAGTGGAGGCTTGAGGTGTAGTTCGACGTAAATTATTTATTTATTTATTTATAAAAATTTACAAATCAGCAGCAAACAGCCGGTGGTTGTACAATACAAGGGCATAATTACATAAAATGCGTACATATAATGGTAATAGAATATGCATTTTTTACTAGTAATTATTTTTATTTATTTGCTTTTATCATGATTAGAGAATATTATTTAGGTATTATGCAAATCACAACTTACACACTTTTTTTTATTTATTATGAAAATACCTACTTTCTGTATCTGGGCCCGCTAATATACTAGTTAGGTAAATACTTTAAAACACTCATTATTGGAGAACCAATCAAAACAACTACTCTTCTAGCTAATACTGACGAAGTATTGAATTACATGATACGATTCTTAGCATTTTAGCATTAGCATTCACACCTTTTTTATTTAATATGAAATTATCTACTTTCTGTATATTGGTACCTTAATCGGGTCACGCTAATATACTATACTTAGGAAAAACACTTTAAAACACTCATTATTGGAAAACCAATCAAAACAACTACTCTTCTAGCTAATACTGACGAAGTATTGAATTACATGATAGGATTCCTGGCATTTAAAGGCAAAAAAAAATATATTGAAGATACTTAAATTGTTTATTGAAATTCAGTCATTCACAAGAATTATTGAACCTTACATTCTATTTCAACTCTAGAAAAGTTGTACAAGTTTTTTCGAACTCGTTAGTTCTCATCAGTAGAGTATCGAAACATTCATTCATTATTTACAAGCCTATTCTTGATTTATTTTTTACTAGTAATTATTTTTATTTATTTGCTTTTATCATGATTAGAGAATATTATTTAGGTATTATGCAAATCACAACTTACACACTTTTTTTTATTTATTATGAAAATACCTACTTTCTGTATATTGTTGCCCTAATCTGGGCACGCTAATATACTAGTTAGGTAAATACTTTAAAACACTTATTATTAGCTAGAAGAGTAGTTATTTTGATTGGTTCTCCAATAATGAGTGTTTTAAAGTGTTTACCTAACTAGTATATTAGCGTGCCCAGATTAGGGCAACAATATACATAAAGTAGGTATTTTCATAATAAATAAAAAAAGTGTGTGAGTTATGATTTGCATAATACCTAAATAATATTCTCTAATCAGAATATGCATGTATAATACATATACGTGTCATTTAGCTAAACTCTAACAGCTTCCTTAAATAAACTAAGTTTGGACAATTTATTTACTGCAGCCTCAGGCAAGGCATTCCACAGACTGACGCCACTCCCGACAAGTGATGAAGCTCCAAGGGTGGTATTAAATTTAGGTATTCTGATTTTATAACAATAGTCATTTCTAGCAACGACGGTATTTTTTACTTCCTCTTAAGCAGTATATCCCACGTAGGCTTTGTACATGGCAATTTTTATAAAGTATTCATGCCTAGATTGCAGAGACGACCAGCCTAGCCTTTCAATAATTGCCGAGGGGCTGAAGTCATGTGAGAAATCTAAATATACCCATCTTGCCGGGGTCGGTAGCTCAGTGTGTTGGCGCGTCTAAGCTTGCACTCTGAGCGTACCTAGCGAAGTGGGTTCGAGCCCCACATAGCGAAAAAATTTTTCATTGGAAATTTTCCCCAAGAAGTGGTTCGGATGCCACTATAAACTGTAGGGCCCCGTCTCCTTACTCAGACAAATCTAGATCTACTAGACTTAAGAGGGTCATTGAGGTGACATGGAAGGCGGTTAAAACACATTTTTTGCCGCTTTTCTTTGCACCATCTCGGGGTGGTGAGATAAACCAGCCTGGTGAGGATACCACACTGCTGCGCAGTATTCAATACAGGGACGCACCAGGGATAAATAAGCTTTAATTGTGACTTCTCTGCTGGTTTTCTTTAGATTCCTCATAACAAACTTTCGGTAGGCTTTTGCAACGGTCTTGTCGATGTGTGTACTAGGTTACTTGATAGATAAACCTCTGAGTATTTAACTGAATTTACAGCTTTTAGGGACTTATTTTTTAACGTATAGTTATAATGAAATTTTTTACTACCAAAGGTGATCAGTTGACTATTTGCTCCATTGAGCCTCATCTTATTGTCATTTATCCTTTTCTCTATCTTCGTCCGATCAGCCTGAAGTTTGTTACAGTCTTGGGGATTTGCTATAGTATGATATACAATGCAATCGTCCGCAAAAAGTCTTACTTTTGAAGTAATACCTTGGGGAAGGTTATTTATAAATATCAAAAAGGCCAATGGACCCAACACGCTACCCCGAGGGACGCCAAAAGTAACGAATTTTTTTATTAGAGAGATAAGAAGTTTTGTATCCAGAGAACTACTCTGGGATCGACATGGAGGTTAGAGATCTTTTCCATAAGTATATCATGTGGGACAACATCAAAGGTTTTTTGGAAGTCGATCAAGACTGCATCTACTTGCCCTCTTTGATCAAGGACACTTACTAGGTCCTTAGTAAGACAGGCCAGTGCCGTCTCGCATGAAAAACCAGTTCTAAAGCCGTTCTGCTGAGGGAAGAAAAACCCTTTTCTACTGATTAGTTCTCGGATATGATTGGATAAGAGTTGTTCAACTAATTTACAAACAATTCACGTTAGACTAATGGACTAAAAATTTCATCACACAAGGGTAGATTTCCCTGGTGAAAAACACATTTTGGTAGACGAGGCTGAACGTCTCTGCATATGTATCGTTTAATAAATTAGCGTTATCGCTATCATTATTCTTTTTTAAGGACGGTAATACACTCGAAGCACCTTTTTTTGAGTTGATGTAGTTATTCAACTTTTTCCACTAATAGTCATGGCGATCATCAGTATCAAGTAGTTTTTTCATATAATCCGTGTGTGCTATATGTCTTGCACTGTTCAATTACATTCTTAGAAATCTATACCTTTGTAGGTTATATGGACTTAGGAATCTTTTTTTGTGGACTAATCTACATTTTCCTTTCAATATTTTAACATTGTTGGTATAATAAATAGGTTCAGAGTTTATCTTTCGAGAAGTATATGGAGTTGAATATGTCCTAGTATTCATTAGTATTTGCTTAAATTGAGCCATTTGCATTCCATGTCACCCGGTGAAGTTGCCCACGTTAGGAAGCTATCATTTAGATATTTATTTAAAAAAGTACTCTTAGTCTTTTTATTCCAAAAATATTTTGTTGGGTTTGCTTTATTTTGACGTGGCTTGACACATTAAATTTGCATGATGACTGACTTGTGATCCCCTATGCCATCATCCACTATACAGTTCGTTATTATGTTCGTTATTATTATACAGTTCGTTATTACCCTCATTTTCGTTTGTCAATCGTGTTGTCGTGTTTACAACTTGTCTACAGTTAAAATTATTTAAGAATGTACTTAGTGGGGCGAGCGTAGATGCCTCTTCACTGTGTAAGTATCTCGATACTTCAAGTGAAGCAACGTGCAGCGCGGTTAGTACTTAGATGGGTGACCCGTCTAGGGAAACACAGCGATCTCGTCCCACCTTCTAGCGGCTTGTATATCAGTGTATACGCGGAAGCCATGTAATTTCAGACGAGGATTACGTAGTGGATATACCATCCTTCGGAGGGGATGTAAAGCAGGCGGTCCCTTGTCTATTAAATGTTAGGCAAGTAAAAGATCCCTATTCTTCCTAAGGGAAGAGGTTCGGCAAATTTCCAGGTTGAGAGTAGCTCGTCTCCTGGCGTCGGTGATAGGCCCTGGTAGCGGAAATAGGCCGACGTTAAATAAATAGATAAAAAAAAAGAATATACTTACTGCAGCCTGTTCTGCTCTATCGCTAAAGCCCCCCCTCCCATTTCACATTAGGTAGGTTAAGATCGCCTCCAAAGATCTTATCGGGATTTACGTCACACCCTAGAATACTCAGCTGAGACTGCAAGCTCTCAAATGTACCTAGACCGCCATTATTATTAATATTTATTTACTTCTTTGGATAAATCTCCATTTGTGTACAAAAGGTCAAATTTTACAAATGTGTAAATAAAGTAAAAAAACAACACACAAATTAAAACAACTAAATTACAAACTGCAAAGTAAGTTTTACAAGGTACAATTTAAAAATTTCTTAATGCTATAAAAGCTATTTGCTAACAGAATCCCTGTAACTTTTTTTTAAAGCAATTAATGTTTTTCTCAGTCTGTATACAAGGTCCAAAGATGCACAAATAGTTTTAGAGGCACTATGTCTTAATTTTTGACAGTTAATTCTAATTTGAAACTTGGTATAAACAGATCATCATCAGCATGTCTTGTGTTATACTGGTTAATAATATTTTTACATTTCGGAAATTTTGAATCATTTTTATAGACAAACGTGACAAGATGCGAGAATATAAATAGAATATTAAGTTCTTTAAATAAATTCCTACATCAGTGACTAAAACTAACGAAACACATGCATCTAATGTTTTTTTGGTGCATAAATACTTCTTGTACTGGAATTTCCCTAGCGGAGAATGCCGTAACTAATAATTGTCTAATGAATAAATAATAATAATTTTTTAAAATCTGTTTATGAACAGATTTTCCTAGTTGAAATAATGCTAAGTTATATGAGGCTAGTTTATTCTTTATAGAATTTATTTAAACGACTCAAGATATGTTAGAATCTAGGTGTAGTCCAAGAAATTTATTCGTGGTTTGTTGTTGCACACTCCTGCCATCCATTTTGACCGAATACATGGTCTACTTATTTAAAATCTTTAATTTATATTTTCAACCATTCTGGGCCATTTTAACCTGTTCTTCGTGGTTAACAAAAAATCCTGACCTAATTTTGTAAAACTGACATCGGGATCGTGTTGAGCGGTCAAAAATACATGGGAGTAGGGAGTATATATGTGAAATCTCAGAAAATTGACTTTTTTGTATGCCTGAATAATTATTTCTTCACCATCTATAATAGACAACCCCAAAATCCAAAGCCAAGGCTTTTCAGGAAGGGGTTACACATTTGAAGGAGCGCTGACATACAACAATACTCACCGACATTGTCCGTGCCGAGGCTGGGGCTCGAACCCAATACACAATAGATAGTGTGACCGGCATATTCTGTCTAGCGAACAAATATATTTTTAATGCTGAAAAACATCTAGACTTTATTTCAATCTTTCAGCAACATAAAGTATTAATTTGGAGTTTTACAACAAAAACGTGAGCGATTTATACCGATATCTTCCACCTCCAGCTCGCATTCAAAGAATGATGAAAATAAGTTGGATTTATGGCTTCCCGATTCCAGCAAAAACTCCAGAAATTCGAGCATCAGCGCATTGTTGTTTTGTGTCATTTATCGAATACGCCGGGCACTGTGCCAACACCCGCGGGGGTAAAATCACTTGAATTATGCTTGTTGCTCCTCAACAGGTCTTCGCATCGTTAACTCCTGTCTGCTTAAAATCATCAGTTGTTTTGGACGTCCTCCAATTCCAGATGGTCCTGAGCTACGCACAATTATTGTTTCGTGGTAAGCGAGCAGATGTCAGCGAGAAGGATTTGGATAAGAGAATGACGCGACGTCGTGACAGGAAGGACTCGAGCGGATAATTCTGGATATGATCGTGACAGGTTTAAATTTTGTGTCGGCATGCAACTAATGGGAGAGAGCGGCGCATTTAAGTAATAAAAAAGGATAAAAAAGTTAGTTTAAAAAAACATAATCATAAAATTGAATCTCCTCCCACCAATATGTTTATTTGGCAAAGCTTTTCCATCTAGGTGGCATCTCAGTGGTCCGAAAATAAAAATATGTTATGAAAAGTGGAAAGGCCGTGGCAGGTTAAGATAAGTGTCCGTGCCTTTGCAACCTTTTTGCATGTGGTTCCTTCCAGTGATGTATCTTTGCGTAAAATACTACCACATTTTATTTTTTTGTGAGAATTTTTCATTACCCTCCTATCGTTTATTTTGTCACATTTTCCCCTTCCCTCTGAAAGCGAATGTATTTTTTGAATGGTCCCATAGTATATCATAAAGTTCAAAATATGAAAATTAATGTTGTTACACGCATCGCCTTCGGCAAAAGCTCGAATTATCAGTTCCATAAATTCCTTTGGTGCGATATTAAAAAATTTATTTGGAGTGGAAAATTGAACAATGTAAAACGTCAAAATATGTTTTAAGAGCTTAGAAACTGAATTAATAGTCTGGGAGGCAGCGTCAATTTTAATTACGTCATTTCAACAAAGCTCATTTTTTCAGTACAGGTTGTTTTTTCATTGCTTAAGAATCGGGTGTCAGCTACTTCAATCGCGGGGATTGAGGGCGTGGAGGGTGCGCATCTGGTAAGTTTTTTCGTTTTTCTCGTCAATCTAACAAGGCTACTAAACTGGTCCGATTTGGGTAGAAATGATCATAAAAGATTAGGAGACGCATATCCGTTCATATTTCAGATGTGCCATGCATATTTTATTCATAATTTTCCGTTCTAGTTCTGTCAAATAATTAATGGTAAAAAATATTTCTGTCAAGATTTCAAAGATTTAAAAAAATTTCGAAATTGCGCCATTGCGGATAAATGAAGACTCGGAGGAGAAAACGTACCCCAATAAACATTTCTCTTCATACTTTGGGCTTTCCATTGGTGTATCTACCTTCTCTGTAACGTCACCCTTTACGGAGCTACGCCACACTGCCCGGTGGAACCACCCTGGCTGCGCTGATGAGGCCAGTTGCGAATTCCTGTTTATACATTATTGGTGTTTTATAAGATTTATTGAATGAAATTTTACTTGTCAGACTCGGAAAATGACTTTATTCGGCTAGACAATTGACATTATTGATCTAATGGGAAGTAGGGTCGTCCGGATCATCATCCATATCCACGACTGGCCGTTTGTGTAGCTGGAACCTCTACAGCTTCGGCACATGATACTGCAGTTCAGACCAGAGTTCCTGCACTCGCACCGGGCACCGCAGTACGCCTTGCAGGCACAGGAAATTAGCCGTAGCTGGCTATCAGGAGCTGGCTATCATATTTGTATGAAATATTAGATAATCGTATTATGTACAAATAGTAACAAAGTATTTTATAAGTAATACATTTATCGATGCTCAAATGTAGATATTCTGTATTTGAAACAACACGCGCCAGAAAATTTGCAAGAGAATTTTACCATTCTGAAGGAATTTGTTTGTCATATGTACGGTTCTAAAATAATCAAGAATATTAATCTCGTACGTGTAGCTACTTTCATGAAGGCGTATAATGTCAATCAGAAAGAAGATGTTTTGAAGATTAAGCAGAATTTCGAAGGATCTATGTTATCTCCATGTAAAACAGAATTGAAACAGCATTTTTTGCGAACTTCTTACACTGCTCAATTGTGGAGTCATGCACATCTTCATACGCCAAGTTTGTCTTTGCCAACTGATTATGTATGGGAAAAACATGATGAGAAGTATATTTTCAAGTGATTTCAAGGCGATCAATTACCGAAAATTGAAAGTATCATAAATGAGACAGAGGAAATTGCAGGTATTCTATGGATATAATCTTTTATTTCTACATGAATTCTCTTTTATTCACTTCAATGATTTTCAATATTTTTCGGCAATATTTGTGCAGACGAAAATGAGAACGATGGAGTAGATTTATAATATATGTGAAATACAAACACATCGGTTCACTTGATTAAGAAAAAAATTTTTCAGGATTTTAAAAAAAAATCCAACAAAAATGTCCAGATATTTACTTCCGAGAGGATTTAGTCGCTTTGTTGTTATACACCCACCTTAGAACGTAATACGTTTTCAATGATCACTGTTATATGTGCTGCTGTGTTTTAGTGAATTAAAATTGTTAAATGAAACCGATAGGATATTGGTCCGGTTAACCGGAAGTGATATTTTCCATCTATAAGGTTAAAAATATGGCCTTTTGTATCGCAAATCATATTACCAAATTTCAAATTTTGATGACTAAAACAATCGAAAAATTGTCACCCGGTATAGATACTTCACTGCATCATACATACATATATCCCCCAACACTTCAACCATATTGGTGCAGTTGTAACTTTGAAGTTCATGTAATATTTCAAACTTATTCGACGTATCGCATGACAAAGTTGAAAACCTAATATATAAATTTTCCGGTTTTAACTCCATGAACAAGTTTATTGAAGTCGCTTCATCCCGATGCTCCTCGCTTCAAAATATTATGCCGACGGATACATTCAAACCAAATCGAATTTCATAGCATTTCTAACTAACTGCAATGTGCATCATTCAATGCTCACTTCTTTTCTTCGATATTGTGAATTTGGCAAATCGAATCTTTTCATGATGTGACGATTTATTTCTTTCGCACCCTAAAAATTACCTAATTTTGTAACTAAAAATTGAAATGGACAAATAAGTTCATTTTTTTTACTAGTTCAGCTTAATCGCACGGGGTGGGGGAGGAATTCGCATTTAAAATTCTCAAAAACACGTTTTTCCACGATAACGTCGTTATTATTAACTTTACGAAAAAAAAGTTGAATCAAAAATTGAAGATCTCGCGGAAGCTGGTTAAAATTTTTTCAAATCGTACGGTAACTTTTCGTGAATTTTTTTTTAAATACGCGTCTTTTTGCCGTTACACTGATATACAAAAAAGTAATTCCTTAATTTTTTCACGAAAAGAAGGAGTTAGAGGGATGAGACTTTTTTGTGGTACGTGAAATAGATAATAATTGCTGGACCCGGTGGGCGAGAAAGGAAAATTATTCAACCCCCTATAACTTCTTTCCCTGTCGTGCGATTTTGAAAAACCAAAATGGAATTTGTTCGCTATTACTTCTAGTATTTGACTGATTATTTTTTTTCAATTAAACAAACTTGTGGGAGGGAGAAAACCTTTTGCATTTTGTTTTTCAAATGCGTTTTTGAGTACGAAGGAAAAGGTTCAAAGGAAATTTTTTTTACAGATAAGTGAGGATTTTTTATTTTTATTTAAAAAAAATATATCTCAATCCAGGCAACAGGAAGGGAGGGAGGGGGTATAATGCGTTTGCGGGAATAAAGGGTTAAGGAAAAGGGATAGGGACTTCGGACCTTGATATTCGGCAACATAAATCTTTTTCCCATTTTAATATTTTATCAATTTACTTATTCATAAACTGCCGAAACAGCAGTTTATGAATAAGTTCTGCTATTACTATAGCATACACACTGCACAAACCTTAGATTCGGGCGAGTACTTTAACAACTAAGTTGGCGTTATAACATTAAAAATGCTTAAAACAAACATAATTTGTTTTTTAACAAAATCGATCCGTAAATAAAAAAGGTATTAATTATTTAAAATTTAAAAAAATGTTTTCTGATTTTTTAGATTTGTAATTGAATAGAAATTTTATTAAATGCTATTTCCTATCATTTATTTATATTTAACTAATTTATATATCATACCAATATAATATGAAAACGTAGACATGACTTTTAAATAGAAACATTATATTAGCAATATTATGGCTTTCGGAAATAGTGTATGATGGTCTAAATAGGTAGAATTTTAGCTTGAAATCCAAGGACCGCAAGTTTGAAACACAGGCAGGTTATTATAGATTTAGTTGCTCTTTTTTACTTTTTTTTTATACTGACAAGTGTTTTATCAAATAAGTCGTCAATATAAGATTTAAAATGTCTAAAAATCAACAATAATTACAAAAAAGCTGGGAAGGGTATTCTAAAGAATGTGCAACAATTATATAAAAAGTTAAACGAATCGGCGAAGAGTTTTTTAAGTGTTTAATTTATCAACCGTGAAGGAGTGGCATTTTTAGAGACTGAAGAGGGAATATATGCAAAACTTATTTAATGATAAAGAGATTCATAAAGAACGTGGAAATCTAATAGCCATTAACTGCAGTACCTGGTCAACAATGACTCAGTTGCAATTTTCTCGAAAACTGCCATTGTTATAAAAAACAGTTTCAAATAAAAAAGTTACGTCCATCTTGTATCTTCGTCTCAGAATGCAAATTTTCGACATAGCCTTAAAAAAATGCTTTCTACACTTATTAAAAAACCGCTGCCCAAGGAATCACTACTTCCACATCCAGATTTTGTATCCAAGTCACTCACAACGAAAAAAGTTTGCATGTGGAAATAATTGTTTATGAATCTTTAATAATATAATATTTGAAATCCTCTACCCCAAAAACCCATAAAACGATGCCCCACATCGGTAGCGGGGTGGGGGTGGTTATAGGGGGTGGTAGTGGGGGTGGATGAAGTAAAAAAATATTTTGAGGTTTCTGGTTCTTGTACACACACTAAACCACAATTTTCTTTCATCCCCTTTAATAATGGGGTGGGGGTGGTAATGGGGGTGACTAATGCCAAAATTTTTTTGAGACCTTAGCTTCTCTTGTATATACTAAATACCAATTTTATGGACTCTTACCCGCTTGATTTACCTATTTACCCCAAATTTATCCCAATTTACCCCCAACCCTTCGACGGAACAAGATGAAAATATAAACTAGTTCTAGATCTCGTTAAAGTACATATGTGTACCAAATTTCAAGTCAATATCTCAAACGGTTCCAGAGTAAACGTGCGCACAAAAAAAGTTACAGACCGACAGACAGAGAAATTTTTTTTCGCTCAAACTTAAAATCTCGACGTTTCGTGACATCCTAAGCCTATTTGAACAATAAAAATTTTTAAAAATTTTTTTGTCGTTACTATACTTCCACTGGATGTGGAAGTAATTTGACCTACATATTAACACATTTTGTTAACAAATATATAGTGATAACGATAAAAATTTGAGAGTAACCCATTGTGCCGTTTTTAAGTTAGAGCGAGTTAAACGGAAAAATAATTGTTTCATATATCCAATAAACACTTAAAACTAGAAAAATGGGCCGCGAAAACTCGTGACGGTGTTAAATAATTGTTTGTAATAAGTTTAATATTTGATGATAAAATATTAAGATGGAAATAAGATTTACATTGCCAAATATCAAGGTCCGAAGTACCTGTCCCTTTTTCTTAACCTTTTATTCCCTCCCTCCCTACTTAATGCTTGGATTGCGATATATTTTGTTTTAAATTAAAAAAACCTTCACTTACCTTTTAAAAAAAATTCTCCTCTCTCTAGATAAAGTGGTTAATTTTCGAAGAATTTCCTTCGTGCTCAAAAATGCATTTGAAAAAAAAAATGCAAAAGGTTTTTCACCTCCCACAAGTTTGTTCTGTTTGAAAAATATTTAAAAAAAAATGAATCGGTCAAATACTAGAAGCAATAACGAACAAATTCAATTTTGGTTTTTAAAAATCGCATGAAGGGGATCCTTACCTCCCCCCTCCCCTAATTGGCCTAACACCCCCATCCTCCGGCTCCATCAATTCTTATCTATTTCACCTGCCTCAAAAAAATCTCTCCCCCTAACTTATTTTTTCGTGAAAAAATTAAGGAATTGCTTTTTTGTATATTAGTATTACGACAAAAAAAAATTTCACGAAAAGTTAAAGTCCGATTTGAAATTTTTTTTACCAAATTATGCTCTTACGCGAGATCTTCAGTTTTTAATTTTACTTTTTTTTCGCCAAGTCAATGGAAGAACGTGTTTTTGCGAATTTGAAACGCGAGTTCCTCCCTCACCCCGTGTGATTAAGATGAACTAACTTGATAATATGATAAAAGAGAACGTGTGTAACCGAACTGTCAAAAAAAATAATTTAAAAAGTTGGTTTCATTTCAAAAACAGATCCGCTCCGCTATATATTTCAACAAATAAAAAAGTTCTAGACTCTTGAGACGATAGTCCGATAGTCAATAGTCCTATTGGCCTCATAGTGCGTCGATGCTTTCCCTTTGGTGGTTTTATGCCAATAACATATTTTCATCAATCAGTTTCTCTAATGTTGCCACTTAATACTTAATTTTATACCTATTGCACCTACTGTAATTTATTATTTATAATGAAACAAAAGAGTCAATATAAACTACATATATTTTCATAACATTATGGAAAACAAATCGAAAATAAAATGTACGCCCATGGATTCAGCACCACACAACGCTTTATATTACTGTCTCTCGATAAGAAATCGACTATAGCCATTTCAACAAATATCGAAAAAACTATAAATTTTTAATATCGTATTAAAAGTACTTTCCTAATTAATTACACTCATTGGTATCAAAATTATTTAAAAAAGGCCGTTGCGGTAGTAGAATAAAAATTACTTGTTAATCTTCCATTAAATGTTACGCAATTTGTAATTTTATCGCCAAATGAACTTTCCCGGTGATTTTGCCAGTGATTAAATTTATACTGCATTCATTTGTCGATAACATTAAAAGCTAATTGACCCAATTTAGGCGAGGCACTCGAAAACAACGCCGACAACATCGGGCTAAAAGTGTTGCTAATCTAGTCGCGAAACTTCGATAGGTAACGAGGGATTTGGCAGCCGGAGGGGATCGAGTAGATGAACTATAATTGAATTACCGTTTGTATGCCTAATTCTAGCGAATATTACTCTGGTTTGAACTGAACAAGAGGTCTCCAACTCAACTCGTGGAAATTATGTTGAGCTTAGCACCGGGTACATGTTTTAAATTGTCTACAAAAGTTTCCGTTAGATTATGTTCATCCAGATAAACGTAAGAGTTGGAGCAATTATGGAAAAACCAGCTTTAAGCTATAACAGAGTTTCTGTTTTGTTTTGTTTGAGGATTTTATGTGAGTTTGTTTTAGGGGAAATGACAACTTTTTTGCTTAATATTAAGACAGTTAGGGAAACTTCTATTGTCAGTTTTGTATTCCCCAAATGTAATTTGTCAGTTCAGTTCAGTAAAAGCATTACTTGGGTTAATAAAACTTCGATTCAAGAGTACACATACTTCACTTCTTTATATTCAACCAGAGACAATACGTATTGTCTCTGATTCAACGTTTGGTGTTGTTTATAACAAAGATATGTAATATATTTAATCATAATATTAATTTTACATTTACTTTAACCACTATAGAGGAAGTCACTAAGATTCTGACGAATTTATATCTAATGTCTATGGAACAGATATCATTTTAACTGTGTTGAAATATTGTTGCCCATATATTAAGTTTATAATTCACACACTCAAAGAAAATGATAGGTAAATTCAACCAAAAAGAGCATATGAAATCTCGCCTATCTAGTTTCATAGTTAAATCAATCAGAAAAGAATAGTCATACAACTTTATTTGTTTTCGTAAACAAATAGTAGTTTAATAATCATATCTTCTTGTAACAAATTAAATAGTACAATAACATTTTTTTATGTTCACTAACCATTTTCAATTTGGTCTACAATTAAATAGTACGACTTTGTTTTTTGTTCACCAACTAATTTTTAGGTTGATCTACACTTCATTGTATGATGAAGTTTTTTTTGGTTAGCCAAAATCTCAGTATTGAGACATCAGACCACCCAAACCAAAGATTAGAGATCGTTTATAAGATCCATCCAAATATATCGATGATCCCTGAGAGAATTTGAACATTGCAATCATGTTATTAATTTTCTATAAATTCATAAGAGTATAAGATAATGCATGATTGATTATTGTCAGTGATTTGTATATGGCGTCATCTGGGAATAATTTCTGTAATAGACTATGTGGTGAGCAAGCAAATTTTATGGTAATTCTTTTAGAACTTCTAGAAGACGACAATAATATTGGTTTGTCTACCAAGTACAATAACACAACGAACTAATACTGGGTTAGAATTACAATAGTAAAAAATTAAATATACTATTATCTAGTTTAATTTAACAGAATTCAACAAAATAATAGTCAGACGAAAAAATAATAGTCTTATTCATCTATTTTTTAAGTTAATGTTTGTTTTGCTGTACGACAACTTTTTATTAATTAAAATAACAATCACCTCTTGTTTAAAAATACCATCAATATAGTTTAGTTTAACAAAATTAACGATATTGTTAGTTAACCATTTTTTTTGTTGAATTTACCCATACTATTTCTTTGAGTGCACCATTAATTGATGTGAACTAGCAGAGTTATTTCCAAAACGAATGAAAAGTAGCTATATCGAACGTCCTTTGCGAAAAGAAATCGAATACTCTCACTTTTTCTATCTCTAGTATGTTACTGACGTTATCTAAAGGGTTTGAAAGAATTTTATATAATCAAATCCATCGGTATTGTACAATAAATAATTTTATACCTGAATCTCCAAGACGTTTCAGAAAAGGCCCTAGTACAGATACTGTCCTAGATAATTTAACTGATGATGTTTTTACTTTTTGTGATAAACGCATGGTAAGGGTACTTCTCTGCTTGATTTTTCCAAAGCGTTCGAAACCAAAAATCATAATCTTTTGTGTGCAAAACCTAAATTTCTTAGTTCTCAAAATCCTGATTTAACTTTAGTTATTTCTTATTTAAGCAATCGATAACAGACGGCATGTTATAACGATGAATTTTCATCTCAATCAAAAATTTTATCAGGAGTACCTCAAGGTTCCATCTTAGGTCCAATTTTTTTTATCATATACACCGCACATTAATGTCTATAACATCTTGTGATGTTTAAGCTTATGCCGAAAGCTGTTTCGCTATTTATGGAAATAACTTCAGGGGCAACCTGTAAGTAATTTATTCTTTTACACGTTACAATTTTTTTGATTTTTGCGAAATTTTTTTAAATCCCATTATTTTTAAAATTCTTCGAATTTTCCAGACTCTTCAGACTTTTGATATGAGTCCAAACCTTGTCTAATTACAATAATTTGTTTATAAACATTTTAATAAAAAAAAATTCCAACTTCCAAATCAGTTTGCTCGGTAAATTTCTGCTACTAGATTTTTCAGATGCGTGCTGTTTAAAAGCAACCCGTTTTAAACCGTTTTGTGCCGCCCCTGGCGTAGCCGCTGCCCTCTGAATCTGCTGAATCATATGACGCGGACGCTAGATTGGACTACAAATTTAAAGATGCTCCTTGAACCCGTAATAATCAAGAAAACTACCTACTAGATCACTTTCCGTGATCACTGGGATCAAGACAAAGACTATCCATCCTTGAAAACAATTATTGATATAAGAAAACTGACTTAATATATATATTTTTTTGTTATTTATCCTTGCAAAATTTCACTTATGGGAACTTAATATCCCATTCTGAGAATATCTCAAAGTAGTCTTAATTATTTCTCATCACTTGCGTAAAATTTCAAGAGAAATATTATTGCTAAACCCAGAAAAAAAAACTAAATATACCCACATCGTATTTGCCAAAATTACGCGCCAATTTCACTTTGTTGATCACGCGTGCGCTTAACAGACAGCCACGACAGGTGGCGTGTTGCTGTTCGACATACCATACAGCAAAGGGAGATCAGAATAAGGCATGGCTCACAAAACGTCGTTGTGTGGCAATGTTTTCTTTGTAAAGTCAACGTTAGAACATACCACAGCAGGGACCATTGTCTCTAGATATGCCGTATATTTATTCAGACTTGATTTTTGTACTAAATAATCTATTGTATGCTATTTCTCGAATAGCTAAAGCATATACTTCGCATAAAGTCGAACGAGATGGCGGATGAAATATAATTATTTCGAAATATACGGCCAGTTTCAGAGCAAAAAGACTTTTATAGTAATGCAGTGATCCGCAGCCTTGGACAAAATCTTTAATGCAAGGGACATAATGTTTTATTTGCAAACCAGCGGCGTAGAGCTGAGCATTCATCAAGGGAATTGCACACTTTTATTTCGTTAAATACGGCTTACAATAGCGAGAGGGATTTACGCTTGGATTTGATCTTTATATGGTGACATCGCTTGTAATTTATTTAATAAGCGATGTATTTGTATGAGAAAGACATAATTTAGTTTCTTGTAAATGCAACACACCTAAGAGAATCAGCAACAAAATTCCGCAGGCAAATGAGTTTAAAGTGGCGGAAATATGTGCTAGGAAAAAATATGAAAAATATTCATGTATGTAGTTTACTTACGATTTTACCATTGAAAAAAGTGGGACAATGTTCACTTACCTGAAAAAAAAAAAAAGAAAAAATGTCAGTGACAAAGGAACGTATATATTCTATATTAATAATTAATCTATTATTATTAACATTTTATTTATTATTTTACTACTTAGTGTTAAGTTTGTAACGTGATTTTTATGGCCAATATTTTAGTGTACCCCTAAGTATTTTATTGTGATTGTATGACTTAGTCTAGTTAGTCTATACTATGTAATCAGAAGCACCTACTGACCTGTCTTATGTCTATATGTATGTATATAGCAACAAAAGACCAATAAAGAATCTAATCTAATCTATTTAACTAACTAAATAGTGTAAACACATTTGGTTCATATAAATGATTAAAGTGAATTACCTATTAGAAAAATACAAAAAAATGTTTGCAGTTCTATTCCAAATATGTGATAATTCTAAATTAAGCACGACATTCAGTGCTAAATTGATATGAACTATATTTCGTAAAGTAAAGATGGAGACTTAATTTTTAGACATGGAATGTGGTTTATATATGATGAAGCACCTGCGGCATTTTAGTAATTACTTAAGTAAATATCCAGTAATAAAATTAATAATAAATTCCACGAGTAATAATTGTAAAATATCATTGTCACTAACTGATACCATTATTGTATTAACGAACGAGGAAAGGTTCCCGATTAGCCTACTTAATCTAGTGCCCTGTTATCCATAAAACACCCGCTTTCTAGTTAGTCCGAGAACGAGGGATCTCTACGATGCATTTTAAGGACCCTCTATAACACTCGCGAACAACCACCTAAAAAAAAATTGGTTCTTATGTAAATCGACCTGGCAGATCCGATTTTGGAGTTCGCCAGACAATCCGGAATTGCGAAACTGGTCAAAATCGGCAATTTCCGAAAAATCTCAAATTTGATGGAAATGTTTTAATTTTTACTTATCACCCTATATATCTCCCTTAGTTTAAGTCCGATTAAATTGAAATTTTCAGGAGAGCCAATTTAGACCTTTGTTATCATGATTGACATGACAGAAATGCAAAAAAATGTACGTGTCACCAGTAATATTTTTTTAAAAATTTGGTGACACGAAATTTGTTAAAAATGCAGTAACAAATACTGGATCGAGAAAACTTTTTGGTTTTTAAAGATAGATGTATATAGTAAGCTACAAAGTTGTAGCCAAAGAACCAAAGAAACTTTTTTATTTTGGTGATTTTTTTGATAACTTACTTAGTTTTCAAGAAAACAGGTGCTGCAATATAACACTTTGACCGCCGCGTCGCGTCGCAAGATAAAAGATTGGGTTGGCTTATACCGCGGCTTTGTTTCTCGCCTTTCAGAACGCCCTGCATGACAAAAAGATTATATACTGACTTATGAATCAAATTGGAAGCACAAGTTTTAGTAATATTTACAAGATCTTCATTTTGACACTTTATTCATTAATTAAGTTATTAGCCGTATAATAGTTTTTTATCTGGGCCCCGTGGCTCATGGAGTCATTTCACTCATTATTATTATTATTACTATTTTGGCATGGAGACCAGAAGCTATATAGCCAGCTACAAGTAATTTAAAATTACGAACCTAAGCAATAAAATACGTGACACAGAGATGTCAACCACAAAACGAAAAGGATATACAAAGGTCACAAGCTTCTCGTCCAGGGGTCTTTCAGGACATATTTCTAACACACAAAATCAGACCACGATTAGGAAGGAGAGTATATAAAACACAAAGGTGTAGAACATAAGAAACAAGGCCAATCTATAATTTAATTTTCATCCCTTATAAGAAACCATACAGTCAAAAATATTTCTCTTAATTAAAGATAAGAGATAAAGTATATTAGAAGTTGTCGAGATGTTGCTATATTTTACTATATTGTAATATAAGTTTTCTAATTTTGACATATAAAATGACACTTTTCAAAACTGACGTAAGTGTCAAAACGTCCAACTTTTCATAACCAGTTTTGAAAAGTTTAATTTAACAGGTGAGGAAAAGTCCACTATATCATCAATTAAGAAAAATAAACAACTCTCAAAAAGAAAAAGAAACAATGTTTATTCAACACAAAATTGAATACTTAATCCATAAACTGGAAGCTTTTAAATTCTTCTTTCCTTCAAAATTTTCATAAATACGATTTACCTTATGCTATCAAATTAGGATTTCAAATAATATTATAACTTGGCTAAATGACGTTTGTCAATTTTGACACTACTTAATTTTTAAGATCTTTATATACATCTATTTGATTTATGTTTAAAGGGTTTTAGTCATTTAAAATTAGAAAAAATCTTGCATGTAACACATTCCGAAAGACAATTTTGTATAACTCCTTTTATTTTGCGGGATCTCGCTTCGCCCGTCCCGCAAATATCCACTCGTTACACAAAATAAAGTCTTGCGTAACTGGTTGCATAAATAGCTATTTTGATATACTTCCGTATGCCTTTTACATTCAAAAAAATATATTTCACTCTTTAGTTATTAATTTTATCAGCTTATTTTTTGAAACAAGCTATTCTAAAATTTTTAACATTTTTTTTGATAATAAGCATTAAGGACCAAGTTTGCCTTTCTTTTCTTTTACTCGCTTTATTATAATAACACGTCTTTCTGTTGATATTCTCCTTTGAAAGCATGCTTTTACAGTAAACACAAATTCCTTAATTCACTAAAAAAGGTTATACGTTATTTTCAGGCGACAGCCGTCACAATCTAACAAAACTTTTATGATCGATAAGCGTGGAAAAAAATCCATTATATATATTTGTACTACGAAAAAAGATGTGATTACGTTACATCTTGTCAGACAAGATGCCAGTTGTGTCAAATATTTACGTATACATAATGCATGATTTTATCTGCCGTAAAGATTCTGTCCTTACAATATATAGGAATTTATAAAAGGAAACAAGAACGTAAATCTAGATAGCACTGACTTTTTTTCGTATTGGCAAGAGGAGTTGTTACGGAAATAAACTGATCGATATGAGGACAACTGCTTGGAATATATACATTGATTTTTTAAAATACTAGAGAATGAAGCACGAAATAAGTGGAGGTTTAACTTCCATGTCCAGTGGAAGTATAATGCGCACGATTACTCTCGGACCGTTTAGATATTGACTTGAAATTCTTCACACGTATGTATTTTAACGAGATGGAATTGAATTATATTTTCATCTTATTCCGTTGAAGGGTTGAGGGGTAAATTAAGGTAAATAGATGTAAATAGGTAAATCAAACAAGAAAGAGTCCATAAAATTGGTATTTAGTATATATAAGAGAAGCTAAGGTCTCAACAATTTTTTAAATTATCGACTCTAATAGGTTCTTATGAATTTCAAATTGGCTTAAAGGGCCTACATTCGATACAATTTGTTAGAACCCAAATTATTCCATGTCCAATATATCGCCCTGGTAAAATAATGAATAATATAGAAGATCCGTTGCCCCGTTTGTGTTTATATAAGAGCTGTCATCGATAGCTTGAAAAAATTTTCCAAAACGTAAAGAATCTCAACATTCAACAAGAGTTTCTTTACAGAATAGTATATTATACAACAACCATTTAATGATGGCTATAAACTCACGAGTATGAGAATTATGACATGAGCTGTAGGAGGATATCATAATGAATGCGAGTGTCTTAATAGCCATTAAATGTGAGTTGCATACACTATTTTTTCTACGACGAGTCACAATAAAATAGAAAATTAACACTTTATTTCTGAAATTTATTTATTATAGATTAAAATTTAGGAAATATTATGAAAACTGAACTTAGGAAATATTATGGATTGCTATTTCAATTTCACTTTCACTATCACACATGCTCACTGATTTTAATTGCAAGAAGCACAAAGTTTTAAAATTTGCTAGGTAAACAGTAAGTGTGACTTGTCAAAATTGATAAATTTTAGATCTGTCAGATGTTCAGTAGTTGATATTGACAAAATATTGCTGTGTGTCGCGTTTCTATTGGTTATAAACTTGTATCTTAATGGAAAATTTGTATCTTAATGTCTAATAAATGAAATAAAGTATGTGAGTAGAAAAATTATTGCAAATGTATAAATATAAACAAAGTAAAGTTAATATTTTTATGACATAAAAGTCGTAAGGTTTCTTTTGAAAAATAAAATTTTCACTAATTACTTCCACATCCAGTGGAAGTATAGTAACGACAAAAAAAATTTTATTGTTCAGATAGGCTTAAAATGTCATGAAACGTCGAGATTTTAAGTTTGAGCGAAAAAAAATTTATGTCTGTCGGTCTGTCTGTAACTTTTTTGTGCGCACGTTTACTCTGGAACCGTTTAAGATATTGACTTGAAATTTGGTACACATATGCACTTTAACGAGATCTGGAACTAGATTATATTTTCATCTTGTTCCGTTGAAGGATTGGGGGGTAAATTGAGGTAAATGGGGGTAAACAGGTAAATCAAGCAGGTTAAGAATCCATAAAATTGGTATTTAGTACATATTAAAGAACTTAAAGTCTCAAAAAAATTTTTGGCATTAGCCACCCCCATTACTACCCCCACCTCATTATTAAAGGGGGTGAAAAAAATAAAATTGAAATTTAGCGTGTATACAAGAACCTAAGCCTCATTTTTTTTTTACTTAGTCTGTTAGTCTGGTATCTGTTTGGTGCTCACGATTACTCTGGAACCGTTGAAGATATTGACTTAAAATATGGCACACGTATATATTTTAACGAGATCTGGAACTAGATTATATACTGATCCTATTCCGTAGCAGAGTTGAAGGGTATATTGAGATAAATAGGTAAATCAAGCAATTAAGAGTGCATGAAATTGGTATTTAGTAAATATAAGAGGAGCTAAGGTCTCGAAAACATTTTTGGCAATAGCCACCTCTATTAGGTGGGTGAAAAAATATTGTGATTTAGTGTGTGTATAAGAACTGGTCATCAAGAATTTTTTCACTTCATTCACCCTTCTTTTTATAGCAAAGTATCATCATAGTCTATGCAATCATATGCGATAAATCGGCAACTAAAGCGACAGCTTTGTTACACTCGTCAAAATTTTGTAATAGTATATTAAATACCAAGGTGGAAAGTGTTTCAATACTATTGAGAAGACTAGGTAGTTTACCGAAATGCGAAGCGTCGAGGTTAACTGAATCTCGAGACAGTATGTATATTATTAGACAGTATATTTATTTACAACCAGAATTTTTAAAAAAATCGTGTTTTTCTTTTAATAAAAAATGAATAAAAATACATCACAACAATAATATTTTGGTTGTCAAATATTTATCGAGTGGAGGTGTCACAGAAATTTAAAAAATATCAGACCAATTCACAAGTTGGCATATTTTTGAAGTTAGGCGACAGTTGTTAGGGAGAAAAACAAAGCTTGTTTGAAGTAAACAAACGTCAATTTAAGTCAGATTTTTGCCTTCGAGGGAGTAAAACCGTGAAAATCTTTAAAAAATGCTGTCGGATAATGAGTCTATTGACTTTTCCCCTCCTGAAATAACGGGGACCGCTGAAGTAGTGGCACAGAGCTTGGTGCCTGAAAAAAATAAGTCATTGCGGCCTATAGGAGAGGTGTGAAGTGAAAAAAGTAAAGAATTTGA
This sequence comes from Rutpela maculata, assembly GCA_936432065.2. Lineage (NCBI taxonomy): Eukaryota > Metazoa > Arthropoda > Insecta > Coleoptera > Cerambycidae > Rutpela > Rutpela maculata. The sequence goes on from OW386292.2 coordinate 7,124,033, forward strand.
GCTCGAAAAATGTTCTAATGGCGTATTTTGGAGAGCAAAGGAAACAAAAGAAACCATCAACCTTGTGGGCAATGTATAGCATGTTGAGAACAATGTCAGAAATTGAAGAAAAAACGACATTTCGAGATGTGGGAAACTCCTAGCTTACCTGAAAATACAAAATGTGGGTTTTAGACCCGAGGGAGAATATAGAAGATTCTTTAAAGGAGTCTTCAGATGAACTTTTGCCGATTAAGATATAGATTTTACACTGGGAATGAACTCTAACTCTGTTCGTTATTCCATTGGTTTGGGCTTTATTTGTGATCATAGACTAGCAGACAGATAGACATTTTTTTAAATAACTTCTTTGGTGGACTTGAAAACATCAAAAACTCAAAATCAAATTTTTGCACGATTTGGAAAATACTGACTTTTTCTCTGTACTCCGTATATGAAAGTAAAAAAAACCATCTGCAATCAAGGCAACATCTGCTCGCGTTCTTCAGTTTCCGTTTCCCTGGGATAAGGAAAACTTTCGAAATTTCTAGCCATGTCATCCAAGTTACAATATTTCATACGTACACACCAGATTCAGCGACCGTCCCATCGCGGGGTGCCTAATTACCATATAAATAGCTTGTGCAAACTTCTCATAAAATTCCACGTGTAGTGGCCGACCATTCCTAAATTATTTAATGGGGTCATAAATCACTGATAATGAACCGGATAATCTCTGTTATGATACTGGTGTTTTAATATCGATCTCGTAGTGGTAGCATTGGAGGTATTACGTTACAATACATGTATTTGTTTGTCTATCCAATTAGAACAACAACATAAAATGTTTGTGCATTGGACATGTGAAGTAATCCGTTTGATCGTTAATAGTTCATCTGTAATTTATGTGTATGTGGAGTGAAAAAATTACAGTTGGAAATTTTATTTCCAATACCGTGCAAAGGTTCCCTCTGGTCTTTGTTAATATTTCTACATACACAATTTTTGTTCCTGATTTTTTTCTGCTCCACAACGACGTTGAAATTGCATAATATTTAATTAAAGAGGTGATTCATTTTGAAAATTAAAAGTTGCTGTAACCCAGAACCAGGACTGATTCTAGGCTCTAGGGTATATCAGTTCGTAAGATTCCCATGCTTGTAAGACACGATATATCTTACTTTGTATTTTTTTTAAAAAAACTTTGTAATAACTGAAGTTGATAAAGTCAATTTATTATAAACACTCACTTGAAGAAAACTAGTTGTACTGGGGAAAGTAACAAATAACTAATTATGTCCAATATTATTCGCAGCAAGTATTATTACAAAAAAAGCGCTTTAGTTAGCGACCCTGGAAACCGCCAAACTACCCTATTAGGGGGTGCAATTCTATTCACAGTCTCGAATACTAAAAAAAATGCCACGGCCCTTAGTAATCCACCAAATTATTTTCCACTAGTAAAAGGGACAGTCATCCACGTTGTCTTGACGTGAGTATCCTTATTATGAAAAACCGCTGCCCAAGGAATCACTACTTCCACATCCAGATTTTCTATCCAAGTCACTCACAACGAAAAATTTTGTATGTGGAAATAATTGTTTATGGAACTTTCATAATATAATATTTGAAATCCTCTACCCCATATACCCATAAAACGATACCCCACATCGGTAGTGGGGTGGGGGTGGTAGTGGGGGTGGATAAAATAAAAAAATATTTTGGGGTTTCTGGTTCTTGTACACACACTAAATCACAATTTTTTTTTCATCCCCTTTAATAATGAGGTGGGGGTGGTAATGGGGGTGACTAATGCCAAAAATTTTTTTGAGACCTTAGCTTCTCTTGTATATACTAAATACCAATTTTATGAACTCTTACCTGCTTGATTTACCTATTTACCCTAAATTTACCCCAATTTACCCCCCAACCCTTCGACGGAACAAAATGAAAATATAATCTAGTTCTAGATCTCGTTAAAGTACATACGTGTACCAAATTTCAAGTCAATATCTCAAACGGTTCCAGAGTAAACGTGCGCACAAAAAAAAGTTACAGACCGACAGACAGACCGACATACCGACAGACAGACAGAAATTTTTTTTTCGCTCAAACTTAAAATCTCGACGTTTCATGACATTCTAAGCCTATCTGAACAATAAAAATTTTTAAAAATTTTTTTGTCGTTACTATACTTCCACTGGACGTGGAAGTAAAACTACCTCTATATGAATATGAAAAATATTTACAGCACGTAATATTACAATATGGTTTTAGTCAACACGTTTTTTTAATAAAGAACAAATAGCGAGTTATTTAGCATCCTCGAAAACAACCAAACTACCCTATTCAGGTGGTAGAATCGTATTCACCGCTTCAAATACTAAAAAATAGGAAACAAGGGGACTAAAATGAATCAAAATCTACTCCAGTTTAGAGATGACTGGCACTTCAGACAATGTAAGATTAGAAAAAAAAAAGATTTTCATTTTATGAAATATATAGAATCATATGTAAAATATTATATCAACACTTCTATTGATTACTTAATAGTATCCCTATAAAGAAAAACTGTTGTTATTTAGAGATGTTAGAACAGGACTATTTACAGAACAAATTAAAATAAATCGAAAGGTTTCTATTGGTTCTTATGTCTGCATTTAATAGATAGATATTAAAGATGGCTAATCACTGAAAATGATATTAGTTTATTCTCTGTTATATTATTCCATGTAAAAGTACTTCCCATCGAAATAGATTTTTTCAACCTCGAAAAACTATTGGTTACACCAAATGTAAGCATAAACAAATATTTCTTTTTGCCCTCTTATAATTTTCCGAGAAAAATTAAATTAACAAAATTATTTACAAAAATCCATATTTGTGCATATAATTTGTTAAATAAAAAAAAATGCACAAGAGTTACCTCGGTAAACTTGGCGGATGATCTTTTTTTGTAACTCTGTGAGCCGTTTTAATTCTCTCTTTCACAGTTTTTCTCCTTTTCAGTTAGAGAATTTATAATTAAAAAAAAAATCGACTTTTTCACTCTACCCTACTGCACAGTATAACATGTATAAAGAAGACAGAATCTATTTGTCCTAGCAATAATTTCATTTTAAAACAAATTTCCATAATTTCCCCCGAGACGTCCGTTCATAATTCATGTCATACAATGAACAATTTTAAAGCGACGAGTATTATGTAAAAAATTAAATTGCTTTTTTATTTTTTCTATACGTCCCTGGCAGAGATCGGCCCTATTGCACCCCGAAGGGATCCGTTCGAATTTAGAAAACCCGAGGAGAATAATTTTTCATAATTTAGATCAAGGTCGGCGCGGAGTTGGGCCGTGAACTTGACACTTATGTTGCTCCTGGTCGAACCAAAAAGCAGAACCTTCTTTAAACGGTGATAACTTCAAATTGGCCACAAATACGCGTTCAAGAGGGCACTAATCCTAATTTATTTGAAAGGATGAATTTAACCTTTTTGAATTGAATATCTTTTGTTTTTATCAACCCGATCGATTAATCATTATTTGGAAAGTTTTCAACGGTTTTAAAAATTTAGAGAGACTAAGGTCAAATACAAACAAGGAATGGAATGTTCATTTTGATGTCCCAAATAAAACTTTAGATTTTCCGAGTCGTGACGGGGAGGGTGCTCCAAAACGGCTTCTTGGCAGTAACTCAAGAACGCTTAGAGATATCAAAATAAAGGTTATTATAACAAACATACTTCCTAAATTTCTCTCTTTAAACAAATCTTCAGATTGCCCGCAGATGAGCTTAAAATGTCACTTTTTATTTTCTGAGAAAATACTTATAATCAATAGAATTCACGCTGGGATTGATTGAAATATTATTAATTTATGATGCTTTTAAAAATATATGTAATAATATATATTACCTTCACATCCAGTGGCAGTATAGTAACGACAAAAATTTTTTAAAAAAGTTCTTATTGTTCAAATAGAAACATGAAACATCGAGATTTTAAGTTTGAGCGAAAAAAAAAATTCTGTCTGTCGGTCTGTCTGTAACTTTTTTTGTGCGCACGTTTACTCTGGAACCGTTTAAAATATTGATTTGAAATTTGGTGCACATATGTACTTTAACGAGATCTGGAACTAGATTATATTTTCATCTTGTTCCGTCGAAGGGTTGGGGGGTAAATTGGGATAAATTTGGGGTAAATAGGTAAATCAAGCAGGTAAGGGTCCATAAAATTGGTATTTAGTATATACAAGAGAAGCTAAGGTCTCAAAACATTTTTGCCATTAGCCACACCCATTACCACCCCCACCCCATTAATAAAGGGGATGAAAAAAAATGTGATTTAGTGTGTGTACAAGAACCAGCAACCTCAAAATATTTTTTTACTTCATCCACCCCCACTACCACCCCCCTATCACCACCCCCACCCCACTACCGATGTGGGGTATCGTTTTATGGGTCTTTGGGGTAGAGGATTTCAAATATTATATTATTAAAGTTTCATAAACAATTATTTTCATATACAAAATTTTTTCGTTGTGAGTGACTTGGATAGAAAATCTGGATGTGGAAGGTGTGATTTCTTGGGCAGCGGTTTTTTTTTAATTACTTCCACGTCCAATGGAAATAAGTATAGTAACGACAAAAAAAATGTTGAAAATTTTTATTGTTCATATAGACTTAGAATGTTATGAAACGTCGAGATTTTAAGTTTGAGCGGAAAAAAATTTTTGTCTGTCGGTCTGACTGTAACTTTTTTGTGCGCACGATTACTCTGGAAACGTTTAAGACTTTAGTACACGTATGTACTTTAACGGGATCTAGAACTAGATTATATTTTCATCTTATTCCGTCGACAGGTACTCCCCCAGCCCCCCAACTGGGGTAAATGGGGGGTAAATAGGTAAATCAAGCAGGTAACAGTCCATAAAATTGGTATTTAGTGTACACTAGAGAAGCTAAGGTCTCAAAAAATGTTTTGGCATTAGTCACCAACTAACTACCCCCACCTCCTTATTAAAGGGGGTGAAAAAATAAAATTGTGGTTCAGTGTGCATACAAGAACCAAAGGCCTCAAAAATTGATTTTACTTCATTCACCTCCACTACCACCCCATTCCACCACCCCCCATCCCCACTACCGATGTGGCATATCGTTTTATGGGTTTTTGGAGTAGACAATTTCAAGTATTATGTTATTAAGTTCCATAAACAATTATTTCCAAATATAATTTTTTTTCGTTGTGAGAGACTTGGATAGAAAATCTGGATGTGAAAGTGGGCGGTGGTTTTTTTTTATACAATAATACATGAGGTAGTTAACTTTTTTCAGCACGTGGTGGAACAAACTCTTTCGAAATCGACGTTCTAATGTTTCTTTTTGTAAAATGAAGATATAGTAAAAAAAATATAAAAATCTTCAAAGTAGACGGATCTTGAAATTTTGTACAGAAGTATAACTTTTCAATCTGAATAACTAGTGCTATAATTTATAATTACCTACTCTTATTTTCAATTGACTAGAAAGACGTCAGTGTCAATAAAACTCTGTAGTATTTGGAATGGATAAGTTAAAAGCCAGTTATTTATTTCGTGATACATTTTTTAAAATTTTGAATTTATTTGCTGGTGGTGTATTATTATTGTATATTCTAGGAGGTGAATAGATAATAGTATATTATTCAACGAGCGGTAATGTAAGTAATAACTCACGCAGATGAAGTTTACAGCACGAGCCGCAGGTGAGCGTTGTAATCAAGTGTAAAATTTAATTTTTGTACACACTTTTATATTTATTCTGCGATTTTTCGGGTAATAAATTATGTATTGTATCATTAGCTACTTGTCTTCATTCTGATGCTGTACATATTAGTTCATCTTCAGTAACCGAATTCATCATTTTTGGCGCAATTATTACTTAACATGATAAATCACCTTCCTCCCGTCAATAATAATGGACCGTTCTATTTCAGCGTAAAAGAATTTCTCTCGGACAGAGTCACCTTCGTGTGACGCTTTACATCGATTGGAGAGGCTAGGCATGAAGATAAAGGTGATTGGCTCTGTACCTAATGATTTATAATAACTCACTCATTATAACTCACGCTATTTGTTTATGGATACTATTAATCGTTCAAAAGCAGCTCATTAATTAGTATATAACCTAATAAGAGTAGATAAAGCTTTTTTCCATCGTTTTTTGGGTCCGAAGTACTGTTATTACTTTTTTCTTTACTTCTAATATGCTAGTCATAAGGGAGAGCTAATCTACTACTGTATTTATTTTTTAGGTAATTATATTAGTTTAATACTAAAGCTTTAAAACATAATTTTCCTGTAGTTAATAAATCATTATCATCAGCATTAAATAATAAATCTTTTAAAAAATGATTTAAAAACATTGTTGGCATGTTAAAAACATGTTTAAAACACCGCACTGTGTTATAAACAACTGTTTAAAACACAGTTTAACACACAGTGCGATGTTTTAAACAAATGTATTATTTTGGAGTTTATCGAAAAGCAGGAAAAGTGTCGATGATGATCCATACCGACCAGTTCAGGTCCATAGTTAACTCACGATGGTATACTGAGCATTCTATTTGTCGAGTATTGTAAAATCAGTTTAAGAGCGCCATCTGGCATGAAGTAGTAGTATTAGACACAGTAACTTGGCACCATTTGATTTTAGTTGAATAGAGTTTTAAACGTTTTAAACATGTTTTCAACATACCATTTAAACCATTGGAGAGAACTGTTTTAAACAAAAAGAAAACTGTTGAAAACAAAAAAAAAACAGTTTTTTTATATAAAATGAAAAATAAAACTGTTTTCTTCCAACCCTGTTAAAAAAAATATTTTTTACAATTTCTCTATCAGGTCTAAATTTGTTTTATTTGTGCCACTCCACGTTAGAATAGCGTAGCATGACTGCATAAGTCCATAAACAGTTTTAATCGTTTTTCATTTGATATATTTTTTAATTGTTTGAATGTGTAGATAAGATACCTTAGTTTTTTACATACGACTATAACATGGAAGTTCCATTTTAGGTGGCTGTCAAGAATAACTCCAAGACATTTTATAGATTTTGCACTTTGAATTTTCAGATTGTTTTGAAGCATCTAAAAAAGTAGTGTTTTCTAAAAATAAAAATAAATACTCTGTTTTATATTCAACTTTGTTCCTCCACCTGAATTTATCAATGTTGATAAATTTCCAATATTTCAAGTAAATCAAAGAGCTCCCTTGCCACTCCCGATAAATTTCAACATCACGCTTCAGGGGGTTCCTTGACGTCGTGAGTTAATTTCTGCCTATTGACTCGGTTTAACCAAAATGGCCCCTTTCCGTGCTGTCATTTACTTTTACGGCTCATTTAATGGGCCCAGAAGTCGCTCGGGACTCCAGTTTAACGAATCTTCCTAATTCATTTCGGATTGAGTAAAAACGTCGGCCAATCTCACCTAAAATACGAACTGATTGGTAACGTATGGTCGACGCATTGAAAAGGAACTTTAAGGAAATGTGCTTGCTATAGAGCACTCAGTGTAGCAGGGCAGACCTCAGACATTATTTATGGGCGGGAGTTTCGCTAACCATGTTGGAATCATCCGGAGACGATTAATCATCAGTAGTTTTTACGTCAATCCCGACCAGTCCATGTAATCCAGTCATCTTAGTCAAAACAGGGTAAAAATCTCGGAATTCAAGATAACCGGCTGTAAACTCGTATAAACCTTTATTATAACATCCTACAATTTGTCTCAAAACCTACATACGATAGCGTGGACGCGACTTGCAGATAACTAAGGTCAAAGGTCAAAAAACCGATTTTTTGCGCATTTTTTGCAAATATCTCGTTCCCTGTAAAATTTACGCTATTTGTATTTATTATAAATATTGTAGGGGATAAAATTCTCTATAACTTTTGTTTCAAAAATTTTTTTATACCTCAAACCGTTTTTGAGATAGAGGGCGGTGAGCGCGCAGTCTTTCACTATGTACGGTGTCATTCAAGTTCGATCTGTAGTCTCGGTCAAAAACACGCCGTATAAATCTTCCACCAACAAGTGCAGCAGCTCACCAACATTTTAACCGTGTTTACTATCAAGTTCAGACTTGGTTAGGGCATGATTTAGAACCCCAGGAATGGGGTTGGATAATGCGTAATGGATTCCTGTTACCTACCACTACAATTCTACCTCCAGCTCCAGAAGATTTGCTGAACACAATATTCTGCAACTGCAAGAATGGTTGTGGTTCGCGATCTGGGTGCAGGAAATCGGGGTTGCCGTGCTCATTAGCTTGTGGCCAGTGTAATGGGCAAGCTTGTCTCAATGCTTCACCCTATCAGAGTGATGTCAATGGAGATGGTACATTTGACCCCGAAATCCTAGAAGACTTGGAGACAAATGTCGCTGAAGATGAAAACGAAGAAGAATTTAAAATTCCACAACGACCAGATGACGATGATGAAGAAGAAGAAGAAAACTAAAAATAACAACATGGAGTTCTTCTTATTTTTATTCAATTTTTTTAATTTCAACCATGAAAAATGTATGAAATCGTATTTTTTAATAAAAATATAAATTAAAAATTTATTTATTGTCTTTTTATTTACTTAGGAAGTAATTAGTATAAATCTGAATATAATTAAAATGTAATTAAAGTATTTCTGTTAATAATTTTCTAATTGTACAAAGAGGTAAGTGTTATTAAATGAAGATATACTTAATTTATGAAAAAAAAACCGCTGCCCAAGGAATCACTACTTCCACATCCGGATTTTCTATCCAAGTCACACAACGAAAAAATTATGTATCTGGAAATAATTGTTTATGGAACTTTAATAATATAATATTTGAAATCCTCTACCCCAAAAACCCATAAAACGATACCCCACATCGGTAGTGGGGTGGGGGTGGTGACAGGGGGTGAGAGTGGGGGGTGGATAAAGTAAAAAAATATTTTGAGGTTTCTGGTTCTTGTACACACACTAAATCACATTTTTTTTATCCCCTTTAACAATGGGGGTGGCTAATGCCAAAATTTTTTTGAGACCTTAGCTTCTCTTGTCTATACTAAATATCAATTTTATGAACTCTTACCTGCTTGATTTACCTATTTACTCCAAATTTACCCCAATTTACCCCCCAACCCTTCGACGTAACAAGATGAAAATATAATCTAGTTCTAGATCTCGTTAAAGTACATATGTGTACCAAATTTCAAGTCAATATCTCAAACGGTTCCAGAGTAAACGTGCGCACAAAAAAGTTACAGACCGACAGACAGACCGACAGACAGACCGACAGACAGACAGAAATTTTTTTTCGTTCAAACTTGAAATCTCGACTTTTCATGACATTCTAAGCCTATTTGAACAATAAAAATATTTAATTTTTTGTCGTTACTATACTTCCACTGGATGTGGAAGTAATTATTATATTAAATGTGATATTTAATGAAAAAATGTAAATTATTTATAATTGCATATTTTTCAATAATTAACGGGCTTTATACGGCGTGTTTTTGACCGAGACTACAGATCGAACTTGAATGACACCGTACATAGTGAAAGACTGCGCGCGCTCACCGCCCTCTATCTCAAAAACGTGAGGTATAAAAAAATTTTTAAAACAAAAGTTGTAGAGAATTTTATTCCCTACCATATTTATAATAAATACAAATAGCGTAAATTTTACAGGGAACGAGATATTTGCAAACAATGCGCAAAAAATCGGTTTTTTGACCTTTGACCTTAGTTATCTACAAGTTGCGTCCACGCTATCGTAAGTAGGTTTTGAGACAAGTTTTAGGATGTTAAAATAAAGGTTTATACGAGTTTATAGCCAGTTATCTTGAATTCCGAGGTGAAATCACGAAGATGACTGGACTAATAAAGAGTGGGACTCTCAAAAAACTAAACAAAATGCAAAGGACCCAGAGATATTTTTGTTTTTTCATTGATTATACGTGTAAAAATATTCTCGTTTTTAGTCATTCAATGATCATTCATTACGTCTGGTTCATTATATTTAATTCTTATTCTATGCTAATAGATCTTTCGACACACACTGTTGGTCCGAGTCGAAATGGACGTCACAGTCGCTAAAGGAAAAGTTCACTTCGTGTAAAGCTGCTTGAACATCCGGGTTGGTTCATAATAATAATAATAACCATAATAATAATAACCATAATAATAATAATAATAATAATAATAATAGCTCGCTAAAAAAAAAAAAAAATAATAATAATAATAATAATAACGAGAAGTGCCGAATATATTGGAACTACTCGTTTCCTACGGTCAGGCAAATTCAGGCAAACAAGCCTGACATAGTCCTCCTAGACCACCAAACCAAGATGATGTATGTCATCGAGTTCTCGGCACCTGCCGAGACAAACATCATCTTGAAGGAGGGCGAAAAACGGACTAAATACCGAGATCTCCGGTATGAGCTCCGAGTGCTATACCCAGACTACTCGGTCAAGATGGTCGTCCTGATAATCGGTGTACTTGGTGGAATGAGGGCTACGCTGCTCTCGGAATTAAAGGCCATACCAGCCTGCCAAAAGTCAGCCGAGTGGTTGGCAGGCCAAATGCAGAAGGCAGTTATCCTGGGGTCCCTTCGTCTTCTTAAGGCACACGAATCTGGCATCTACAGTCACTAACCCTGCGGGACGCGGGGAGTGGCTGCGGATAATCCGCTGGCGCTTCTCCCGTGAGAATGTCGGAGACACGGGAGAACTGTCCAGCATCGCACACGCGACAAAAAAAAATAATAATAATAATAATAATAATAATAATAATAATAATAATAATAAGTTGGAACGAGTTGGAACCTGCTCGACGAAAAGCCCAAATTAAAGCTGCAGAACACAACATCTTTCTGCAGCTTCACACGGATAAGCCAATGCATGGAGTTTTCTATAAAAATATAGAGAACCTTGGCTTATCCGAAAGGCTGACCTTTGCCTTCTTAAGGTCAGCCGGGCTGAAGTCTGAGACCGAGGGATTCATAATGGCTTGCCAGGATGGTGTATTTAATACCCTCGTCTATCGTAGTCGTGTCATGGGTATAGAGGTCCCTGATGTCAGCTGCAGGGCCTGCCGCAGGGCGCCAGAGACTTTAATGCATCTGTTGTCGGCTTGTCCGACATATGCAGTCTCGGCCTATATCCAGAGGCACGACGGAGCGTTACGAGTGCTTTATTATCACCTAAGGCACTCGTATGGGATAGACGAGACACCAGTGCTGCCTTACGCTCCGGGGGATATTGAGTCCGTTGTGGGAAATGAGAAGTGTCTAATTTATTGGAACTACTCTTTTCCCCCCGTCAGGCAAATACAAGCCAACAAGCCTGACGTAGTACTCCTCGACCATCAACTCAAGACAATGTTTGTCGTGGAGTTCTCGGCTCCCGCGGAGAACAACATTGTCTTGAAGGAGGAGGAAAAACGGACAAAATATCGAGATCTGCTCTTCGAACTCCGCAGACTGTATCCAGACCACACTGTTAAGATAGTGGTACTGATTATAGGAGCCCTCGGTGGAACGAGACACACACTGCTTTCGGAACTTATGATCATACCGGCATGCCGAAATTCGGCAGAGGTCTTAGCCGGCAGAATGCAGAAGGCCGTCATCCTCGGTTCATTACGTCTGCTCAGGGCACACGATTCCCGGACCCAGTAGTTACTTACCCCACGGGTGTGGGGAGTGGCTGCCGGTACTATCAGCTCCCCTCTGTGAGTGTCGGAGCCACGGAGAAGGGTGACTGGTTTTTAACAAAAAAAAAAAAAAATAATAATAATAATAATGGGATAATGTTTTTTAAATAAAAGTCCGGTATAAACTGAGAAAAAAAAAAGAATAATAATAATACCTTTATTTTCCTTTCAGACAGTACAGACATGTATAGGAATCGTCACATTTTGGCATACAATTATGCTACAAAAAATTCGTCAAATGTATAAAAACAATTGTTTAATAAATATAGTCTTAATTTTAGTTTAAAACTATTTACATTGCCTGTTTGATTTCGTCAGATAAAGAATTAAACAATTTAAGACCTAGACAGTTGGGTGCATTTATCGATATATTATATTTATAATAAGGAACACGAAATTCTTCTTTTTGTCTTGTATCTTTAGCATGAAACTTTTTATTCATGATAAATTTAGCCTAATTACTGTAAACATATATACACAAATCATAAATTAAAATACTAACAAGGGTTAAAACTTTATAATCTCTAAAAACATCTCTGCAAGAACAGGTACTGGAAATCCCTGCCATGTTTCTTAAAATCCATTTTTGTACAATAAAAACATCCGCTGATAAGGTGGAGTTACCCCAAAAAGCGATTCCCTACTTGTGCATGATATAAATTTAATAATTGATCTTTTAATAGAATAGGTTTTAAACTTCTTATTAAATAAGAGATCGAATTCAGTTTTGATATAAATTGCTCACAAGAGGAAAGCTATCCAATCCCAAGCCACACCACGAATACCATAGGCATAAAGTTTTATCAATAATTTGTCATGATCGACACAGTCAAGTTCCTGATAGTCTTACTTTGAATTGAGGCCCCACTTAAATAAAAATTTTAAACTGTCATAATTACAAATATCAATTTCTAAACCATTTATTGATTTAGCATTTAAGCTTTGCACATTTAAGGAAAGCACATCCGGTTTGAATATCACTGATTCAGGATCGACCTTCTTCTTAACTGAAAGAACCTACTTATATAGACGCCATCAGGCCATACGTCTGGATTCATGGCATTCGAGAAATTGTCCTCGTGTATACTCACTTTCGGGTCTCGTCTGATCAAGGTTTACTTATTTTATTTGACTTAAGAAAAAATCCTATCAGATAAGCCCTCGCAAGTCCAGAACCAGAAAATCCGGTTTAGGGATGGTGACTAGTGAAAGGTAGGTCGGGAAATATTTCCACCACTGTGTTCCCGCCCTCTAAAACGCCAGTATACCGTTTTCCAGCTGATTTTCGTTGTTTTGTTAGCATTTTGTATTGGGGGTGGGGTTAGTTTCAACCCAAGAAAGTGCCCCGCCCTCGAAAATGGGGAGGGATGTCTGTCAAAGGTTTACCTCAAGTGACTATTATATAAGAACTTTTTATTTTTAGACTTCAAAAGCCAGTGGCGGTCGAATTATTGAATTTTGAGATATATTGTGTCATATTTGCATAAAGACTTTTCCGCGCTGACCTAGAGCCAACCCTGTTTTTGACATCACGGAGATAAAATTCCCGAGCCCTATAACTGTTGTTTTAATCCTGGTAGCTACATTTTATGCACAGTGTCGACAACTATGTATTTCGTTTATAGTTGGACATTACAATAACGTGTGTTTAATGCTACACACAAATAAATTACAACGAATTTCATACCCTTTTTAGTCTATTACGTCGGACGGACATAAAACGCTTTTGGTCCACACGGAGCATTTAAATGCATATAAACAGCAGTAAAAAACGAATGTTTCAAAATAATGACTTTTGTTTACGAGGCGAATAAAATCGTAGATGATGATTTTATGAGCTCGTCACTGTTTATTGTCAACATATATTACACGACATTTTGTTCTAAAAAAAATGTTGCAACGATGTGACATCTGGAAACGATTAAATTTGATCGTCTGCAGAAGAATGAATAATTCAGTGTTGCCAACAGTATTTTTTTGTTTCCAAATTTCATCTCACACCGACATATTTTCATAGAAGAGTGAATTAGAATAATATAGAAAAGTATGTTATATCATGTAAGTATTAGTATTGTGGGAATTTTTGATTTCTGTCTTCATTCACTTTTTCTATTACACTTATATTTAAAAAATGTATTGTTATTAAGTAAATATAATATATATATATATATATATATATATATATATATATATATATATATATATATATATATATATATATATATTTATTAATAACGAGGCAGCAGTACTGACTATGTTAATTCCGAATATGTAGAAACTAATATAGCAATACCACAGGCTACTGTACGTGAATGATTTTGATAACAGCTTCAGCAAATTTTACCGTTTACGCTGACAACACATCAATTGGCGTATGGAATCAATAAAGAATATGTATGTCTATATATTATTCAATGTTTAATAATTAAATTATTGCGAGTATTATAGAGGCAGATATGAAACAGTAACAGCTTTATTTGGATTATTAGAAAAATTAGTAATCAGAACAATTTTACTTACGATTAAGCCTTAATTCATCGAGTTTCAGCGGTGTTAAAGCAATCTTTTGAGCCGATGAACTCCACAACATAAACAAATCAATATTGGGTATAATATCAATTTGTACTTTACGAAATTCCTTTCTGCCATCGTAATGTTCAGAAAACACTTCTAAATACTAAATTATTTTTCTACTTTATATTTATTCTTTGAACTAGCTTATAATAACTACAATTAGTTGAAAAACATCTTGCACTCCTTCACACTTGCTTAAAACAACTGATAAAGATAGATAAGGATATGTAAAACTGACTCACGCTTATTCAAAAGTCAAATAATAAAAGCCAATGGTTATTGCATTTAAATAATTATTATTATTAACTGTTATAAAAAAAAATTCCAGATTATTTTTTTTTTAAGAAAATAGAAAATAAAACGAATTTTGTTTGTATTTTTCCTGAAAATGAAGGACATTGCCCACTCACGGAATGTGCACTTTTAGTTTTGCCAACGATTTTAAAACTTTTATGCCTTTTATTTTTTAATATGAAGGCCCTTGAATGTACAAAAGGCATAACATTTTCCTCTTTTGTTCCATTTTGCGTCATTAAATTTTTGTTGTGCCTTTTATAAAATCCCATTTCAAAGTTGAAGGAGCTCGCGATGAAGGATAATAGCTTAGCAGTAAATAAAATAAAAGCTTAAAGAAGCTAAGTAACAAAATAAAATAAATACACGTAAACACAAGATTTATCTTTATAAAATAATTGCTGAATGAATTGACTCGGATCAGACAGTAGCGCCTCGTGATTTTTTCGGTGGGTAAGCTGATAATTTTTTTTATCTCGCTTATAATGCTTAATAGTGGAGGCGCAATACTGTTTGAGTCTTAAAAAAAAATGCAATTCAAATGATTTTTTGCCAAAATATGAAAAATACTATGCGAAACATTATGCTAAAAATTTACCTCCACTTCGGACGAATGACCGTCATCTTGTAAAAGAGCGAACAAAAACAAATATCTCTGATTTTTCTCGGTAACCATCTCTATTAGAAAGGTTTTCATTTTACTTGTCGTCTAATTTTTAGTTACATTCAGTTTTTCTAATAGTTAGTTACCAATAGTAACTGACAACCTAGCCAGCTAGTAACAGTTAGTTGAGCGAACAGAAAGAATATCTTGCTGCAAGTACCAAGGTGCAAGGATGAACATTGAGCAGGCGGGAGGCCAAACAAATGAAATAAAGACTCGAATAGAAGTAAAATTCGCTTTTGCTAGAATGAAAAAACTTCTCTCTAGTCAGGACATTAAGCTTTTAGATTCAGAGCGGTGAATTTCTATGTCTTCTTAACCCTGTCAGCCTAAACACTGAAACAAAGTCATCCGGAGAGCATAGAAGCATTCGAAATAAATATGGTGCTCAAGAAGAATGCACAGAATATCCTGAGTGCCCAAACAAATGAGGACATCTATAGATATATTTTGTTAAAAATACATTATGTTGTTTCTTGATATATCATAAATATTATCAATATTATATTTTGTTTTTCTTCAATTCCTGGGTTACTTGAATCTTATATTCATAAGTAAGTGAACTGATTGCCACAGTATTATTAACATTTTGGTGAAAGAAACAATCGTGTAGCAATTTCCTCAAGGAAAAGCATATTGGCCAATACTAGACTTTCCGTTTTTTTCTATTTTTGAGATGGGCCATATGCTCTTTAAATCTTATTATAGTTGCAAGTTTTGTTTGTCCTACATATTTTAAATCACAATCTTTATAACTAATTTCGCGAATCCCGGACCTTTCGTTTGATTGAACTTTATCCTTTGGGTTGTTTTGCAGTAATCACAGACAGACGTAGATTCTAATTATAATTACGGCATAAGCACCTTGATGGGCTCCCCCCACCCCGCCACTGGGATAAGGCGCCAACAGTTCCACTAATACCAGGAAGTATTATAAGTGTTATCGGAAAGGCACTTTGCCTTGCTTAAAACGGCTCTCCAAGTATCTAAACTCTCTTTTTATTATAGCATTATCCCATTCCCTGTTCCATTGATTATTATAAGATTCAATCCTTAACGAATTTCGGCTCTTATCGACAAGTGGTTCGTACAACGCTGGCAGGAGGCCAAAGTCGCCGTTAAATGTATCTTCAAACACAATTAGTAAGTGGGTGTAGCTTTCGATTTATATAATTGGATGTCATTCGAAACACAGAGTATCAACATTCATGAATAATTCGGTAAACACGACTGCGCCCCTAACAACTCAAATTAAAATACAAGGTACAAATGTAGGCACTTTCCTTATCAAACAGTCTCAAAAAAACATTAAAAAGTGATTTCAGTCTTTGCCTTGATAATAACAAAATTTGTTTGCCTCAAACCAAATTGCTGCTTCCAATAAAATCTTTATGCACGGATGTCTGCAAGATCAAAAAAAAATCGGGAATCTTCGAACATTAGTATAATAATTGTATTAGATATTTTGCAATTTCCCTCGGAATTTCTAGTTATTTAAAATTTAGTGTAATAGGAATATATCTTACTAGAAATATATTTGCCTCAACCAGTATTTAGCCGTAATCAATTATTGTCGTCGTTTCACATCTGTTCAAGTGTCGGCAACATTGGGAGTACCGTAGGGCTCAGTTCTTGGACCCCTACTCTTCATATTATTGATTAATGATATTTGTCAGGACAATGAGACATCTAATGCTCTCCTATATGCCGATGACCTCAAGATATTCACCTCGATTAGGTCAATAGGCGATTGTGATAAATAACAGCAAGATCTCACAAAAATTAATAATTGGTGTAATACTAATAAGTTACCGTTAAATATATCGAAATGTAATGCCATGTCCTTCACAATGAAAATTAATTCAATAACTTTTTCGTATAATATAGGTAGTGAAGCCATTACCAGAATTCAAGGACTCGGGTATTATCTTTGATTCCACACTAACTTTTATTCCTCATATTAATTACATTATAGCTAATTCCAATAAGATCTGGGTTTTATTATGAGAAACTCAAGGCACTTTAAAGATGTTTCAACAATTACTTTGCTGTTTAATGCCTTTGTCAAGTCTATACTAGAATACGCTTCAGTTGTCTGGAGCCCAAACAGTGAAATTCATATTTCTAACTCAGAAAAAGTTCAGAGTAAGCATGCTAAATACCTTTCTTATAAGTCTGATGGTGTTTATCCAGCTGTTGGTATACTGCAATCTGAATTGACGATTTGCACGAAAGAAAGTTTGGTAAAAAGTGTCTAAATTGGTATCACTGTAATTCACTGCACATGTTGACCAACTCGTCTAATTTCCAAACTTTGCAACAATTAAATACCTATAATATAATAATCATGACATTGTCTTCATTATCTTTAATGTTAAACCTACTTCCATTGAATATAAATCATCTTTATTAGGTTGTTTCGTAGTCTATAATATTTAAAAAATGTCGAATTATGCAATTTGTCAATCACTGCTGCCAACTCTTCTAAACCGACAGTTAGAAACAGTGTTTGACAAATTGCATAATTCGACATTTTTTAAATATTGTAGACTACGAAACAACCTAATAAAGGTGATTTATATTGAATGGAAGTAGGTTTAACATTAAAGATAATGAAAACAATGTTATGATTATTATATTATAGGTATTTAATTGTTGCAAAGTTTGGAAATTAGACGAGTTGGTCAACATGTGCAGTGATTTACAGTGATACCAATCTAGACACTTTTTACCAAACTTTCTTTCGTGCAAATCGTCAATTGTTGGCTAGATTAACTTAAATGGACTAGAGTTACGAAGAGCATACTTTGCTGTACTCTTTTTACATAAACTTTTAACCAACAAAATTGACTGTCTTGATCTATTAAATGAAATTTACTTCGATATACATTCTTTTCAAACTCGATCGTATCCTTTATTTTATTTACCGACTCCTCGTACTAAGTTATTAAAATTCTCACCTATTTACTCTATGTGTTCACAGTTTACCCAATATCACTAGGACTTAGACCTTTTTAATTATAATATTTGTAATACTAGGAAATGCATTTTAGGTAATTAAGTAATACCGTGCGTGTAATTTCCCATTAGGCATGTACATTCACGTAGCGTGAGAGATCTGACAACACCGGCAGCCGGAAATTCGTCCGTCGGTGGAGCATCCCTGCTCTGTTATTTCATTTCAGCCAGCTGGCACACGCGATGTTGTAATTCTTACTCCCCATGCCTAGCCCGCGACTGCACACACGGTATAATAGGATTGCATTTAAGACTGTCTTTATATAGAGATATATTTTTATTTTTATCATTTGTATCTTCCTGCCTTTTAATTGGATTTTTCTCTCTGGGCAGTTGTAACTTTAAATAAATAAATAAATAGAATTATCATTTAGCAACGTCATAGATTATATACACATAATCCGCGGCAATGTCAAGTGTGAGTAGTTTTGAAAATGTAAAAATTTGGATTTTGCAAAATGGTAAACACTACACATTAAACATTGTCAGCTATAATATCCCTAGGACATTGATAATGTACGAGATAATTTTATGACAATCGAAAGCACGTTGCTTGGTAATAGCCCGACGCCGAAGGCGGAGTGCTATTACCAAGCAACGTGCTTGAGATTGTCATAAAATTATGAGGTATTGGTCAATGTCAGAAAATTTTTTGAAAAAATAAAATCAAAAAGTCGCAACACAACAAAACAATTATTTATTTACTAAAAGTACAGTTGGTAAAGGTACAGTTACTAAAATTTAACGCAGCATTAGATTGGTTAAAGTTAAATAATTTTATTGTCATAGTGATTGAAAATTTCCCTGTTATCAGTGAATTGTTGTCACATGACAAGAAATAACGAAATTTAATTGGTTGTCAGAACTGTTAAAAAATTGAAAGTTGCAAAATTGTTTGCAATGGTTCTCTAGTCTTTTTTAATGCACAAATGATTAAGTAATTTAATTAAAACAAATGGGTCAGTTGCTTCATATTGATATATCCTGAAATAAAGAACATTTTTTTGTTAAAAAATCAACAGAAGATTAATATAGGTAGATGAAAAGTCTGCACACTGTACACGAATATAACTTTTTTATCGCCTGCTTACAAGTCATCAATGCTCAACTTTCTAAATTAAATAAAACCCAGTTTCTTGAAATGGAAGCTGTTCACTTTATAACCTAAAATAAAAATCATTATGAAATTGAGGAAACTACCCACTTAATTTTATTTGAAAGTTCTAAACCGCAAGTAGGTTTAGAGTTTAATAAAAGTTTAATATTATTTACGCTATAATTCAATATAAGGTTTCGTCTACTGTGTACAGCTTCATCCACTTTAAAGTATAATGGTAATAATTATATTCGTTGCCGATAATAAATGTTGTTAACACTCTACAAAACTTGCTTCTTTATAAAAGTTTGCTCGACAGTGATATTCATTTTTCATGAATTTTTGCCTCTGTCGGGGCGGGGCGTATGCACGTTTACAATAGATCTTGGTCGATGAATTTTACTAATAAGACACTGATTTAGTGCTGCCCACTGGTCTGTGGCGTGATCGGAAGTCCAGATCGATCTGCCCTATGCTGATGATGATCAACAGCTAGAATAGGCTCATTTAACAATTTTTTATTATTACATATTCTGAAAGAGCTTGGTGAGTATAGTAAGTATGCCAAAAATTAGAATTTACTGACGCCGCCTTCATGTATAAAAAAATTATTAAAGTCGGCGCGCTTAAAAACGCTCGGGATAACCATGTAGTCGAGTTGTGACGTCAGATGGCTGAACCGCCCAGTGAACACGGCTGTGAATGCAAGTTAGTAGAGTAAAATATGGAAGTAAAGTCGTTTAGTTTTCGAGAAAAAAAACCGGCGTAGAACCAAACCAGACTTAGTAGGATTCTTTAGTAAGATAATCGTGTACACGAAATCATTTTTTACATTTTTTGGTGGTCGAGAACTTTTTTATTTCGGAAAAACTCAAAAAAAATAGATTTTTAATGAAATATGTTTTTTAACGTCTCCACCGCTATATCTCTAAAAATATTTGTGCTATCAAGCTATTTTTTTTTTTAGATTAAAGTAGACAAAATAGCGCTTCGAACAACGTCCCACGTGAACCCGATTTATTTTTTTTTAAGTTGGAAAAATAATAGGACTCAAACTTATTATTTTCAGTAGCGTAATTTTAGACAATTAAGAAAAAAATTTATTTATGAAAATGTGTATATACATGCTGCGTACAAGTTGAAGCCAATAGTTGAAAAACGTTTTTAGGATAAAAATTTCTCATGTCCCGTTCATAGTATTGAGTCAGCGATTTTTTTTAACGGGCCAAAGTCATATTCTTGCGCGCTCGGCTGTAGCAAGCCTGCCGACTACAACGATCTGACGGTCTCGGTCGGGGTGTATGTAGTAGTTTAACTTATATCAATATATACAAAACCAGTAGTGATCAAAAGCATCTAGGGGATCAATATTATTGTTCAATATTTCAGTACAGCAGTACAGTAGTATTGATCATAATATTAAGAAATTGCACAATAAATATAAAATAGTCTAATTTTAATAATAAAAAGACAGGTAGGTAGATATAAATACCTAATCTATAAATATCAATCAGTGTTACTAACTACCTGGGGGGGGGGGGGGTAACGGGGTAATTACCCCCCCCCAATATTCTGTAAACCACCAAACTACCCCGAATTTTTTTTTTCGGATTTCTGCTCCCCGCTCATTAAAAAAAATTTGGGACGAAAATTTTTTTTTCGGATTTCTCCCCCCCCCCCGCTCATTAAAAAATTTTGGGTTCAGTGTTACCCCCCCCAAACTCAAGGTCCAGATCCGCCCTTGAACTACCCACCTAATTAGTAAGTTTATTAGACATTTTTAAATGAATGAAAGTAAAAACATACGCATAAAATGAGTTTTATAGTTGAAATAAATTTTCTATTTGGATAGATAAATATGTAGTATGTAGTTTATGTAGGCCCTACATTAATAGCATTCTAATTCGTTCATATCTGCCTCGAAATCTTTAATAATGTTACAGGAACGACATTTGCACTCGTTGCAACATTTTAGGCCTTCCTTAAAACAAGCACATTTTCGATTGTCACAATTTTTATCCGAACAATGAATACTTAATGATTTTCGACAACCGCCACTTCTACGCGACTAATCTGACCAACCCTGAATGCGAGGTGTATTAATTGCGTCCCAATGTCGCATTTAGCGCCGATAAAAAAAATAGCTGTTGCCACACGGCACATTTTAGGAAAAAATATATTGTTTCAAAAACTTTTGTGATTATTAGGCTTTATTTTCTTCTCTGCATATATGTAAATATTTTCAAAAATAAAAAAGTTTATCGATTGGTGAAGATTTCAATACATAAAATATATATTTTTAGTTTATCTGATTTTTAGAGAAATGAAAGTGCCAATTGTGCCCAAACCGTTTATATTGGTAAAAGCGCTACAGTGTGTGCTTTAATTTGACACAAAACAAATTTCGGTACCTTTAATAGTTTTAAAGATATGGCGGTGGAAAAAAAACAATTTTATTTAAAAATACGTTTTTTCACATTTTATTGATTTAAAAAGTTCGAGACCACAAAAAAATGTCATAAAATATGATTTCATATGCCCGGTGACATACTCAAAGGAACCTAACAAGTTTGACCTGGTTCTACGCCAAAAAAAAAACGATACGATAGACTTACGAAATCGCTGCTCTAATATAGGTATCGGCGTACGCCAAGTGACGTCACTCTACGGACTGTTGGCCGGCCGAGCGTGTTTCTATTCAAATTCGAATATCTCTGTGGCTATTGATTCAATTGAGCTGAAATTTTTTTCTGAGGCTATTGGTTTGTTATACTTTAAAATGAGGAGAAAAAGTAGGAAACTGCCATATCACTAAATGACCCTATGGTCCGTGGATGGCTGCCGAGGCAGGATTCCTTACTAGCTTCGCTGCAAGCAATCAGCGTTTCCTGGTGAACGAAACGATACTCTGCATCAGTAGTTTTATTTATAGAAGACCATGAAGTTAACTTTCAAATACTGCTATTCATTTTTCAATCAATATTTTATTAGGTGTGTATATATAGTTAGTGAAAATGGAATGAATTAACGAAATACTAAGATTACAATTATTTAAAAAATTAACATGTACTTACAGAGACTGTGATAAGAATCTGGACAGCGTTTTGTTATTCCTAAGTCCATCCAGGAACTCCATAGGTACCGCCAACCTGGCCACGCCACAGTCATTCATTTAGAAGCACTTTTGATTTACGGATTCAATTTAACAATCTTTCTAATCTATTATAAGCTCACTTACGTCAGTGGTGATATATTTAAACAAGTCATAGGTTAACAACTGTATTAAGTAATTTGCCTGAAATCGACAAAATCATGGGTAAATTCACTGCCGGGCAGGGAGGAAATATGAAGGCTTGTATATTTCTTGTACACTTTTATTTTGTAAAAAACAATGTATTGGATTTTGAATATTAAAGTATTATCCTTTGGAAGTTATAATATAGCCATACAATTCTCTCTCATTTAAAGCTCTAAATGTGGTCTTTGAAATACGAATCTAAGATATGTTAGGCTGATGATGAGCAATAACTTCGAAACACGCATCTATTTACGTCATTGTTTCTTCTTGGGGTACAAGGCATAAATTTCTGTTTTTTTTTATCGGACCACGTAAACTCTTTCATTATTTTGTTTACATTCTGCCAAATCAAAATTAACAATCGGTTTTATTTTAATTAAATCTTATTTATGGTGAATACCAGGAAGTGAGTTAACAGCGGATATAGTAGACGCTAACAAAAACGACACTTCTCTCAATCTACTGTAATGAAATTGGTTTAATTAAATTTCGTACAGCAACAGAGGGATTACAGTATTGTTTTACGATATTAACACGTTATATTACGCTTACATTGTTGATGTGGCTGGCCAAGCACTTAATATTGTCGCAGACCCTTCCCTAAGCTGCGTTCGCCAGATTTATGAATTAAGTTTCACACCAAATTTGTTCATAATTAATATTAAAAATGTTAGAAGTTAAATAATAATAATAATAATAATATTTATTTAGATTTAAAAAAATTTTAGGTACAAACTTTTTTAGAAAAACTGCCCTGACCAGACAATTTACATTAAAATCCTAATTTGACACTAATTCTACATAAAATAAAGCAAAGAACAATTTCTCTAGCTCTAATAGTTCGTGCTCGAAAGTTTTAATGAAAATATAATTTGAGCGCCCACAAATATATAAAATTCAAAACGTTTCATTAAACTTTGGCCGGAACTTAGACAGAAATAATTAGTACACATTTTATGACACCTACAAATCGAGATAGCAGGTGACATAGCACTTAACGTTAAATTTAGGATAATTTTATCGCTTAAATGGCGATGTTTTACGACCACTTGTCCGTATATTAAATATAATAGCAGCTTTAACTGCAATAAACATTCGCTAATATAAAAGTTTAATTAATAGTTAAAGTTCATTTGATATATGAAATATGGCGACGCAAAATTAAAAAAGGTTATTCAATTTCGTTTTAATTATTATTTAAAACATACAACATACAAATTGAAAATGTCATATGCGATATATTAATCAAATTGAATGAAAAATGGTTCTGTTTTATTAAAAAATTAATTATTTGATAATGTACTTGCATTGGGCCAGGAAAATATTTATTTCTCTTAACAACCCTGTTAGAAATGTTTTTAATTTAGCAAATTTATTTATATGAATGTTATTTCTTATCATGTCAGATTTAAGCAATGAATAATGTAATTTGATTATATGAAAGCCTATATTTTTAACTCGTCTTGTTGTACACTGTTGTTTCTTCGTCGTATATGTTTTTGAATTTCTATTTCTCTTTCCCTTTCTTTTTCTCTTTCTCTTTCCCATAAACCCAAGACTTCAATATTTGCAGCTTCTAAAATATGCGGCGACTGCTCAGCGATAATAATCGATTTCTTATTTTGCACCATGCATCACTTCGATTTCTTGTCCAGAAAAGTCAAGAAATAAAAATAGATGCTAACTAAATTGATTGTAGCCCAGACGACAGAGAACATCTTATAGTAAAACCTCTAAAAACTTGCAAAATGAATAATTTTTTTTTAATGAGTTCGTGAAAATGTATAGAATAATATCCGGAAAAGTTTACATTCCGCTCGGAAGCAGACTCGGAAGCAGAACAAAAATAGGAGGATAAATAATGAGTATGGAGGGAAAATATATAATTATGAACGCATACACAGACAACACACGTAGCCACAGGATCAAAGCAGATCTGCCGCGCAGTAACTCGCATGAATTTTTACCTGCATTTACTGTATTGTATTTATTACAGGTACACCCATCCACATATCAACTATATCCAATGGATTCCTTATACATTTGTTAATGTATTAGAAAAGTTCCAGAATTTATATTCAAAACTATAGAGTATTTCTGATCATGATGAGATTGATCATATTTTCGAAAAAATGCATGCAAGTAAACGAATTTGTGTTTGAACATTCGAAAAGTATGCATTTTTTCGGAAATAGTGATATTTTTTCCAATTGGTTAATTTCTCGACATATTTTGGAGGGGGAGACGCTCCTCCTCCCCCAATATCGTGGTCGAGTTGGGAAATTCAAGCTTCAAGTGGGGAGAATTCGCTCATCAATTTTTATTTTCGAAAGAAACTTTTTTTTATCGTGGTTCGAGTTAGGAAGTTCAAGTTTCAAGTTGGGCGAATTCGAGAAAAATTTCACCCTCTGCCGCTCATCAATTTTCGTTTTTGAGAAAATTTTTTTGAGGAGTTGGGAAAATTCCTATAACGAGAGTTGGGAATTATTGACCTCTCCCCCCAGAAAAAAAAACCTAGCGACACTCCTGTATGCTACTGGAGCTTTTCGAACCAGCTCACAGAATATGCAGTGAATCCTCAGGCACCTCTCATACAAAAAACTTTCTACCTCCAATCGTCGAAAAATATACAGGCTGTTTCATTTGAAAAAATTGAGAAAATTCAATTCAAAAAGTTCTAAATTGCCCCACTCTGTATATAAAACATAGTTTTTTTTATATAACAGAAACTGTATCAAGTTTCTATTTAGCGAAAACGCTAGTTTTAAACTCCAGTATTATTGTGTTTATAGTGTATTACTCATAAAAATTTGAAGTACGGCTCTGTAGTACTCTTGTCAGCATGTAACAGCGCCGACTTTGATATTATGGGCAGTTTTTGCAGCCTTTTTTATCTGCACTATAAAAATGAAATTAACTATACACTGTAATTACATAACATGTTATTTTCACTACAATATTGTCTTATCGTCTAAAATCTATACATGTTAAAATGTTGGGAGCTCATATAGAAATTCCTAGGTAGTATAAAGGTAAAATACTTAGACGGTATGCAACCGCAAGTTGCCTAATAGTAGTCGGGATTTGCGAACAGTTCACAAAGGATGCGGATGCCTGTCAAATTACTCAGTGCATCGTACGTTACATATTAACATCTTTAAGGCACCTGAGTTAGAAACTACGATCAGTGAATTTAGTAGCAAACAAGCTGCCAGGGAATGGATGAAACAAGTAATAAAATCGATAGAAAATACGACCATAAGTGAAAAAGAAAAAATTGAATCTGGCTGAATTTTGCAGAGTGAGAGGGAAATATAAATTTAATTTAGATTTATTAAGAATGTTTCAAAAACTATAAATGGTTTTATATTTAAAACAATTTCAGGAACTTTCCATTGTTTTAACGAATACAACTATACCGTGTGAAAACGAGATTAGTCCCGTTCCAATTTCTAGGTTGATCTTAAGAATACAATTTTGAAATTTTGGCTATTATTTGTGCAGAAAAAGCCACATTTTGCACTTATTAAGTGAAAAACGGTCGAACCGGAAGTAGCAACAACTTTTGATTTTTAAATAGCAACCTATATATATTTCTGCATAATTAGATTCCTCATGAAATTCTCGTTACAACGATGTATTACAACAAGATATTTTTTTTTCCAAATGGCGTCATAAATTCGAAACAGCGAAAAAGCATTTGGTAACTGCAAGACTGTGTTCTCAAATTTACCCAGTAGGCCTTGAATCTGATGTACCACCTTCATTTTTATTGTCGCATTTCAATAAAAGTTTATTTCGTACCAAAATCACTATTTTGAATTGAAAAACAATTTTTTGAAAAAACATAAAAAGCAAATGAATTTTATTCAATTCTTTTAATCGGTAACCATATTTTTTTACTTGCAGCAACAAAGCCCAAAACATTAACCTTTCATTTGATGTTTAATACGTCTAGTTTGGGTACTAATATACATTGAAACTATTGGATTTCTGTAGATGCTATTCTTCAGTTATTTAATGAAACCGTATGTACTAATATATATATATTATATTAAATTTTAAAAGCGTGCCATGACATTTCTTTTCAAACATCTGCCTAAGTTATTATCTGATAACGATTACGTAATGATTTTTCAATTTGCTTGTGTTTTATTTGCTTTATTTAAAAGTTTTAAAAAAATACAAAATGGCGGTATTTACCCAAAATGAAAAGGTAGACACGTTACTTATTTATGGGGAATCTAAAAGAAATGCATATCAAGCTGAAAGGTTATATGCAGAGCGGTATCCTGGAAGACATCACCCTTGTAGAAAATATATTAAGATTTTAGAAGAAAAATTTAGGGCCCAGCCAAATGAAAACGAACAAAATACGTTTATTATTGATGATGCCATAGAGATTAATGTTTTGGCATCCGTGGAAATTAATAAAAATGCAAGTACACGTGAGACTGGAAGTGCTTTTGATATTAGCCGAGAATCTGTTAGAAGAATATTGAGAAAACATGGATATAAATCATTTAAATGCCTATCAACTTCATCAGCATTTATATATATGAAGCTGATGCAGGTAGGAGAGTTTATTACTGCAATTGGTTACTGGAAAATAGAAAAATTGTTCCCAGAATTCTGTTCACAGATGAAAGTCGGTTCACTAACAATGGCATGTTTAACCGAAATAATTTGCATTACTGAAAAATTTACATAAAGTGTTTGTGGTAAATGTATGGGCAGGAATTGTGGGTACTAGGATCATAGGTTCTATTTTATTTCAGGGGACTTTAAATGGAATTAGGTACCTGAACTTTTGGAAAATGAAATTTGTGGGCTTTTTAGGAGAATTTGAGAAGACGCATTTATTACCAACAAGATGGGGCTCCGCCACATAACCTTCGAAATGTCTCTAATTGTTTAGAAAACAGATTTCAAAATATTTCGACACATGGGCGTACAAGATGGCTTGTACCATCAGTAGGCTCAAAAATGTACTGAAGTTGAAAGAATAATAATCATTAATACATTGTAAATTTTATTTAATCTCTATGCATTTTTTTAACAATACCAATTGGTAAATCTAGCAACTACAGAAATCCAATAATTTCAAAGAAAATTAGCACCGAAGCTAGACATACACTCAAAGAAAATGATAAGTGAAATCAACCAAAAAGAGCATATGAAATCGCACCTATCTAGTTTCATAGTTAAATCAACCAGAAAAGAATATTCGAACAAATTTTGTCACCATACAATTTTTACTGTCATTTTGAACATGAAATTTAGTTGGTTAAGTAAGTAATCATTTTTTTTAGTTCTACCATAACTTTATTTGTTTTCGTAAACAAATAGTAGTTTGATAATCATATCTTCTTGTAGAACAACAAATTAAATAGTATAATGACATTTTTTTTATGTTCACTAACCATTTTCAGTTTGGTCTACATTTTCAATTTAGTCTACAATTAAATGGTACGACTTCGTTTTTTGTTCACCAACTAATTTTTAGGTTGATCTACACAAATTGTATAATGACGTTTTTTTTTGGTTAGCCAAAATCTCAGTATTGAGACATCAGACTACTACCCAAAACCATCGTTTATAAGATCCATCCAAGTATATCGATGATCCCTGGTTCGATGAGAATTTGAACATTGCAATCATGTTATTAATTTTCTATAATTTCATAAGAGTATAAGATAATGCATGATTGATTATTGTCAGTGATTTGTATGTGGCGTCATCTAGGAATAGTTTCTGTAACGGACTACGTGGTAAGCAAGCAAATTTTATGTAGAACTTATTATCTATATATTTAACTAGTTTGATTTGACAAAATTCAACAAATTATTAGTAAGATGAATAAATTATAGTCTTATTCACCTATTTTTTAAGTTAATGTCTATTTTGTTGTGTGACAAATTTTTATTGATTGATTTAACCCATACTATTTGCAAACAAAAGCGCTGACGCGACGTCTTAATTCATCAAAGTGGATTGCAGAACGATGTTATGTTTATGTAAACAGAACTGCTGGTTAACTTTACAATAATATTGGTTTATCTGTCAACTATAACAGTAGAGCGAACTGCTACTGGGTTTACAATTACAATTCAACAATAGTTAAAAATAAAATATACTATTATCTAGTTTAATTTGACAGAATTCAACAAAATAACAGTCAGATGAAAAAAATAATAGTCTTATTCATCTATTTTTTAAGTTAATGTTTACTTTGTTGTACGACAACTTTTTATTAATTATAATAACAATCACTTTTTGTTTGAAAATACCATCAATATAATTTAGTTTAACAAAATTAACGGTATTGTTAGTTAGCTATTTTTTTTTTTAGTTGAATTTACCCGTACTATTTCTTTGAGTGTATTATACATCAAATATACATACATCAAATAAAAGGTTAATGTTTTGGGCTTTGTTGGTGTAAGTAAAAAAAATATGGTTACCATTTAAAATAATTGAATAAAACTTATTCTCTTTATGTTTTTTTAAAAAATTGTTTTTCTACAACCGTAGCAACACGAGCGATAACGAAAGTAAACATTCGAGTTACCTGGTTGCTAAGGCGTTGCTAGCTACGAAAGTAGCTTTCGTGGCCAGGACAGAAAAGTAAAAAAAGAACAAATTTTAACGCTTCATAAGTTTGCTTATATCTTGCTTTAGATTTCTTGGGGCAAAGCGAGGCACAAGCAATATTGGCAGCTTCTTGTATCCTATTTTCATCGCCATCAAACATATTTGTTTATTTCAGTTTGAAGTCACCAAAAATTAAAATGTTTAACATAACCTCGATGACAGATTATGATGACAGGAAACTGTTTCATTGGCATGGAAACAATGTTTTCTGACAGCCTACTAAACTATAAAGTTTATTAAAAACGTCAAATAATTTCAACAAATAGTTTTAAATTATTAAATCCCATAATACCTTCCGGTAGTAGAAAAAATACAATACATTACACGATGCAAAAGCCCTTTCACGTGTTCGGTGTTTTTTGAAAGGTCTCGGCTTCACCTCGACCATTAAAAAATCACCTCACACTTAAAAGTAAACTTTCGCATCTAGTAATGTAAATAACTCTTTCAATTCAAAATAGTGAAATAAACTTTTGTTGAAATGCGACAACAAAGATTCAAGTGATACATCAGATTCAAGGCCTACTGGGTAAATTTTTTGATAACAGTCTTGCAGTTGCCAACTTTTTCGAATTTATGATGCTATTTGGAAAAAAAATTACCTATTTGTGATACATCGTTGTAACGAGAATCTCATGTGGAATCTAAATGTGCAAAAATATATATAGTTTGCTACCTAAAAATCAAAAGTTGTTGCTACTTCCAGTTGGACCGGAAGTGATATTTTTCACTAATAAGAGCAAAATGTGGCTTATTGTGTCACAAAGGTATGCCAAAATTTCAAAATTGTATTCCTAAAATCAACCTAGAAATTGGAACGGGACTAATCTCGTTGTCACCCGATATACATTTTCATAGTAAAATTTGTATATAAACTGCTGGCCAAAAGCGAATTTTTGATTGAATTTAAATCCACATTTTTTGAGAACGAGAATAGATATCAGTGCCCGGTTTTCGGAATTTAAGAGATAATTTATTTGTGAAACGGCGAGTTTTGCCCGATTCTTTTATCTTGAAGCACGTTACTATCTACAGGTTGTGAAAGGAAGCTGTGTTTCTTTTACTAAACTTCATAACTTCCGAAATTCCACAAAAATTATTTTATCTTTTTTCGATGCGCATTTTTTAGTCACTGGTTTATGGGGAAAAAAGCAATTTCTCAAATTTTTGATATCTCTCTTATTTTATAAGATAACAATTTTTTTCTAAAAACCTGTCATTTTTCCCAAGTTAGGCCTTATTGAGTTTAGTTTATGATGTCTCATTTAAAATAATAATAACAAGTAAATTTTTTGGAATTTTCAGTTCGTGGTGACCAGTGGAGAATTCTCTGATAAATCTCAACACATTACTATATCCACTAAATCCACAATCCATTACCCAGCTATATGATTAAGTTATTCAACAAAAGATAGGTAATATCTGTCAGATATTATTGAGAGTTGCATAAACTTTCACCCACACAATTCAACTGTTTAATTAACGATTAGAAGTCTAGCATCGCTAATTTCCCCATAACTGTTCGAGCAACTTCGAATTCCCAGCAATATTAATGTAATATTTCACGGGGAAAGTAAAAGCGCGAATTAGAGTTGTTGGTAAGAAACTGTAAGCGGTGTTTAATGGTGATGCATTAAGCGACGAGGTATATTTATCATTTAAGACTTTTAACGGAAAGCGCCAGCGCTGTTACTAAAATCAGGCGCTGCAACGCAAAGGTTTGATCGACAGCTTTTAGCGTTTTTATTTTTAAAATCATTGTTTCGCTACCAAGAATTTTTTCATATATATTCACACTTTTGCAGTGGAGAAAATATCTGCTTAAAATCATACACATGATAAAAAGGGCACTTCAAAATACTCGACCGTTATACGTCAGTAGGGAAGAAATGAGAGAACTGTGACATATCCCCACCACTGTGTCAATCTCCACCTCTTTGTAAACCCCACCATTCCACTCTAAGCCCCGCTCTGAGTTGAACTTGTACCGTGCAGAGCTGTTAAAAAGCTGTAGCAGTAAAAATACAGATATCTTTGGTAAAAGTACCTTTATTTTTGCTACGCCAGCTTTTTAACAGGTCTGTAAAAATAATAAAAGTACTACTAGCAAATCTCCGAGGAAACAGTCATAGCTCGTATAAAATACGTGAAACATACGTTTTAGTGGTATAAAAATGGTTATGGCATAATAATTATATCACAAATCTTTAATAAATATATTTGTTTTATTTCTAGTTCGGTAATATCATTAATCTAAATTTTGCTACAAGTTTTAATCTTTAGTATAAAATACATCGTTCATTAACTCTAATAGTCCAATAAACATCAGAACGTATAAAATTCGTGAAATATATGTTCCAGTAGTTTAAAAATGATTTTAGTATAATAATATGTTTATATAATATACCACTTTATGTTTTTATGTTTTTATTATATTTATGATCTACTAAATATTCAGAGAGAGAGAGAGAGAGAGAGAGAGAGAGAGAGAGAGAGAGAGAGAGAGAGAGAGATACGAAAGATGATGATGGAGTATTTGCCTTTGCTTAGGGCATGGACAAATACCAACCAAGCTACGTGGCATGCAAGGCAGTTTCCCCAGGACGAGGCCTTTTCCCTTGCACTGATGTTGGGTCTGACCTCTGCGATTATTCCTAATTCGCTTGCATAATTTTTGGTAGCTGGGACTGCGTACGTGCTTTATAGGGTTATAGATATATTATAGAATGTCATATACATAAAAAAAGGTATACGTGAAACGCTTATTAAATGCATTTATAAAACATTTATTAAAAATGTCATAATTTACCTAATTTCGTACTTATGTACAGCTTATAAAATGTATTTATGAAACGTTTATCAAACGTTTATTAAATGTCATAATTTAATTACGTTTCTAGGTACAGTACATACAATTTATAAACGTTGATTTGGGCGGAGATTTGTCACGATAATAACCGTTCAAATTTACCGTTTTTTGACGTATGGTTTTGCAGCACATAAAACGTTTCTTAGAGTTATTAGTGTTTATTGGGCTGTAAAAAATCTGTAGCAGTAAAACGACAGGACTTTTACTAAGAGTATCTGTATTTTTAGTGCTACAGCTTTTTAATAGATCTGAATGGTACAGGTGCAGTTTAGGGCGGACACCACTTTCGATCGGGGTCGCCAAATTCCAATTAAACGGTGCGTAAAGTATCTAGGGGTGAACTTGGACAAGAGACTGACGTTCAACATTCACATAAACGAGACAATACGCAAGGTCTACTCTATGTCCAGGAGTCTGTATCCGCTCCTGGCAAGGAGTAGCGGACTCAACAGGACAAATAAAGAATCTCCGATTCGGGCAGATACACCTCCCTCAGAGATCTATATAATCGTTGCCACGACATAACGCCACTAGCGGACTACGTCCAAGAAATCTCCCAAAAATTCTATCAATTCAAACTGGGCGATAGTCCGCTAACCCGCAACATAACACGAATCAGACAGCATAATGCGATCCTTTTCGATATCCGACACCCCTTACCATACCAGGCGTTGCCTATCTTTCGGCAACCTCTCTAATCACACTTCCCTCTACGACAACTTCTCCTTTCCCCACCTTTAATCTTCACCAAAACCTACAACCAACCCTTCTCTATTCCCTTTATTTGTTTTTACCTTTTTTGTTCCTTGTCTATTTTTTGTCTCTAAATTCAGTCTCGACCGATAAATTCTTAACAAACCAAAATTTCACATAACATTACACACTTTTAACTATCCACGACACTTTCCTGGCGTCAGGAAGACTACCAGGGTGGAATTGTCTCAAACGGGTTTTTTCGTTGAGTTTTGTTTTCCCGTGGCAGCAATCAAAATTTTTAAGTGTTCGCGTGTGCGCGAAATCGATAGTTATTTACAGTTTTAATTTTAATTATTTTTAAGTACCCTTGTGTACTACGTTATACGATACCGTTAAATTTAAGCCTTTTTCCATTAGGCAGGAGTTTTAACTCAGCAAATAATTTTCGTCATCGCCAAACCGGACCCTCCCCGCCCAGTCTCACACCCACCTCGGCGATGTTCGCCGTGGTTGTCTGGCTGGCTCCGGGCCGGATTCCGGAATGGCGCATTATTGTACTTTATGAAACATTAATAAATGCTTGTTGTTGTTGTTTATGGTGCAGTTTAGGGCGGAGAGTATGGTGGAGTGGTGGGGTTTACAAAGTAGTGGGGGTTTGTCACAGTCCACTCATGTCTTCCCTCCTTACTTCACTGACCAAAAAACCGTTTTAGTAAGGTATATTCAACTCTTTGATGACTACATGATATTTTTTCAATGAAGTTAATATTTGACGGCACTCAGTATGTAAATCAATAAGCTGGAATTATTCCAACTTCACGCAACAGAAACATGTTTACTTGTTTCTGCTTTTAAGTTGGACCTACTTTCATCTTAGTTATATTTTGACTATATCTTAACCTATTATTTACTACTAAGTACGTAAATTTCAAGGTGAATTACTGTTAATAAAAAACAATACGGTTTCTCTCAACTCATAAAGAGAATACAACAGTATTGTCCGTGGCACAAATCCGGAAGGAAAAGGGACGTTAATTTAATAAAGTGGTTTCGAGAAGTATCAAATAATGGGGTGCCGTGACAATAAACAGCAAATATAACAATATATGAGGGCAAAACCAATCAAAAGTCATTTACTGCGTATACAGAAGTTATAGCTAGGAAGCTGGCGGCAGAAATTTTGATCTTATTGTGTGACTGAAGTTGAAAAGACGTAAAGACGTCATAATAAAAAGTCAAAAAAAACATTTCAGTCATTACGGGGTTGCTGAGTTTTTAATTAACAGTTAATTAAGAATGCAATAAAAAAACGCTATATGATTTCATTGTGTCAGCCACTTGTTTTAAACGTTGTTTGTCAATATGATATTGATATAAATGCAGTTGGCTGAAATCTATTGAGTCTGCGTTTTTTGCAGTTTAATTTTTTTTATTAATTTATGATATACTAAAAATTAAGTGAATTTATTGTCGGTGTACCTTACATCAAAAGTTTCGCAAAGTGATAAGAAACAATAAAACAAACTTCAGTCACTTGTATGCTGCTGAGTTTAAAGGGGGTGAATTTTCAAAAATGGGGTAAAGAAACGGTTCAACATTATTATACTCTTCGCAAATACGAAGAGTATATTGTATTTGATCGGCACATTTCTAAAATCGTAAATATCGCTCGTAGAGAAAAAATTTTCATATCATTGTGTTAGTGAACGAATTCTGAACAACTTTCAAAATGTCCGTCTGTCCGTCCGTCCGTCACGTTTCTTTTAAGCACGATAACTTAAGAAAGAAAAGTCCGATTGTATTGAAATTTAGAAAGTAAGTTAGCGTTAGCGTTAGCTAGAGGAAGAACCCTATTGTATCTGAAGAAAATCGATCAGTAAATAAAAAAGTTATTAATTATTTAATTAAAAAAAAAAATAATTCTTTTAATTTTTGTCGCTTGTACTAAAATGGAAATCTTGCGAGATATTATTTCCATAATAATTTTTTTTTTATGAAGTTTACTAATAGGTATATATTTCATAGAAGTGAAACATGTATGAATGTCGAAAGATATATATTACAGACAATCAATTTTCCTAGCAACAGGTGGTGGCGCAGCGGCTAAAGCTTTGCGTTGCAAATGGCGGACGTGGGAGAGGTGGGGAAGGAGTGGGAAGGGGTGGGAAGAGGTGGGAAGAAGTGGGGATGGGGTAGGAAGAGGTGGGAAGAGATGGGAAAGGGGAGGGGAAGGAATGGGAAGAGGTGTTAGCGGGGTGAGAAGACGGGAAAGGGAAGGGGTGGATGGCGATGGCAAATGAAAGAGTTTTGTCTGTCTGTAAAATAAGTAGGCTAAAAAGCAAAAAATTATATAAAAAAAATATTTTTAAGAAAAAGCTTCTATTTGATTAATATATTCTTGCTTTATTAACCAATCAAAACGAACATTTTCAAAAAAATCGACCAATAGGATTTGTTTAAAGTGAGAAAAACGGCTATCGATAAGTGGAAAAAATCGAGAAAACTGTATGTCACTTTTTTCGTAGTAGCCATGTGTCAAACTAAAAAAGTCATTGAAATGATGTTTTCCATGAAAATTATGCTCGAATTAAGGGACATAGGAAAAATCGCTCCACTTCGTGTCGCGATTTTTCCATGCCCTTAATTCTCGAATAATTTTCATGGGAAAAGAGGTTTTTGTCCAAAAAAATTTACCCGTAAAAAATCGACCTCTTGTGTATTAATACCCGAAAAAACTGTACTAAAAAGTAAAAATAATTTTTTTAAAATTCATACACCTGGAAACCAAAAGCTTTGGGGGCGGTCAATTGAGCAAAGTAACTATGCAATAGCGCTATGACCGTCCCCAAAGCTTTTGGTTTCCAGGTGTATGAATTTAAAAAAAATTATGTTTACTTTTTAGTACAGTTTTTCAAATAAAAGCTTTTTCTTAAAAATATTTTTTTTATATAATTTTATTTATTGCACAGGACATACAAAAGTATTAAGAATAAGCCCCGGTTAAACTCCAAATACACAGCATAATAAGCCTAAGCTTTTAACAAACTTCTGGGGCACAAGGAGGCATATAAAACATTAACCGCCTTTTACATTGTTACATATTCATGTTGCGAACTCCGGAGAGGGGTAAGAAAATATGGGCAAATATACCATTAGGCGCTCCCTGAACTGCTGTAAAATGCAGGAAAAGCATCATTATATACATACATTTATTATTTTTCGCATTATTTGCTTTTGGTAGCAGCGCAACTCTAAAATATTCTTATATTTATACAATGTGTGCAAATTGTGCTTTTGCATGAATACTATGGTATATTAAGTATCAAAACCGGTAAAGGACGTTTACCGGTGGACTGCAATGTTTTTGCCGGAAACCGGTACAACCCTTAACGTTCGCGATGCTTATACTATTTTTTGAACGATCGCTTCAATTAAAATAATTTAATGTCCACTAAATAAACGAAAAGTCAAAAGTGACTTTTATATTTCGCGATAAGTCCAACTCGTCAAATAGTACCGCGGCAAACACAGTAAAAACCCTTAGAAAACGGCTGTTAGTGAAACAATTTTGTAATTTGGAATGCTGATTTCTGTCATTAACTGTCATTTCCGAGCAGCGCCAAATCAAAACGGCTTCCAGTTTCAAAATGGCGGCTGTTTTAGAAAATTTAAAAGATCGACGTTTCTAGCTAAACTATTGATTTTATGAGAAAAAATTAATAAGAAAAATTGTTCCTGAATAAATTTGGAACAAAAAAGTTCTTATAAGTTTTTTCTAAAACTAAAAATTAAGACTCTACTTAGTAAAATATCACAGTCAGTTTTTTCTGATATTGTACAAAATACGCAAAGTAATGTTCTATACTTGTCATAATAATTATCCTTTGACCATAAAGTAACAATCAGAGTTGAATTATAGAATAAATTAAAAGACTAGGAGGCAATATTTTAAATCTCGGTCCTGTAAGCGAATCGCGTAGAAAAAATACGCACGCGGGTCAATCCTACTAACAGAAGCTTTCACGTTTATATCGTAACCTCAAGAAAATATTCCTGATAAAATTTTAAACTTACTTGTTTTAATATACTGCAATACTTCTGCCTACACTGAAAAATCAGGCGCGAAAGAAGAAGAAGAAGTTTACTTCCAAGAACAGGACAACGTGTAACATCCCCCCCCCCCCCTTCAAAGAATGCTTTGATGCAACACATTTTACAGGTTATAGCTTCCAAAGTGGGCGCATTTGGGGACAGTCTCTGACATTAAATTTGATTTTGGTTAATCTTGAAAAATGGGGATGGTGCCTGTCCGAAAATGTTTGGTTGCCAAAATGGTCAACACTTCCGGAGATATCTAAAGCCCTTAGACAATTAATTCAAAGCCAGGAATGTAAGTCTAACTAAAAAAATCTTTACCTATTTTTATTAAATCATTTTTAGGTTGAAAAATAATGTGTCGTCAGTTTCTCGTAAAGGAATACTCAACAAGAATATTATAATTATTGCTTTAGGTTGTAAAATATACATAAAATTATTTTCTGGTATTTCTCCGTGTGCGCGGTATTATTTTTAGTGTTACACTCAAAGAAAATGATAGGTAAATTCAACCAAAAAGAGCATATGAAATCGCGCCTATCTAGTTTCATAGTTAAATCAATCAGAAAAGAATAGTCATACAACTTTATTTGTTCTCGTAAACAAATAGTAGTTTAATAATCATATCTTCCACTAACCATTTTCAATTTGGTCTACAATTAAATAGTACAACGACTTTGTTTTTTGTTCACCAACTAATTTTTAGGTTGATCTACACTTTATTGTATGATGAAGTTTTTTTTGGTTAGCCAAAATCTCAGTATTGAGACAT
Organism: Rutpela maculata; assembly: GCA_936432065.2. NCBI lineage: Eukaryota > Metazoa > Arthropoda > Insecta > Coleoptera > Cerambycidae > Rutpela > Rutpela maculata. The sequence goes on from OW386292.2 coordinate 7,161,777, forward strand.
CAGACCACCCAAACCAAAGATTAGAGATCGTTTATAAGATCCATCCAAATATATCGATGATCCCTGAGAGAATTTGAACATTGCAATCATGTTATTAATTTTCTATAAATTCATAAGAGTATAAGATAATGCATGATTGATTATTGTCAGTGATTTGTATGTGGCGTCATCTGGGAATAATTTCTGTAATAGACTACGTGGTAAGCAAGCAAATTTTATGGTAATTCTTTTAGAACTTCTAGAAGACGACAATAATATTGGTTTGTCTACCAAGTACAATAATACATCGAACTAATACTGGGTTAGAATTACAATTCGATAATAGTTAAAAATAAAATATACTATTATCTAGTTTAATTTGACAGAATTCAACAAAATAATAGTCAGACGAACAAAATAATAGTCTTATTCATCTACTTTTTAAGTTAATGTTTGTTTTGTTGTACGACAACTTTTTATTAATTAAAATAACAACCACCTCTTGTTTAAAAATACCATCAATATAGTTTGGTTTAACAAAATTAACGATATTGTTAGTTAACCATTTTTTCTTTGTTGAATTTACCCATACTATTTCTTTGAGTGTAGATATTGTATAAAATATTTTTATTCAAATTTTAATGTAGAATATTTTTCTTAACTTTTTTTTTCTGTAACAGTAATTATTTAGTTGAAAAACGTGTAAACTTTTAAATTATAAATAAAAAGTAACTCTTTCATATTTTTCTATGTACCGCTTTTATTTTTAGCTTTAGGTAAAAAGCTGTATTAAACTTTTTTGTTTAGAATTTAATTTGGAACAATTTTTCTTAACAACTTTTTTTTGTAACATCAATAGTTTAGATAGAAAACTCATTATTTTAAATTTTCTAAATCGGCCGCCATCTTGAAACCGAAAGCAATTTTGATTTGGCGCTGCTCGAAAAAATAGTCGTCTTAATGACAGACATCAGTATATCAAATTACAAGATTGTTTCACTAATAGCCGTTTCTTTCTGGGTTGCCGTTAAATGCATTTTTGACGTTACGAAACGTCTCACTTTTCATAACTATCAGTTTCATTACATAACTAGTTATGTAATGAATTTTTACGTACTAGCTGATTATTAAACCCACTTGTTGACACTAATTTTCAAATTTCTTAGATACTTCTTCAATCCTGCTTTTTAATTTACCAAAGCCTAGATGAAGTACACTGTGCTTATTTCTATATTCTATTCTTCAAAATTTTATTAACTTCTCTGCAGACTGCCGTTGTAATCTTATGGGTATTTAAAACGCGCGTATTTTATTAACTGATATCGTAATGTTATAAGATTTTATTTTCAACTTTTACATACTTGTAACGACTTCTTAAGAACGCATATTATTATTTAACACTGATTCTACTAAAATATTGACTACTGCAACAACAGAATTGACATGGCTGTACATATTAACATATGACAATTTTTAGAACACAGAAACAACTAATTAAAACATACACATAACTTCGCCTTTTCATTTTTAACGGGTTGAGTAGAAAGTATACGGTACTTCGCATAAAAACTCTTTTTACTCACGTACCAATTATTCCTAATTATACATTTTTCTGTATGCGTGTGTATAGAATATCGAGCGACGTTACCACAAATTGTCAAAGTCCAATTAATTAGCAGATCGATCAGTTATATTCACAGAGAGCTGATTAATATTCTAATTAGCATTATCAGACATTTCAATACAAATATCGGGGTTTCATTTTATTAACTCGAGTGGAATGGGGCGTATAATCGACAGTGGATCTTTCAGATAAGTTAGAAAGACATTAATATAGGTATTAAACAAATAAAAACTTTTCACGGTTTTTATAATAACGAGCGTTAAAAAAAAATTACGTTAAGTTGCTTGTGCAAATGAAAACGCAGAGCTTATATTGGTTTCTATGAAGAAATAATTTTTCTTTTTTACTTATTTTTTTTTAATGGCCTCATTTATATTAAGACCCTGGCAGAGTTTAGATATAGCTACTCCACCACTCAACCAGGACAGGTACACATAGATAATGACACAACAACCATTCCTTGCGACATTGCCATCTGCGGCAGCAGAGACTCGAACTCAGAAGAAAAGAGCGACTAGCCGTATTGTCTTTCACACAACCGCGGTTTAGCCTACTGTTACAGTATCGGCAACACGCGAAAAACACCACTAAACATCTATACACTTGCGAGGATTCGAACCCGGGATCTCATGATCTCAAGCCTAACACTGAGCCACTAAGTAAAGTTTTACTGCCACAATAATAGACTGTACATGCCAAAATGTAATTGAGAACACCACAAATAATAAATACCTGGGTCTTATAAAAAATGAGACAATGAGATGGAATGACGCAATATTCTTCCAATTAATATCTTAAAAGTGACATATAAATCGTGGGATGGGACATGTAACAGTCAATTGAATAACCTAAAAGTTACCCAAAAATGGATACTTAAAGTAAAACTCTGGAAAAATCGAAGATATTCTACAGAACAGCGTTTTCTAGACAGTAAGGTCCTTGATATAAATGGACTATATATATTTAATGTAGCTAAATATATCTACAAAAATAGGGAGTTAAGAGTACCAACAAACCATATATACAATACAAGGCAAAATGAACGCAATGCTCTTATTGTCTCTCGACCAAACTCCAGCTTATACAAGGAATCTATTAGCTTCACAGGTCCAAAAAATTATAATATTATCTCTGAAAAGTTAAAGACAATATACAATTTGAACCTGTCTTGTAAGAAGTTGTCAGTATTTATTATAAATAACTTAAATACTTGAGCAAATATTCTCATAATTGGGAATAACCTTTCATGTTTTTAGTTCACTTAACCCTTTGCGGACTAGTGGCTATTCTGTGGAACCACTGTATCTACGCAAAAATGAACTTTGACAAAAAATGAATTAATGAAATAAAATTAAACTTTGTGAATTATGTGACAAATAAAAACGTTATCTTCTTTTTCATTATCTAAAATAATGTTGAGAATTTTTTGTCAAGACTTGTTTAACTGTATGTATTCGGTAGAACAATTATGTCTCAGGATCCCACGTGTAGAGGACCGCAGCACTGAAGATCCACTAGTAAAACGTATCTGAGTCTCGAAGTGACCATTGGAAAAAAAAAAAAAGAATGGATAATGATATTAGTAAAACTGGTAGACAGTACCTTCACCACGAAAAATTTTTCCAAGTGAGATAAGAAGTCTCTTCTGTATGTTGATGACAATCATAAGGTTTATATAATCGTATCCCCTGTCGTATTTTATCAGCCCATGGAGGGTTTAATCAAATTCATAATTTTAGGGTAATTTTAGATGTTAGAAAAATTGTTAGTCTGTTATTTGTTAATTATTATATATAGTAGTGGCACCTAGAAATCTTGGGTCGATCCCTATAATAAGAAATAGTGAAATATAAATAGCAAAATAATGTACGTGAAAGAAAGCGATATATTAACATTGATGCCAGGCACTTCAGCATGTCAAGAGTTCCGCCGACGACTAAAAGTAGCTAAAGAGAAAAGGGCAACAGCGTAGGTTAAATCTGTTTTTTTTTTCAGCACAATATTTGTCCATTTCTCTTCTCTTCTACCTTACATTGGCATCGACTCAATATTTTAAAATGTCACTACTGTATAATTAATCTCATATATAAAGATTTTTTAGTAAATTGATAAGGCGCAAAAATATTTCCTTGTGAAATCAGGTGCATTCATTTCGTTAAAATCTGAAAAAAAAATAAAGAAAAAAAGAATTTGTAAATTTGGATTAAAATAATAGTTCATTAAACAAGTTTAGAAAAGCAAAGGATAAAGTAAAAAAAATATTTTGAGGTTTCTGGTTCTTGTACACACACTAAATCGCTTTTTTTTCATCCCCTTTAATAATGGGGTGGGGGTGGTAATGGGGGTGGCTAATGCCAAATTTTTTTTTCAGACCTTAGCTTCTCTTGTCTATACTAAATATCAATTTAATGAACTCTTACCTGCTTGATTTACCTATTTACTCCAAATTTACCCCAATTTACCCCCCAACCGTTCGACGGAACAAGACGAAAATATAATCTAGTTCTACATCTTGTTAAAGTACATATGTGTACCAAATTTCAAGTCAATATCTCAAACGGTTCCAGAGTAAACATGCACACAAAAAAAGTTACAGACCGACAGACAGAATTTTTTTTTCGCTCAAACTTGAAATCTCGACGTTTCATGACATTCTAAGCCTATTTGAATAATAAAAATTTAAAAAAATTTTTTTGTCGTTACTATACTAAGTAAAATACGAGAAGGTATATGCAATATTTTGTAAGTGGAGGATGACAAAAAACGCACTAAGAACTGATGAAAGTGTAATGCTAGCGTATTTTTTTAAGAAGGTAAGCTATTTTACTTCCACATCCAGTGGAAGTATAGTAACGGATAAAAAAATTTTTAAAAATTTTTATTGTTCAAATAGGCTTAAAATATCATGCAACGTCGATATTTTAAGTTTGAGCGAAAAAACAATTTCTGTCTGTCGGTCTGTAACTTATTTTGTGCGCACGTTTACTCTGGAACCGTTTAAGATATTGACTTGAAATTTGGTACACGTATGTACTTTAACGAGATCTAGAACTAGATTATATTTTCATCTTGTTCCGTCGAAGGGCTGGGGGGTAAATTGGGGTAAATTTGGGGTAAATAGGTAAATCAAGGAGGCAAGAGTCCATAAAATTGGTATTTAGTACATACAAGAGAAGCTAAGGTCTCAAAAAAAAATTGGCATTAGCCACCCATTACCACCCCCACCCCATTATTAAAGGTGATGGAAAAAAAAGTGATTTAGTGTGTGTACAAGAACCAGAAACCACAAAATATTTTTTACTTTAGCCACCCCCACTACCACCCCTTATCACCACCCCATTCCCACTACCGACGTGGGGTATCGTTTTATGGGTTTTTGGGGTAGGGGATTTCAAAAATTGTATTATTAAAGTTCCATAAACAATTATTTCCACATACAAAATTTTTTCGTTGTGAGTGACTTGGATAGAAAATCTGCATGTGGAAGTAGTGATTCCTTGGCAGCGGTTTTTATACATATTTTAGTGTTTTTCATACAATGTCTTTCGTTATTTTAGGCAAAATCTCTTAAGGCATCCAGTTTATGGTCTACATATTTCATGTTGAAAAGTACTATACAAATAAACGAAAATATGGATATGTCACAATATAAAAAGCTACTTGCCTTTTTAAAACGTCAAAATGACACATACGAAGCAAAGAAATCAAAAGTTTTGACTATGGAAAACGTTACATGTTTTTAAAAGAGGCTGCGGACGATAAGTTCTTATTAATGAAAGTGACTAATATTTGGTTTAAATGAGGCATGTCGGCGTGCAGAGTTGAGCAGTTTAACTGGGGAAAATTTTGGTTATAACTTTACATGATACCAAAACCAAAAAGAAAGGTGTATTTACCGTAGGATCAGAGTGCAACGAATATGAAATTTATCATAAGTATTTACGATTGAGACCCAAACAAGTAAAACACAATAGATTTTTCATTTACTATAATCACGGTAAGTGCACAATACAACCAGTTGGCATTAACAGTTTTGCAAAAATTCCCCAAAGAGTTGCAGAATACTTAAAGAATACTTCCAGATGCATACAGTTACACTGGCCATTGCTTGAGGAGGGCGTCTGCCATCTTCCTCGCTGACAGTGGAGCTGATATTCAAACACTTAACAGACATGGAAGATGGCGGTCAACAAGTGTAGCTGAAGGGTATATCGAGGAAAGCATTGGCAATAAGTTGAACATTTCAGAAAGTATATTTCATCAGCAAGAACTAGTGGCACCTCAAGATCATTCAGGAATACAGATAGAGAATTGTAATAGTTTTCAGGAAGGACAAGTGGAATTGAATAAATATCGTGTTGTTAACTTTTCAAATTTGAATAATTGTACTTTTAATATATATAACAATGTTTCCAATATTTAAATAAACAGTTTTCTGTCAAACTGTTTTTATTAACACTGACATTACTATATATTAAAGTGACATGTGGTAAAGTGCCACTTTATTAACCGATTTTGAATTTAGTAAAATAGCATATTATCAGTGAAAATGCGAAAAAAATTATTATTATTATTATTTATTATATGAAGCTTAATATAAAATAATTTAAACCCACAAAACATCCTGCGAACGAGAACCAGAAGGACGCAAACTTTTAAGCTAGGCGCACTGCCAGGATGTAACAACGACGAACGCTTCACCTATAAAAAAAACCTTGTATATCACTCCTATCGGGTCCGGCAATAAAACCTCCGTAATTGGACGAAGTGGAAAAGGGCCATTAAAAAAATTTTCACAAATCCTCTCCATCTGACAAGTGCTCTTTTACTGCAACGACGGCGCAATAAAAACAAAAAATCGCCGTCTGTTAAGCCGGGCAAAAAATTAACTGTGGTCGTGAACGGGCCCTGCCGGATTAAATTTGCCTGAAAGAATCCTGACTGGGCCGTCGCGTCGGCGACATTACACTCCGGGAGGGCGGTGGGAGGCGTCTAAGCCCTAAGCCGACTTGATTTTGATAAATACAAGCAAGATAACGGAGGATTATGGAGCGAGCGACACATAACAGGCTACTATCGCGAAATCGCCTTAACAAAGGAAGCATCATATTTGCTTTATTATACTTTCAGCTGAAACGAAACGCGTATATGGTATTGGTCCTGAAGAGGGTTGCAGTACTATTATGACACTGCCTATGGAGAAGCTCAAGTCCCAAAACATTTGAAGACGTCACTCGTATACTATACTCAACGTGTGTTTTGTCAACCATGTTGGCATCATCGGGAGATGATTAAATTTAAATCATAGAATTTATGTAAAAAAACATAAAATTAGCAATTTAATTGAAAAAATTGCAGAGTATCTTAAATATTACTAATAGTCGGGAAACCCTCTCTAGCTGTACGTGCCCCCTCCGATCCTTGGGGACAATATTTTTCATAAAGATTAAAGCTTAAGGAACAATTCTAAACATATCTTAAAAAAACTGGATTTATTTTCAAAATGGCGGCCATATGTTAAAAAAAACTGGTGCAAATATTGTTTTTGTCATTTATCACAAAATCTAAAAAAGATGAAAAACTTTATGCACAAAAAAAACGTGCATAAAATTGTCCACAATTTTGTTCCTATATAATATTAGGATAGGAGTTGCCGTTTTCGAGATAAATAATAATAATAATAATGTTTATTTACTAAAAACAAATTCAAATACAATTATACAATTATATTAGCTTCGTTTATAAATGTAAACAAACATGCAACATTGCTGAAGTATAGTTAATTATACTTGTACGCGATTTCTTAGCACTAAATATAACCTATAATAAAATATAATATTTGTTGATTAAATTTACAATATATTTATTGACTAAATATAATCTATAGTAAAATATAATATTTATTGACATAGTCGGGAGATGATGTTATAATCGTGGTTAGTCCACGTTCGGGTAATGAAGTCATTATAGGTATTATTCACAACCATTTGAATATAGTCACATTGAGGGTTAAATCACAGTAATTAATAGGTGTTTTTTACGTTATTATTTTTTCTTTTGTATTTTATATAGAAAGAATTTATAGCTTTTATCATTTTACACAGTTTCTAAATATTATTTATAACAAAATATTATTACAAACGATATCTTTTAATCTATTTCTAGAAATGGTGGTTATCCATATTTTAATTTTTTTCTTGAACAATTTGATGTTTTTAATACTTTTTATATCTACCGGTAGTATATTATATAGTTTTGAATATAAGTAAACATAACTTTTTTGGCCTATTCTTTTCTTGCTTTTTGGTTGCTGACACTTTCCTTCTTTATATCTCGTTTCGTATTGATAATTTATTGGCTTGATATCATTTTTATTTTTAAAATAAAAAAGAAGTATAGCTAGACCAAATAGCTGCCTGCAAATTATGCGCTATCCCATTTGGGATCAAATTTTCAATATGGCGCAGCGCAGAGGTGGCCAAAAAGAACAAAGCTAAGAGTTTTAGTCACATAACAAAGGATATTGAAAATGACTCAAGCTTACCTGGTGATAGCAAAACTTTGACTACTGAAGATGGAAATGCTATTTTCTATATTTTTCAGGAGGTTCCGACAACTTTTCAAAATATATGCATGAAAATATTTGATATGACTGTAAAAGTAGGTGATGTTATTTTTAGTACCGATATGTACAATGATTCGTCGGTAAAAGCTCTAGAGCGAAAACGATGCACTTGTAATCAATTTCTTATAAAGAAATATTTTCTGAGCAATTTCCAAAGACGGTATTTTTTAAAAAAAATTATGAAAGTTTTCATTATTGGAAATGGATACAGTATGAAAAATAATTATTTTTAAAATTCTAAAAAATTTGAGCACGTTAGTAATATTATGCATCAACAGTATCTAGAAGGATTTTTAAAAATTTTGAATTAATAAAAAATTAGAGCAATAAGACTAAAAAAAATGGCGCCTAAATTTTTAAATGCGCTACTTTTTTGTTTGTAACTTTTTTAGTTTTCATTATAAAAGGTCGTAATACATCTTAATCGAAAGAAATACCTTTAATTACTTCCACATCCAGTGGAAGTATAGTAACGACAAAAAAGTTTTTATTGTTCAAATGGGCTTAGAATGTCATGAAACGTCGAGATTCTAAGTTTGAGCGAAAAAAACATTTCTGTCTGTCTGTCGGTCTGTCTGTAACTTTTTTTGTGCGCACGTTTACTCTGGAACCGTTTGAGATATTGAATTTGGTACACGTATGTACTTTAACGAGATCTAGAACTAGATTATATTTTCATCTTGTTCCGTCGAAGGGTTGGGGGGTAAAATGGGGTAAATTTGGGGTAAATAGGTAAATCAAGCAGGTAAGAGTCCATAAAATTGGTATTTAGTATATACAAGAGAAGCTAAGGTCTCAAAAAAAATGTTGGCATTAGCCATTACCACCCCCACCCCATTATTAAAGGGGATGAAACCAAATTGTGATTTAGTGTGTGTACAAGAACCAGAAACCTCAAAATATTTTTTTACTACAAAATCTGGATGTGGAAGTAGTGATTCCTTGAGCAGCGGTTTTTTACAACAATAAATTGTTTTCTCAAAGTTGTAGATTTTGAGTAATTTTAGATTTTAACGTGTATATTTTTTCTGAACGTTTCGACACAATTTTGAAAATGCCATATTTCCAAAACTAAACATCGGAGAGAGAAAAAAGAAAAAAACCATTGATTTGTTTTCATAAAAGCTTTAATTTTGCACCCTTGCATTTTTTTTTATTAAAGTCCACATTTTTCGAGTAATTTAAAAAAAAACGTCTAGGAATACTGATTTTAGGGGGGTGAAAATTGCAATTTTCAGTTCGGAATATCTCAAAAAATATGAATTTTAGCAAAAAAGTGTATAAGTCCTTTCTTTCTTATAATTCGATTCTCTATCAGATTATGTGTGTTTTTTTGTTATGTTTTGCGACAACTCCTAAGAAAGGGTGGAAACTACCTCTAACCAAAAAGCAGAAAAAATGACAATATAGATTCTTATGAACATACTTTATGAAGCATGTTGAAGAAAAAAATTTGGAAATTCATTACATCGTTTTCGGGCTGGGATTTAAAAGCTTTACTTATTGTACTGAATCGTTTAGAAGATATCCGGCCTGAAAGTATTTATTGGGGCATTCTGTATATTTACTTTTCAATTACTTGGCTATAAACTCGCTGATCTACAATAACTATGAGCGCAATACTTAGTTGCAAAACATAAAATAATAAGGTTCCAAAAACATTATAAAGTTGCACAAAGTTTATCTCCTCAATTAAGTCCTGCAAAAGTTATGTTAATCCTATTTTGCATGTATTCCAGACATCTTAAAGCAGCTGAGAGTTCAGTTACTCTATTTTAAATCATTCACTTTTAAAAACTAAGTGAAAAAACGACCCGGTCACTTAGATTCATGCTGACCATGACCCAGAATTCACTATAATTTATCTAAGCCTGTCACATACGTGGTTAAAAGAATTTATTTGTATGATTGATCGATAAATGGGAAAACAACTTTCACAGGGATCGCCTTTATAATGACTTTGGGGGAGGTAGAAGTTCTGATGGAAAACGTAATTGAATGTTTAACTTGCGAGGAAAATACCTGTAGTGAAATAATAATAATGACAAGATTTACTCTTGATAAACAATGATGAGACTCGCGACCTTTTAAGCAAATATTTCTTTATAGCCCAGTCACTTCATACAAAAAAAACTCCAAACCTCTAAAAAATCCAACCGCAGATTTTTCCACCAGGATTCTCTTTATTTTGGCGTCATAAATAATTTATCAAAAGGCCACAAAGCCAACTGAGCGGCTACAAAAGTTACAGAAGGTCAAAAGTCACGAAAATCAGTTTTTCTCAAATATCTCGTAAATTATCGGTTTTAGATTGATTTGGCTTGTTCGCGAGATAAATCTGTATAAAAAAGCATAAAAAAGGTTCTATATAAAATTTACGTAGAACCAATAGTTTTTGAGATATTGGGCTGAGAAACTTCGGAGCAAAGTGCATGTGTCACTATGCTATATGAATAGTGGTGTATATAGATAACAAGACCTATGAATATATAGGAACATCGTATTTTTTTTAATGCCTTATTTATATTAATGTCCTGGCGAAATGTAGCTAATGCTACTCTACCACTTAACCAGGACGGCGAGATGAGATACGGTCACCAGTCCAAGTGACGGACTCGACCGGTGTGCTTAACTTCGTCGATCGAGGCCCAGTCACTGAAACCGGTACTGTACCTCACCTGCACATACATCCGCATAATTTCTATCTCAGATGTCCTTGAAATGGACCCTTCTTCATAAAAATAATAGTAAGCAGCGCTGATGTATGAAACTAACTCAAGAATCCACTGATAATGCTTTTCGAAGAGACAACACCAATAGCTTCTAATCAAGAACAATTCTTGTCCAATAAATTGGACAAAAATAGATTTATTTCTACTAATGACCAAGTTAGAAATGTTTAAAATTAATAGCATACAGGCCCTGGATGATGCTGATATTTTAATCATAGAAACAGCTTTGAAGCAGTCAACTGAGTGCACTACAGTTGTTGTTGGAGAAAATAGAAAACTGTTCGAAAATTTTGCTAATAGTGGCACATTGTTTATTTTAGCTATGTACGGAGCTACAAAAAAGAGACTTCAATTGATAATTATAGATATTTTAGTTTTGCAAAATGCACTAGACAAAATAAGCCTGTGAAATTGTTGTCACTTCCACCCACAGCAGCAGCTACTCAACAACATCTATTCAGGGTACATTACCAGGTGCAAACTTGACTGGGGAAATATTTAGACCCTCAACAATGGGGTTGGACTTTAAACAATAATTTACCAGAGCCAACAACTACTCTGATTCCTCCTGCACCAGATGAACTTCTCAATTCAATTTTCTGCAGTTGAACAAAAGGTTGTGTCATCAATTATGGATGCAGAAAAATAGGATTGCCATGTTCCGTAGTGTGTGGCTCTTGTCGGGACCAGTCGTGTTTCATTACGATATCTGAGGATACAACCGTTGAATCTGAGTTCAACGATGATGAAGCCGACCTCAATTCGTTATTTTCCGCTGAGATGATTGTTGATGAAGATGAAAATATCGAAGAAGTGGAAATAAAAGAGATAGACGGAGACGAAGAATAAGAAGTCAGCAAAGACAAACATTAATCAACAAAACTATAACATAACTTGTAAGCCATGAATTAGCCTTACAGGCAACACTATGTAAAAAAACCTATATCTCAAAAACTATTGGTTCTACGTAAATTTGGTATAGAACCTTTTTTATGCAGATTTATCTCACAAACAAATTTTATAATAGCCAAACTTAACGTAAAGCCGATAATTTACGAGATATTTGAAAAAAAAACTGATTTTAGTAACCTTTGACCTTCTGTAACTTTTGTAGCCGTCCAGTTGGCTTTATGGACTTTTGAGAACTTTTTTTACGCCAAAATAAAGAGACTCCTATTGGAAAATCTTAGGTTGGATTTTTTTAGAGGTTCATGTATCAAGTGACTGGGCTATTTAAGCTGTTATTGAGTATCATTGAAAATTCATCGGGGGATGTGTAATAGACTCATCTCCCCGGTAACGTATTGAAGAGGCACAACAATACGTTACCATGGCAATCCAATTCCCTGAACGAGCAAAATGAAAAACATCCTTAATTACCTGCAAAGAGAAATATCTAGGGAGACATAACCCTCGTAACGTTATATGTGAGACTTTTTGTGATGCGAGTAAAAGTTCTACATTTTCAAATAACAAAGTTTAGTAAGTTTTTACGACCGTATGAAAGAGAGCTTTCGGGGCGGTCAAATACAACACTGTAACGGTAAAAAATTATGGAATTAGGAGAAGGCCTCGAGACTACATTATGTTTAAGAACCGAACAGACAAGCCTAAATTAAATGAAAATTACCCTCAAGAAATTCTATTATAGTTAAACAATACTTCCCAGACGGTTCCATGTTAAACTCCAAGTTCTCTATTGTACGCCTTAGGGTATTTATGTGCTTTCAAACACAGTCAATTCTAAATCCAGTGTTAGCAATACGTAAGTCTTAACGGTAATGGGTCAAGATTACTACCTATTAACAATGGTGTTCCGCAGGGATCTGTTCTGGGACCTAATTTATTCCTCATCTACACTCGCATTTCTCTGTCGGTCAGGGTATACTGCTTGCGGATAATACCACAACGATACTGACTTAAATAGAGATAGTCTAATTTCTGCAAAAAGCGGGTTTTCTTCCAACAAGCTGAAACTAAACGAATCGAATATGCTTCTCAGCTAAGATAAATGGACGCAAAACTCCGAATCTACATTGCTTGGGATTATACTTAAATGGGTTTCCTCAATTGGACTATTTCTGTTCTAAAATTTCATCTCAAATTTTTTGCATACATAAGTTAAAACGATGTTTGCATTCTGATGCTCTACGTACTGTGTATTTTACGATTATACAGAGATTATTATTATTTGTGTTGCAAAAGCAGCTGTTCGTGTTATTGGAGATGCGACTTTTGACACCCCGTGCCAGGTACTTTTTAAAAAAAGGATTATGCCGTTGCCTTGCATTTACACTTTTGAAGCGTTATCGCAAATCCACCGGCAGCTAAATAAGTTTCCTTGTATAGGGTGGGCCTAATTAGATGGGATTTGGGGTTTTCTCTAAAACTATGGCAGATAGACAAAAACCAATATAGGTGTCCTGAATTCGATTTTCGAGAAACAGACAATGGCGCGATCGATCCTCTATCTTTTTCGACTACCGAGCTACAAAGCGTTTTTGTAAAATTGGCATTTTTGGATTACCAAGTATTACCTATATCTCAATTACCAAGTAAGTGTCGAAACGAAAATTGAGTAAGGCACTTTCTGCCATTGTTTGTTTCTCGAAAATCGAGCTCAGGACACCTATATTGGTTTTTGTCTATCTGCCATAGTTTTAGAGAAAACCCATCCCAAATCCCATCTAATTTGGTCCACTCTGTACATGAATAAAAAATCATTAAAACTATTTCTGTGGACAATTACATGGAGTCACACTAAGAAATGAGCTTTCTGAAATAGTTCGTTTCTGAAATATACCCAAGGGACAATTTAAAAGTCATTTGGACTTGAGAAGGTTTTAAGAAAGGTTTGTCAGGGTTAGGAAATAGTCTTGTGCTTTATTTATGTTGTAGTTAAGGCTAAAAAGCAAATTAGCTTTATAATTAGGTCTTACAGGATGCTTTAAAACTTACCATATAAAAGCAAGTATACTTGAAGCCTAAAAGGGCTATACTTGAAGCCTAAAAGGGCTTCAAGTATACTTGCTTTTATATGGTAAGTTTTAAAGCATTCTGTAAGACCTAATTATAAAGCTAATTTGCTTCTAGGATACATATTGTATTTGCAATGGGTTTATCATACCTACATAAAACTCTCCATAAAGCTAATTAATTTTATTAACGTCTTAAATTCCACTTAGATTTAAAGAGGCTTTAAATTATTCTATATGGTTTTAACATATTTGTAATAAATGCATTTTAAATCCTTTTTAAAACTAGACATTTTCAATGCGTATTAGTACTCATTAAAGGCCATTACAAAACTAGACTATTAAAACATCCTTGACAAATGTTGTGATGAAACCGTTCTGAATAAAAAAAGGCCTCTATAAATCTAAAAGGCAAATTTTAATTCCATAAAACACTCACTCAACCCCAATAAAACATTTATTATAAAAATAATAAACAGTATGTCTGCTAGAAGTGTTGTTGATGCATATACACACGTATATTTAGAACACATACGCGCGCGTCACACTGTCAAATTATTTTGAGGTTAAGTTTTAAGTTTTTTGTATCAAATGTCAACGCGGTTCGTCTTGGAGGCGGTTCTTTTAAATCCCAAACGTTTTATTACAGTCCATGTGATCTTCGCCAAGTGCATTTGCATTTATGAAAGGAAGGGATTATCTGTGATAGTATACAAGAAGACCAAAAGGACTTCATATAGAGTAAATGTTCTAGGTCATTACCTTTATTAGAATATATAGTTTAATGAAAGGACTGTAAAATGACAATTAGGTTTTTAGTTGGACGGCCATGTTTTTCTTGTTATATAAAAATATTCAAGGTCAATCTCACAATTATAATTATTAATAATTATCACTTTTTCTTTAGCAAATTAAGGTAGAATGACAAGAAACGACTGAAAATTACCGTGGGAACCGAGAAGCAGCCTACTTTTTTAAATTTGCTGATTACGCGTCTATGCAAATTTTGTATGGATATTCAAATCATTGTTTTTTGGGCCTTTCTTTTGTAGTTTTAACGATAAACTGCCGTTGGTTTCAATTTTTTTGTCATACCTGATGTCTTTTTATTACCTTTTAAATCGGCCTAAGAGAGGTTATAGTGCCAATCTACGCTTTATAAATTTCAAATTCCATTTTATCTTCAATAAGTCTGATGGTGTGTTTGCTTAAATCAGTTTAGAAAAAATAAAAGCAATAATAAAATTATTTGGATTCCTTCGTGGACATTCTTATAGCTTCTCAGTTCAAATATGGACTTATAAGAGTTTTAAAAACCAATTTTAAGTAGCCTTCTAGGTGTTTTCTAGAAATGCAGGAAGCTAATAAAAAAGCTTTCGACAGCTTTAAAATAGGTTTTAAGAAAAGTTTTAAAACGACCCGAACACGGTTTTCAAGAGCGGCACTATGCCTCACTAAAGAGTTTTATGATGGAATTTAAAAAGGCCCTAACCTTCATAAGGGTGAGCCCTTTTAGTCCACAAGTCGCTTTTTGATGGTATTAAGGATATTGTTACAGCAAAATAGATTTTTCAAGGCATTTTATAGATAGTTTTATAGCACCCTTGTATATATTTTAGAAACCAAAATTGTTCCTTGGGTATTTAATACGTAACTTTTTGTAATTGTTTCAAAATTGAATAAAACCCATGTAGTTAAATTTATTTAATATATTATTCAGTATTTTCGCCCTCCTCACTTTTTACATTGGAGCTCTTTATGATATTCATTCAGATATAGAGGAGCTCTCATCGCGTTGCCTTATTTTTCAACAGTAAAAACAAAATTTCACTTGGCACCAATTTTCAAATCTGTCAGGTACGACTGACACTTTAAACTAAGGATTATTTACGTGATCAAACCAGCACTGGGCTGTCACATTCCGTTTGTCTCACTGCAGAAAACGTACCCCAGACCGTCAAAGCGCTCACGTCACACGGACTGTAATCTATAATGTAATGCATTTTCCTGCAGAGCGTTGAAAAACGCGACAATGCTGCTTATCGCAGAATGTGGAGCATACAGCTAGAGAATTGCGGAAAATACTAAATCAAGGGAATTGCGATATAAGGAAAGTCGATACGCATGCACAGATACGAGCGGCACTTGGAGTGGCTGGAATCATTCGCCGAAGGCGATTTCTGTTTTTCTAATGCCCATCGTATCATGAAATGGGTCTACTAGAGAGTTTTCTGTACTATTCGGATATTTATTTTACACACAAGTGATACCCCACGGTAATTTCAGAGTTTAGTTGTAGACGATTTTCAGCTACTTCCCCATTTAATACAGCATTTGTGCCATCTGGACCTTTAATAAAGAGGCCTTATTGGATCAAACTGTGACAGAAATATTATCTTGAACGCGACCAGGCTTTCGAGAGATAACATATTTAATAATAATAAATAAGGGGATAGTAGTCGGGTATGGGAAGAACATGTCCGTTAATATAGTGAATCGTGATCCTGTTCTTTTGTATTTTCATGAAAAAGACAGATTTTGTCTTTAAGATATTAATATTAAGTTCTAGCTTAGGCTTATTATTAAAAAAACTTTTGACGTCACAGAGTCTAAAGAATCTTTATTGCTAACTTTAAATTAAATATTCGCAGTATTCGTTACAAAGGAATTTCCGTACGAACGTGTGATTTAATAAAAAATTCTCCAGGGAGACGTAGTGCTTGACCAAACACCAGTTCTGCAGACGAACAATGTAAGTCAACTTTGGGCATAGCTCTCAAACCTAACAAAATAATAGTGAGTTCCGAAACCCAATTAATTGAATTTGCTCTAGCTAATAAAGTAGTCTTTAATGAGCGGTGGAAACGTTCCACTAATCCGTTGCTTTGCGGATGGTAAGTAGTCGTGCGAATACGATGAAATCCTAAAAACTTCGAAAATTCGCGGTTGTAGATTAGGGTGGTCCTTATTTATACTTGACGGAAAAAAAATTATCGAATTTAGTTTGCGGCACCCTCCACAATGGTTCCAATTTCTAAAAAAGTAATCCCTTGAAAATCTGAGTCAAATCGGTTGAGGGGAAAACGTGCCGCAAGCACCCCCAACATTTTGTATTTCTTGAAATTCTCCACATTGAGAAATTGACCTTTTCTAAGAAGTAAACAATAGATAGGTAGGTGTTAACTCATAATAGACAAATATAAAATAGTTTATCAGACCTTTTTCCCAAGAAAGCGGAAAGTCGTTGCTAGAGGGAGTAACAGTGAATCATTTGGAAGGGCTTGTTGTGGTAAAGACAGTACAGCTTAAACAGTATCTCACTGTCCCTTGTACTGTGATGAGTGACTATGAAATTCAGTGGTTTTAAAATGAATATTTTCAATTATTTAATTTCGATATGGCGGGAATTACTTTGCATTATGATAATCGAGTTTATCTTCTTGTGTGATAAAAAAAGAAAAGTTGATAAGTTGCAATCTCTGTAATAGGGATTAAATTTAAAATACATACATACTTGTGTATGTACTGATCTTTTAATATTTATAATAACTATTGTGACTTATTATTAGAGAGGCATTTTAAATTTTTGTTACCCACAATTTATCGCTGTTAGAGTTTAAAGAAATAATTA
This sequence comes from Rutpela maculata, assembly GCA_936432065.2. Classification (NCBI taxonomy): domain Eukaryota; kingdom Metazoa; phylum Arthropoda; class Insecta; order Coleoptera; family Cerambycidae; genus Rutpela; species Rutpela maculata. The sequence continues at coordinate 7,179,343 of OW386292.2, forward strand.
TTTTTTGTTTTGTTTTTAACTATTATTAAAAGTGTTTATTTTATTTTGAATCAATAATAATCAATTAAGTGTGTGTTTTAGTTTTATAGATATATTTAATTTAATAGTATAATACTGATGGTTAATCATTTACAAATTGTTTATTTATTTATTTTTAGAAAACTATTTGTGTTTTTATAATGTATTTTATTATTAATTATATAAAGTAAATCCTTTTTAAGCATACATTTACATTTTTTGTTCATATAATTTTATTAGAAGCGTTCAAGAAAGCGTTAAAGGTTTCGGTATGTACCGTAATGCTAGGACTCCGACGCACAGTGGCGAGAAATGTCAGTGTTCCACCCAAATTACTCTAGAGGTCGTAAATTTTAAGTTATTGAGACATTCTTTTTTTTTAAATGTTCGTCTTGAAATCACCTATCGATCCCTCTAGCCGGATTTTGAAATTTCATTTTTCATTTTTTTTAATTTCTAATAGAAAATCATATTTTTACAGAAAAATACTGTTTTTTCTATTAAATTTATTCTAACGGGAGGTAAATTTGAATTTTCGTAACAAATTTTTTTTTCAAATCTTCGTCTTTTAATCAGCTATTGATCAGTCTACATGAATTTTTGATTTAGTTGTTGACAACTGTCAAAATGACTGTCAAATATAAAAAAATACGATTTTTAGATAAATAATTCATACAATAACAGGTTGGTGTTCAGAAAAATATATATAGTGTTTTCAGTGTATCTGGTTCCGAAGTTGACAGGAAAATATGTATTTCTAAATTTGGCAGCTGCCATAATTGTTGTCAAATTTCTAATGGATGGAAGAGCTTATTAATTTTAAAAATACCCTGTAAATGTATAGAAAAATAGATATATATATATTGTTTTTGATCCGTTTGATTTAGTAATTGACAGGAAAATATGAATTTTAAATTTGGCAGCTGTCATAATTGCTGTCAATTTTCAAAATATGGAGGTAACACCTTATTAATTTTAAAAATGCACTATAAATGTATAGAAAAATAGATGTATATTGTTTTTAAACTGCCAGATTTAGTAGTTGACAGGGAAATATGGTTTTTAAATTTGGCAGCTACCATAATTTCTGTCAAATTTCAAAAAATAGAAGTTAGAGCTTATTAACTTTAAAAATACCCTGTGAATATATAGCAAAACTGATACAAATTGTTTCTAATGTACCTGGTTCCGAAGTTGACAGGAAAATATGATTTCTAAATTTGGCAGCTGTCATAATTGCTGTCTCATATCAAAATATAGTAAGAGCTTATAAATTTTAAAAACACTCTATAAATGTGTAGAAAAATAGATATATATTATTTTTGATCTGTCTGATTTCGTAACTGATGGAAAATATCATTTTTAAATTTGGCAGCTGACATAATTGCTGTCAAATTTCAAAACATAGAGGTAAGAGCTTATTCTTTAAAAATACCTTATAAATGTATAGAAAAATTGATGTATATTATTGTTGCCATAATTTCTGTCAAGTTTTAAGGTGTGCAGATTAGAAGTTATTAATTTCAAAAATACCCTTTGAATGTATAGACAAATAGATATATATTATTTTTTATCTTCCTGATTTACGAACGGACTGGAAAATATTATTTTTAAATTTGACAGCTGCCAAATTTAGATATCACATTTTCCTGTCAACTTCGGAACCAGGTACATTAAAAACAATTTGTATCTGTCTTGCTATATATTCACAGGGTAATTTTAAAGTTAATAAGCTCTAACTTCTATTTTTTGAAATTTGACAGCAATTATGGTAGCTGCCAAATTTAAAAACCATATTTCCCTGTCAACTACTAAATCTGGCAGTTTAAAAACAATATATATCTATTTTTCTATACATTTATAGTGCATTTTTAAAATCAATAAGTACTGTATTTTGAAAATTGACAGCAATTATGACAGCTGCCAAATTTTAAACTCATATTTTCCTGTCAATTACTAAATCAAACAGATCAAAAACAATATATATCTATTTTTCTATACATTTACAGGGTATTTTTAAAATGAATAAGCTCTTCCATCTATCTTTGGAAATTTGACAACAATTATGGCAGCTGCCAAATTTAGAAATACATATTTTCCTGTCAACTTCGGAACCAGGTACATTGAAAACACTATATATATTTTTCTGAACACCAACCTGTTATTGTATGAATTATTTATCTAAAAATCGTATTTTCTTATATTTGACAGTAATTTTGACAGTTGTCAACAACTAAATCAAAAATTTATCTAGACAGTTCAATAGCTGATTAAAGGACGAAGATTTGAAAAAAAAATTGTTACGAAAACTCAAGTTTACGGCCCGTTAGAATAAATTTAATAGAAAAAACAGTATTTTTCTGTAAAAATATGATTTTCTATTAAAAATTAAAAAAAACGAAAAATGAAATTTCAAAATCCGGCTAGAGGGATCGATAGGTAAATTCAAGACGAACATTTTAAAAAAAAGAATGTCTCAATAACTTAAAATTTACGACCTCTAGAGTAATTTGGGTGGAACACTGGCAATTCTCGCCACTGTGCGACGGCCGCCTTTAAATTGAATGCGGTGGCCTGATAGAATCATTTACGTAGGCCACGGTTAAACCCAATAAGATCCAGAGTATCTAACTTAATTTCAAGTTGGATAACACCACTATGATCTCAAACTAATAATATTGGTTCTTAATATATTTTACTTGGGAATGACACAGACTAGATTTGGAAACTTTTCAAACATTTTCTTAATTTTTTCGCATTTTCCTAACATTTTCCTGCAAAAGAGAGTAGACCCTCGTATCCTAGAAGAAACCACCTGAATCCTGAATACTAAAATAAACCACCATAATCTAGAATAAAATATTATAGATCTTAAAGTTTAACTTGTGAATATCTCAGACAAGACTTTGTAAATTCTCAAGTATCTTCTTAACATTTCCACATTTTCCCGCCGTCTTTCCGTAAGACCGAATACATCATCGCATTCTACGAGGAAAATGCTAATAAAAACCGTGTTCATTTTCCGTTGTTCAGCTTCGGCCAAAATTAGCCTCTTTTTAATATCCTCCGTTTACATATAAAATAGAAACTAACAGATAACTATCATTTTTAGATACATTAATAAATAGGAATAGTAAATAATATGGAAATGTGGAATTTGATATATGCATAAAAGACACCAGTAGTTTAAAGTATATCGAAGCAGATGAAAACGCTTTTGTTTGTGTTTTTATCACCAATTTACTATTAACTAAACTTTACTGCAGTTTCGACAACTTAGCGCGTCATTCTCAAACGGTTGATTCACAAATACTGAATAATAGACTAAGTTTTTACGATAACTTACACCTACTAGTAGTGGTTAAACAAGGTAGAGATTATCTAAGAAAGGTACAGTAATAAGATTTTGGTTACATCAAAAAAGGGGCTACAATAAAGTTCTAGAGCAATGTAAAGAAGCTCAATTTGGTCGAGTTACACCCGATAACAACCTATAGTTTGTTTCTGTAACCAGCATATAGTGTCCCTGGCAGCTTTTAGCAGTTTCTGTAAGTACAAAAACATTTATATTTCTCCGTTGTGTTAAGTGATTCGCCATATTGAAGGGTTAGATCCCTTGCATTCTTCTGGATATTGCAGCTGTGGATATGCTACACTTGGCTTCTTTCACCATGTATTGTGCATTTCGTTTCAAATTCAATTCAAATTCAAATAGTTATTGGTCCTTTTTGATCATGTACATGATACACTTTGTGTAGTGGCGGGCTAGGTATAGGGAGTAAGAATTACAACATCGCGTGTGCCAGCTGACTGAAATGAAATAACTGAGAGCTGGGGCGAGGACGGGCGAGTTTGCTCTCTGCTGTGTTGTCATATCTCTGGCGCTACGTGAATGTACATACCTAATGGGCAATTACAAGCACTGTATAAAATACACTATTTTACACAATAGTTAAATAATATAAAAGCTTATACTACAAGTCAAATATAGTGTAAAACACACAGTTGTATAAGACTAAGACAAAGAATACTGAAAAATGTATGGTACAATACAAAAATTGTAAACAAAATAAGAGTAAAAAGAAAAAACAAAAAAACGGAACGTATAGGTTCGTGTTAAGTTGCTGTGTATTCGTAGACATTAAATACAGAAAAATTCTGATACAGAATAATAACTTGTATCTGATAGAAACACCTTCAGTTTTTTTCTAAATAAATACTCTTTTTCCTGATATTTTATGTCATCCGGTAGACGGTCAAATAGTTTCGGGTCTATAAATCTTGGAGACTCACTTGTGATTTTTAATCTTGCACAAGGTTTATGGAGTTTGTTTTTTTGTCTTGTATTAACATTATGGTAGTCACTATTTAAAATAAAACTAGTTCTATTTCTAAAAACATATATACAAATTTCAAAAATATATATGCTAGGTAAGGCAAGAATTTTATTTTCTATAAAGATATTCTTGCACGTGCGAGTACACGGTATACCAAATATATATCATAAGATACGTTTTTGAGCAATAAACACATTTGAAGACATGGCGGAATTTCCCCAAAGACAGATACTATACCTTAAACGTGAATCAACTTGAGCATAATATAAATTAATAAGTTGTTCTCTTGATAGAACCTCTCTAATATTTCAGAACAGGTATATTATAGAAGAAACTTTGGATACCAAAGTTTCGCAATGACATTCGTCCAAATATACCCCCAAAAATTTAACACTTTCCTCAGTATTAGAAATATTTGTATTGTCTATTTTAATATTTAAGTTGTCACATTTCTTTTGCCTACCGTGAAATCTGATGACTTGAGATTTTTTGGTATTGAGATACAGGGTATTATCGGAAAACTAATAGTTTAAAGTGTTTTAAATAGCATTGCAATTTTGTGCCAAAACATTATCAGATGGATTTGGTATTATCAAAGAAATGTAGTCAGCATACAGTGTAAAATGTACTATTGATGGCAAAAAATCAATATCATTAATAAATAAAATAAAAAGCACGGAGCCTAAAATAGAGCCCTGTGGAACACCTATAGTTGAATTTAAACATTCTGAATTAACACTACATACGGCGTTATCATTTTTGTGCTTTAAACTTACATATTGCATCCGACCTTCGAGGAATGTAGTGATCCATTTTAATGACAGACCCCGTATACCGTAATCAAATAATTTAGATATTAATAGACGATGATTGATGCAGTCGAATGCCCTGCTGAGATCACAAAATATACCAACAGGACACTCTCCCGCATCAATGAATTCTAAAGTTTCATTAAAAAAAGAATGTATTGCCCTACCGGTCGACATGCCACTAGAAAAACCATGTTGGTTTTTTGTAGTTATTTTAAAAGTATCTAAGTAATTTACCAGCCTATCTAGGTTTAATTTCTCTTCGTTGTGGAATTATTGTAACTTTCGTGTCTATTCGTGTTTGAACAGAAACAAAAATGCCCTCGCGAGTGCGTCGCATTTTCCATTGAAAAAACTTGTTTAGTAGATTTTACACTATTATAAAGTGCACAAGCACAGCATTTTGTAAACGTAAATTCAAGTTGAACATGTATTATGCATATTATTTCATTTATTTTGTAAATACCTTTGCTTACGTTTAGAGATTTGTTTATTGTTTTAAGTATCAAAACATGTCTATTAGTACTATTTTGTGTAATGTTTTCGTAAAGTAATATTACGTTGGCCAACTAATCAACTAATTCTTTTCTTTTGTGTTAAAGTATACCTTGTAGTTTTGATGTATTGTTGGCGTTTGCCGAGCATTACTGTTTTACATTTTTAAAGTACCATGTACCATTATCTTTTTTGTCAGTCCGTCTCTCTGTGTACCATACATTTTGTATAAATTGTTTGTAGAATATTATTATCGTTAGCACATTTTATTTGCCTGCACCCTGTATATCTCTTTGCTCTACCAATTTTAGGTAATATATTTGTTATATTTTTAATGTTGAGTTTTATTTTAAAACTATGCCAATTGTAAGTTTCAACTCGGGAGCTAGCTAGGTAAACAAATAAGTAAAGTATTTCTTTAATCTATGCAGTATTAGATTAATTAGTTTTTTCTTAATTTGTGATAAAGTAATAATATTTCTAATATAAATATAAATTTTATCTTTCCCTAAAGGCAATTTCCCGGTTATGCCAATAGTAAATTGAGACACATATCTCTCGTACTAAAATCAGTACATCATCATTTAAATCAACGAGGATTCTCCGGGGAAATTTAACAACTCACCATCAGCGATATTATTTTACTCTAACAATGAAATTCAGTTCCAAAAGTGAAACAATTTGCACACGACCCTGGGTTTGATTATTTGTGTCGGGATTTCGCGAAGTCAACTCGAAACATTTTTAAAACAATAGTATATTTAGGTTTCATTCAGTTCGCAGCCATTACTTCTAAATAATGTCGTATTTTTTTTATTTAGGTTATTTCAGGGAGCGATTTAACGCGGCTAATGTTGCCGAAAAATAAATTTTCCGTGAGCTGGCCCTTACCGCAGCTGACAGTGCACATTTACTATCGGTATTTGCGAAAAATAAAGTTCTACAGCATATAGGTAGTCAGAGTTTCATTTTACAAAAGACTTTTCACCAACACGTGCTGTCTAATACAATCGCTGAGCACAGTTCTGTATGTCATTCATTTACCAGAAATTCACCTATTTGGATATTGTTGGTAATTGTCCAGTGAATAAAAAAAAATTGGGTGATGGTCTGTGCGAGTGGCCATTTTGAAAAATCGAGGCCATCTTTGATGCTTATTGAAAATGTACTACATAAGCATCTGAGGTGTCATTTTACATGTTTCGAAGGGTGCTGAACATGTTGAAGACATTAAAAAAACATTTTAACAAAAATTGAAATATATAATCACTACACGATTACCAACAATACCCAAATGGGTGAATCTCTGATAAATGAATGATATACAGAAGCATTCTCAGCAAATGGACTAGTCCTGATGATCAACTAATATAAATTTTAAATATATTATTTCTTTAAATTACGCCAACTTTTGTAAGTTACACATTTTGACATTTGATATCCACTATTTTACGACATGACAAAGAGACTCGAAAATGCGGAAGAATTCTAAGTCAAATATTTAAAACAGTACGAAAGAAATTGTTAATAAAATAAAAAAAATTAAAGAAGCTTTATCTAAATTGTAGAATATTGTTTAGGTATTAAGCAAATCACAATTTACACACTTCCTTTATTTATTATGAAATTACGTATTTTCTGTATATTGCTGCCCTAATCTAGGTATGCTAATATACTAGTTAGGTAAATACTTTAAAACACTTATTATTGGAGAACCAATCAAAACAACTACTGTTCTAGCTAATACTGACGAAGTATTGAATTACATGATAGCATTTTAAAACAAAAAATATATTGAAATTACTTAAATTATTTATTGAAATTACATTCATTCGCAACAATTATTGAACCTTACATTCTATTTCAACTCTAGAAAAGTTGTACAAGTTTTTCCGAACTCGTTAGTTCTCATCAGTAAAGTATAGAAACATTCATTCACTATTTATAAGCCTTTTCTTGATTTATTTTTACTACTGGTTATTTTATATTTATTTGCTTCATATTGTTTAGGTATTTAGTTCATTGAAAAAAATAAAACAAATAAATCACATTTTTGATCGCGAGTTTTTAAAAATCTTTAATTTAATTTTCATTTTATTACATTATATTAAGTAGGACTTTGATAAAGTTGACATCCTGTCATAAAATGTCTGAAATAACTCATAAAAATTTCTGTTGTTTTAATGATCAAATCCGTCACCACCTCCTTCCGCCCGCGGCACTGACAGATCGCGCACTCGAAACCGCAAATGGAACAGGAAAAATGTTGATCGAGGTAAATAATTTCGTCTGTCGCTTCTCCATTTAAGGAATGCCACCTCCTCGGGGATCGTTCCCGCTAAGCGACTCAAATAATTCTCCTCCGCACACCACTGCCCTGCTTGCCTACCGCAAATGTGATGTAGAGGCCTGGCCTGTCCACAATAGCCCATATTTTATATTAAAACACCCATCCAGCCACCGAGGCACGTACGGTCGTTCCTGCGCGACGCGACGCGTCCCCAACAATGGCGTGTCGCGGACGCAGAGGAGTTCTAATTTCTCACTAATGAGGATTAATTAAGCAGATTCGAGCATATCAAGGAAGTTGGTTTAGAAACGGAGAATGCTGCCTGGTAAATGCGCGAGCGAGTGAGTTATTCTGGTTAATTGGGATTTTTACTTGTACAGAGCTACATTCATGGCGTCACTTCGAAGCCAGTAATTATTTTAGGTTCATTAATGGAGAAGTAGAAAAGGCAAGATAATGAGAAAGTTAAATAGGTATTTTCAAGAGTCGTGTGATGGGACAATAAAAAAAGAGCAACTCCGTATTTTTTTATGCCCTTGATTGAATAATGACTGCAATAGAGCTGTAAACTTCTATACTAACACAATATTTAAAACAATTTAATATTCACCTTTACACTTGTAAATACTGTCACCGAACGCTAAAAATTCATTAAATATATAATTTCTAGCTTATCACTGAGAAATCTAAAAAATGAATTAACTACAAAGAAACACATAATCGAGATCTACCGAATGGCCAAAAAACATTTCAAATTTCCCTTAAGCTAAAAAAGTTATTCACCCATTTCCAATGAAATTTTTAAGGAAAGTGTCACCGAGCGCGCGAACGATTCAGTTAATAATCGCGTCGCTGAGAAAATCAGTTAGAAAAATATCCAATGCTAAGCATGCCATTAAGGACTATTAAATGGCCTCAAAAAAGTTTAATTATTTCTTAAAAATAAAAACGTTATTCACCAATTCCAATAAAATTTTTAAGTAAAATGTCACCGAGCTCGCAAAAACTTCAGTTGTTAAGGGCTTCGCTGAGAAAATATAAAAACAAATTAACCAGAAAGAAGCACATCATAGAGGACTAACAAATAGCCGTAAAATATTTCAAATCCTTCAAAAACTAAAAAAGTTACAACCATTTTTCAATAAAATTTTGGACGATAATTAATTCCTAGGGGCCTTTTTGAACAACACCGACAAATCTGAAATTGTTTACAACTCCAGAGAGCATAAAAGAAAAAATGTATTCACCACGGTCAGTTCCAGATAGTTCGTGAGTTCGTCAAGTTCTCCAGCAACAAGTCAACTACAGCTCATCTACACGCAGACTGGTCTATACAACTAGACACTGCCGCCGCATACACACGTTCCAAAATGCGCTTCGCCGACGACTAAGTTCCACTGCGGACGAAATGAAAACCACCGCCAAATTACCTGTGTCAACAACGGTTATTAGACTGACTTACCCTCAAACAGCGATCAAAAATAGAAGATTTTCAGTGATTCGCGAGGAATGTGACATAGCCTAATGGCAGATAGAGCACTAGAAGGCGAGTCTAGATCACCAACGAAAAGGTTAGGTTAGGTTTAATATAAAAAATTATAAATTGACTAAAATACAAATTGTAAATGTACTTTAAATAGTACCAAAATTCTACTAAGTATAAACAAAACCTCTGGTAGCAATAAAACGGACAATAAAAATCCATAGGTTACTATTCTTTTCAATTTCAAAATCAAACTATGTAGGTATGTTTCTTAATCAAAACAAACATTTAGCTTACAATTTATTAATATTGTTTTTTCTCCTTCTTATCGACTAGGTAGGAAGGTTTTTGCTATGTATTATGTGAAGTCTTAGAAGGGATATAGTTTTGAAGCATTTGAATAGACTCTATGAAACCATTCCATAGATAATGCCTCATCAAAGTGTTAGTCGTGATGCGCTAAATTGTTTTGTGATTTTTTTTGTCAAAACGTAGGCATGCCGGAAAAATTGAATCACTATTCTGATAGCATTTTTTTTGTACTTTCCGAATCCTCTAATAGTTTTTCAGAAATGCGATAGAAAAATATGCTTTTTTCTCAAAAATGAGGAGCAGATTTTTTTCCGAGTCCTGGATTTTTCAAAACCAAGTAAGCCATTTTGACAAGTCCCAGCTGAGGAATGTTACTGGTAAATCTCATTTGATTACATCCAACCATTGCAGAGATATAGCTCCTTGAATTTCCAGACCAAATGCATAAAACACCCTGTATCTTCTTAACCAGTGACCAAAACATTTTTTTCGTTGGTGATCTAGACTTGCCTTGACGTGCTATATCTGCCATTAGCCTATGGCACATTCCTCATGAATCACCCTGTATAATTGAAGATTGAGCGAGCGATCTTCTTTTAATATGACAAGCATTAATTTTCATTTGAATAATTTAAAAAAAAGTAATTTACTGATTTGTTTGAAATGTTTTCTAACAATTCAAATAGCAATTCAACAAATCAATTTTTAATAGCTTTTTATGCGATTAAATTCAGGTTTCCGTCGGAAGCAAATGGAGATTCGCGATTTTGTGTCATTTTATAAAACTCAAGTTTTAGTTCTTTCTCCTCAAAACTTAACTAATAGTTTTTGCTGTTGGACACTCACCGCAAACTGCATGTGAAACCGATTTATATGCCTCAAGTTTCTGAAATTGGAGAACTACGAGAGAACGTAAAAACACTCATATATTTTAGCTGTTATTCTTTTAAGATTATTGAAAGATTGTTTATATTAGGATGGTTTCATTTTTTACCGAACACAAACTTGTTAAGGAATGTCAGTTTGGCTTTCTACTAAACCGTTCAACTGAACAAGCTATACTCCATTCACTTTCTGAAATTATTTCAGCACTTGACTTAAATAATAAAGTATCTTGTTTCTATTTTGATATTTCAAGAGCTTTCGACATCAATCTTGCTGGATAAACTAGAATCATACAGTGTTCGGGGAACCTGCAAGAAATTAATTAAATCTTATCTAACTGAACGATTTCAAGTTACGCCAATCACTACTTTTAAGGACGGAATACTACAACCATACTTTTCTAATAAGGTGGCTATACAACAAGGTGTGCCTCAAGAGTCCATACTGGGGCCTCTATTCTAATGACTTGTAGGAAATTTTAAGAATAAGCAATCCATATCATTACTCAGATGACAATTCATGTGTGGCAACTGACTCAACTGTAACAGACTGTGTAAGTAAACTCACCAGTATAGCCTCTGATATGACACAGTTTTGTGAAATAAATGGTCTAAATTTAAATGGGAGTAAAACTTCCCTTGTGATGTTCTCTCCAACTGTCGAAATATACTATCCAACAGTGCAAGTACCAATTACAGGATGGGAAATAACAAATAATATACTCTCTGTACTTTTTTTGTCAAAAACGAGGAGGGCAGATTTTTTCCGAGTTCGGCTCGGGATTTCTCAAAACCAAGTAGGCCATTCTGACAAGTCTTAGCTGAGGAATGTTACTGGTAATTTTCATTCGATTACATTCAACCATTGCAGAGATATAGCTCTTTCAATTTGCATAAAACACGTTGTTGTCGTTGGCCAGTGGCCAAAACATTTTTTTCGTTGGTGATCTAGACTCGCCTTGAAGTGCTCTATCTGCCATTGAACTATGGCACATTCCTCGCGAAACACCCTATATGTGGATTATATACCCAGGATTCCAAATTAGCGATGCATATTCCAATTTTGACTTTACGAAGGTGTTAAAAAGCAAGAAAAATACGTCGACATCTGTAAAACCCTTAGTATTCCTAAGAACAAAACCCAAGTTCTTATATGAAGTCTGCACGATTTGCTCAGCGTTTGTTAAATGTCAGTTTATTACCGAAAGTGACGCCAAGGTTTTTCATACATTCGGAATGGATTAGGTCCAATATCATCTAAATTAGATTTATAAAGGATGTGATCTGTTTTTATTATATGACATCACATATTACATCTCTCTACAATGAAGGGAAGGCTACTTGCTTCACACCTTTCTTTTATTTTTAATAGACTTTTCTGCAACTTTTCAAACAGTAACTAAATTTATTGCGGTAAAAATTTTTGCACATCAGCATACAGTAAGATGTCAACATCCAAATCATCTATTCGTTGGTAAATAAAAGGAAGAGGAGGGGGCCAGAATGAAACCATGTGGAACCCCAGATAGAGCCTGAATTTTGACAGACTTGAAACCACGACATTCTATATATTGTGTTCTATCGCTTATGCAACTTTGGATAAATGTTAGTAACAAAGAGGCTTGCAATACGAAGTTTACTAAGTAAAATTCCGTGGTCAAGTCCGTCGAAGATTTTGAAAAAATCGGTGTAGATTACATTATGGTGATAGGCTGATAGGTTTCGATACTAGACTTTTCACTTTTTTTGTGAATCTGGGTAATGCGCGAATTTTTTCATGTTTCTGGGAATTTACTGGACTTTAATGATAAATTAAATACGTTGGTGAGAGGCTCTGCAAAGACATGAGCACAGTCTTTGATCATGAAAGATGGTATTTCATCAGGTCCTTTGGTAAGTTTGGGTCTCAATGTTTGTAACGCTTGGAGCACTGTGCTAATGTCTAGACTGTCACAAAGTATGTATTTATTAGGGACGGTAGCGAAGAAGACTCCTAAAATTATTTCTAAAATTCATTTGCTATGTCCCTGTGGATTGTCGTACATCTTGCCCTCATAAGGGTATTTGGGATAGCAGTCCTGGTTGCTTTTTTGTAGGTGATATATGATCAAAACGATTTAACACCTGATTTTATGTTACTTTGAATTTTATCGAAATCGGTATCCTATATCCTTAATTTTTAACTCAGAAATTCTCATGCTAAGGTGTTAAATTATAGATAGATGGATAGATAGATAAATAGTCTCTAGTATATCTATATCTATATAAGTATAAAATGCAATATGTAGAGTATCAGAGCATTCTGTAAATATGAGCATTTAAATACTCGTGTGTGGATTGGCACCGTAGAGTGTCCTAAAAGGCCGGGTAAAAACAGTACTTTAGAATGAAATTTTTTACATTCATTTTAAAGGACAGTAAGTTTAAGTTGAGGGAATTTTTAGCACTTAGAGTTAAACTGTAGCGAGGTACTCTAAGAAGTCCAGCGGCATGTGTGTTGTGCTGGTAACCAGACTGGATAGAAAGACTGGACGCATCCCTGTGAATCTCTACAAGACTATAATAAATAAACAGTGCATAATGCATAATGCCCAGTTTAATGAAAATAGGTTGACAGTGTTCCGTAAACTTAGCACTAACGAGTATTCTTATAGCCTTCTTTTTTGTCGGGAAACGTTTAATGCGTGGGATAAAACCACTGCCTAGAAAAGTCTAGAGTGGAAAAGTGAAAAATAAGTATTTTTTAAGATGTCGAATTCGAGAATGCCTTTTAATTTCCTGAGGAGGAAGATCGTGCTTGAGAGCCTTCTATTTAACTGATCAATATGGTTTACCCAGCTAAGGTTATCATCTAGATATATACCTAGGAGTTTAACGTGCTCACCTTTGTTGGATGATATTATAAGTCTCCGAGTTTTTTCTTGATTAAGGTTAGTTTATTTAAAGTGAACCAGTTTTTTATCTTGAGTTCTATGTCGGAGCTTAGTTGGATCAGATTGGCAATGTTGCGGTCAGAGCACAGGAGAGTGGTATCATCAGCAAATAAAGTTTATTTTTTGGGCAACATAAATTGTGGAAAATCATTAATACAGATTAGAAATTACAACGTCCCCAGGACAGATCCCTGGGGTACACCATGATTAATATCTAGAAAATACGACATATCATTTCCTATGACTACACATTGCTGACGCTTTAGCAAATAGGAATTAATTACAATTTATCTATAGTATGAATAATATAAGAAGTATAAATGTTAGTATAATGTTAACAATCAAATAACGGCAATACGTACAGCAAATTCTGATGTTTAATTTCATCTAAATAACCATTTGCTAGCACGGATAGACGGCACACGACACTGTTTGTAAGATTAATCTTGATATATTGAGTGATTACGGTGATGGGATTGCCGTTTTATTCATGTGTTCGCAGATCCACGGCAGCTACAGTGGGATCGAACGCGGCCCAGACATAATATCTCCATATAAAACGGCTAATGGACTGTGAAAGGGTATAAAAGTTAGCGAGCATTGTCGACTTGCTTCCTTCCTGGCAACTTCGTATCTGCCAGGGATAACCGGTGTAAACTTTTTGTAATTGCAAGTGCATATCGTACGAGGCGATAATAAAATATTTATTGCTAGAAATAAAAGGTATTTCCCAATGCACGACATTCCGACCATGAAATATTGGTTTCAGTTTGGCAATTTTCTCGTAATCTAAATTTATTACCCTGGATCTGTTTTGACATAAATGTAAAAAAAATTCCTACTTAAATAAAATTGCCAATAACCGAATTGAAGCCTGAAAAAATAGGTTTTTCGTTTCTTTGACGTAACTGTTGAACTGATAGATGCATTTTGTCCCACAAGGATGATGGCAGACAGACTTTTTCAAGCATTTCATGTCCATAATTCGTACAAAAAAATTCATCGTTAACAATTTCAGTTAATTGCGTTATGTTTTTACATAGTTGAGCCTTGTGCCACGCGTAACCTGACAGACAATCATTTTCACTATTTATGGCATAATATGTGATTTTGCAAAAGTACTTGAATTTCTACTATACGACGTCATTTATGATAAAATCAGTACAAAAATCAATATACATCAACACGGTTTTATGAAAGGACTCTCTACAACTACCAATCTGCTTTGTGTTACACAATTTATTTCGGAATTCATTGACGATCAATACTAAACCGACATAATTTATACTGATTTCTCCAAGGCATTCGATAGACTTGACCATAATATGTTGCTTAAAAAACTAAATTATGCCGGACTTACCTATAGCTTGATAACATTATTCGGGTCTTACCTATCAAACAGAGTCCAATATGTTACCTTCAATGGATTCAAGCCTGTCCAATACGTTGCTACCTCGGGAGTACCGCAAGGGTCGGTTCTTGGACCACTATTTTTCACAATATTTATCAATGACATAGCGGATAATTTAACAGACAAGGTTAATTATTTAATGTATGCTGATGATTTGAAGCTCTTTTCTAGAATTTATACCATTGACGATTGTCTTCGCATACAGGAAAATTTAAAACAAAATAAGTAGCTGGTGTACTAAATACAATCTTCCATTAAATTCGCAGAAATGCAAAGTTATGTCTTTTACAGGTAAGTCCATACTTGTTTTCTACGATTATAACATAGACAATAGTATACTTCATCGACCCGAAACACTACGTGACTTTGGTGTTATCTTTGACAAAACCTTCTCTTTTAATACACATATTAGCACCATAGTATCAGAAGCCAGTAAGACTCATAGGTTCAAATTCCCGTGATTTTTCAAATCCAGATACGCTAAGATACTCTACTGTTGTCAAATTCAAGCTTGAATATGCGTCACTTGTTTGGACCCCACACTATAATGTACATGTCAACCAGATAGAGTCGGTTCAATGCAAACTCCTTAAATTTATGCATTTCAGATCTGAAGGTACTTATCCAGCGATTCGTTTTCTACAAGAAGACCGGCTGGATAAGTACTCTTTAGTTAGTTTAAACCGAAGGCGAGAATGTCTTGTCTCAAATATTTCTTTTTAAAATCATTAACAATATTATTGACTCATCAATATTACTGTCAAAACTCTCTTTTAACATCCCCAGAACAATGTCCCGTAACAGTTTTCACCCATTTACGTAATATGCGGCAATCATAGCGCAATCTGTGATTATATAGACATTTTTAACTGCCGCCTGAATGCTTTAAAAACATATTACCAAAGAAACTAGTTGAACTTGTTTGTTTTTCCTTTCTTGTATTTCATATTTTATATAGATAATATTAAAAAAACCGCTGCCCAAGGAATCACTACTTCCACATCCAGATTCTCTATCCAAGTCACTCACAACGAAAAAACTTTGTATGTGAAAATAATTGTTTATGGAACTTTAATAATATAATATTTGAAATCCTCTATCCCAAAAACCCATAAAACGATACCCAACATCGGTAGTTGGGTGGGGGTGGTGATAGGGGGGTGGTAGTGGGGGGGGTGGATGAAGTAAAAAAATATTTTGAGGTTTCTGGTTCCTGTACATAAACTAAATCACATTTTTTTTCCATCCCCTTTAATAAGGAGGTGGAGGTGGTAATGGGGGTGGCTAATGCCAAAAATTTTTTTGAGACCTTAGCTTCTCTTGTATATACTAAATACCAATTTCATGGACTCTTACCTGCTTGATTTACCCATTTACCCCAAATTTACCCCGATTTACCCCCCAACCCTTCGACGGAACAAGATGAAAATATAATCTAGTTCTAGATCTCGTTAAAGTACATATGTGTACCAAATTTCAAGTCAATATCTTAAACGGTTCCAGAGTAAACGTGCGCACAAAAAAAGTTACAGACAGACAGACCGACAGACAGACCGACATACAGACAGACCGACAGACAGACAGAAAATTTTTTTTCGCTCAAACTTAAAATCTCGACGTTTCATGACATTTTAAGCCTATTTGGACAATAAAAATTTTAAAAAATTTTTTTGTCGTTACTATACTTCCACTGGACGTGGAAGTAAAAATTATAGTTTGTTTTTTTTTCTTTGTTATCTACCATAATTATTTTAATCCCTGAGATACATTTTTTTATTAATACACGTCTATTGTTTGTTAACATAATTTTAGTAGAATTTCTCTGTACCTTCCTGCCCTATAGTTGGGTCAAGTACCTGTTGGGCAGTATAATCAAATAATTAAATAAAGAAGTAGTAGAATAATGTTAAAAAGAAAGGTAATAAAATCGGACTAAAATTTCTGTTGCTGCCTTTCAGGGTAGTACTATTAACCAGAATACTAATATTATTCCCCATCCCTGCCACAGTATACATACGAATGTATACATTATGAAGGAAATATCGATTTCCCAGCTGTTGGGCTATATCACAAACAAAATAATAACAGAGCTGCATTAAATGGTCTGTCTTGTCTCGTGCTGTGTTTCAAAATTGTTTATGTGTTCAACGTAATTTCGGTAATGGATTATCTATTCGAGACATCTTTTATTCATCGTTTCTTCTTGTTGTAGTAACTACCTAATTTCAAAGCTGTTTGAAACTAGGATGGTCTGGGATTGTTAGTAATTCAGAAGGAACTAGTTTTTTTGAGTGGTTTGAAAACTAAATCAAATCACTATGTTTTTAATCGTAATAGACAATGAATCGAAATTTCTTTCAATAAAACCTGTGGTCAAATGTGGTATAAGATATAGAACTAGTCAAACAATTTTGTGAGAGACTATCTCATCATAGACATTGAAAAATTTAAAATCTAAGCTACTGTAAATTGTCCAGTAAAGTAAAAAATACACCAGAAGATCGCAAAACATTTTTTCTGAGGTTTTCCTTCAGTAGCTGTTAGTGAAGGAGTTATACATCACAAAACCACAAAAATCAGTTCTGAGGGTGCCGCGCAACCCCCCCAAAAAAACCACCCCTTCGGTGAAAAAAGCTTATTTTACTAATAACTCGTTAACCGTGGAAGATTATGCCCATTATAAAAAAGAAATCTTGACTGGTTTCCTAAAAAAAAAGACATTCTGTAATTTTTTTGTATATGCCATAGTTTTCGAGAAAATAGATATTGAAAACATAGGAATTGAATTTTTAGAAAATGCGTTATATAATCGTTAATATCTTTGCCAATTGTCGACATATCTAAGAAAAGCAGAAAGCAAATGAAAGGTATTTTTATAACCTTCAATTTTTCACCATAGAAAATTATAAAAGTAACTAGATTTCTAGGGTATTTAAGGTCGTGTTAGTAAAAATTGATTTTTTCCCGATTTTTTTTAATATATATTTGCCAATTGTTAACATATTATAAAAACAACACGCATTTCCTCAGATCTAATACCATTTATTTCGACCGGCTGTTTTCTCTTACAAAGATATGAACTAATCCAGTCACAAATTTTCCCCCTTAACCCATATTTTTGAAGTTTTTCTATGAGCAAGGCATGATTTATTAAATCGAATGCCTTGCTCAGATCCATAAAGATACCTATGCAGTTATTGTTTTTTTTCTAAGTTATCATACACTGTGTTAAGAAAGTTCATAACTGCTGTCTCAGTTGACCTTCCTTTGGCAAAACCATGTTGTGCTTGAGAAAACAAAATTTTTCGACTCAAAAATAAATAAATATGACATTATTAGTGTAGTGAGTCAATGAAGATTTCTACCCCTGAATTTACGTCCTGTGTATGGATATTCATGATACCTTCTGATTTGCCTTTTTAAGACTACGTTTAGTTAATAAATTTGAAATGCGTTCCATGTAGGGCAGACGGGTCGTACATTTATAGCTAGATACAACGAACACGAAATCTCCTTTAAACTTAATAACCTTTTCAAACCACACATTAGAATCAGGTCACGTTTTTTCCACAATTAGAACCTATCAAGGGCAAGAAAATAGTTTTAAATTAAATCTATTGGAGTCTACTAAAATATACAAATCTAAATTATTTTAGAATAAACAATTACTTAATGATCAGGACAGCCCCCTTTTTGATATATACAAATCATAGTTTCATTAACAAAAATCCGTACTGTAGCTTTCTCAGATAATCTCTCTGTTTTTAACCATATTTCCTACTAGGTATAAATTACTGTAAAAGGTAGGTAGGTATAAATTATTGTAAAAGTAATAGCTTCCACGATTCAACTCTTAAATTAGGTTATACTGACGAAAAATATTCTTTATCCCATCTACAGCGAAAGATTTTTATTTGTGTCCATCAACAAACCCCCGCATTGTGCAGCAAAGCATCTCGGTTGATGACAAAACATTTCACGCATATTAGGATCGTCATCGCTCGGCGATGGGGTTATTTAAGGAAATTGTACGTCGTCCCACACCTATTGCCAATAGGCAGGGTTCACATTGCTGATTTATCGCAACTATTTGTACGAAATCATTCGGGTTTGATATTGCCGAGAAGTGCTCCAGAGATGAGTTTAACTGCTAAAGGATGATGGTCCTTGTGTGGAACGCTGTCGATAGAAATCGTTTGGGGTGAGGGATGTGTCTATGTATTTTCGTGAGGGATAGATTTAACTGGAATCGTCCTGTGGGTAGAGGTAAAATTTAGTTTATTTTCTACGTCTTTTCGTCAAGCAACGTAATACGTTTTCCGAACCGCGCCATTGAGAGCGTAAGATCCATCATAGTGTGCTTAGTTTTAAGCTTACTAGCAATATAGAAACATGTGAGTTAATATGTCTACATGTATGTAAATATAATAAACGAATATTTTGCAATTTTTCTTTGTAAATATGCAATATTTAACCGTCAATTTGACCATTGCATTGTGCGAAAAAAACAGTTTTACCAATAAATAAAAGAAAAGTTAAGAAAAGTTATTAAGCTAAGTAAAATGAACAGAATAAAAATTTACTATATATATAGCCATTTCATTGGTCTGAAGACGGTTAATAAAGGATACTAGAATCCTCTCACGATATTTTTTTTCGCTAAAGCTCAAGCTCGTCAGCAAGATCGTGGAGTTCTTAGATGCAAGTAATAAAACCGCTGCCCAAGGAATCACTACTTCCACATCCAGATTTTCTATCCAAGTCTCTCACAACGAAAAAGATTTTAGATGTGGAAATAATTGTTCATGGAACTTCAAAAATATATAATATTTGAATTACCTACCCCAAAAACCCATATGCCACATCGGTTGTGGGGGTGGGGGTGGCAGTGGGAGTGGATCAAGTAAAAAAAAATGGCCTTTGGTTCATGTACACATACTAAATGGCAATTTAAATTTTTTCACCCCCTTTAATAATAGGGTGGGGAGTTGTTAATGGGGATGGTTAATGTCAAAAAATTTTTTGAGAACTTAGCTTCTTTTATAAATACTAAATACCAATTTTATGGACTCCTTGCTTGATTTACCTGTTTACATCCATTTACCCCAATTTACCCCCCAACCATTCAACGGAATAAGATCAAAATATAATCTAGTTCCAGATCTCGCTAAAATACATACGTGTACCAAATTTCAAGTCAATATTTTAAGAGTAGAGTAATGGTGCGTACAAAAAAATATACAAACAAACCGACAGACAATTTTTTTTTTGCTCAAAGTTAAAATCTCGACGTTTCATGACATTCTAAGCCTATTTGAATAATAAAAATTTTCAATTTTTTTTTTTGTCGATACTTATACTCCACTGGATGTGGAAGTAGTAAAGTAACTAGAGATTTTAATTTAGAAACATTGTCATAAGAATATTTTTTTTTATAATTTGATAGTAAATGCACCAAAGAAACGCATCTATATGATGCGGGGCTTTGCCATTTTATAAGATCACTTGTTTTCATTGTGTAGCAGCAAAAAAAATAACCTAAAAATAATTGAAGGAGAATTAAATTTTGAGAAAAAAATATTCTATACAATTTTTCATATAAATGTATAGCCTTTAAGTTATAATGACTTGAAAATTGCCATATTAGCTCAAGAAAACTGGTAGCTCAAACCGGTCTTTGTTGAATAACTCGAAAGGTATTACATTTAGCGAAAAAATGCTAGAGATCAAAAAGAAAGATTATAAACCAAAGATGACTTTGTTTTTTTTTTAAATTTTTGTAGGGTTAAGAGTGGGCGTGCCCAGTGGCGATTTTACCACTGGGCACACTGGGCGGGTGCCAGGGCTGCAAAATTTCAAGGGCGGCAAAATGTTTTTCTTTTGAATATCCCTTTAGTCGTTTTTATGAATTCGTTGATACGACAGTTCCATTGAAGCCAAAACAACGCATCGAGCGATATGGATGGCAGCCAGAAGCGGCTTTCTTTCATACCTAATTTATGGTGATGGTCCTTAGAAGACTAATACTTTTTCATTCATTGTTTCATTTAAACAAGTAAACCGTAAACCGTTAACGAAATACAAAATAAATTATTTCGGGTTTGATAATTGATAAATAATAGTACAACTCGCTCAATTTCTTATCATCTAAATGAACTAAAGAAAATTGTAATAAATAAGCTATTAAACAAAATGAGTAAAATAACTCTTGGTATTATTACTTTTTCACATTCTCCATAAATAATAAACAAATCTAAAAGTCTTCGTGGGTGTAATTTAAACGTGTTGGCATTTTTTGACATAAAATAATGACTGACATTAATGATTGTTTCTAATCATGGGTAAGTTGATGGCAATTTTTACTAAAAATTCATTGACATTTAAGAAAATGGCCAATATTTCGAAAAGTTGTAACTTTAACCCCTACAATGCTTATACTAGAAAAAAGGGAATTTAATTTAACATAATTTGGTGTAAAAAATACAGGGTGTTCCCTTTGAAATAAAAAAGTTTTTGAGGTTTGAATTTGACAAAATGTAACGAGACAAATAAAACACTTGGTATAATATTTTGAAATATATATATTTTTTAAGGGAGTAGCTCATCTTGTGTTATTTCTACGTACCAAAGAGCAAATAAAGATCTCCTACACGTAGAAAGTTATAACGGTTCTTGCAAACCGTTGCACCTGTCAAATTTTTTATAAAATGTCAAATATCTCCGAAACTGCTCGGTTTAGGTATAGGGTGTGCTACATGCTTTGACTCAGAATTTTATGATCATTTCGAAAAGTTGAAAATATATAAGGTGTTCCATTTAAAATAAGCAAGTTGGTATCGACTTCCGGTATTTCCGGAAGTGCCGCCATTTTGAAATTATTATTTTCGGACTCGCAATGGTCGACTAGGGTAGGTTACCAAATCTCAAATGGCTATCTCATCTGCAAGTGGGAAATATTCTAATGGCCGCCTTAAAAGAATCACCCTGTATAGCATTACCTAACTGTTAAATTTTTGCCAGTTTAAAGCACTTGGTTTAGAAATTCTATCCAACATATTGGAGCCGCCAGAGTTTAACTGAATGATTCAGAGAACATTGAGATGTATTATAACTAAAAACAACATTAGGAACATTCATTCCTAAAATCTTCTACATAGATTTATAATACCATTACAAAATTCTAAACATGTTATTTTACAATAAAAGTGACAGGGAGTGAGAATTTCGGAAATGAACAAAGAATAAACTAGGAATCGCCAAGAAATATAACATAGAGGAAGATAAAGAAGGAAAAATTATAGAATCAGCAATAAAATTACTAAATGCTGTTGTAACTGGTTACCAATGCTAACAGAATAACCTGAGAGTAAAACGCCAAAATATTTTTATCAGTAGTACCAAAATATTTTTATTAGTAGAGTTAAGTTTGCATGAAAATAATAAAATGTGGTGTTCTAGAAGGTCCTATAACGGGTCCAGTTGATTTACATATAAGACACTATATAGTTTCTTTCTTCACATTTTCTTCAATTTGCTAGTGATACAAGTTTTTTTGTTAAAAATGATGACATTTAATAACCCCCACTCAAAAATCTATGAATAAAATTATTAAATTAGGGAGGACGCATGAACCTTTTTTCCTTTTTCTTCGAAAATAGGTCACTTTATAATATTAAATTAGAGCTCTACAAGGATTGGCTGTACTAAGTCTCTTCGATGCTGTTGTATGATTTAATTATTCGTATCTTCACGTAAAAAATATCATTATCATGATGTAAATAGTAAATCTGGCATACCATAATAGCATCCTAGACTGTTCTGACTTTTTCAGTCTGGTTATACTCTACACTTTTCAGTGCAACAAACCATAAAACTATAAATTTCTTGTGGAGTGTGACCACTAGGCACTAACGGAAGAAATTCATTCACCATTCTCGCGGCTTGCGTATCAGCGTATACGCAGAAGATATTAAATTTAAGGCGAGAATTGCACCATCCTTCACTTTCTGTCTTTGTCATTTTGACCAAATTAAAAGGTTGATTCCTGTTTCCTATGTTAAATAAAAATATAAATTTACAGACTACAAATAAATAACACGGTAAAGTACCGTAAGCAGCACTCTTTAAAGCTACATCTCTCTGTCGTCGCGCCGCCGGCAAAAAGCCCTGCCGGTCGTATTTTCCAATTACATTTTAGACCAATAAAACCCAAATTTAGTTTCGCCATCTACCTGTTATTCCGACGTCGCATCGACTTTTATCGGGCTCGAGGGTATCGGAATGGGTGCGGCGGCGAAACGAAAGATAATGTGGAATGGAACCACATATGACGGTGTTCTATCCCATGCCAGCCGAGATCGGGGCCTTTCGCTTTGACTATAATATAATAAGTATTTTACCACGGAATCCGTAGAATTCTCGTGGCGAAACGAGAGGCGGTCTACTTGTTATCGCTTTTCTGCCGCCTACACCAATCATCGCGCCGGAGCTGCGGCTAAGGGCCAAGTAACTTTTTATACGGTGAATGCAAAAAATAAAAGCTTACGACATTGGTAAATTATAAATAAAATATTTTTTCTAGCCAGTGAACATATATAACATACATTTTTTACTACGCACGATTGTGAAATATAATTGGACAAAAATATTGAACACTCCATGTGAGTTTAGCCAATAAGGTTAACATTATTTGGAAAAAATTAAGACTGACATACAGCACTTCTTTCCTTTATGTAGTTTTTGTTTTTATTGCTTATTTATTTTTCTTTCTAAATTATTATTCTAAATTTGAACACAATTAAAATTATTTAAAACTTCAAAAACAGTTGATAAAGTAGTATTACTATGAGAAGATGCCAGCAAAAAATATGCGCAGAAACGAGTTTGTGCGCTCCATCATTCTAAACCAATGAGAAAGAATTACGTAACATTCAATGTCCAAACCAGTGGCGGCGGTGCCCTGCAGTAGAGCGGCGGCGACGGAAATAATAATAATAAAACAACTTTATTAGGCAAAGTTTAGTAGAACTTACTATTCTTACACTTCTCCTGAACAAAGGTTACTCGTAACAGTTGGCAAGTTTTAATATACTCCATTTTCACAGTTCCTTGACCGCGAAACTTTTATTGCAATTACACATCCCTATACTTCAGATAAAGCTATGCCACTGGTAAAAATATTCGCGCATTTTGGCTCCGCCCTGGCATCTTCTCATAGTAATACTAGTCTACCAAAATTTAATAATTACAAAAAGTTCAACGCTTGGCATAGCCTTTCTCTTTTTGAATGTCATTGTCTACAGCAGGTATTTTCAGTAAGCTGATTTCCTGTCTCAACAATCCAAATTTAAAATAGTATATTTGTTAAATTTTACTTCCACGTCCAGTGGAAGCATAGTAACGACAAAAAAATTTTTATTGTCCAAATAGGCTTGAAATGTCATGAAACGTCGAGATTTTAAGTTTGAGCGAAAAAAAAATTTCTGTCTGTCTGTCTGTCGGTCTGTCTGTCTATCTGTAAATTTTTTTTGTGCGCACGTTTACTCTGGAACCGTTTAAGATATTGACTTGAAATTTGGTACACATATGTACTTTAACGAGATCTAGAACTAGATTATATTTTCATCTTGTTCCGTCGAAGGGTTGGGGTGTAAATTTGGGGTAAATGGGTAAATCAAGCAGGTAAGAGCCCACGAAAATGGTATTTAGTATATACAAGAGAAGCTAAGGTCTCAAAAAAAAATTTTGGCATTAGCCACCTCTATTACCACCCCCACCCCCTTATTAAAAGGGATGAAAAAAAATTGTGATTTAGTGTATGTGCAGGAAATCAGAAACCTCAAAATATTTTTTTACTTCATCCGGAGCCGCGTGTCCGATGTCTGTCTAAAAATACATCGAAAATCAAAAGACTTAGAGGAAGCTGAAAGGTCATAGTCGGTTAAGATAGGTGCGCAAATGCCCCCGCACGGATTGTGCTCATTCAGAACATAAACGTGGAATAAATTGGAACAGGATCTGACAACGGGTAAATTTTTGAAAAAAAAATTCATGAATTTTTCTGGATTTTTTTAACCCCTTCACAGTTTCAGCACAACTACTAAATTTTCTTTGTAGAATACTTGGATGGTTCTTTACCACACATAATTTTTCTAAAGCGATCAAATGGGTACTTGATATTTGAAAAAAATATATATTTTTTTTAAATTATGATACGTTGATGTTAAAATTGTAATATTTTTTGTTCGCCTTTTGGGATAGTATTCTATAATCCCTAATTTTTTGAACTCGGTAATATCAGTAGAAATTCCTTAAAAAAAATGTCCTTTTTTTATTTTTTTAGATTATGATACGCTGACGTTAAAATTATCATATTTTTTGTATCATCTTGGGATAGCGTTCTATAATTCCTAATTTTTTTAAATCGGTATTTTCAATAGAAGGTCCTTAAAAAAAATAAAATGTCCTTTTTTATTTTTTAAATTATGATATGCTGATGCTAAAATTATCATATATTTTTGTAACATCTTGAGATAGTATTCTATAATCCCTAATTTTTTGAAATCGGTATCATCAGAAGAAAGTATTATTCACCAAAATTCATCAATTTTAAAAAATATTCTGAAATGACGAAAGTCAAGTCCTTTAAAATTTAGAAGCCCTTATTTTTTTTTAATCAAAAATCTTAACATCAACAAATATCGAGTTAGAGAAATAAAGTTTCTAATCTCAAATAGTCCGATATATATGTTACCATTTAATACTACTTTAGAGTTTCACAAATATATAAGGCAGCATATGCGCGAAAATGTATTTTTCTATTATAGTTGCTGTAACATTGCTATAGTATCGTCTGATGTAGTTTAAGTCCATCAGCAAAAGTAGCATTTTAGTGCTATGAAAAAATCGTTTTCTTCTAGTAAAAATACGTAGATACCTGCGGTGTTGCCAGATTGCTTTTGTCTCTGATCTTTGTCAACGTCGCGAATATTTACAACAGGATGTCAACTAGAAGCTAGGCATGCACATAGATAGCACGGGTAAAGACATTTTTTTTGGGACTCCACATAAATGATATTGATTTCAAAAAATTAGGTGATTAGATGCTATAAAAAAATATGAAAATTTTAGCTCAACGTATCATAATTTAAAAAAATTAAAAAGGACGTTATTTTCTTTAAGGACTTTCTACTGATAATACCAGTTTTAAAAAATTAGAAATAATGGAATACTATCCCAAAATGCTACAAAAAAATGATAATTTTAGCATCAGCGTATCATAATTTTAAAAAAATAAAAAAAGACATTTTATTTTTTTTTAAGAACCTTCTACTGATATTACCGATTTAAAAAAAATGCGGATTTTAAAATATTATCCTAAGAAGCTAACAACAAAAATATGACAATTTTAACATCAGCGTACCATAATTTAAAAAACTAAGGTCATTTTATTTTTTTCAAGTACCAAGTACTCATTTGATCGCTTTATAAAAATTACGTATGGTAGAAAACCATCTCAAGATTCTACAAAAAAAATTTGGTAGGTGTGCCAAAACTTTATAGGGGTTAAAAAAATCTAGAAAAATTAATGAATTTTTTTAATGTTCCCGTTGTCAGATTTTGTTCCAATTTATTTCACGTTTATGTTCTGGTAGTATCTATAATTCATTAAAATTCTATTTGAATCGGTTATGCCGTTCAATAGATACAAATTATTTTCGAAAATTTTCGATTTTTTTTACTCGAAAACGGTTTAATATTACCCATCTTAATATGGCCTTTTGCAGGCAGATCTTTTACTTTTTAATATCATAGAATAATTCAAAGACTGCATTTATTAGCATTTTTTCATTTTTATCTAATTCAAAATGCGTTTTTATGCTTATTCTAACGATCGTATAAAAACCATCACGCGAAACAGTAAAGAAAATGAATCGTTAATCAACAACGTGCAATTTTTTAAAAATTGTGAATCACAACTACCAGTACTGTTATAATAAACTGTTTATTCCATTTCTCGACTTAATGGAGAAGAGAGAGACAGATAAAGATAATTGAGTTAATTGTTATTTGTGAGAATTAAAAACCAGTAAGGCATCTGCAGCCCGTGTCTGGAGCGGTAATGACTTTTGAGAAGAAGGAAATGAAATCTCTTCCCTTTTGTTAATGCTTCGCGAGAAAATGGGACGCTTGCATTTACTACAATATACAATCGTAGGAAAAATTCTCTGTTAACAAAGGCTATGGTTATAAAATAAGAATGAGGCGAGGTATGATATAATGCCTGGGTCACGAATGAGAATATTGACGTAAATAATTTGATGGATATGTAGGCAGGTTCTTGACAAATTATGTTAAGTGGAACATTATCAGAACATTATTTTTGGTTGATATTGAATATTAAAATAGTAATTTCAAATCAAAATTAAATTTAATTAATCTTCCTATCAATAGGTGTCCCTAGATATAGGATTTAAGTATTTAAATTGCTCCATCTTTTTTCGATGCAAAACATAGTAGTTGGTTGGTTTTTGTAGACGAGATACATAGATAGGTTTTAAACGATATAGTTGATATAGTTACATCGCCGCGCTGTGTAGAATCTAACTCGAAATAGTATTTTGGAAATTAATTAATTATTAGATAGAAATTCATATTATCCTTTTAACCCTTCCCATAGCCTTTATATCTAATAATTGTGAAGTGTATCACTGGATAGGATTTTGGGTAAGTTAATTTCCAATTTACCACTTGTAGAGATTACAGTCCAAATTTACATTTTTATAATAGAAAATAACAAACAATTTTGGATATTTAGCAGATAACTTTCAAAAAAACGATTCGTTATTTTTATACACTATTGATCCAAGTGTGATTACGTTGGTATAGATAGATAGACGTTTATTTGACTACTTTACATATACAAATACATTTTTCTACTCCCTTATGTAAATTTGCTGTTTTCTGTACAGTCTGTAGAATGGATACGTAGGCAATTCCAGTTAACTGAACGGATATATATCAGTTCTAGGATGGATATGAAATGAAACCGACCAATCACAGTTCATGTATTAAGTACATAGGCAACTATTCGTTTTAAAATCAAATTATTGCGTAAGCTGTCAAAGTATTTGTCAGTGTGTACTGTCAGTGTGTATTTGTGTAATATATTAATGTTTAATAAATTTTGTAGTTTTTTTAAGCTGGTCGTAGAAAAAGTGTGCTGTACAACTCGAGTAGATTATCCATATCGCACTCAAAAGATCTGAGCACTCCGCCTACGGCGTCGTGCCCAAACTACTCTATCGTACGATATGGATATTATATCCACTTTTGTTGCATAAACTACTATTTTTGTAGCAAGTCATTACTTTGTTATTATCTATAGATAATATAATATTAAATTGAAGTGTAAGATACAAATATAAGTTTATAAAAGAGACATAAAATGTAAAAAAAAGGATAATATAATAAATAAAGAACTACCTTAAAACATCCGTCAGTTACACAGTATATTACATAACAGTCATGGGAGTACTTCTTCAGTTGTATAGAAACAAAATTTCAAGATACGGTTTCTAATGACAGTTTTAAATTTATGAAAATTTTGTTTATTTTATATTTTCAAGTAATTTATTATATAAGTTCAAGTTTAATGAGTTTTTACTTGATTTTGTTAAACGATATTTAGGAGGTTTTAACAAATTGGCCGACCTCGTGTTGTAGTTATGTAGCTCAGATGGAGTTTCATACACATTCTTATTTTTATGAATCTCTAAAAGAGAGTAGTCAATATATAGGCTAGGAATGGGCATTATACCATATTTATTAAATAATGGTTGACAGTGTTCTCTTAAAAATGTTTTCTCAACCGCTTGTCAAGTCAACGAAGTAACTCCTTGAAAATCCAGAATGGTTTTGTGTTACGTAAAGAGAAACGAGGCCCTACAGCTTATAGTGGAGTCCGAACCACATCTTGGGGATAATTTTATAATTAAAATTATTTCGCGATGAGCAGGGATTGAACCTGCTTCGCTAGGTACGCCAGTATGCAAGCTAGACGCGCTAAACCACTGAGCTACCGTCCCCTTAACCTGCTTTTGTTATAATTCTTATAGACCCTTTTCGTTGTAGAAATGTTTTTACAGCGCTGCTCGAGTTCCCCCAGAGTATAACCCCGTAGCTTATTTGGGAATGGATTAATGAATAATACACTGAGAGCAAAGTGTGTAGTTGTAGAACAGTTCTTAATCTTCGTAAAAGATAAATAGCTTGATAACTTATTGCGGAGCTGCTCAATTGGATTGCTCCAACTTAAAGTATTATCAAGAACTATATACCGAGTAAATTGACACTTCATTATGTAATATCTGGCAGAAAAAAATAGTTTTTGTGTTTTGCCACTATTTAGTTTGAGTGCATTAGCATTATACCAAAGCTCCTCTCGACTTTCAGTTTCATCAATGATATTTTGTAAACTGTTAATATTCTTGGCACTAGCTGTAAGAGTTGCGTCATCAGCAAACATAACAATACTGCTAGAGTATAATAAAAATAAATCGTTTACATGAATTATAAACAGTAAAAGTCCCAGCACGGATCCCTGAGGCACACCATGTTTTACTGATCTAAAATAAGATGTCATGTTGTTTTGTGAGACGCACTGTTGCCTGTTCTCCAGATATGACTTTAACAGAGACAACGGTTTACCCCCGACTCCATAAAATTTTTTCGATGATGAGAGAGACACAGTCTTATATTAACAATATTAACAAGAAGTTCTCCCTACGAAACATTTTGTCAACTTCTTTCATACACATAATATTTAAAATTCAGTATAAAAACGTGAAAATAACCAATAACCATTCTTTATACCGTGCGTGTAATTTCCCATTAGGCATGTACATTCACGTAGCGCGAGAGATTTGACAACACCGTCAGCCGTAAATTCGTCCGTCGATAGAGCATTCCAGGACCCCTATTCTCCAGTCGAGAGAATGATCATTTCGGGAGAAAGGAAAGAGAAAGAAATAGGTAATGTAATGGTATAAAAAGAGAAAAAATAGACCGATTCACTTCTCTTAAGCTGGAGAATAGGTCCCCAGCTCTGTTATTTCATTTCAGCCAGCTGGCACGCGCGATGTTGTAATTCTTCTCCCCATGCCTAGCCCGCGACTACACACACGGTATACTGACTATCTATATCTGATCATGCAAGGATATCAACAAGTAGTTCGCCCTGCGATATACTCTATCTGTATCTATTAATCACAGGCACATAAAATAAAAAAAGTGGCATGTTCTTTTAACTAGACTAACTTGTCTTTCTGCATTTTGACGAGCTCAATACGAATCCGGAGTCAAAATTGCTATATCACTCACCATTTCTTTGTAAACGGCGAAAATAACCTAAAAAACTCACAAATATTTTTGGGATTTACTAAAAATTGGTGGGTGGCTAGTTGGTACGATACCAGTGCCATTGAAACTTATACGCACACACATAGTGATTATCAAAATTTTCATGACAAAATAGAGATGTAGGATATCAGTGTTCTTATGTAAGCAGCAAAAAGGCAGACGCTGAGAATTGTAAGCGAAAATATATTCAATCTGTATCGAGCACGAGTGAAACTAAGATCCAGTAAAGTTTGCAACGCGTACAACAGGTGTTTTATTGACCTAGTTTACGTCACTCTGTCCATTTGTTTCAGGTCAGTCTATTATTATTAATGTTATTACAAAACGCGGGAAAGTTATCTAGAATAATTGTGTATACCTTGTCACGACGCAAAAATGAGAATTCTGTAACTCAATACAATTCAAATAGTTCGAGTATTTCACCAGGCCGTCTGGTTATGCTATTCACCAATAGATGGCGAAGACTACAACAAATCCTAATTATTTAATTTTTGCTCAATTTCATTTTACAATATGACAAGTATAATTATTTTGGGGAACGATATTTATGCGTAATGATTGTTAATAATTATTATATATATAGTGAAATATCATCAAAAGTCCATAATATAGATTTGGTTTTTAAAATCTAGAGGTTGGCAACGGTGAAGTTTCAAGGTGAACTGTCAAGAAAAGGGAAATGATGGTCGTTCTTCCGTAATTATTTTTTGTGAAAGGCAAATTCTAGAAATGCCAGGCAAGTAGTAATACTCGCCCTTTTTCAATCAAGAATTGAGATTAAAACCTTGCTAAGTGTTAATTAGTCAAACGGCACACGTGGCTAATCGTTATAGATTAACGGATCTAGACTAATTTTCAACACATTTTTCAATTAAATTTTGGTGTATTTAATTGGGTTTCGATATTTAAATCGGATTTTGTTTGGCAAGTTACGTCCAGAATTTTCTGGGTAAGTTTTAAATTTCCTTGATCTACGAGCAAAACACGTGCTCGAAATTAGGTTAGAATTTGAGAATAATTTTTGGTAATTTATTGTAGACGTTTTTTGGGATACGGAGAAGAACAACCATCAGCCGTTATCATATACCTCTTTGGGTCATTTTGTGTAATTTTGGAAATATTTTGGGACTTGGATCATATGAAGGACTATTGGTTACGAGTTTAAAATTATGAAATAATACCTTGCGACACAACATAGTTGTAACGGAGAGCTACCTACGACCAGGACCTGTAATTTTGGTAATTTTGGTAATTTTTGTATTCTGTAAATTTGGAGAGTTTTATATTGCATTCAACGCAGGAGATTCCAGGCAATGGTCTTAGCCTACCAGTAATCGGAGCCCCCTTGTGATCAACTGCTGCTGGATTTCGGGTGTTTTAAAAGTTAAGTTGTACTATATTTTGTATGTAATCATAAACATTTTTGTTCTCTGATATAATTAAAAGTTAAACTATTTTCCCCCTAGCTTCAAAGTAACGATTGTTAGATACTATTGTAAGGCTGTTATATCAATATTTTACTAAATTGTATGATAAATTTTCTTGTATGTTGCTAAAAATTGTACAAGGAATAAACTGAAATTCTTTTATTTGTTCTTTTATTGCTCTCTCTATCTCTCACTATAAGGATTCGTAATACCTGGGACCATTTTATTTATATGGGGTTTTGAGATCGTAATAACCTTTATTTCTTTCAGTACATACAACTTAAAACATATTTATTTCCTCTAAATTCCTACCAACCAGATTACAGACTGATGTTTTGTCGTAACGCTAGATGACAGTAGCTGTCGAGACAAAAATGCGGTTTAGTCGATTATTGATAATTGGGCCACTTTACGGCACATAAACATTTAACACAACGACAATCATTAAAATCAACGAAAATATTTCCACAGCCGCCTACATTTTGTAACCTCGACGGAATACATAAATGTAATAGAAATTTCTCATGGTGTAATGCTGGGAATTATCTGGGGCGCTTTGTTTCAAGTGAAATGCAATCATTAATTTTCCAGAGTTAGCGACTCACTAAACTGCACGCGGCTCGGTTTTGTAACTCGACATTTATCTGTGACGTCTTCGCGACATTCGTTTCGCGAATGCTAAGCATATTTGTGGTAAATTGTTTGTGAGGCCGAATGGAATTGCTGGCTGGCCCAGTCGAATGAATATACCAGGAAAATGAGATTATACAGATTGTACCCTAGGATAAACTAAAGGTGTATGTGCGATTGAAACGTACAAATTGTAACATGTTATGTACAAATTTGCAGACCAACAAAATAGTACTTTTTGTCTGGAGTTTGAATGATTTTGTGTTAATATGCTCAGTATGTATTTACACATTCTTAAGGTACCATTAAACATTTTCTATCACGTAAGGATTTGAAACCACAGGACAAAATTAAAAACTACTTAGTTACTTTGTACATTTATCACATTGCATCATTTCTAATATCTACAGTTATTCTGTCTACGACATATTTTTCGATGCTCGTTTTCTTTTTATGCCAAATGAACGTTTACTTTTAGTATGATCGGGTTTTATGTCTCGCTGTAAATTCCGGCGGTAATCTATCATTATACTTACATTCCACCGCCCGCCTCTTTCCATGTTTTTTATATCTTAGTGAAACCTCTCACCTTGCTCCTCATTAACTCTATCCGGATTTTTGGCGAAGTAGTCCACAATGGGGGAAAATGAATTTTTAGGCTCATTACAACCCAAGTTCTTACATTTTTGCGGCATATATCTCCTACAAGAGTCTCAGTAATCAGGACCTTTTTGGTTACGATCTATTTACGATACTTCCTTTAGCCAAGTTCCCCATCGTGTTATAATGGGCTCTGGAGGTAATGGAGTATTTGGTAGAATTTCGTGAAATAACCATACACGACTTGGTGCTTTTACACTATCAAATTCAAACATCAGGGTAGTACCCCCTAATAGTTTCAGCAATCCTATGAAGCTCCTGTGCTAAACATGTTAGATAAAGTATATTCCAATATGTTTCCTTTAAAATTCTTTCACCAGCTTTCATATAATTCACTCCATTGGTAAGAAATAATAACTTGTCCTTATTTTCCGCGTATTTGTCACTCCAAAAGTCTTGTAGAGTTGAGTTCACTGCCTTCGCTATAGTGTGAGAATTTGAAGCCTCTAAAACTTGCGATCATGTGTCCCTTCATTGAACAATTTTCCTCCAATGCACCCACTAAAACATTCGCTATCTTAAACCCGCAAGCATTGACTGTTTTGTCCACGCTAAGCCAGATGTACTTCCCATTAAACTCACAAGAAATTTTCTGTCTAATATTTTCGCACTCGGTAAATAAATATTTTTTTCTTAGGTAGACTCCAAAAGCACACTGCTATATCTCCCAGTAATATATTTTTATAAAAATTGTTTCAAAAGTGAATAGGGAACTTGCCCAAAAAATAAAATTAACTTAAAATACTCAAAATCGTAAACTAACATCATTAAAAACCCCATAGACAACAAAAAATTAAGAAAAAAAAATCTCTTTCAAGCGACACCGATTCTGCTCACTTTGATAATTCCGCATGCGCATGCACATTTGTCAGAAACAACTAGCAGTGAACACAACCTAACCTAAAATTTAAACGTATTCGTTGGAAAAACATCTTCAATATTTTGAACTGTCACAAAATGCTACTTTTGATTCGTTCGTGCCGAGCCGAATTTTCGAATTTTGCCGTGCAATTTACGACCAGGTTTATCTGGAAGACTTCCTCTTTACGTCGCGACATCCTATGGCCGTCCAAATGGTGTTTTTCGAAAAATATGAACGTGTCAAAATTGCATGTTTTTGCAATTTTTTCGGCTCCGAAATGTAAGCTGTTTTTTGTTATCTTTCGCACATATCCCCGAAACGGTGGGAGTTAGCTCGAAATAAAAAATAAGGTCAAACGAGTATTTTCCACTGCGAATCTTTTGCTACTATCAGAATTTTGAATTTTTTTTTCCTTTCCGAGATAACTACTGAAATGTCGGCCATGTACGGCAAAAAATCGCAAATTTTGAGCTTCTACAGTTGGCAATTTTTTAATCTTGGCTCCTACGCCAAAAGATGCCAATAGAATTAAATTTGCTAAAACTCTTTTTTTTATTTTTTGAATTCCGACAAAAATGAAAGAATTAGAGGGGGCGGAATTTGGGACGTTTTTTTTTTTTTCGGTAAAATTTCTCCATTTTGTCACCGTAATTAATCGGTAATTAACTGAAATCGATCTCATTTACGATGTTCACTTAATATCATGTACTACTTTGACGCTCTGTTAATCTCAGCCCTTCGAAACAAAGGTTTCTAAGAAAAAATATTTTTTTAAGATTTACGTACACTCTATAGGAAAACGTGTAATTTCTTACATTTCCTCGAATATCTCGATAATTATCGTTTTTCTCCAAAAATTTGTAGACAGCTTATATAAAGAAAATTGATTGAGCTTTTCGACACTTTTTTTTATTTTTTCTTTAACATAAAAAACAAAAGACTTAGGACCGAATATGCGGACGTCTCAAAGCCAACCGCCGCCCAGTCTATTAATAAAGGTGACGACGTACCGCTCGGCTAAAGTACGCCATCTCTGGGACACCACCCGAAACTAGCTTTCCCGATCTGACGTCACAGTGCTTTTCGTGAGGAGTGGCGAGGATTTCAACTTTAATTATTTATTGCAAAGTAAGTACTGCGATTTAAGAGCTGATATTGGGTGTGGCGTGTTTTTATACATAACCACACACTTTAATGAAATAAAAGAAAAATGGGCAAGTTCCCCATTGTCTAATTTCGACCACGGCATGTTACATCCTATCAAAAATTCCACTAAATCTATGTTAAAATTACGTTGCATGTCATTGTAATTAAAGCCACCTAGGACCTACGCTCCGTTTATGAGTTTCTGAGGAAACATATGTATTAATATTTCTCTTGCTAGAACATGAAATTGCTTTGCCACATCTAGTGCACTACAATTGTCTACCATCAAATTGTAAATCGTCAATATCGCGAACCCAAGAATGTACTATAGTGTGTTTAGTACGATGTGACATTTTAACTGGGCGTTTTTAGTAGGTAGTTACGTCGAATAAATCCAAAATAGAAAATACTTGTATCCCTTTTTGAAATGAGCTTTTAAACGATGGTATGCTCTTACATTTGAAAGAAAAGTTAGCAATATTTCAAACTTAAATTCCCTAACTCTTCCAGATTTCCAGGACTCTTGGAAGTTTTTTCCAGGTCTTATAAAGAGACACTGTTTATTGTTTAACGAATGCTGAACGTATAATTCGTTTATATTATGAGCGCAAAAAAATCACATTCCCTGATTTTTTATGAAAATTATTAAAATTCCCGGATTTCTCAATAAATTTTTCAAACTCCCCGACTCTTTTCTGACATTTTAAGGCATTTAATAACATGTTAAATTTAATTAATAACATTTTTAGATCGCTTACAGATACCATGTACGTACCTTGTGACGCGACCGACGTATTTACAAGGCTAAAACATAACCGGCCAAGAGCTATTTTTAGAAAAATGTAAATGATGATCTTGACCACCTATCTTCTATTCTTGCTATTATTGACCCTGCCCTTTAGGTCGAGCATCCTGCAAATATAAAAAATGACCGACAGAGATTGCCTAGCTGATACACGAAAGTTTGTTGGATGAAAAACTCGGGAAATAAAGAATGGAGAGATTTTTCTTGTCGATTTCCACAATGTGACGGCGGCTTCCGGCATACTCTATGAACTGTAAAATCTCACCCTATTTTATACCCAAAGGGTCTGGTTACACTAGCGACAGGGGTTGGAAAGGTCGGTACAAAAATAATGCATTACTTTTTTAATAGGTCTAAAATCGCAAATTATCAAATTTAAAATTTTTATACGAACCTCGCAAATTATTAATAGTCGAGAAAGTGATGCAACTCTCGAACATACAAAAATAGACAGTTGATTCTTGTGTAAAAATACCTCACAAAACATATTTTTATGGTCGCGATTTGATTTGGAATTGTGAAATTGGAAAAATTGCACTTTTCCATATTTTTTACGAAAATCACTTATTTTTGTAACCTAAAATCTTGTTTTTTGGGACGAATCGTAGCTGTCGAGTCCAGAATAGCTGATGAGTCCCAAAAAACTGATTTTAGGTACGTGTTGCAAACAACATTTTTTTTGTTAAAGGTCTCTAAATTATATCTGAAAAAGCGAAGGAAATTGTGTTATTTCCAGTGAAATCTCGTCAAATTTATGTAAAGGAATATGAAACATTCATTCGATGGAAAGAAATGAACAACATTGTAATTGTAGACGAAGATGCAATGTTGAACTATTTACGTGAAAAGGTATGTGCTCCTATTCTTTGCATGTAAATTATTATTGTGACTATTTTCGTATTTTCCTATTAGAGTCACAAGAAGTAAAACCATCTACTCTCTGGTCAAAATATTCGAAGATAAAAGCTGTTTTATCTGTCAAAAAATATATAGAAATAAATAAATTCGTCAGTCATGGCTTTTTTGAAGCGAAATTCAGTAGGCTACGAGCCCACAAAGTCAAAAGTTTTGACGCGCCAAGAAATTAATATATTTTTGATAAATGCAGACGATGAGAAGTATTTATTAGTCAAAGTAAGTTTAAAATCATGCATCAGTTTCATATTTAATTTCGCAGGTTGGCGTGTGTGGTGCATGCAGGCGCGAAGAGCTACATTCTTTAAAAATACAAGATGTTGTCCAAAAATACATACGATGTCTTCTTATAACAATTCCCGATACAAACACCAACATTAAGAGAGTGTCTCCCGTGGTAGCTGAAGGTGAAGCTGTTAATCCCATGGTAGTGTACCAGAAATATGTTCGACAATGACCAGCGAATGTTAAACACGATTATTTTTTTATTTCCTATCGTAAAGGAAAATGTACGGTATAACGTGTAGGAATCTCTTTTGGGAAAATTCCCTCTATCGTTGCTGAATTTCTTAAACTACCGAACCCGACAGGTATACAGGGCATTGCTTTCGGCGAAGTTCTGCCTCTCTTGCGGCAGATGCTGACGTCGAATTAATCTCATTGAAACGGCTAGGAGGATGGAAGCAAGTTTTTTCACAATATTATTGTCTTTTTATTCTAAATAATAACTAATTCCAGGTCGTCTTCAGTGGCAGAGTCATATATAGAAGAATCAATTGAGAAGAAAAAAGTGTGCAGAATGTTAATGGGGGAGAAGAAAATCGAACCATCGAGTAACATAATATCGGTTACTACGAAACTACTACCACAACATCAAAAGAAATTAACATGATACCCTCGGGTTCGGATATTTCGTTTGGGGGTAATATAGTTTTGAAGGTGCTCAAAATTGTTCATTTAATTTTCATTTTGGGAAATAATCATTTAATTATTATTAATTTAACTTGCAAACCTAATAATAATTAAGTCATATTGTTGTACCTATTAGATTAAATAAAGTTATTTAATTGTTGTATGAACTATTTTGCCATGGTAACTTTTTCGAATTGAGTCCGGAAATTACTCATTCTACGGACTCAAACGAGTCCGTAAAATAGCTTTTTAGGGACCAAATACAAAAAATACTATTTTGCAATCTATTTCCTGATGAATAAACAACTGTGTTATCTAAGTTTTTAAAAATCCTACTTAGATCATGGGCAAACCGATGTTTATAAGAAATTGGTACGCATTTTCGGGATTCATTTCATTTTTCGAAGGTCTCGCTCTCTGTATACACCCACCTAAACATATTGCTGCACATTTTCGTGTTGATGAAAAAACCGTTCTCGTCAGATAAATGATACAATATTTTTTAATATCAAACTGTCTGGCAGCGGTAAGTAAAGATATTACTTAACGGAGAAAATGTGTTTTAAAATCCTACAAAGATTGATGGTGTCAATCCACGAACATAAAGTTTCGAGGGAGATTTAAAGTTCCGATTCCAAACTGATATTACCCACGCAATTTTTTTTTCAGTTAGACATAATAGATTTTAAAATTGGAAGTATGAAATATATTTTACCTCGATTGGGTTTTATTTCGCGGGACACGTTGAAATTAGTACTGTTTGTCTAAATTTGCTCACAATTCTTTGTAGCTAACTTTAAAATAATCACTATGAAAGTGAAAACTTAGATTGGTATTTTAAAGTCCTACACAAAATAGATATGACACTAAGAACAGAAAAAAACCGCTGCCCAAGGAATCACTACTTCCACATCCAGATTCTCTATCCAAGTCACTCACAACGAAAAAACTTTGTATGTAGAAATAATTGTTTATGGAACTTTAATAATATAATATTTGAAATCCTCTACCCCAAAAACCCATAAAACGATACCCCACATCGGTAGTGGGGTGGGGGTGGTGATGGGGGTTGGTAGTGGGGGGTGGATCAAGTAAAAAAATATTTTGAGGTTTCTGGTTCCTGTACATGCACTAAATCACATTTTTTTTTCATCCCCTTTAATTAGGAGGTGGGGGTGGTAATGGGGGTGGTTAATGCCAAAAATTTTTTTGAGACCTCAGCTTCTCTTGTATATACTAAATACCAATTTCATGGACCCTTACCTGCTTGATTTACCTATTTACCCCAAATTTACCCCAATTTACCCCCCAACCCTTCGACGTAACAAGATGAAAATATAATCTAGTTCTAGATCTCGTTAAAGTACATATGTGTACCAAATTTCAAGTCAATATCTTCAACGGTTCCAGAGTAAACGTGCGCAAAAAAAAGTTACAGACACAGACAGACCGACAGACAGACAGACATTTTTTTTCGCTCAAACTTAAAATCTCGACGTTTCATGACATTTTAAGCCTATTTGGACAATAAAAATTTTTAAAATTTTTTTTGTCGTTACTATACTTCCACTGGACGTGGAAGTAATTAAACAAATACTAAATTATTAGTATAACTAAAGATACTTATTAAAAGCGCATGTAAACAACGAGATTCGTAACGTTCAAGATGCTTTGTAGTTGTATACGTATAAATTGCAAGAATTTGTATGGTTTAATCTTAGATTTAATAATTTGATGGGGTATTTATTAGAGGTCAAAGGAGCAATTTCCGAAACTATTTCAATAAGAGCTTTTTGATCAGGAAGAAACAAACTTTATGTACAGAAAGTTTTAGCTAATTTGACTGAATATTTTTTTACTGATTTTTAGGTAGAATTCCCGGCGCCTTCACAAAAATGTTCAAACTTTATTTTTTTTCTACGCTATTTTTATTAAAACAACAAATCTTTTTAGTGCAAAATATTGCAAAGGGTTGTTAGAATGTATTACAATATAAAAAATGTATGAAAAAAAAAAACATGAATTAGAAAATTTCTTAAATCGACCTTGTTCATTTTTTTGAGCTGTATCTGGGAAACTAGAAGTAGGATCGAGTTTTCCCCATGAAAACTTTGATATAAGAAAAACAGCGGGGTCCCTTGTGTCCATTTCTTCTTCATAAATAGATTATTCAATGTAATTTGTACGGCTGCGGCTCCCTGAATGTTTTTAAAAATCATGAAAAACCTTTTCCAATGTTTTAGAGTTTCGTTTTTGATAATTAAATTTCTAACCTGACCGCAAAAATTGTTTTGGTATGTCTTGAAACAAATTATTTCACAAAATTATTATATTAAGATATTTAGAAAATGTCAATATAAATTAAAAAACTAGTTGTTGTAATTTTAAAACCGTGGAAGAAAATTATAATATAAAATATGGGTAACAACTAATTACTACGTAGGGAGAACGCGGACAGACAGAATTGCAAAAATCTTAATAAAGCACTAATTTTCACCTTCCTGGCTGGCGGCTGTAAATCGTAAAGGATTAACAAGAGCAAAAAATTTCTTAAATAGCTTTTTTATTCCCTACAATATTGGTAATACCTAGTTTTAGGATAGAACTAACAGGAAAGGAGATAATCGAGAAAAATCTATTTTGACCACAATTTTTCCAACATGGCGACCGTATCGGCAATAACATTTTTGTGAAAAATATCAATTAATGATTGTACGAAAAATCAGATTGGTAATTTTGAAGTCCCCAGAGGTCGGTTTGAGCATATCGATATAGATCTCCTTGGGCCATTACCACTTTTACGTAGTTTTTCTTACATACTAACAGTTATTGAACGTTTCACTCGTTGGCCAGAAGCTTATCCTTTATCAGACATTACTGCAGAAACTGTTGCTAAACCTTATTTCAAAATTATATCTGTCGTTTTGGCATTCCATTACACACACAACTGATCAAGGAATTCAGTTCGAATCAAATCTTTTTCGTGAATTTTCAAAATTTTTAGCTTTCCATCAAATTCACACAACTTTCTATCATCCACAAAGTAACGGTATGGTTGAAAGGTTTCATGGAACCTTTAAAACTGCATAACATATTACAGAACTATTTTAATAACTAGTTCAGACGACAGAGAACATTTTATACTTGCAAACTGAATTTTTTTTTCTAATGAGTTAGTGTAGTGTATTTATTACAGGTACACCTATCCACATTTCAGCTATACCCAATGGATTCCTTATTCATTTGTTAATGTATTGGAAAAGTTCCAGAATTTATAATCAAAAAAATCAAAAATATTTTCATAGTTATAAGGATAAGATCGTGAAAATCGCAATTTCTTATGATGATCTGATTGATCATATTTTTGAAAAAAATGCATACAAGTAAACGAATTTGTGTTTGAACATTCGAAAAGTACACATTTTTCCGAAATAGTGATATTTTATTTTTTCCAATGGGTCAATTTCTCGGCAAGCTTCAATATATATATATTTATCAAGAAAATCATCAAGCAAGGAAATTAAAATGATTTGAGATGTACAACTTAGTAAACCATAATAATCACGAAGTGTACATATTTTTTAACAGTTCTCAATGAAGACAGAATTTTTTTTTAAGGGCTTTTATTTTTTTCTATATTTTTTATTGCGACGATTGAGTTCGGGCGTGATAATATATATAATAAGTATATTTTTTTCCATCCATCCTTCGCTTGTATTGTTTACAACAAAAGAGCATCAGAAAGCTACAATTTCCATCTTTTAAATGAACCTACACTCATATAAATTGAACAAATTCTGATTTAGTGACTTGTAATTCAGTGAGTCGGTGTCACAGTCATACGTATTCAAACGCGCGCACGCATGTATCTCGCCACGAGTTATAACGTTACACTTGACTATTTTTTTTTTCTGGGAAAACCGTGGCTTTAGCGATAAATTTTGTTAGGACATTCTTTGTTCATAAATATGTCATCTATCCATCTGTATTTTTATTTTTCCCTAGCTTGACTTAATTTCAAAATTTTGAAAAAATTGATGAAAAAAATTATTTTCACTTTTTTTTAAGTTCTGCATCCGAACGAAATGTAAACTTTTCAGGATATTATTCTATACACTTTCACGAACTTATTAAAAAAAAAATTATTCAGTTTGCAAATTTTTGTAGGTAAATACCTTCATCGACTCATTACAATTCACAAATCCTAAACGAAACCATTTTCAAAATACTTCGTCAATCTTGACATTAAAAATTTGTATCCATTCGAAAAGATAGACTTAAACCAACTGTATCCCCCTGGTACGAAGGGCCTTTTCGAGTTATTTCTACAACTAATAAAATTTCTAAATCCTTAAACGTGGAAAGGACTTTACTGTAGCTTTGGACAGAGTTAAGCCTGCATACTTATTGAACGATGTTGTCAATCTACCCGTCAATTCTGACTGTAAAAAGGTCCGCTTTAATATTGATACTTTGGTAGGTTGATTTTTATTTTGCATGGGGGGGGGGGGGTATATGTAGCGTGTTCACCTACATATGAGAAATTATGTTGCTTAGATATGATTATAACAAAAAATGATAATTTCAATTAATTTAATTAAATGATATATTTTATCTAAAATAGATAATAAACAGCCCCTACATCATACAAATGAAAAATCCCTTCTAGGAGTTATTCACGGATCAAATGACAGCTTGTCTGTTTTAACTGTACTATTGCTGTTTCTTGAGTTATACCAACTGGGGTACAACAGCAGGGATGGAATTAATAGTAGAATAAGTAACAGATTTGTCATAATTTATTGTTTATGCTGCTGAATCTCTTCACACTCCGCCTCAAAACTTTAGACAGTTATCATTCTTTATTGCGTCGGTGAACTATCGAAGAGCAAGGAAACTTGAATCACGCGGAATATTTATGGGTCTTGGAAACTTTGAAAACACGTCGGAAAGACAACGCGGAACGTGACTTTTATTTTAACCTCTAAATAAAACTTTTTGGGATTAAAAGTGATCGGG
The DNA here is from genome assembly GCA_936432065.2 of Rutpela maculata. NCBI lineage: Eukaryota > Metazoa > Arthropoda > Insecta > Coleoptera > Cerambycidae > Rutpela > Rutpela maculata. The sequence goes on from OW386292.2 coordinate 7,222,111, forward strand.
TGCCGGATGTCAGAACTAAGGTACATCTTTGTGGTACATACAGGATCATAAATTAGAATAAACTCACTTTCTTACTAGAGTCTATTATATACAAATTAGCCGTCTCCATTCCAGTGTTGCCCCTTTGGAGAAGTATTTTTTTATTATGCATTTTTTTTCCATTTATTTTCCTTTTAGACAACTTACATATTGTAAAGAAATAGCCAAATTTTGTCTTACACCTACGGCACAAAAACTTCATCTAAAGTGTAATAACATTTCTGTAATAAAAATAATCTCGGCTGTATTTTAAAACTGTTTAAATTTTTTATGTTGTCTGCTAAATGAATAAATACTTTAAGACCTAAACAATTGGGTGCATTTATTGAAACATTAAACATGCAGAAGGGCACATGATATTTGCCATTTTGTCTAGTATTTTTTAGATAACATTTTTTATTTGTGCAAAACCGACCCTTATTAATATATAGGTTATTCTTACAATGGGGGTAACACAATGGGCTCATTTAGCACTTTTTTAAATTTGATTATCTGAAAGATCTTATCAGCTATAATATCCCAAGGACGTTGATAATACGAAATAATTTTATCACAGTTTCCGAAAGCACTTGCTTGGCGTCGGGATATTACCTAAAAGCAATGTGCTTGAGGAAGATGTGATAAAATTATGAGCTGTTTATCAACGTTCGAGGGGTATTCGCATAGAAAATTTTTTGCAATCTATTTTATTTATTTGTTCAAAACTATTTATTAAAAACATAATTATTAAAAGAGCAATTTGTAAAATTAAATGTAGATTATGTATTATGTATTATTTGGTGTGTTTTCCTCCATTATTATATTCATTAAATCATTATTTGCAGTTCTAAATCGACATTGTCAAAAAATAAACTTTAAATTATTGAACTGTCATTACTGTCAAACTGAATGACATAAGTGAAAAGATCCCTTAGGGATCTTTTCAGCTATAATATCCCAAGGACGTTGATAATACGAAATAATTTTATCACAGTTTCCGAAAGCACTTGCTTGGTAATATCCCGACGCCGTAGGCGGAGGGATGTTACCTAAAAGCAACGTGCTTGAGGAAGTTGTGATAAAATTATGAACATTCGAGAGGTATTCGCATAGAAAATTTGTTGCAATCTATTTTATTTATTTGTTCAAAACTGTTTATTAAAAACATAAATATTAAAAGAGCAATTTGTAAAATTAAATGTAGATTATGTATTATGTATTATTTGGTGTCTTTTCTTTTATTATTATATTCATTAAATCATTATTTGCAGTTCCAAATCGACATTGTCAAAAAATAAACTTTAAATTATTGAACTGTCATTACTGTCAAACTGGATGACATAAGTGAAAAGATCCCTTAGGGATCTTTTCAGCTATAATATCCCAAGGACGTTGATAATACGAAATAATTTTATCACAGTTTCCGAAAGCACTTGCTTGGTAATATCCCGGCGCCGTAGGCGGAGGGATATTACCTAAAAGCAACGTGCTTGAGGAAGTTGTGATAAAATTATGAGCTATTTATCAACGTTCGAGGGGTATTCGCATAGAAAATTTTTTGCAATCTATTTTATTTATTTGTTCAAAACTATTTATTAAAAACATAAATATTAAAAGAGCAATTTGTAAAATTAAATGTAGATTATGTATTATGTATTATTTGGTGTCTTTTCTCCTATTATTATATTCATTAAATCATTATTTGCAGTTCCAAATCGACATTGTCAAAAAATAAACTTTAAATTATTGAACTGTCATTACTGTCAAACTGGATGACATAAGTGAAAAGATCCCTTAGGGATCTTTTCAGTGTAATTCTGTTCTGATTGGTTGTTTCAGCACACGTGATTAGAAATGGACGAATTTAATACGACTGCTATTTGAGCTAAAAATTTTCACCTATAATACACCTAGAGCATTGATAATACCGAGATAATTTTGTCATAGAGACTGCTGAAAGCGTGTTGCTTGGTAATAGCCCTCGGCCTACGGCCTCGGGCTATTACCTTTAAGCAACACGCTTGAAGCATTCTCTACGACAAAATTTTGAGTACTTATCAATGCTCGAGGTGTATTCGGTAAGATAATTTTTTTCTCTCCATTCAATTCGTATTTTCTGATCGAAAAAACTTCTAAAAACATTTTCCACGTATCCTTTTTACTTTTAGTGGTATTTTGGGTTCATTTTATAATACAATTTGATTAATTGAATCCTTTGCCAAACCTTGGTGACATTTTTATAAATTGATTTTCAATTTGACATCTGTTGAATTTTAATCTGACATTTGAACATATCATGTGTGCCTTGCCTGATAACACCACATGTAGTGATGTTATCAGCTATAATATCCCAAGGACGTTGATAATACGAAACAATTTTATCACAGTTTCCGAAAGCACTTGCTTGGTAATATCCCGACGCCGTAGGCGGAGGGATATTACCTAAAATTCCTTAGCATAGAAATTAGGCACATTGTGCAACATGTTTTTATAACTGACTTTTTTTGATGGGGTTTTTATTAATTTTTCCTATACAATCTCTTCTTGGACGAAATAAAAGCTCTAATGGTCTCATTTTCATAATTCAACATCTAAAATAAAATGCAAGCGATCTGTATAGAAATTTGCACATTGTCTCTACTTTTATCATGTTTGGAAGCATATCTGCCACAACACCTGGCCGCTGGGTGACATCGCGCGGTTCTCGCGTTGTTGTTACGTAGCTCTTTCATATATTGTTAATACTAATGATATAAATGCAATACCTTTTTGACATGTACCCACACTTAAATAAAATAAAAGATTGCAAATTGGAATTGAATAACAATATTCGCATGTTTTGGTGTGGAAACTACATCCGAGGTAATTGTGATTTATTTAAAATTACTTTGACTGAGATAAACAAACTCAATAAATGGCTTTCATATTCAACACGGACACTAATTTGACACGTTTTGGGTCTATAACTCATCATTGCGATTCACATCATATCTCTTAATTATACCCTGATTAATACATACACTGAGGAATAAAATACGGACAGAATTCAATAACACAATGCTCGTGTATGCAAATGGATAGATGCAAAATAACGCTTCATTATGCTTTTTTTGCTGTTATGCATGTATTGTTATTCTTTGTTCGTAGTGCAGATAGTTATGTTCAAGCTTAGCCTGTCAATCAGGTTTTATAGATTATAAATAGAAATTTCTATATTTCTGGAAACAATAGTGTTTTATTTCAATGAATCTAAAGTTCTGTTATAAATATTTTTTAATTCATTGTTGAAAAGACCGATCTATGTTTCAAAATTTAAAAAAATGAGATATGGAATGCTGAATTGCCTGAAAATTAATATATTAGGTCTGTCTTCATCTAAAGAAAGTTGATGTTTGGTGTCCCCATTAATAACTGAAGAATTATTATGTTATTATCTGTACCTGATACGTATGCCATGTTATTTTAACTTATATACTGTATGATATATGTTCTCTAATGTATGCCTGACTTGCCAAATGTGCATCAAGAAATTGGTATATAAATATTCTATTCTATTTTAATAATCGAACAATTGCTTGCAAATAAAATATCATTTTTTGTAACCTAAAACAGACGCGTCCTTTACAAAATGGCATATTATTTCCATATCCACGTAGTGGAGTGGAAGTGTAACAATCGTAAAGAAAAAAAATTGGCAGCTACTGGAAGCGGCTAGAACCTCCCCACCCGGTGAATCTTTGAAACCGAAAAGAGAACTAAAAAATATGAACGATCTCATTTAATATATTTATTAAGTTGAAATATTAAAACAGAAAAAAAGTCTTCGGTGGGATTTGGACCTAAGAACTTGAGTGTTAAATTTATAGTCAACACAAGATTAATATTTTATTCAATGTTTTAATACAAATATATGCCTCATTGGACCCTAGCCCGGAGTCAGCCAAACAACCGCGGTGAACACCGCCGAGGCGGGTATGAAGCTGGACGGGGTAGGTTTGGTTTGGCTTGGAGAAAAATAGAAATGTAGAATAGTAGCTCCTGTCTTCTGTAGGCAGGCTTAAAAACTAGGTTAAAATTATAATGCGTCCACATGGACCTAAAATTAATATAAAAATAAACACAACACTATAAAAACTAAGTTCGTAGGCAAGAGCACTTAATAATTTTGATTATTGATACGGGAAACACAACTAAACGAAAAAATCCGTTCGTTGGTAATGGGTGGTAGGGATGGCCATCTTTTGGAAAAACCATATAACTCTTGGTGGATAGCTTCCTTAACAGATGTGGCCGGAGTAGTGTTCATGGCGGATCGTTTAAGTTTAAGTTGATATATTTTGTTTTATCTTCTGGCCTCGACCGATTTTTCACTAAATCGGTCGGGGAAGTAAACTGTCAAATTCTTGGTTCCAATGTTTTTCTGGGGAATTTGGTTTTTGACAGTTTTCGAAAAAATATTTTAGGTTGATACCAATGTCTTAAATTATTTTTAAGTTATGTAGCACTATTTTTAGGTTATGTTGCCGGAAGTAGCGGAAATAGTTTTTAAAATATAATGTCACTGTCACTTTAAAGTTTTATTGGAAAAAAACTCATCGAAAGCGTTCCGGTGAAATTGCTTGTAGGGCTTGTGAGCGGTTCACGAAGGCCTCTCACACCTTCCGTGGGCTTTACGAACGTCGAAAAAACTTGTAATCTCTCGATGCACTTGACACTTAAAATTACTCAGCATACAGTCTGCACGCTTTAACACACTAATGTTTTGAACGTTAGGTTAGACCACAGAGTACAGTAACTATACAGAGGCGAAGGCAAGCCTTTCCGCCAAAACCAAATTTGTATACTCATCGCCATTTTCTAATTGTTTAACAATCAACCTCACTTTTATCTTGACACTGTTGACGTTTATCGTGTTAGGTTTGGATTCGTGAATTTTATTTCCACTCATTTTGGGACATTGAAAACATTAACCGAGAATTAAAATTCTCATAAATAAAACCTAGTGTACAACTCAATTGAAAATAGGCGCCGATTATAAGCAATTCAAATGGTAACATTTTCCAATTCAACTCGAAATACACTGTTTTTTTCAGTGTATCCTTAAATGGGGATCTGCACGTGACGTCATAGCTAACCTCAAAAATATATATTTCTTAAAATTCAAAAGTAATACGTAGCTATTATTAAAACTTCTGCCTGGTTCCCATACTTTCGACCAAAATCTAATTCAATGTAATGTTTATAAAGTTCTAACTAGTTTGTCACAATAAAATAAAACGGTTAGATTTCTAACCTATTAAAAGAAATAAATTAACAACATATTTCTCTCAGTGTAGACGCAACTGGTACACAAGGTCACAGAAAACGAGCTATCAAAACTCAAAGGAACCGTCAAAGCCTTCGCCTCTGTGTAGTTACTGTACTCTGTGGTTAAGCTATATACACACACACACACAGACATTTTTCAAAAACAACTTTTTTGGGTTCCTGGGACCTCAAAACGTAAAGATTTGATGTTATCTCAATTTTCGATTTTGGACTAATTGTAGTAACCTCCCACAATTTTATTGTGGGGAGGTTAAAATTAAAATTTTTGTGCGCACGATTACTCTGAAACGGTTTATGATATCGACTTGAAATTTGGTACACCTACCTATTATAGTGAGATCTAGATTATATTCTGATCTTATTCCGTTGAAGGGTGGGTGGGGGGGGGGGTAAAATGGGGAGTAAATATGTAAAGAGCCGATAAAATTAGAATTGATGATTATCCTTGTAATCAAAAATTATAATTAAAATTTACAATAATTATTATTTAGCATAAGTTGTTAATAAATTATTTTCTATAAAAAATTGACGTATTTGTATTATTTAACGTTTCTTTCATTTGTCTCGCTTTTTGGAGCTTCTACCGTCTTCAAATTAATTTTAAAAGTTTCATTTTTTCACAAGTTCTTTATAAACAACCTCGAAAACTATAACAATCATTATTTTCTTAAAAGAAATATTAAAATAATCCGATAATTGTATTTTTCGTTGAGATTTCTAAAAATTTTCATTTTTTTTCTTTAATTTCCGGATTTTCGAAATTCCGGCAATTTTCAATGGGTAAACTTTTTAGTTTATGGCATTAGAAATACAACAAAAAAAAAATCATTTAAATCAATTCATTTATAATGACTAATTGCACCGGACCAGTGGTGGATAAACGGATGCCAGTTTAACACTCACTTCGTCCCAATGTTAAAGTTAGTCCAGGGCTAGCTAACACGCAAATTTAACCTTACGTTGATAAACAGGCCCTTAGAGACTCATCAGTTTACAAACGAGGAGGTACAATTTTGTTTACCCCAAATTTTCACCGTTCTACCATTTTTTCTTTATGTTATCTTCTTTTACTGGACTATAAATATATAAATATAAAGTGGTGAATTACTTATACAATACCAGATTTTAATTCAATGTGACCGAACATAAATCAGAATGCACTAGACATTCTAATTATTTTGCATACTAGCTATTGGAGAAAATTGTTTTGTAGATATTTCATTTCCTTCTTTTGTGTTAACCTTCCAATACAAACACAAAAGAGTCGAACGAGTTTAATGATACAAGAGCAGTAGTTCTATGCAAAAGCTTCTGTGAGAGGTTGTAATAGAGAAGAATATCATTAACTTACACAGAGAAAACGGGTCCTTTGATCAGATAGTATTTTCTTTGAATCAAAGAATCTGCTCTTGTGATAGTGCCAAGTACGTGTAATTTTTAAAAGAAAGACACCTAGTTTTTAAAGATGGAAAAGTATTGACGTTCGTTTTTTAAATGAAAACCTAAACTTCAGTAGGTTAACAGACAGACTAAATATTTTCGCAGTAATTGTTTAACAGACACGTTTGAAACATTAATTGTCTAAGCTAGGGATTGCAATATCGGTTAACCGGTTATCAGGACAAAAAACAGATGATGATAATTACTGATTATTTAAATTTTTTACCGGTTATTTCGGTAAATTCTGAACTTACGACATGTCACGTATTCAACGTTTCTATTTATGTCAGTGACTAGTATTCACTAAATACAGAGTGACTGTCCCAACATTGAGCACTTTTAAAAATAAATACATAATATTATAAAAAGTAAAATCCAAACACCTAGCCCTAAGAAATACAAGAGAGACATTGACAATATCTTGCGACAGAAAATTGAATATTTCACTGCCGCAAATATCCGTGGAATACATTTAGAAGTATGTTATTACCAATTCTTATTAACTTATCGATTGAGGAAGGGCATCTTCTGCTGGTGGTATTCTATGCACAAATATCAGATGACTAATATCGATATCGCTTTGAAATACTAACCCTTTTAACGGGCTATTTTAAAGAAATATTGTATTTTTAGATTAGGATTCAGTAAATGCCCTATTTGAGTTTATGTTTATAATTTTTATTACTTAAGTTGATATTTTTTAAATTTATTTCATTTATATTTTTTCCTTTTGATAAAAAACCTTTTAAGTTTGTTCATTATATTAAATATACATATTTTAAAAATGTTTTTTGTTAAATTTAGATAATTTTGTACATGGAAAAAGACAATTGCCATTTTTGCCACCCTAGTCATTCATTTTAAAAATTACCGGTTATTTACATTTTTATCTACCGATTTACCGGTTATTAAACTTCCGGTAAATTGCAATCCCTAGTCTAAGCACCGGTAAAAAATTATAATTATTATTTTCACTTCAATTTTCTTATTATATTCAGAGATTCACGCAAGCATATAGTACCCCTGTAACTTCAATACACCCCACTGAGTGTATGTCCTATTCTAGCTCAGCGTGCTAGCGATCAGTTTCGCTGATAAAAGTAACTTTTAATCGGTTAATTCTGTAAGAGTCGATTTTAATTTGAGCTTTCTGAAAGGAAAGCTTCTATTCTAAAAATAGTATATTTATAGATAGCCCAATCAAATTGGAACAAAGGCCATGACAAGTTAAGATAAGTGTCCGTGCCTTTGCAACCTTTTTGTATGTGGTTCTTTTCAGGGATGTATCTTTGCGTAAGATACCACAAAAAATGTTGACCTTATAAACTTTATCTGGAAATATTTTTTTTTCGAAAATTCGAAAAAAAAATTTTTTTTCACATATATTCTAAATCTGCTCGTGACAATTTATTAATGAATATTTTCAGGAAATTTTCAGGAAATCAATGTTAGCTACAGGAAGAACACCGGCGTTTTTTGAAAAAAATCCATTAGTACATAAAAAGGTTATGAAAAAAATACACGTGAAGAGTGTTGTAATCTTTGATAAGATTGTAGGTAGTGCCATACTTGCAATTTTAATGATCTCCCGATGATACCATCAAACCTGTCGAAACGTTGGTCAGTTTACTATGCAGTATCTTTGTGTTTATAGAATCTTATCAAAGGTGTTGCAACACTCTTCACGTGATTTTTTTTTTTTTATAAAATGTTTCATAACCTTTTTATTCCTTCTATCCTATTCCTTCGAGCGATATGTAATATTTTTGAAATGTGTCGATGAAATGCAATATACTCTTTGCTTTGGTATTTCCAATGAGTATGATAATAAATACGAAAAAAACGCATATATTTTTTGTAGAGAATTTTAAAAGTTATATTTTTTATATAAACATAATTTCGATGACGCTAATGGTTACAGAAATATAAGCAAAAAACTGACACGGGACGCCACTTTTTCCAAGATGATGTCGCGAGCGCAAGAGATCGAGTTGGGAATTTTTAGTGTGTTTAACAGTGGGACCAAATGAACATCTCTGCCAAGTTTCAAAAGTTGTAATAAATAGTTTTTTGTAAAGCCTTAAATTTTGGGCTAATCACGAAAAACATGCGATGAAATTTGACTTCTAGAAAGGGTAAAAAATCGTAACCCTGTCAACTTGGACGGAGCTAGTCTGAAATTAAAGGTAATTTTATAATCTTTAAGTTGTGCATTTAACGCTACGTGCAAAATTCGTAGTTTTCAAGATATTTGCAAAAGACATTTTTATTAATACTCCCACGTCACCCCCTCCCCGCAAAAACAGTAGTCAGTCGATTTTGGTGGACTTTTTTTTACATGTTCATGAAGCTCTGAACAACAGTATTCTGCTACAATATTTGAGGTCACATCGATTTTCACCCCACTATTAAGGAAAGATAAACTAAAGAAACATTCAGCTGACAATTATGCTTGTTCAGTAATGGCTTTTATATTTTTCTTTTTTATTTCGATTATTCCCAGTTTTATATAAATTATATTTTAATCTAGAGTCGCGCTAAATTTCCCTTCATTATCACATATTTTCGCGTATTTGCTGTGTTTCTCTTTGAAGGAGAAATGCCGACTTCTAAAAACAAAAAAAAAGTGAAAATGACAATTAATAATAATTTTTTTGACAATTGTTAATAATCTCTGGCGACACGTCACATAATAAACATTCACTCAAAAAGTAGAAGAAAGTGCTACAAGCCGGCAGTCCAAACTCAACAACTAGAAGAATAGGTAAGAAAAGCACAGCTCGCTTTTTTCCCTCGTAATCTTGGCTTGTATTTATTCACCGCACCATTTAAAGGCGCACATAAACATAGATCAGGAGAAATTAACTCTTAAAGTCCATTACAGTTCGCTATCCTTTACAATGGTAAAACACTTAATTTAGTGTTTTGGTAAAAAAAAAAAGGAATACAACACGGGGGATTATTGACGAATTTTCAAAAATGGTAAAATATAGTAGTAGAGGCGTTAATTTAGTTATATATTTGATTTAGAAAAAAAAAATTCTAAGCGCAACATATTAAAATAAAATTATTAAACTTCGACTATTTGAGTGTGCCATGAAAACGGAAGTGACATAACGGCAGTTAGATGTGAACTTATTCGCAGAACAGAAGATGAACAAGTTGACATTGTTGATAACAAGGAAAATAACCTCGTACGTCAAAATTAAATTTGACGTTAAGCTAGTACTGATTAGTGTTTGCTGTTTTTGTTAATTTTTTTTTCAAAACGACTAAGGACTTTATATTTTATTAAATATTTCCTTTTTATTATGTTTTATTTATTACTCCTTTTAACTATATATGCATGCTTTCTAACTGAAAACATAACAAAGTAAGTACATCTACTAAATAAATTATTCAACATTGAGTTTTTAAATTTCCTTTCTTAATATATGCATCATCCTAGTATAGGGCGTCTAGAAAGCTTCATAAATAATCAATAGCTAACAAAAACAACTGCACTTTATTCCAACATAAACTAGGTAAAATACATAAAAGCACATTAAAGCCATTTTCCCACTTTTAGGAAATCAAAACTCGAATGATATTCTAATCAAGAGCCGTTAAGAATACACTCTGCTTTATCTACCAGTTTGGCGGGTAATTTAAATTTATAACAGGTCGAATGCTACACCAGTCTTATAACACGGCCGTTTTTCCTACAACATAAACCCATGTTAAAAGTAAAAAGCTTAGCACACCTCTGTAATTTGTTGTTTTTTCTTGTGAGTACTCATTTCAAATTTTCTTTTCCTTGACATTGAAATGGTCTCCACAATAAAAAGGCTTGGTCCTTGTTTGGTGGCTTTGAATCATTCATTTCTACGTTCAGCATTCATAATTGGAAAACTTAAGAACAGTTTTTTTAGTGAATTGGTGGTATCATTTACATGGTACGAGGAAACAACTTATATTTATCCATAACTGGATGCTTTTAAATTCTACCGAATTATAACCCATGAACGTTATTTGAATTTGATATTCAGATTCAACTGACGTGATTCCCCTTTTCTCCGTCGCTGTCAACGAGTTTCTAAATTAGTACTCATTTTTCATCGTTTTATAACTAACTTCTCTGCAGATTGCAGTTATGATTTCATCTCCGTTTTAAATGCATGTATTTTTATAATTGATATTATAATGTTATAAGGCTTTATTTTCAATTTCTACATGTTTCTAACGTTTTTTTATGAATAACTGTTATTGTTTAAAACAGATCTTCCTCAAATCAATTAAAAATAGTATCCGTATCTAAGATTTCAATTAGGAATTAGTCGGTGTATCGGATAAAAATAAAACGAGGTTATTTCCACTAGTCGACGTTTAGAATAAACTTTTTTTTTATTGGTACCCCATTTTGCTTATTTAAAGTACGCCTCAGAGTGTTTAAATCCAAGTTTTAAAAACGCGCGTTTTAAAGTTACCATGGCAACATCAAAGGTAAGCAAGTACAACTCGTTCATCTGTATCCGTTACCTTTTGCTCTTCCATCCATTTGATGAACTTGTCGTATTCTTTTTTATAAGCGTCTTCCGATTTTTGCGGTATTAACCGCGATTCTTCTTTTCTATTTAAGTAATCAATACTAAGAACTCATTTTAAAGCAATATACAATCAGTGACAACTGTAGTGACAATAATTAATCCTATCTGACAGATTGCAAATTAATTTTTGTTTTCTCATTTTCATGACACTGACAGGTATCCTGATGTCACATCACGAATTCAACCATTTTACATTCTTAATTCTTATTTCCATTTTTTGTAGTAATAATACCAGTATTTATGATTTCAAAGTGTACCAATAAAAAAAAATAGCGTAAAGTATTCGTGGATAACTGATCTTTAAAACACTTGCTCTATTTCGAGCACTCCGGCTGCACCGTCGTGCTCGAAAAATCGCGCGTGTTTTAAAGACCTTAATATCCACTTATACTTTAATATACTATTATTCTTTCTCAAGACTTTAGTGAAACAAAACCACCAAAATACTTCTTAGGTGAGAAGGAGTCATAATATTGAACAACAAGCGAGTTGAAAAATGAAATAAAATCCATTGGACAACATAACATATAATTACTAAACAATGTAAATGTATGGACGTGAATAGTTTCATACCAATTACAATACTGAGTTATAATAATTAATAATGATTAACAAGAGTTCTGTGTGTAATAAAAACTACTCCCCAAATTTTAACTTAGTGCAACAACCCAATTCTATAAATAACCTGGCGGTTGATTAGCTACCAGACTCACTATTCTAACTAGAAAGAGTCCCTGTATCAATTATGCATTCATGATTGCCCCCTGCTTAGCCACCCAGTAAATTATCTGTGTATGCAGTTGTTATCCTATCCAAAACGTCTGTTGGTTGCTGTGACATGACATAACACATTGCAAAATTATAGCCAGTGTGGTCGACAATCGCGCATTCATTTCAGAGATAAATTTAATGGTTAAGGAAAATTTACTGCGACGTGTTCATGTCGCGTTGTACCATTAAGCGACATCATTAAAAAGTGAGAACAGTTCAGAATGAGTTGAAGGACTGGTGAGTCATTCCTGCAGAATACGAGGCCCAAGTGGCCATGCAGTCGTCCTCCTTAGCATCTACTAAGGAAAGTTGAATTTCTTTAAACGCTTCGTCTACTATCAGAATACAAGCTTATTGATTAATAATCATACGAGTAGTGTAATTATCATAAATAATTAATATTAAGTACAACGAATTGTGTTGAATAGCGGATTTTCTTAACCCTTTCAGGGCAGATAAAAAATGACAAGAGATACGATTAGAGCCCTTATGAACCTTATTATTATTATCAATATACGTAAGGATGTCTACTCTTAGAAGCTTTGAGACTTCTTATCTGAGTTGGAAAAAATTTTCGTGATGAAGGTATGTCTACCAGTTCTACTAATATCGTTATCAATTTTTTTTCCAATGGACAGTTCACGATTTAAATATGTCTTACTACTGAATCTTCAGTATTGCGTACCTCTACACGTGGCACCCTGAGACATCATTGTTCTACCGAATACACAAAATCAAACAACTCTTGGCAAACGATTCTCAATATTTTTTCAGATAATGAAAAAGAAGATAAATATTTTTGGTCACAAAATTTACATAATATAATTATTAAATTCATTTACTACGGGAGCCCACCCTAAGTGTCCGTACCCCCCCCCCCCCCCTATCCTTGGGGACAATATTTTTCATAAAGATTAAAGCCTAAGGAACAATTTTAGACATGTCCCCAAAAATAAAAAAAATTGGCTGCACTTTCAAAATGGCGTCCGATTAAAAAAAAATGCAAATATTGTTTTTGTCATTTAACACAAAAACTAAAAAAAGATGGAGAAAGATTTTCTGCACAAAAACTAAATTGCATAAAATTTTCTACAATTTTGTTTGATATGAGTTACCATTTTCCAGATACCATTGTTACCGTTTTTGAGATAAATGTTTGCAAATTATAATATTATTATTATTAATTTTTGTTCAGTTTATTTTATTTTTTGTTATGTTAATGATATAAAGTTATATTATACGCCTTACAATAATTGTCACAGTTATTCCTCTAGTGATTTACCGATATATGAATTTCCATGTTTTCATAATTTTGGACTCGTCTATCTGGAAAACGGTAACTCCTATCAAAATATTGTATAGAAACAAAATTGTAGAAAATTTTATAGGCGTTGTTTTTTGTGAAAAAAGTTTTTGTCCATCTTTTTTAGTTTTTGTGTTAAATGACAAAAACAACTTTGGCAACAGTTTTTTTTAACATATGGCCGAAATTTTGAAAGTACAGCCAGTTTTTTTTTAGAACATGTCTTAAATTGTTCCATAGGCTTTAATCTCTATAAAAAACATTGTCCCCAAGGATCGGGGGGGGGGGGGGTTGCACGGGGGGAGGGTTGCACGTCCATTTACATTTATATTTTTGATGAATTGAATACATGAACATATTTCTAATTTGTAATTTAAGGGATAGGAAACAGGATAAATTGAATGGTGTTGGTATGTTTTTATTTAGTATATTATTGTGTGAATGGCTGCACTCATTATTATTTCTCTCACAGCTAAAGAAAATATGTTCCAGATTCCCTCAGTATTACAGTATTCACAGAGTTTCGATTGTATAATGCACATTCTTTTAAGGTCGTAGGAATAACTAACGTGGCTAGAAAAAAGTTCTTTATGCTTTTACTGTTATGCATCGTTCTCCTAGCACGAAGAGGAAACAATTTTTAGTGAGGTATGTGAAGCATTGTAAAAAACGTCGATTTGTATACCACTTTGAAACATTATAACTTCGGACTTATTACATGTAGTGAGATTTTCTTTAGCTCATTCTTCTTGTTATTTGATATACTTTCGATTTGTGTGTGTATTTTTGTCGCTCCATTTATATAAAAAAATATTCCTGGGTAAATTAAAAAAATACGGGTATTTTCAAAAACTTTTAATCATTTTTGTATCATATTTGAAACGCTGCATCTACGGTCGTTTACAATCATTTTATGCAGAATTGTATACATTATGAAAAAATGTGTATAAACACTTTTAGTGGCGTCAAATTACCATTTGAATGTGAATTGTCTGGTCAGGGTAGTTTTTCTGTTTTAACGTGGTTTAACGTGTTCACAGCTATTTTCTTTTTAAGTTGGCTTTTTTAATCTACTTTCATTACTCCTTTATCATTTTTAATTTAATAAAAAAAACATAGAGTTATTTGAATTTGTTTATAACTCGAAAATTATAAACGACTGCAATAAAAAGGGTATACATTTTGAAAAAAAAAAATGCTCTCTCTGCGATCTGAAAGTACTTATAAAAAACTACAAATTTAGCCACGTACACATTTCTTGGTGTTGATGGGAGGATTTCACAAGGGTGCAAAGTTTTAGCAACAATGGTATATTAGAGGCGTTTCAATAATCATTTTGATTTGAAATTTTATGTGGTGATTGTAATTTATAAAAGCTATATTTCTCCAATTTCATTGAATATTATCCATTATTTTTGAAAGAACAGTGATTTGTTTAGAAACGCATAATTTTACAATATTCAATTTTTTAATCAATAATAACAATTGGAATGAATTATAGTTTATGTACTTTTATTGTACAGTTCATAACGAACATTTTCCTTCTTTTTGTTGTTTTCCATAGGTCTTATAGATTTCGAGATATTCAAACAAAACCGATAGAAAACAATCTAAAAAATTAAATTGTTTAATTAAACAATACAGCAGACAAGGGCGTTTCCAGGACGTTTTCCTGGGTGGGGGGGGGGAGGGGGCTAGTGCTATGTGAGCTAAGCGGTGTAGTAGAGCGACGACAAGACGCGTCCATTACCCCCCCCCCCCCCCCTCCTTGAATACGCCTGTGCTCGCAGAAACTGCAAAACTGAACTGTGAACTTAAGTTGATCCCCTGAACACGTTAAAATAAAAAAACTGCCCTGACCAGACAATCACATTGCGAATTTTTTAGTCCTAATTTGACTCCACTATTTATGCAGTGTTCTGTTCTTCCTGTTTAATGAAAAAATCGCTAAAAGATAGTTTTCATTGTTAATAATTTTTAACGCACATTGCTGTTGATTAGCTTCATTTTATACATAAACTATATTATTTATTCGTTTGAAGGGCCTTTGTTTAAAGGGCCTATGTTTGTAAACGTTTGAGAAATTTGCATGTTACAATCATCCATCCGTATAAATTCTTGCCACTAACACAGATACAGACCACTCGTAATTTATTTCATACAGTCAAGAGTAAATAATGACGGGAATTAAATTTCGTATTTTTACAGCTCACAAAATATGAATATGTCCAGATCACATTTCCCTTGTGTGAATGAAATGATGGATGCAGAGCTGAAAAGAGGTTTGTTTAAATTGTTTTGGTGTTATGGCACAGATCGATTGCTACCATATACTTTTGTTAGAAAGTACAAGGTAGCCCAAACTTAGGTCTTACCCATGGAAATGTCCAAATATTCGTTTGTTGTTTTTATATGCAGTGTGTCCTACTTAAGATGCACACAAGCCCAAAAAAATCTTTAATTTTTGGAATAATCGAATGATTTTTTTTTTCGTCTTTAGAGCAGAGAAATTAGCATTTTTGAATCATATTTCCATTTTCTAGATGTTGATGCACGGTCTACTACAATTTTCTTATGCCAACAAAATTTTGAAAGTCATATTTATACTCAAAACCTGACATAAAAGCGTTAATCAGTGGCGGATCCAGAATAAATTAACATGGGGGCACAACCATTAAAAATGCGCCGTCTCAAGCGAAAAAACATTTTTATTCACACGGAAATGAAAAAATTGAGGACCAGGGTGGAGAAGATTCACAAAAACATTTTCCAAGCAATAATGCACAGCCCCACAAAAAAAAAAGTTTTTGATCTGGATGACTGACCATAGTAATCCTATGTGTTTTTCGACGCTGAATCCGAATCCGAGGTCAAAAAAATTCGTATACCCCCAAACTTTTGCGCTACAGTCAAAAACAACCCCAAAAATGAGGTAAAACCATCCCATACATCAGGATTCAATGAATGGATGTAAATGAATGGTGAAAAACATGGGAAGGGTTTTATATTCAGCAGTCACTTACTTGAATATTGACTGGGAAACTACCCTTATAATATGCTGAAAACTCCCCCTGGGCAAGCATAAAGTATATAAATGCCAAGAAATCGCAAGAAATGTTAAAGTTTTTATAGTTTGGAATACAGTACATGAATCTTACGCGTGTCTCAAAACCACCCTTATAACAGGGTGGAAACCACCCTTGTATAAAAAGAGACTGCATGAATACCAATAGATTGTGGGAAATGGAGAAGTTTTCGATGTTTTAATTCCAGAATAGAATCTTGGTGACCCTGTTCTACCTTATTCTTAGTCGGTACAAAAACTACCCCTATAATAGGGTGGAAACCATCCTTATTACAGAATAAAGCACAAATGTCATAAATCACGGGAAATAACTTTTTTTATAGTTTAAGTACAGAACATGAATCTGGAATGTCTCCCAGGGCACCTCGCTTACTCGTGACCCAAAATCTCTTCTATAAAGGGTGGGTGGCTACCACCCTTATATAAGAATAAATTGCATGAATATCAATAAATCGTGGGAAATGTTGGAGTTTTCATTGTTTCAGTTCCAGAATAGATTCTTGAGTGACGTTGATCTACCCTATTCTCACTTGGTACCCAAAATCAGCCCTAAAAAACCACCCCTACATAATAAAATGTACATATGCCAGTTTTTCAATCTTTCTTCTCAGAATACCTTTTCTTCTCATTTTCAAATGATCTCCTCACTGGCTCTCTTGTATGTTCTTCGTGCGTGTCTCTTTTCATAGACCAACAGTAGTCGGCCATCATGTGGACATTCCACCTTCCTTGATACCTCTTCCCCATCTCCGAAATATCCTGGTGAAAGCGTTCGCCTTGCTCTTCATTGTATTCACCCAAATTTTCTGGATGGCGGACAACTGTTAGTCCATAAAAAGAGACACACACGGAGAACACAATAGGGAGCTAATGAAAAGATCATTTGAAAATAAGAAAAAAGGTATTCTGGGAAAAAAAAGATTAAAAAAATATTCATATTCTTCAGTTAAGCTGTAATTATTTCACGAAAAGGTTAATGCAGCTTGACTGAAGTATATGAACATTTTTTTAACCTTTTTTTCCTAGAATACCTTTCTTTTCTTATTTTCAAATGATCTTCTCATTGGCTCCCTATTGTGTTCTTCGTGTGTGTGTCTCTTTTTATGGACCAACAGTTGTCCGCCATCCAGAAAATTTGGGTGAATATAATGAAGAGCAAGGCGAACGCTTTCACCAGGATATTTCGGAGATGGAGAAGCGGTATCAAGAAAAGGTGGGATGTCCACATGATGGCCGACTACTGTTGGTCTATGAAAAGAGACACGCACGAAGAACATAAAAGAGAGCCAGTGGGGAGATCATTTGAAAATGAGAAGAAAAGGTATTCTGAGAAGAAAAATTGAAAAACTGGCATATGTACGTTTTATTATGTAGGGGTGTTTTTTTAGGGATGATTTTGGGTACCAAGTGAGAATAGATCAACGTCACTCAAGAATCTATTCTGGAACTGAAACAATGAAAACTCCAACATTTCCCACGATTTATTGGAATTCATGCAATTTATTCTTATATAAGGGTGGCTACCACTCTTTATAGAAAAGATTTTGGGTCACGAGTAAGCGAGGTGCCCTGGGAGTCACTCCAGATTCATGTTCTGTACTTAAACTATAAAAAAAGTTATTTCCCGTGATTTATTGACATTTGTGCTTTATTCTGTAATAAGGATGGTTTCCACCCTATTATAGGGGTAGTTTTTGTACCGACTAAGAATAAGGTAGAACAGGGTCACCCAAGATTCTATTCTGGAATTAAAACATCGAAAACTCCTCCATTTCCCACAATCTATTGGTATTCACGCAGTTTATTTTTATAAAGGGTGGTTCCACCCTGTTATATGGGTGGTTTTGAGACACTTGTAAGATTCATGTAAGTACTGTATTCCAAACTATAAAAACTTTAACATTTCTTGCGATTTATTGGCATTTATATACTCTATGCTTGTACAGGGGGAGTTTTCAGCATATTATAAGGGTAGTTTTCCAGTCAATATTCAAGTAAGTGACTGCTGAATATAAAACATTTTCCCTTCCCATGTATTTCACCATTCATTTACATCCATTCATTGAATCCTGATGTATGGGACGGTTTTACCCCATTTTCGGGGTTGTTTTTGGCTGTAGCGCAAAAGTTTGGGGGTATACGAATTTTTCTGACCTCGGATTCGGATTCAGCGTCGAAAAATACATAGGAATACTATGGTCAGTCATCCAGATCAAAAACTTTTTTTTTGTGGGGCTGTGAATTGATGAGCAGGGGGAGAAAATCACCAAAAATTTTTTCGCTCACAAATAAAGACATTAACAATTTTTTTTTGTGTCCTTTTTGCGAAAATAAACGACAGTACAGTGTGGACCAAATTGGATGGGATTTGGGGTTTTCTCTAGGGGTTTCGAATTGTCAAAAATGCATAGATGTCAATGGAAGATAATAACATTTATTGTAGTTTAGTTTTTCTTATTTTTTATATTTAAAGAAGTGTTATTGTTGCTAATAGTTTTCCATGGCCTCCTCACAAATATATTAAATTTTTCGAAAATTAACCACTTTTTGTAGAGATAAATATGACATATGATATATCGTTGGATAGCTAATATAAGTTGCAATCGAATAATGAAATAATTTACAGGGTGTTCCACTTAAAAAAACACAAGTTATAAGTCTCGAAAACTGAGGCATGTATAATTTTCTTATCAGCAACGGATTCTATTCAAAAATGTGTTTCTCGATGTTCAATTCGACATTTGGAAATTGAGATATGGAGGTCATCCAAAAATGCCAATTTTCCAAAAACACTCTGTAGCTCGGTAGTCAAAAAGGATAGACGAGCGCAGTTTGCGGTTTCTTGAAAATCGAGGTCAGGACACCTATATTAGTTTCTGTCTATCTGCCATAGTTTTAGAGAAAACTTCAAATCCCTTCTAATTTAGTCCACCCTGTACAGAGATCAGTGAAAAATCAAATTGAAGGTATTTGACTCGTCTATCAGCAAGAAAAGATATTTCTTTTTAAAATAATATTTATAAAACGCATTTTTCACCCCTTTACACACTTAGAAAATGCCATTCTGTTATTAATCTCTTAAATTTTCATTGACTCCATAATTTTTTCTTTTCTAAAATCTATTTTTCCCGTACTATTATGGAATTGCTGGGTCACTCTTTATGGAGTTCGAGTGCCAACATGGTTATAGTTGTTATCAGATGGAATAGCAGTGTACAATTCAAACGTCATCTTCACAGTTACTTCACAATCATGTTATAGCAGTTTATTTATTAAAATTTTAATATTTCATAAAATAACTTTAATGACTGTACTAGACTTGGGCGTTGCAGATTGCGATAAAATGAAGGATATTATTGTTTTTTTACTTTACTAGATAATAAAATAGATCTGGATATAATAAGTTTTATAAATTCATACTATTGATACTACTATCGCAATTTCTCGGCTTGTGGACTTAATTATTTCCTAGATTTTCCATTCGAGTTTGTTTACAAAAAATAAAAAGGTATTTCCTCCTATCCAAAGTTTTTATTTGGCTTCAGTGGGTAGAGTTTCAAGTGATGGCTATCGATTAACTAATAACGAGATACTTGGCTCACTTAACGCGAATGTAATATAAAACTAGGGCCTTAATTTTGCGGACAGACCGGCGCGACTTGAAGTTAGTTATTAACATGAGTGAACACAGTAATTATGGAATAATTAATCGACAATAATGTTCATGAACAATGTTTACATAGCAATAATATCTGTGGATATTCAACCGATTTCTTTTTATTCATGACGTTTTGCCAGACATTTTGTGATACATGCATTATTCTAGTTGGCCTCTATTTGCTGTATAGCACGTTTGACAATATCAGGACATGTGTCGTGGCTGCCTTTATCCTTTTAGACGGACAGTCTTACCAAAGCCATTTCACAACAGCTTCTCTCTTATCAACGTTGTTGTTGTTGTTATTATAACTGTTTTGACAACAAGAATAATTAATAAAGATGTCTGTCGAAAGAAAAATAGTTTCTGTATTGATGTGGAAAATCTAACAGGTTATGGGCCCAGACATGGTGGATGAAATAGATAAAAATAAAATTTATCGAATTTGGAAATTGGTTATTTAGGATAGAAGCATTATTAGAAGAACGAACGTTTGCTGAAACATTTAAAATAATATATAAGGAACAACGCAGGAGGCCAAGAATGATGACCAGATAAGAGATGTTAATCAGAAGGCGCAGAAAACTGAGAATGTAAAAAGTGCAGGGTAGAAATACAAGTCATTAATAGTTCAACGCGTTTATGGGTCATTGTCACGAAAACGTGCACTTTGCAGTCCCTTCGCCATAAAAATTCAGTTAAAAAGAAAACCAGTTGTTTTTAGTTTTTAATATTTAAAGTAAAACCGGATTAATATAAATAAAATATTTTCTTCGAATTAATCGTTTTCTTTCTGTTTTTATTTTATATAACAATATGTGAGATCTCACGTATATTAATTGTCCTTACCCCAGTGACTTTGACCTGTCAAAAAATATTTTTTTACGGTAATATAGATTTAAAAAAAGAAGAAACGTCTTGAAAAACTCAAAAAAGTATTAATCTATAAAAATATGGTACTTTAAAAATTAATTTATCTTCAAAACGCTACTTTATTAAGTGTCTCCAGTAAGTATTCTCACTTTAGTTAACACGTTGACTTTGCTGCTTAGAATCGAGTGGGTGGTGATAATCTTCCTTAAATGTAAGGATATATATTTTATTTTACCAATTGAGGTTCTAGCTCTGGAAATGAGTGAGTAATTAGTGCTAGTTTTTACTGGTTTGGCGCCAAAATGATTGAAATGATAAGCATAATGTCTCACATTTGTTAACAAGAAATTTTAGTCAAATATATGCAATATGTTATTTATTTAGTTATCATTTGTTTGAAATTTTGTTAGAATACATATTTTTTAAATGGCGCTATTTTTCAGGTACATTATCGGCTTTTTAGCGGGAAATTTGAATCGAAACCTCACCTGCGTTAACCTCACTTGCGTTATTTATTAAGTTGGAACCCGCAAATAGAAAAATTGCAAAGTCAAAAAACTAGTTTTTTGTGTTCTTATATGCATAAGAGGATAAGCTCTTAAAATCCACTAACTTTTTTACTTCCTTCTCACTTTCATTAAAAGTTTTGTTTTTATTTGGTACATTTGTTTTTCTTTCTGTTTTTTAATTTTTGTGTTAAGGAGAATTAAAGACTTTATTTGTATTTTTTACACTAAGAGACGAAACATTTAATTTTTGACTTCAACTTTTGTTATTTAATCATTATATCTTACTACTGATACTTTGTTTTTCACTTGCGTTAACTAGTATTTTAAAAAATTGTCTTTTTATCAAAACTAATTAAGTTTAAGCTCAACCTCTTAAAATATCTATTTAACAATTTTTATGTTCTAATGTGAATGTTAGATTTGAAAATAAATGAATATATTTTACTTAAAATTACTTTCTGCAAATGCACGTTTTCGTAACAATCAATTGGAATTCATATGACAAAGAAACTGTAAAAAATAATATTGATTCATTGAGAGCTGTTTTTCAAAGAAAAGTGTTTCTAGCCAATTGCATTTACGCAAAAAGTTTTTAGCAATGAAACTGCGAGAAAATGAAGATTTAACTGAGCATATTCTTAAATTTGATAAATTGGTTCGCGAACTTGAAGCTTCTGGTGCTAAAATGAATCAAACTGGTGTGATATATCACATATTATTAACACTACCTCCATTTTATGATGCCTTAGAAACTATGGAGTAATAAAAGTTAAATTTAGAATTTGTTAAAGCACGTCTACTTGACGAAAGTATCAAAAGATACGATACAAATAAATATATTATTTAGTCATTACAAAGTCGCCCATTAGTTAGAAAACCAGATTGGAGAGGAAGGAAATATGATATTCGCAATGCACAATTTGGATTTCCAGCAAAATGGACATTATACCCTTATGATGGCATGAAAAATTTCTTAGGAAATGGATTGGAATAAGAAGTGTTCAAGATCGACCAGCAAGGTATACGGACTTAACGACTCTTGTTTTTTTTTTCTGGGTTTATTTAAAAAAAGAAGTTTACAAAACTCCTCTAGAAGATATTTGTAACTTAGTTAGGATAACTCGAAGAGCAAACATAATTCCCGAAAAATATTTAGAAAAATTTGCCAAGACTTCGAGAATAGACTCTATTATTGTTTGGCAAGCAATGGAGCACATTTTGAACATTTAATAAAGTAATTTTCTACATACAGTGTAATATTGTTATTAATTAAATGATGTGGTTCTAGCTCAGAAGCTGATAAACCGATTTGAATTTCTTTTGGAAGATGTGTAGGTAAAATTTCCTTATGCCGTTTAAAATAATGTCTTAGATAGTGCAATTTAAAATTACAAAGTTGAGGTGATTAATTAACGTATTTTAATAATCTAGCTTTCTTCATGATTTAAGAGAAAACCCTCAACAGTAAAATGAGCTCCTAATTTTGAACATAGTGATAAAATCAGGCAAAGCAAAGTTAAATCCGGAGGAGGTTCAGTTGTGATAAGAAGATTATCTTCGAACTTACCCCCTTTTACACTTGTCTTTTTTAGGGATTAATTTCGTGTTAATGTGTGGTACATCCACAATAAAATGGCTAGCAAAAAACCCAGGTTTAAGTCCCATCGACCATTCATAAGACCAAATGGGAAGGCGAGTTTAAGCTTAGCAAGTTATCTTTTGAAGTTCAATAAGCTTGCTGAAAGGTTTATAAAATAGAAATTCACCAGGAAGAGATCTTAAATTGGCTTCACACTGTCACTGTAGGTTCGCTGATATTTGTACTATTTTGCGTTATCCGAAATCCGAATATATTTAGCTTCAATAGTAAACTTCTTCTATCATTATGGGTTAATTCTAATCCCAGTATAGTACACGGAGATTTATGACATGGAAAGAATGAGGGCCAAATGACAAAATACAGCCGACGACAGTGGAAACTGCCTAAGGTCGAGCTGGACGAAAATGAATCAGGCTGATGTATTATAATGTTCTATACCGCTGAGGGCAATATATAAATAAATTGAATGTTCGATTGGTCGTGATATATTAGGCAGTTATCTTTTATTTATGTACAGCTAAACATTAGAGAGTTCAATAGAATAGTTTTATCGTGTTTAGTATTATTAGTGCTTTGAATTTTATCAATAAAAGTTTTTCGATAGCGTTGTTGATCTGTAATATAAAGAGTGTAAACTGATAGTTTATTATCTGACTAAATTCCGAAACGCTTTTTCACGATAACCTTTGAAAATATACTGCCAATTTATACGAATTGTATTACTTTTGGAAACTTAAATACATAAAACATATTTTTAATATTAAGTTTTGCCGTTAATTGGCTCCATACGCTCTCTGGGCATTCTTTTATGTTTACTGTTTATTCTCGAATTTTTATAACCAAAAGTCTCATACTACTTTGGAAAAATGTCTACTGAAAGAAGAATGTTAAAAAGAGGCCTTTTTGGCCCATCGTGGTAAAGTGTGGAAACTTTTTTTTTTACTAATTATTGGTGCTGAATACGAATCTATCATCCGAATTGGCTAAAAACGTCGGGAAAACAGTAAAAAAACAACCCTTATTTGCATTGAAATTGATATTAGAACTTGCAACAAAAAGTTATTCTTCAGTGCAGGGAATTCTTTCAAAATACTCAGTTTCGCTAGATAAGTAGAAAAAGAAGCAAAAATTCTAAATTCATTACCCCCACCCTCCCTCTCGTTTCCCTCACCCTTCACCATCCATAAGAACGGTGTAAGTTACAATATCTAATATACGGTTATTTATTTATAAAAAAAAAAAACTCCTCGTTAAATGGCTATTATCAGGTTATGATGTAATTACTTCTGAATACTTTTACACCTATCTCCACCAATTAAGGCCGTAGATTTTATCTTTTTAGAGTTTTTATTGGTTTTAATTGCAAAAGAAATCCCTAATTACCGAGTTTGATGTTTTTATCATAATAAGGCAAGTTCTAATATCAATTCTAATGTCATCCCCAAGTAAGGGTTGTTTTTTTAATGTGTTCCCGAGATTTTTCGCAAAACGGGTGACGGATTCATTTTCAGCACCCCAAAATGTAAAAAAAAATGGCTTCCACACTTTACCACGAATGGGCCAAAAAGCCTTTTTTAACATTGTTCTAATTCTCTATGGAAACATGTTCTTTTATGTATTTTGATACGGAGAATCTAAATCTGATGATACAAAAACACTCCAAGTCATCAAGATTTTTTTCCTATCGTCCATTTGTATCCTAAATGTTAGAATAAATTCAAAATAAACCAAGACTAGGGACTGTTTATGAATGCTAATGTTCACATCATCTATAACTCTCTGAGGAAACATGTTTTTTATGCGCTAAATCCGAATCTGGTGATAGAGAAAAGTCACCCAAGTATTTTGAGGTAACGCCCCGCCCCCCCGTTTTCGAGACTGGAAAAAACACCCTTTTTTCCGATTTTCCGGTGCTAGATATTTTTTTATCGAAAAATTTTATTAATGAAATTTGTTCACAATTCTCCAAAAACCCTAAGTCCAAAATTTCATCAAAATAAAGAAATTGAAAATTTTTAAATTTAAAAAAATTGATAAACTTTGACAAATTTAAACAAATAAAAAAAGATTAATTACTTGACAATTACCTAACAATTACCTGACAGTTTGGGTTCAATTTCAAACAAAATTGTCATGAATTTTTATTAACCAATCAAAACGTCTATTTGCAAAAAATCGACCAATGGGATATTTTTAAAGTGAGAAGAATGGCTATCGATCAGTGGAAATAATCGAGAAAAATGTACGTTACTTTTTTCGTAGTAGCCATGTGTCAAACTAAAAAAAATCATTGAAATTATTGAAATCTGACATTTCGCGTCTTCTTCTTGATTTTTGTACATAAAATGAATGAGAAAAAGTGATTTGGTGATGTTTCACAAGAAAATATTATCCATGAAACCATGAAGAATCTAAATGTAATAGCATTGTTTATAATAATTGTGTATTTCATATAGATACAATGAATATCTTTGAGGATAAAAACATTAGAAAAAGTTTATATTTTTTATTATAAATTGTTATTTTTTAAACTTTAAATAAACAGTTTTGTTGTTCTAAAAATTATTTTAGATAATATATCTTAATTATGTATTAATCAATATTCTGTAATACACACGAGGTTGATTTTCTACTCGGGTAAATTTTTTTTTAGTGACTCAAACCTCTTTTCCATGAAAATTTTGCTCGAATTAAGGGACATAAGAATAATCGCTCCACTTCGTGTCGCGATCTTCCCATGCCCTTAATTCTCGAAGAATTTTCATGGGAAAACAGGTTTTTGTAAAAAAAATGTATCCGGCAAAAAATCGACCTCTTGTGTATTAATATTCAATTAAATTTTAGACTTTTTTTGGACAATTCTGAACAAATTTCGTTAATAAAATTTTCAGATAAAAAAAATGTCTAGCAGAGGAAAATCGGAAAAGATTTTTTTTTTTTTTGGTTCAGGGGTAGTTGTTGAAGGGTAGGTCGGAAAATATTGTCACCATCCTGTTCCTCACCCTCAAAAACGGGGGTGATATCTTGCAGTCCAGTCAACTTTTGGGCTTTTTGCCATTTTCTGGTTTACCTCAAAGGACTATTATTTTATTTTGAATTCATTCTAAAGAATGTTCAGTTTGTTAAGTTCTTCCTTTAACGTCGACAGCCAGGTATTTTTGAAAAATAGAAAAATTGAAAAAATCTTGATGACTTTTTGACTTTTTTTATCATCAGATTGGGATTCATCTCACCAAAATACATATAAAATGATATGTCTGGTCATCAGTTCAGAATTTTTTTTGTGTGCCGGTGTATTCTTTCGAATTTATCATAAATGAATCTGATGTCCTCTCTCGGACTATGAGCTTTTATTACCTAACATTGGTATTGAGGTTGATGTAAAAATGAACCTCAACGAAATCAAACGTTTTTTTAACAGACTTCAACATCAAATAACCTTATTTGATAATTTTTAATGGCCTTTTTTTGAAGGCAGTTCGATTATTTTCAGGTTTTATTAATTTCAAATATTATATAAACTTAATACAACTGGCTGCATATACCAAAAAGGTCGAAAATTATTATGCAACTCACAACTTATGGATTTCTTAATATATAATGTTACGTAAGCTATAAATATGTTCTTGACCATGACCAAGAGCAGAAAACTTAACCGATATCTTTTATCTCTCTGATCATTCAGTAAACCTCAGTAAAAATTTGTTTTATAATTGTCATTTCTACAACAATTTTGTTTTATTACTATTTTATTAAATTTATAAAATTGCAATAAAACAAAATAGTGGTATAACATTTAAATTTTGGCTGTTGGGAGATTATTTACCTAACTCTTTCAGTGTACAAGAAATATACTTAATTAACTAAACTAAGATTCAAACCTTGGTGACCAAAAAATCCTCCCTCACTCAGAAAACAGTACTAGTATCATTAAAAACTAACTAAGTAACTTATTTAAATTACTTTAGAACCTCTGTTGCGAATTAAAGCACATATGGGGGTTATAAATTTTGATAGAATATTTTCTTCACCACAACTATATAATTTTTTTCAACAGCAACAATAAATATTATTTGGCACTTTTAACAACTTAAGTATTATGTTAATCTTCACGTCGAAAGGAGAAAGTTACAGAGGAAAAGTCACAGAGAACTACAAGAGCGGACCACGTGACAGTGATAGATCAGAAAAGAATTCAGAAAATAGCGGGAAGGATTACGACATCCTTGTTTTTGGTCGACATTGTGACGTGCAACTGAGACTCGCGTTCCAGCATCCCGCTTGGATTGGAGGTCGGGACCATGCGTTGCAGAGTAGTGGGGCAGGAAACTCCGAGCGGAACATGCTCTTCAGAGGCGTGGTATGGCTTCGGCTGTAAACCTAAAGCTGAATCGCGACGTGGTCCGCGACCACCGAGAATAGATGACGGAGACTATGAATGAATATGAGAGTAACAATAATCTATTTTTCTCTGGAAAATAATCATCATCGGCGAGTTCACACCATCACCTAGGTATTTCTTAAAAACATAACATTATCCAGCCACATTTAGGCACTCAAACTAAGATTTCCAGTATACGGGGTGTTTCACAGATAATGGTACTTCTTCAGTTGTATATTCCGTAGATCAAAATATGACTTTTATCTTATTCCGAATAATGAGTCTCGCCGGTTAAGTAGGTGGAATTGGACCCAGCGGCTTATTGGGCTATTCATTTACATGAATTTTGCTTATGACTAGGAATGCTCAACAAAATACACAGGGTGATTCAGTTTGGTATTCGCCCCCCTGTATCTTTTTTATTTTAACAGAAAACTACAATAAACCATATATATTTGCAAATCGTTTGTCAAGCTCTATCAAATGACGTCCTTAAATCATCTTTTTGATCACATATGCCAAAATAACGATAGTCAACTTTTTTTTTCCAAATGGTATGCTATACATTTTTTTGCCGATTGTTGTAGAGCTTCTCTTTCTGCATTCAACCATGTGAAAAAAGTATGCACTTCCATAAGGAACATTTAGAGAAAATTAATAAAATACGAAAAAATTTCATTTAAAGGTTTTGTTTGTGATTCAACATAGTTAGCCATGGAAACAATTGAATTTTGTCATTGTTAGTAATGTCAAATTGAAGATACTGTTATTTGAGACTGTGTTATTCGTTTTTGTTTTATGTTATACTTCTAAATAGATTTACACAATGGTATCTTACAATAATGAAAAAAAATTGGACATGATATTAATTTATGGAGAGTTCGGAAAAACAGTAAAGCAGCCAAACGTTTATATCAAGATCGCTTTCGAAATAGGCCGGTACCATCAGACAAAATGTTTGCAAAATTGGCAAGAAATATGAGCGAACGTGGAAGTTTTGAGAAAAAAAGAAACGTTTTTAAGCCCAGAACCACACGAGATGAGGAACATACAGTTGCAGTTTTAGCCCGTGTTTTCGTAGACCCGAATATTTCTATTCGTCAGTTAGCGACAGAAACTGATATTTCATATTCTTCAATTCAAAGAATTCTGAGAGACAATAAACTGCGACCATATAAAATACATTTACATCAGGACTTACTTTCAAGAGATTACGAGAGACGTCTAAATTTTGTAGCGTGGTTGGCAGTTCCTCAAGAAATGACTATATTAGATCGCATCATGTGCTCAGATGAATCCCGTTTTCATAATAATGTTGCTTTAGGAGACATCGATCAAGATGTTCCGATCCCGAGGCAAGTGCTCGATGATGATTTTCGAACTCTTGTCCATGCTGCGCTGCTGCTTAGAGGGGAGCTGCAAGATTTGCCGGCTTCATGTTTCCCAAGA
Organism: Rutpela maculata; assembly: GCA_936432065.2. Classification (NCBI taxonomy): domain Eukaryota; kingdom Metazoa; phylum Arthropoda; class Insecta; order Coleoptera; family Cerambycidae; genus Rutpela; species Rutpela maculata. The sequence continues at coordinate 7,251,112 of OW386292.2, forward strand.
AGAGGCTGCTGCATTAATACCGAAAAATCTTCATTCCCATTCTTATGATCCTTGAGCCCATCCCCCAAGCCTCTACGGATATCCTAGCCTGTAATTGTTCATCCAAGTGCCTGAGTACAATGTGCATGTGCAAGAAGAATAGACTGACTTGCACCAAATTGTACCATCGCACTCGACAATGTTTGAACTCTTTAAATGGTTGATTTATCTTCCTTGCAACTTTGCCATAAGCTAAAAACACTTGAATCAGAGCCGTAGCGAGCCAATTTTTTGGAGGGGGGTTATTTTTCCAAAGCCAACTTCATAAATTGAAGAAACCAACTCTGTAAATTATTAAATAATAACTCCTCCAAAATAAATATTGATGAGCGGGGTAGACACTCTAAAAAAATTTTTTTTCGGTACAAATTACCAACTTCCATCTCAAATTTCCAACTTTAGCCAAGTCTAACAGGGTTGGGGGGTACCGTACCCCCCCCCCCCCCCCCCCCTGACTTTAATGATTGTTTTATCTTCTTTGCAATCTTGCAATAAACAATGTTTGAACTTTGAAATGGTCGTTTTCTTATCTTCCTCGTTTCCTTGCTTACTTCCGAGCAACAAAGTTTCGGCGGCCATCTTGGGCGCTATCTTGGAACCCATGCACTCCAAACTTAAGGTAAGTAAATTTTTAAGTATTGCGATGTGGACGGACAAGGGAGATATAGGGCAACAGAGTTTTGGTCGCCATCTTGAATACCGGACTTCCGGTCCAAATTTCGCTTTGGCAACAGGCAGATTCGTATTCAGCGGAGTCGAAATACCCTAAAAACGTTGTTTTCCCAATTGTTACATGAAATGCTTCTTGCATTGTTCTTTTTTGAAAACGTGCCTAGTCTATAGAGGAGTTGGTCAAGATATCTAAAAAACCGCTGCCTAAGAAATCACTACTTCCACATCCAAATGTCCGGTGGGGGTGGCTGATTCACAAAAAATTTTTGAGTCCCACACTAAATCACAATTTTATTTTTTACATCCTTTTAATAGGATGGAGATGTTAATGGGGGTGGTAGTGAGTGTGGCTGATGTCAAAACAAATTTTGAGGCCTGTGGTTCTTAATAATAATTTATTAATCCTGTCGATCATAAATACATGATATAGGACAACAAATTACACTTTTATTGTCTTCCCCCCTTTAATAATGGGGAGGGGGTGGTAATGGGGATGACAGTGGGGCGGCTAGACGCCAAACAAATTTGAGACCTCGTACATTAAATCCCAATTTTATGGACTCTTACTTGCCAACTCCTCAACGGAATAAGATCAAAATATAATCTAGTCGCTCATCTCGCCATAATACATGGGTATACCAAATTTCAAGTAATCTTAAACTGTTCCAGAGTAATCGTGAGCACAAAAACAAACAGACCGACCGACAGACAGGCAGAATTTTTTTCTTCTCAAACTTAAAATCTCGACGTTTCATGACATTTTAACCCTATTTAAGCGACTACTACGATTAGTATACTTCCACGATGTGGAAGTAAAAAATCACTGTCTCTCGATAAATCCTAGTAAGTCATCTGCAGAGCTTAGCCATTTGCAATTTGACCAACTCAAAACGCGTAGGTCCTACCCCGGACACTATTCGATACTCAAGTGGGACACTTGATAGTGGATGATCCGTTGGAATCAAGCGTTTGTTAGTTTTCTTTTATTTCCGTGAAAACTACTTACTGGTCGAGGATGATACTCAACTGGTAAGAAAAACCGTTAGTAGAACTTTTGTTCAGGGCTTATCAGTGTTACACTGAGAATATTGTCTTTTGCCGCGGTTTTCCTTTATTATTGGGTGATGACATTTTCTAATAAAGGGTAAAAAGTAATTTGTCATAGCCATCCATTCTCATCGCCGGACAGCAGAAGCTTGAGCTTCTTCCCCATTGCTTGTTTGCCGCATTACTAATTTAGTAGTTTTGGTTGCACGAGGAGATTATTTAACACCGGGTACCACGGTACCACGGTTGCTTAACACTGCGTGCTCTTTTGCTATTTGATAATTAATTCTCAAGAAATCTAATGAAGGAAGGTTCGAATTGTGCTTCCCGAGCGAGCGGACGCGTCCGAAACACGCTCCCATTTAAACGCGAGTACATCAGATAAAAGACCGCTAAATTTGATAAAACTTAGGTGAATTTATAGCCCAAAACATTCCGCGTAAATTGATATGTGATAACAAAAGAACAAAGTTGAAATAGAATTAATATTTGAAAATAACTAATACAGAGTTATTTAGTGGCAGAACCGACTAGTGCAGTGTTATGCATAAAGAAACTTAAGAAGCTTAACGGACCAGGCAGTAAATAACGGGAATATAAGCTAAGTATACCCATTTTCATTTTTAAAGTACCTACCCGCCACCCAAGTTCATTTATCCAAGTTTATTTATGTCTTAATGACTAACATGAAGTGTCTGCCACAAAACCATCGCAGTGTTTTTTAGGTCCAAATTCTAGCTATATACAAAGTGTAAAAGACATAATTTTAAAGTGTTAAGTGAGTGACATAATTTGTATTTGTATTAAAAAGAGTGTGTTTTGGTGGTGCATGTTCTGCATTATAAATGCTGTAATAAACTGCTGTGGGGCTGATTCAAACGACTTTCTTAGAAAATCTGAGAAATGATTGAAAATATCTACAGCTGTCACTATAAATTTATGGCATTATTGAAGTGTATTATTCCTTAAGATAAACAGGGTTTCTTAGATAAACAAGAGTAAACTTGGGTAATAAATGAACAACCGGACAACCATAGCAGAGGCGTACTATTGGTAAAATATGCCGTGGCGCTGCACCTCTTGCAGTTCAATGGAAATGCACAGATTTTCCTAGGAAATGGTATCTATACACAAGAATGATGGAACGAAGACAGAACGTAGGAACGAAAGATCACATGGTAGGCACAGAAACGGGGGAACGAGCCAGGGGCGTCAAAGCGGGGGGGAGGATACAGAAGAAATGATAACACATACACGAGAAGAGGCATACCAGAGCAACAATGGAGATAAAATGGAGGAAGAAGAGAAAGCGAAAAAGGAACGAAAACAAGTACCGGACTGTATACACACAACATAGATTATTCCACCCCGTTCGTGATAGCATCTATCAACGAACCGGAACCCTGTTAAAATCAACACAGCATCAACAAGGAAAAGACAGAGGCGTTCATCGGAGACCTGAGAAAAGACGGTTTCTGGGGTGGGCAGGAGACGATAGCAGCAACAGCAAACTTGAAGAGGAGGACAAAAATAATATACCAGGAGGAGGGAGAAATCATAACTTTTCACCTCAATAACCAAAAAGAAGACGACAACACGCCAATTGAAACTGTGTGTACAGGAAGCGGGGAAACAACAGTGATAACAAATTTTGAGCTGTCAGGTGGGTGATGGGTGTTTGATACCTCGGGACGTGCAATTGACAATTTTGTGAGTGGTGACATAATCCAGACCTAGGTACAGCCTTTTTGGTGTAATGCAATAGAACAAGTCAAAAAGAGAAGATAATGGAAGGGAAGAGAAGCATCACAGATAGGGATTGTTGATCTTTGACTTTTGGTTTCACAGGAGTGTGTTTTATGATACTGCATGTTCTTTGCGCTGTGGGTGTTATAATACAGTGTTGAAAATCTAATTTCAAATTTTTTCTAAGGTAAAGTATCAAGTGATGTTTTTCTGGCCAAAATTGTGCTCGTTGCTAAGTGAAAAATTCTACATTAAATTCTTCACTAAAACAGGGAGACCAGGTTACACGCGGAAAACAACAACCGAGAAGATCATGAACAAACTACCAAACATAGGAAAATAAAATGAATTCCACAAAAAAAAATCGCAGTAATATGTACTCTACCAGAACCAGAATCCGAGGAATCAGAAGACTTAGAAGAAGAAGAAGATTTGTAGAAGCAGAAATACAAAAAGAGGAGCACAAACATGCCACATCATGACACAACGCGGCTACGCATTTCACATATACCTACAGACATATACTCTACCAGAAGCAGAAACGAAAGAATCAGAATACTCAGAAGAAACAGAAAATCTGTAGAAGCAGAAACACAAAAAAGAGGAGCATAAACATTAAATATCACGAACACAATGCGGCAACGCATTTCAAAAACAACTACACTGCCCACCCCACACTCTTGTACCATGCGTCATGTGGCTCTTGCTGCTGACAACAAGCATGACCCAAATCTGACCCAGCATCGGAAATCGAAGAATCAGAAGACTCAGAAGAAGAAGGCGAACCAAAAACACAAAAAAGGGAACTTGAACGCTCCCTCACGGCACAATGCGGTAACGCATCACGACGCAATGCGGTAACCCATCCCACATTCCTTTACCATGCGCCATGTGGCACTCGCTGCTGGCAACAAGCATGACCTTAGTCCAACCCAGCGTGGACGTAGGAGGCCCAGCTGTATAATCCTTGGGAGTGGCAGAAATGCCTACCGCACGCTAGTAAATCAATCAATCAATCAATCAATCAATCAATCAATTAATCAATTCTCAAGAAATCTAATGAACTATTACTTTCTTGTTTTTGAACGCGTGTTCCATTTACGCACTGATTGCCTGGAATTAACTTTCTTCACTGTCACTGCGTGTTCCAGCACTTCTAATTCTGAAACTGGCGCCCGAGTTGTAAACCTTCCGTTACACAGGGGCGTCATACGTGGCAGAACGCTCACCGAAAGAGCCCATCACAATAAGCATCAGCATTGTAATTTTTAAGTAACATTAATCTCCAACAGTGCAGTGCCACTTCATCACTGTTGGTGAATTGTTTAAAACAAAAAATGAATCACGAACTTAAAAAATTATAACCAATGTTATACACATAGCACTTATTGCTTTAAACACCTTGAGGGATGTACACTTTTGATTTTGCCAACGATTACAAATTACGAAGCCTTTGCCCACCGCCCCATCCGCTCCGTAAGGCTTCCTCAGAGGCCGCCCAGACTTATTTACGTTAACACTGAAAAAAGGAAGAGGTAATCATCAACTTCCGACGCGAATTTTCAGTTCAACATCCAGAATACTGATTGGTGTTGTTAGAGGTCGTGCCAATTATTGTTGTGGGCCCTCGGTAATCAGATGCGAAAAGCGATAAAAGACGTAATTATGCAAAAAGGGGACGCTTTCTGTTTTCTATTTAATCGAAATGGCATCGCACGCTTAGGATCTATTAATCGGCCGAGGTGCTGGTAAACAGGGGTGGCTTTCTATGTTCGCAAATTTAATTAAGCTAATATACATTGTTAGAGACAGTAATGTTGGGAACAGTTGTTTATAGAGTCATAATATAATGAATATAATAGCAACTATTATTATGTTAAGTAATCCCAAAAAGGGGTTGCAAATTTTGATGTGATAAGTTCGAGTAACACAAAGACACGCTTTTCGCCCACCAAGTTGGCATTACCAGGAGATGATGAGATGATTAAGGTTCTCTTATTATGATTTATGTATTATATCTAGGATACAGAGTGGTATACAACAGGATCTTTAGTTTTATTGAAAAAATAGCATATTGACTTTATCTCAGCATAGATTTAGATCACACAAATCAATAAAAACAGCATCTTATAGTTTGCTGGAACATGGAGGAGGACAAGTACGTAATCTCACTGTTGCTTGATCTTATCAAAGCTTTGAAACCGTCAATAAAGAAATATTAAGCTATAAATTGTATAGTATTGGTGTTGGAGGCAGCATTTTCTCATAGCTAACGTCATGAATCTAAAATAGATCCTTGGTTGTAATCGTGAACGGGGAAAATCCGATGTGTATGAAGTTGTGCTTGGAGTTCCCCATGGTTCCGTATTAGGTCCATAATTGTTCATGTTACATATTAATGAAGAAATATGGAGTATTGCCATGTCACAATATTTGGTTTATAACAATTTCTGGCTCAGCTGACACTCCTGAAGAACAAGAGTCATTAAGTATATGGCCTCAGAGAAACAAACAGTTTAAATGAAAAAAAAAAATGTATACCTTCAAAATTTTATTCCAAGCAACTTTATGATTAATGAGAATATAATTTGGTGACAGTCCGTAAAATTGGCACTTTTTTCGATCATAAATTATCTTGGTCTAGACATCTGTATAAATTCATTCGTTCATTCCATTTTGTTCAGAATTCAATAAACTTTAACTTTTATAAATAAGCTTTATTTCGATAAATTCAATACTTTCCGAGAAGTTAAGGTCGGGAAATAGGTATTTCCAGAATATATGCGATGTAGTACATAATGAGCTGTACCACTGTGTTACGAACAAGTCTTTTCATAGGCGTGTCTCAAAATTTAAAAAAAAATAATATAAATATATTCGAATTTTTAACGTTTCATTTGTCAAATTTATTTTGCAAATATGTAAACTATGTTTACAGGTATAGTTAAGTCCATTCACGAACACACTGTATATATTCCTAATAATTCAATTGCTGTACTTAAAAAGAAGTTTACTGTTTACAAAATTATTCATTTGGTACTAAGAATAATAGAAATGTCACCTGCAAGTACACTATAAAAGGTAAAAAATACACTATCTATGTCATTTATGTACAGTAAAAATAATAAAAGCCTTAATAAACGTCCCTGAGGAACTCCTATGTCAACCGGTAGCTTTCTTGTTTTAACATTAGAGATCAACAAATTGTTTTCTATTATTTAAATAAGTTTTAAGAATGCACTCCTATATTACATTTATTCCTGCAACTTTTACTACAGGACTTAAGGGTGACATTCTAATTCTTTACCTTTTATTAATTTAATGCCAATTTCCTCAGAAAGTTTATTTTGTTTTCCAATGACAACTCAATCAAAGATGTTTTCCTAAAACACCGTCATAATTGGCATGAAACTAGAAGTACAAAACTCAAAATTTTTTTGATGAGTGGGGGAGGGTGAAAAATTATTTTCAAATTCCCTGACTTTTCATGAAATTTTCCAAATTCCCAGGTTTTCCAGGTCGCTATGAACCCTGATAATGTTAAAATGTTTTGGTATTTGTGTAAACTACTTCAGCGGCAGATAAATTAAAGTCATTAATGTTCACAAAATGGAGAATTTCAATTGGATCAATCAAATAACTGCAGCTAAATATTTGTTAAATAGTGGAAGGATACGTTTATATTCTACTCTCGTTCGATAAATATACCGTCGGATTCACTAACAATATAATACTGAACAATCAAACCAACAGAGAAGGAGCAATTCAATTAAATACACGAGTCAACAGAGTAATGTGGTATTTTCAATAAAAGTATTAGAGCGGCTTTAAAGGTAACAGGAATATCTGGTACCTCACGGCCATATCAGCGTTCTAGATTAGAGAGCGAGCTTCGCATTGTTCGGCATCTATAAAATCTAAAATCTCAATGTTAAGATTAAAGCTTTCTCGCTTTCTAATAGTCCTCATATTCCCTTTTCATTGATCTCTTTGCTTTATCTCAAGGGGTTCCAATAGCTCATTTTTTCTTAACGTTGATTGTACAACTGAATGGAAGTTCGCGTGATGAGATACACGCTCTTTTATTAAAAAAAAATACATCTAGCATTCGAAAGTGTTACTTTAGAAATACACTCATCGGCAAAAATCATCATAAAGTAGTTATGGGTTTGGTATTTTCCATAATTATTAATTATCTCAAATGTTATATTCTGTGTAATTACATATGATTGCAGTTTAAAATCTTCATATACATACAGAAACACTCTTACAATCCATTTTAAATGGTAAAAATAGAAATATGAAAATATAAAAAAATGCACAGAGCTTATGGTTGTTCTGTTTGGCAGTTGGTGCATCACCTTAATGAAAATTATGTTTCTTTAGCACATCCTTACGATCAGTTGATCATACTTATGATCAATATGTAAGTGATCTGAAAGTGATTTCAATTCACCATAGAAATACGGCTAATAAGCCTGGTTATTAAGTAAATTGATGAATTTTTTTCAAACATTTGGTGGGGAGGTACCAGCTGCATCGCCTTTTTAGCGTATTTTTTTGTTTATTCTCGTCCTACTATTAGTGGAGAATCGTTAGAAATGAAAAATGCCGAACGAGATCACCAGCGAATTAATTTTCATGCCATTTTTTGCATTGTATTGCTAAGACCCAATACTAAAATGTTTACTAGTTAGAATTTATCGATCTTTGTGTGTTAATAGTTTATTGAAAATTCAGGAAATAATTGTAAATGAATGATTAATCCAAAGTAACTGCGGTAATGTTAGTCTTATGGACAAAATTATCATTATTTATGTTTTTGGGGTTGGCACATATGAATTCAAGGTCAAAAATTGCAAATTTAAAAAGGAAGGAATTTTCACTTCGATCGCTTGTATCTCGAAAATGAAAGGAGACATCGACCTCCCGCTTACGCCATTCGTTTTTTCTCGTCAAAATCCATAATCTTTGGCCTTTTTTCGAGTAATTTAGACCGAAAAAGAAAATTAAAACTAATATGATCAAATAGAATTTTACATAATCTTTTTAGTACAGTCGAATTGATTTAATTCAATTCTTTTTCAACGACAACATTTCACCGGAAATTTGGGTATCTGGGTATCAAGTTTCTGTAAGGAAAAGCCAGATCCAGAAGGTATGCATGCCAGCATCCTTGAAATCGTATTTTTTGAAGATATATTGTCCTCTAAATATCCTTCAGCAACCGACGTACTCTTCCATCCACCATGGTGATTCAACGTGGTCATACTGACACCAGCCTCTGCCAGAAGAGTTGCCTATGTTCGACGCAGACAGTGTCCTGTATACTTATCAGGATCGCTCAAGCCCAGATATTTCGCAATCATGAACGGGATTTGTCCAAATGTGTTTTTTCCAACTGGCTGTACAGTACTGCGACCTTGTCTAGAAGTCAGAAAAAGCCTTTTTTCTGAACAACCACGTGGTCGTAAAGACATGTAGTCTCTTATCAGCTTCAGACTGGTCATTTCGTTTTCGTCAGCAATGGTAAAAACGCGCTTTTTATCGGTTTTTGTCTCTGGTACATTTACCACGAAAACTGATTTTCTATCTTCTACGTGAGTAACTAGTATATTCACAAGTTCTTGTCGTCGACATCCACCAAAAACACCAAATATTAATGCAATTTTGTTCATTGAAAACATCTCATTCGATGCCTCATGAATAAATTTTTTACACATTTTCTCTAGACAGAACTTTAGACTTTTTTGGCTGGTATCCTTTTGACTGTTGCTTCAAATAAATGTAGATAAGTTAAATGATAAAGATGTACGTAACAAAAAACTTAATGACTTATTTAACTCTTTTGATTTAATGTCTTTAGTCATCATGCCAACTAGAGTAGTAACAACTACTAGAGGAACTAGTTCCACTTTAATTGATTATGTGATAACAAATATTGAAAATAATTCATGTAAGGTGTTTGATCCTGGTTTTTCGGATCACTTTGCCCAATTATTTACTTGGAGAAATGGAGAAGTAGTACAGAAAAATTATGATAATAAAAAAGTAATATATCGTAGGAAACTTAACAATAACACCATATCAGAATTTATACTTATTTAACAAAGAATATTTAGAATTAGATAATACTTTCAGTACAGAACATTCCTTTGGAAAGTTCTGGTCTCATTTTCTATGGTGCTTTCATGTATCACACTCATATAAAAAAGTAATAAATTATGACATGGGTAGATCTCAAAAGTGTAAATTTTCTAATGAACTCCTTATCCAAGCACAATATTTAAAACATCTTAATTGGTATAAAAAAAAACTCACCCAACAATGAAATTGACAATCAGTGCAAAAAAATGAAGAAAGAATTAAAAAAACGTATGGAAATTGAAAAGAAAACATTTTATTCTAATGTAATTGAAAGAGCTGAAAATAAAACTAAAAAGACATGGGAACTTGTTAACAACAAATTAGGACGTAAAAATATATCCTCTAAAACAGAATCATTATTTATTAACAAGATCGAAACTGACCCATGCGTGATTTCAAATACTTTTGCAGAATATTTCGCATGCTCTGTAAAACAACAAGCAGATTTATTATTCTGTCATAGTAATAGAACTTGTAGTGTATCGGAGTCTACACCTGTCACAATGTTTTTTATGCCGTACACAGAAATTGAGGTGCAAAATATAATTCTACAACTAAAAAATAAAAAATCTGTTGGATTAAATGAAATTTCTGTTAGGCTTATCAAAGAGTGTTATATAGAAATAAGCCACTATTTAGCAACAATTATTAACACATCTGTAATAGAGGGAAACTTTCCGAAGCAATTAAAAATCTCGAAGACCATGCCCATATTAAAAAAGGGAGACCCAACTCTAATTGAAAATTATCGAGCAATTGTCATCTAAAATAATAGAAAAGGCTGTTTATAATAGACTAATTTCTTTTTTAAATCAATATAACTTAATAACGAACAGTCAACACTGTTTCCGGGAAGGGTACTCTACAGAAACAGCAACAACAGAAATTACCCAGTACATTACTGACAAATTAGACAGGGGCGATTATGTTGTTGGAGTATTTTTTGATTTATCAAGGGCGTTTGATACTCTTGATCCGAGCTTCTTATCTAAAAAGTTAGAGAAACTAGGCATTAGGCGAAATGTAAACCAGTGGATCATTTCATTCATTACTAACCGGCAACTAGTCGTAAATATTGAAAATATGTTTTCGGAAGAAATTGAAGTGGAGCTAGGTACTCCACAAGGCAGTGTTCTAGGGCCTCTACTCTTTTTGTTGTGTATAAATGATTTGCCAAATTACATACAAGATGCAAAAGTTCTTGTGTATGCGGGTGATACAACAATAATCATTTCAGATAAATGTAAAGAAACTTTAAATTCCACTGTGAACAGAGTGATGGAACAGTTTCTTAACTGGTGTGTTTCAAATCATTTAATTATTAACATTAGCAAAACGGTATGTGTGGAATTTACATTAAAATATAAATATCCTAATAAAGAGTGGAGATTTAACCTAAACAGCACAGCTCTTGAAATATCACTCAATACCAAATTTCTTGGTACTTATTTAGACTACAGGATTAGTTGGAACAATCACATACATAATGTTTGCACTAAGTTAAGTAAGTCGTATTTTTCCATTACCACATTAAAACAAACATTAAACGAAGAGGCATTTTTAAGTGTCTGTTATGCTAATGTACACTCTGCTATCGCCTACAATATAATATCATAGGGACAAGCAACTGAGATCGATCGCGTCTTCGTAATTCAAAAAAGAATAATTAGACTTATGTTTAATTTGACTTATAAAGAATCATGCAGACATAGCTTCAAAAACAAAAAGATATTAACAGTAACTGGAATTTACTTGTTAAAGCTATAGTGTTACATGCACCAACATAAAAATCAATTTGTAACTAATGATAACATACATACACACCTCACTAGGACTAGAAATCACATACATATCAATCGCTTTAACCATAACCACTTAAAAAAATCGCCCATATATACTGGGTGCACATACTACAACTTATTACCAGCAAACTACAAACATTTAACGATCATAAGATTTAAATAAAGAAGTTCGTCATAGAAGACTGTTTCTATAATTTAAGAGAGTTTGAAAACTTCCTCAATAATAGCTGAATGCTCAATTATATACAAAAATTAATTTTTACTTAATCCATTTTTATGAATAGAACGTCGATAAGTAAATCAACAAATTAAAAAAAAAATGAAATAAATAAATTAATTAAGATTCTAAAGATGTTGTTTACATTCTGTAGTATTATATATCATATGTATTGTCTCTTTTTATCTGTGTGTATTTTACAAATTTTATGTGAATTTTTGACTTGCCTTATCCACTTTATTGTGGCAACCAGAGGTGAATAAAGATTATTATTATTATTATAAATATTCGCTTAACTTATGGTAATTAGCGATGTTAATATTCTTATTTACCATTAAAGTCTTCTTTACCATTGAATATTTGGACCATAAGGAAGTCGAAGAAAATGTTTCAGCGAGATCGCCGAAGTATGCAAGCAGCACAGTTTCATCAATATGTTCTACACAGTTTTCTGCCATCCAGTTTAGTAATTTGTCATATTTTCTGTTGTAGGCGTCTCTTGATTTATTCGGCAGCAAGTTTTGTGTTGCTTTTTTTGCTTTTTTGCAATTTCGTCAGGAATTTCAAAACGTTCCTGCATTTTGACTTTTTAAGTTTGACAGCTAGCAAAATTTGTTTATTCAACAAATAAATAAAGCATTTCCCTAGCAACGATATGATAAAATGAAAATGTTGTTTTAATCAAATTGAATTTTCGGATTTTTTTAAATAATATTGTGGATGCAATAACGAACTAGTATGACATAGAAGTTTGTATGCACCGCGGGAATTAATAGTTAATGTTTATCCCTCTGGCGATTTACAAACCCTCGGGCCAGAGGCCTTCGGGTTTGTAAGATCTTCGCCCTCAGGGCATAAACATCTACTTAATTCCCTTGATACATAAATAACTATTTCCTTATTTTGTTTTTTAAGAATTAACCTTTAGATTTCTGGCCAATTTCTTGAACATAGTTCAAGAGGTTATATGTTTATATATATGTTTCTATGTTTTGTTGATACTTTTCGGCTCAATGACTTTAAGCTCTTAAGCATACCACATATGTAATTAAATCCATACCAATTTTTGAAGGCACTCCGTTGCAATCACTACGACACAATACGTTCTGTCGACTCAGTAAATACTGATTTCTAAACTGACTGATATGTTATGCAGTTAGGTTAATTTCTAGGGAAGTTACACGAGTTATATTACGTACAGAAGTGAGATGGTGATTACTGCACTTGCTAAGATTTGCTGTTAAAACTTAAGTTACAGCGTCTGCCAGTCACTCTGCCTTTATGCGAATATGTTAACATATCTTGCAAGTAGGCATAGTACGTCATCCGATATTTGGCTCTAGGAAAATTGCAAAAACTATAATGCACTAAAAATGCCCATATAATTACTGCTATGGTATTAAGGTACATTAGTAAACTTTCGCATTTTAATATACAGGGTGATTTACCACAGTAAAGCTGGAGAGGGTAGAAGTGATTTTTTGGTTTTAATCATACCACAAAAATAGCAAAATAAGTCGGAAAGACATTGACTCAATGACTGGGAACTCTACAACAAGTAGATATAAAAGATATTTACTTAAACCCGTCGATAACACAAAAACACTAAACTTCCGCGATGTCCTTTTTCGACCGAAAGCAAAAAAACGCGGCACTTTGACCTCACGCGCCATCTTAACTTTTTATGCCAATTAAGGAAATGTAAACATCTCCGATATGTTCTTCCACAAGTAAGTTCACTGCCCTGTTACTGACCTGAGACAAATAACAGGAGGGTATAAGTTTTAATGCAGCAAAAATTACTAAATTGCCTCGGATCACTCTAAAATTTTGCAAGGACACATATAGAAGACTAGTACAGTATTTTCCACATATTGTGGTAAATCACTCTGTATAGATAAATGCATGGATATTTTCATACGATGTTATTATCATTAGTTATTCTTATTAATTAAAAACCTGAGTTATGGATTAAAACTGAATTGCGTTGCTGACGATTTTTCAAAAATGGTGAAATACAGTCGTAAAGGTGTTAATTTAGTTATATATTTAATTTGAAACAAAAATTCTAAGCGCAACATATAAAAAAAAAGCTTCGACAATTTGAATGTGCCACGAAAACGAAAGTGACATCATAACGGCAGTTAGATGTGAACTTATATGCAGAACAGAAGAAGACGAACAAGTTGACATTGTTGGCAATAAAGAAAATAATCCCATATGTTAATAGTAAATTTGACATTTATCTAGCAGTGTTTAGTGTTTGCTGTTATTGTTAATATTTTTTTAAAATGACTGAGACAGTATTTGTAAACGCTAACTCTGTCATTCTACGTGCAGTAGATATACCGTGCGTGTAATTGCCCAGTAGGCATGTACATCCACGTAGCGCGAGAGATATGACAACACAGCAGCATTAAATGCGAAGCAATCCCAGCGTTCAGTTATTTCATTTCAGCCAGCTGGCACACGCGATGTTGTAATTCCTACTCCCTATGCCTAGTCCGCCACTACACACACAGTATTTATGGTTAGCGAATTTTTGAAGAGACGATCGTTTTAGCATTGCAGTGGTTAGAAAACTAACATCGCGATATGGTCCATCTCTACTACAGGCTACCGTCGCCGAACACAACTCTACTGCAGACCACCTCCGCCACTAGTGAATGCCACGTAATTCTCATTGGCTTAGAATGATGGAGTGTATAAATTTGTTTCTGCGTATATTTTTTGCTGGCCTCTTCTCACTGCAATACTACTGTATCTTTTAGATAGAATTAATATTTGATTAAATAGGTGCCACAATAGACAAAATTTGACCTATGTTTTGTGTTATATCACCCTTTGGAAGGAAGCTCCCTTAATTATTGGATACCTTGTATATTATCGATTTTTTTTGCTGAAATAGATAGCGCGAATCTCTCATTCCTGCCGTACCAGACTTATATAGGTTTCTGTCTTTCCCGCTGTTAAAACAACTCGAGGTGCTAAAGTTCACCAGTTAATTTTAACCTTAACCTAATCTCAAAGATTCATGAAAAATTCACGCCGGCCCGGCCAGATTTTATCACTTTATTTTTGCACTCAAACTTGCCGATGCTCTAATGTCCAAAGTTAGGAGCTTTAACAAAAGCTGTTAGTGCATGACTCCCGCTTAATAAAGACTACAATTTAATTATAATGGTAGGTAATTATATGAGAGATTCCAAAAATTCCTGGAATGTTACGGTGTTGCTTAATTAAATTTGTTGTGGATGTGGGGCAGTGGAGTTTTTAAACGTAGTTGCTGACGTGGCAAAGGCTTTTGGCACTTTACGCATGGTATATGATGGAAAGTTAGATTTAGACCCCGAACGAATTCACCAGTGATCAAATTGTTATTATAACTTTTGAAATGTGTTTTCGATACTACACACTAAAATGTTTATTTGTCAATTTTTCTTGATTTTTGATTTTTTTAAATTTTAAATAAATGATTGTCAACTTTTTGATACATATGTATTACTTCCACATCCAGTGGAAGTATAGTAACGACAAAAAATTTTTTGAAATTTTTATTGTTCAAATAGGCTTAGAATGTCACGAAACGTCGAGATTTTAAGTTGGAGCGAAAAAAATTTTCTGTCTGTCGGTCTGTCTGTCTGTCTAACTTTTTTTGTGCGCACGTTTCCTCTGGAACCGTTTGAGATCTTGACTTGAAATTTGGTACACATATGTACTTTAACGGAATCTAGAACTAGATTATATTTTCATCTTGTTCCGTCTCAGGGTTGGGGGGTAAATTGGTGTAAATTTGGGGAAAATAAGTAAATTAAGCAGGTAAGAGGCCATAAAATTGGTATTTAGTATATACAAGAGAAGTCAAGGTCTCAAAAAAAATTTGGCATTAGCCACCCCCATTCCTACCCCCACCCCATTATTAAAGGGGATGAAAAAAAATTGTGATTTAGTATGTGTACAAGAACCAGAAACCTCAAAATGTTTTTTTACTTCATCCACCCCCACTACCACCCCCATCCCGCTACCGATGTGGGGTATCGTTTTATGGATTTTTGGGGTAGAGGATTTCAAATATTATATTATTAAAGTTCCATAAACAATTATTTCCACATACAAAATTTTTTCGTTGTGAGTGACTTGGATAGAAAATCTGGATGTGGAAGTAGTGATTCCTTGGGCAGCGGTTTTTTCTTTTACTTCCACATCCAGTGGAAGTATAGTAACGACAAAAAAATTAAAAAAAAAACTTTTATTGTTCAAATAGGCTTAGAATGTCACGAAACGTCGAGATTTTAAGTTTGAGTGAAAAAAATTTTCTGTCTGTCGGTCTGTCTGTAACTTTTTTGTGCGCACGTTTACTCTGGAACTGTTTGAGATATTGACTTGAAATTTGGACACATATGTATTTTAACGAGATCTAGAACTAGATTATATTTTCATCTTGTTCCGTCGAAGGGTTAGGGGGTAAATTGGGGTAAATTTGGGGTAAATAGGTAAATCAAGCAGGTAAGAGTCCATAAAATTGGTATTTAGTATATACAAGAGAAGCTAAGGTCTCAAAAAAAATTTTGGCATTAACCACCCCCATTACCACCCCACCCCATTATTAAAGGGGATGAAAAAAAATTGTGATTTAGTGTGGGTACAAGAACCAGAAACCTCAAAATATTTTTTTACTTCATCTACCTCCACTAACACCCCCTATCACAACCCCCATCCCACTACCGATGTGGGGTATCGTTTTATGGGTTTTTGGGGTAGAGGATTTCAAATATTATATTCTTAAAGTTCCATGTACAATTATTACCACATACAAAATTTTTTCGTTGTGAGTGACTTGGATAGAAGTAGTGATTCCTTGGGCAGCGGTTTTTTTTAACTGTAGAGTTAAAGTTTCTGTTCCTAAAAAGAACCTATTTTAGATGCTATGCATATTTGAGGTCTCAGGTACACAAAAAGGACCGGCCAGTAAGAAAAAGGTAGTGGTGGATTTAATATTATCAGCTTAGATCTAATAAGAACTTGTATGTCATTAATATTTTTGAAAGTTATTATACAGGTTGTTTCATTAATAATTGGACATACGCTAACTGGAGAATTCTTAGTCCAAAATATGAAAATTTAACCTGAAACACTTAGATAAAATGTACCTCCTTACTGAGATACAGGGTGTTTTAATTCTAATTTTAAAAATTATTGTTATTATTATTATTTAACTGTAAAACTTATTTCACGGCGTTATATGTAAAGATCAGAATCAGAATATTGTGCAGAATTATGTTCCTATAACAGAAAACGGTCAGCGTAAATAATATAAACTCGGATTTTCTCTTTATTATATATGTCAATATGTTGCCACATATTGAAAAAATTATTTATAAACCACGGTTTTTACTCTACTGACGAGTTCGCGGCGTTTTTGACAAACCCCGAAAACATTGCTGGTTTAGTGGCATCCATTTGACGTGATACGCACTTTCCTTGCTCCTTCATTTTCTTGCTATTGTTTGAATATGCAACAATAATGTTGAACGCGGCCACTTGTTTTTATTTTGTATTTCGTCACGTATTTCTCTGTTCTCGTTTATTATTCTTGTTTTGTATTATATAAGGTTCAGTAACATAACATAATGTTTTGATGTTTTTATTTTTATTTTGTTAATGTTTCCCCACTTATGGGTTTATGCATATTTTTTAATTGACGTATATATACGTACTGTATTTTAATTGGTGAAATAAATGATATGATATGATAGAGACAACATTTATATAATTTAAAAGATATTATTTTAACATTTTGTGCTTTTTTATTATTGGCATGAAGAAATGTTAAGTTCACCATAGTTTTTTTCAGCTTTAAGCTTTTAATCGACGAAGTATTTAATCAAATTTCATATTTATAGTTTTCAGTAAACTATTTTGTATATAAGTATTTTCATGATAATTACTATTACAGTGATATAATTGTGTACTTAGTAAAAATCAATAATAGATTGTGCAATTTGGAGGTAGTGAATGGGCGGGGGCAATTACGGTATCTCTATTCAAAATTGCAAGTACATCAAAAGCGGGACAAATACACGGTTTTGGGGAAATAACCTACCTCTTTCCCAGTTTCGATACATAGCTAAACAAATAGAGAAAAAAATAATATAGAAAAAATTCTCATCAAAGTTCATGTTACTAGCTAGAGCAGTGTTCGACGAATGATCAATTTATTTGATTTTGCTAATTCCCTTGTATTCTGTTTTATTCATATTCAGACAAATATGTCTATAAATGTCTAAAAACTTAAGATAAACTCAACAATCAAGAAAGCATGTGACTTTGGATTATACATAATCATATAATAATAATAGGATTGACATCCAAGAAGCAACGATATTGCAGCTTATATATTTTTTATTGCCAAGTTTTCGCTTCTGGCAACCTTTGTAGGTACTTAAAACAATACTTTGCAAATACTGACCAAGAGAAAATTATATTACTTTCAATTTTCAAGAAATTCATTTCTAAGTTTCTAAAATAGATGATCCTCTATAGGTCCAGTTATAAGTTTTTTCGACTCTATTGCTTAACACAACTATCAAAATATTATCTCCTCAACCAGCCTCAACAATCTGCCAGCAGGGCACCGAACAGCTTCTTCGATAGATCGAAAGTGAAGCCAAGACGACATAGGAAATTTTATGGTAAAATCTCCAAAAACTTTTTTTTTAATGAGTTCGTGAAAGTGTATAGAATAATATCCTGAAAAGTTTACATTCCGCTCGGATGCAGAACATAAAAAATAGTGAAAGAAAATTTTTTTAATTCATTTTTTCAAAATTTTGAAATTAAGTGTAGGGTAGGAAAAGATAAAACATACAGGTGGATAGACCATGTGTTTCTGAACAAAAAATGTTCCAATAAAATTTATCGCTAAAGCCACGGTAGTCCTGTAAAAAATAGTGAAGTAACCTTGTCACCCTGCGCGGCCAAGTACAGGGTTAAATGCATACTATATCTAAAAATTCTTAGCAGTTCTAACTAGTAAAATAAAGCTTTTTTCTCTTTCTGATTACACATTTTTCTTGGTGAATAGGAGGATAAATAGTGCGTATGGAGGAAAAATATATAATTTTGAACGCATACACAGACACCACACATAGCCGTTGGATCGAAGCAGATCTGTCACGCCGTCACTCGCATGAATTTTTACCTGCATTTACTGTAGTATATTTATTACAGGTATTTATATCCAAAACTATAGAGAGTTATAAGGATAAGATCGTGAAAGTCGCTATTTCTGATCATGATGGGATTGATCATATTTTCGAAAATATGCATGCAACAACATACATATATTTACCAAAAAAATCATCAAGCAAGGAAATTAAAATGATTTGAGATGTACTTTTTCTTGAATCCACGTTACTACAACTTAATAAACCATAATAATCACGAAGCGTACGTACTTTTTAATAGTTCTCAATGAAGAAAGAATTTTTTTGAAGGGCCTTTATTTTTTCTATATTTTTTATGAGCGACGATTCAGTTCGGGCGTAATAGTACATATAAGTATATTTTTCCCATCTATCTTTGCTTGTTTTGTTTAAAACAAAAAAGTATCGGAAAGCTACAATTTCCATCTTTTAAATGAACCTACACTCATATAGATTGAACAAATTCTGATTTAGTGACAAGTAATTCAGTACGTCGGTGTCACAGTCATGCGTATTCAAGTGAGCGCACGCATGGACTCGCTTCGAGAAACAACGTTATTTGACTATTTTTTTCGGGAATACCGTGGCTTTAGCGATAAATTTTGTTAGGGCATTTTTTGTTCACAAAATTTTGAAAAATTAGTTTAAACATTTTTTTTTTCACTTTTTTTTAATGTTCTGCATCTGAGCGAAATGTAAACTTTTCAGGATATTATTCTATATACTTTCACGAAGTCATTAAAAAAATATATTCACTTTGCAAATTTTTGGAGGTAAATACCTTCAACGACTGGGATAATCCCATAATTTATGCTTAACTTTCTCTGGAGTCTATTTTAAGCACATAAACACTCTAATACTCGTTTACTCACGTGAAGTCCCCATTAGAATTTTGAGTGCAGTCACTTACCTGAAACAAAGAAAATATTTTTGTTAAAAGGTGTATTTTTAATTTTTTTTTTTTATTAGTGAAATTATAAAATGGGCAGATCTGTTTTATCGGAAGCATCAAATAAACTTGTGCTGGATGATTTGAACAGGCTACTGACAAAGTCATTAGATGACAAAAAATGACTGGCAACTTTTCTAGATATAGAAGAAACGTTTCATAATGCTGATTGCTGCAAACAAAATATGACATTTAGTCCTAAAGTACAGTTTTTGGCGTCCTACCTTAAAAAGAAAAATCGAAATTGAGCAAAAAATACGAGTTTTATTAAGATGTTCAGCCCTTGTTGCCATCCCTTCTTTTACTAAAACTATACTTATTACCCAACCTTTCTCATTTTTCTCAACTCTTTTTTTCTTTTCTTCATGCAATTTTTGTTTTTATTGCTTTTTTTTTTGTTTATAAATTATTATTCTAAATTTGACATAATTATAATTTAAAAATCCAAAAACAGTTGGTATCAAAACTTAATAATTACAGAAGGTTCAATGGCTTGGCACATCCAATCTCGCAATACATTGTCTACAACAGGTGTTTTCAGTGGGTTGACTTCCTATCTCAAAAATCCAAATTTAAAATAGTGCATGTTGTTTTTCTACAACGGTTATATTTGTTAAATTTTTCAGTTGTGTTAAGTTCTAAGACATGGCTAGCTTACTTCCCTAATAAACCTACTAGGTAGGTAGGAGTAGGATCATTGCGAAAATTTATTTTATTTTGCCACAACCAATATAGCTGCGAAGATAAATAGACAGACGGATGACCAAACCAGTCATTCAAATTTTGGTATGAAATGCGAAATATTAAAATATACTTCCGCCTCTTGACATATTCAATAGGTCCTAGATCAGTTGACCATGTGGACCTTGGAGGAATTACTACGTCAATTTTTTCTAAATAATGAGTGCGTTTGCCATACAGGGAAGACTAATTATTATGAAATTGTCTACTTAAGAAACTTCTGAAGATACACAAATGTATTGGTAATGTGGCTGGTGTTAACAGACAAAAATACAAAGATTAATCTTCATTTGTTACTTGTTCAAATGTTAATTATTTGTTTGTTTCATTCAACTGAACTTTGGGTGCAAGTTTCAAAGCTTTTGTCTAGCGACAAAAATGGTTCGCAACTGATGGATTCTAATTTATTTTACTGCATTATTTGTGACTAAGGTAAAGAACGTAAAAACTAAGTTTACATGCATCAAAATAACGTAGTTTTGAAGTAGACGTGCATTGATTCCAGTAAGTGCCTTAAATTACATTGTCTCAAGATTTTACGCCCAGCTAGTCTAGCATCCGCTAGTCAACATTCCAATATTGACAGCCGGCAAATATTTGCATATACATAATGGAAATGGGAGATCATTGGTGGCGACTTTATAACGCAAAACGGGTGCATAAAATACATTTAAGTATATAGTATAGTATATTATTATTGAAATTCAATATTGCCCTCCTTATCAACAGAGTTCTATCTACATAGAATTCTGTCATAATAGTATATAGTACAAACTTTGCTTTAACTAAAATTTGTGCAGACCTTAAACTTTGGTTATAGGTTCAAAATAGGCCAAAGTTCACGAAACAAAAAAGTTTAGGAGTTTTACGTGAAAAGGGATATTTTTAATTAAAAAATCAATTTTTCTCTATTATCTCGGGAAATACTCCTTTTAACCCCCTATAGGTTACCGCGGATCCGTAAAACTCCTAAACTTTTTTGTTTCGTGAACTTTGACCCATTTGAAACTTATAACCAAAGATTAAAGTCTGCACAAATTTTTTTCGAGTTTCGGTAATTTTTTTCAGTCTTTTCCTGTATTAATAAGACATATAAATAGAACATTAATTACTGTCAAAGTTAAAAATTATTAAAAATTAAGAAATCAGTGACTTTCTCGTTTAGGTAAAGGCACCTAAATAATTCTTTCCGCTAGTTGTAGGGGAGTGGCTGTCAGTATTTTACCCATAACTTCATTTTATATATAAGTATATATATGTTTAAAAATTCTTATAAAACATATTTTTGGATAATTAGAATTAAAAAAGGTATTCTTATTGCATTTCGATAAACGGAGCTGTTCTTAAGTAATTTATTGTATATACCTTTATTGCATATTGTGTATACCGAAAATAACATTTTTTGTATGTAATATCACTAGTGCTTAAAATTTTATCGAAAATTTTTTCGAAAGCGTGTTGTCTGATAATATAAAGAGTGCAAATTGGCAGTTTAATATCTGATTAAATCCCGACCGCTTTAGCGGGAGGGATTTAATCTTTGATAATAAACTGCCAATTTGCACGAGTTATAGTAACTAGGGGCAACTTAGCTTGAGAAAAAATTTTTAGATAAAATTTAAAGCACGAGTGGTATTTGAGAATATTTCACGAATAAATAATTACATCTTCAATATTATGTTTTCTCATTAATTGCCTTCAGACGTTTTCTTGTCACTTTTTAGAGTTTACTGACCTTTATTTTCAATTTCCTCATTAATTTGATATACAGAAATATTTCCAAACCGACTCATATTGTCAAAACAGCAAATCTGAAACAAACGCAGTAGAAACAACGGAGATTCGCTATATTTTAAAATAATCTAGTGACGTTTCTATGGCAACTAGTAAATAAAACGAGTTGAAACCTTAGATATTATAATATATAGACTGGCTTAACACCTTTTAGGCGTTTCTGAGGTGCAATATGACGAGGAACGATAGAGAGAGCACTACTTTATTCCCGATATCCCGCCTATTTATTACTATACACTCATGGTTCCGAGACTGACATAGAGAGCGCCATCTAGCGCTACCGCTACTAGAGTTATATTCCATAATAATTGTTCATTGATTCATATTTACGTATTTAATCCTTATTTTTAACTTACGAAGTTTACAAATTATGTTGAGGTTTGTTCGTTAGGCAGAGTGAATTTTAAATACAGCAAATTAAAATATTGCACAGCTTTGATTCAACTAGTTACTTTTTGATAGATTACCGTATGTAAGTAGGTACCTAGGTACATTTTTAGTTTGTTTCCAGAGCGAATGTCTCGACATTTATAATAAATGATTTGCTTAACTTTGTAACTACGTTATTGAGCTATTGAAAGCTGTGCTTGACTTGTTCCTGTATTATGAGCTAGGTATATTAAGTACAATCTTTGTATATTATTGTTACCTGATTGAAAAGTAGGCAAATTGAAATAGTTACAGATAGGCAAGGGTTATAGCCTATATATTTCAGACAGGCTTCTCTTTGGAACTGACGATTGTTTACTATATATGTGGTGTGTTTATGATTGCTAGTACATAATATAATATTACAATTTACAAGGTAAGTTAACAATTAGTAATAAGCTAGAGAAGATATTTATAGATAAAATTTGAAAGCGCGAGTTGCCCTATTTGCGGAAAATATTTCACGAAACAAAACGTCAAAAAATTACCGCAGTATTTGCCGCTGCAGCAAAATTAGAGCGATAAATTTTGCATGTTGGTACTGTCAAAAGTCGATCTAGCTTGAATTACCACTAATAATGACATTTGATTGGTGCAATGTTGTGAAAAAACGGGCTCTCATTGGCTGTAGCGTTAATGAGTGAAATAATCAATAATAAAAGCAGAGATAAATAGGATATAATTTAAAAAATAATAATTTATTTCTTATTACAGTTTTTATATGATCCCCTTAGATGGTTTTCACTTTTACAGTCAATACAGCAGCAGACCCGCAAGAAAGTCCAAACTACAACCAATAAAATCAAGCAGAACGAACAAAACCAAGAGTAAAAACTGTAGCTGATGTTAAACTGTGCAATCCACTTTCCTCGGAAAGCCATTGAACAAAATACAACGCCGTACACGGTGCGATGAACGCATCTGATAAGGAGAATTAAGAGATTACTCCTGGCAATATCTTGAGACAGTACAAGAACACCAAGAGGAGCAGATTTGTCTGCGGCTGCCACCTCTCGCCTTGCTGTGGTTTGATGGAATTTTCAATTCGCGATAGGTAATCTGTCAGCAATTTCAGCCGTCCTCGACAATTAATTTTACTAAATTGCTAATTAAAATTAAGACTGATTAAATTACGGACGTAATATCCAACAGATGACGATGCGCGAAGGATTAATAAGAACTGGTACCTGATGTACAGTAAACGCTGTTATTTTCTAAAAGGGAATTATCTTTATTAAAGGGCAACAAATATAGCCAGGTTATTTTATAACAAATCTATCTACTAATTAAATAAAAAACCTAGATTATTACTTCAAAGAAAGAGAATAAATCCCTTCCCAGGATATACAAAGGTAAAATTCGTAAATAAAGTAGTGGACTTTTGAAATAAAATATATGTAGTTAACAATAACAAAATTTATTAGAAAGATAAGGTGCCGGTAGAGCAGAGATATCTACAGGGTGCAGGAAAATAAAATGTGCTGACGATAAAGATATTCAACATACAAGATAAATACAATGGATGGTACACAGAGAAGCAGGCATACAAAAAAAGATAACAATATACGGCAATTTACAAAGATAACTCAATAATTCTCCACAGAAGGCTACAATACATAAAGAACTACTGTATATACTTTAAAAAAGATATTAGATATTAAATAAATTATTAGTTGGCCAACGTAATATTACTGAATGAAAAGATTAAATGATATTTTACTAATAAACAAATTTTGATATTTTATATCATAAACAAATCTCTAAACATAAATAAAGGTAATAACATAGGAAATGAAATACATAGTAGCATTTTAAGCTACAAGATACATATAAAAAACATAAGTGCTCTGCACAAAAAAATATTTAGAGTCGATACGTACAGTTGGTTGCAAAATTGTATAGGACACATTTTTAGTTGTGTAAACCTGCCTACGATTTCATATATTTCATTTGGTATGAGACAAAATGCTATCAAAGTAATAACTAAAATATATAAACTCAATACTAACTATATATAAAGGACAATGTACTTTTGTCTGAAAGGATCAAAGTTATGAGAGGTTAAAATTAGTTGAAATATCCTCTTGAATAAATAACAGTGTTTAAATATTTTTATTTCCAAATATCCTTAACATTTTAATTAACAATTAAACTGATATATTGCCACCTTAATATTTTATCATAGAGCCATCACTTGGGATGACTTCATTAAGCCGACAGGGCATAGAATTGTATAAATCTACTAGCAAGTTAGCATCGTCATTACCCACGTTTCAAGAATTGCGTCCAATAATTAATTAATTTCTAGTTCTAAAATTCCTGTCAAACATTTTGTTTTTTACCATTATTCCCCAAATATTTTCGATGGGATTTAAGTCAGGGATTTTAGAAGGCCAGTTCATAGTATCAATAACATTGATACTATGAACTGGCCTTCTAAAAGCCCTGACTTAAATCCCATCGAAAATATTTGGGGAATAATGGTAAAAAACAAAATGTATGTTTATTTACATTCAGATGAATAGCTGCAGCGTGTATTGTCCATCCATCCTCCAGTAACCCAATAATGCGAGCTCTTAATAACAAACTTAACGTAACAGGCATTTGAATATTTTAGTAATGACAGTGACACAAATCAAAACTATTTTGATATTTAATTGACGTCTATTTTAAAAGCCAATTTACACAATATTAAAAATGTTGTCCTATAGATATATGCAGTCAACTGTACACTCGCGAAAATGATGTAGTTTGTCAAAACAAATAATGAAATATCCGCACAAAACACAAAAAGTCGCACCGAATAGGCGATGGTCACGATGTAAAAGGAAAGTTACAAGAACTTCGCCAGGGGCAGTTACCAGTGGCCGGTAAATACAAGGTAGAAATGTAAATGTTTCTGTACTTACGAAACTGCAACAAAATTTGCGAAAGCACTGTTATGGGTTATAAACTCAAATTATAGGTCGGTACCAGCTTTTTAACCATAACAAAGTGCATATCTATCGATTATAGATATATCAAACACTGACTTTAAATTGAACTTTCTATTAACTCACTTAAAGTAACTAGTATTACACCAACAAATACTACCTTAATTCAGGAACGACTATACTAGATATATTTTGGTGTTAACTTTACAACTAATTGGTACAATTCACCAACGAAGTTAAATCTTTTTTTTCCTCCAATTAGTTGGCTTTGAGCTGCGCCCATTCAGCCACGAATATTTATTATTGTATCCTATCAAGTTAAATCTTGAAACTAATAAATACTTAAATGGTTCCAATTCCAGCCATAATTTAACGACCACTGCCTTGAAATATTCCATTTTAAGTTTTTCCAGGAAAATTCCCGTGCACAAAGACAAATTTATGTTATGTGAAATAGAAGCCGCTATCAGATGAGTAGCCTCTTTAAGAAGTGAAACTGGTATTTCTTCCCCCTA
This sequence comes from Rutpela maculata, assembly GCA_936432065.2. Classification (NCBI taxonomy): domain Eukaryota; kingdom Metazoa; phylum Arthropoda; class Insecta; order Coleoptera; family Cerambycidae; genus Rutpela; species Rutpela maculata. The sequence continues at coordinate 7,277,348 of OW386292.2, forward strand.
CAGATTTTTTATTTTTTAATTCATGTATACAAGCAAGCACTTCATTTGGACTTGTTAAAAGAAAAAGACAGCTATGACAGCTAATATGATTTTTAATCTTTTTCCTCACATTTTGGTACCGCAGGTGGCTTTGCCTTTATAGCAGGTGAATGATTTTCTGGTCATAAGTAGATCCTAATGTTGTTCTATACTTCAGTAAAATTTGATTCAAATCGGAAACAAAATGAAAAAGTTAAAAGGGTTAATGTACAGATTTCGACAAAATATTACGTTAGTAAATATCTCGAGTGTTGTAAAAATAAAGATTGTTTTGTGACTGTGATTTATTAGCATACCACGGAAACCGCTTTGATAGAAATATTCAAGGTACATAATTGATTTCTTTGATTAATTATCGATTTTCGCTCAGGAATATCTCGCAAACTATAACACATAGGAAGAAAATGAATATAAACATTCTTGTGGGAAATTTATTTACGTTTAATAGATTACCTTTTTTCCTTACGACGTATCGTTTCCGAGTTATAAGCGAAGAATCGAAAAAAGGAGCGGCGGGGCTAGGGGTGGGGACTTTTAGTATGTTTACCTACTAACTACCCCAAACACATTCCTGAAGAGAAACATTCTCTCCTCCTCAATGTTCTCTACAACTCTTTCATTGACTGGACTATTGTAACAATTTATTAACGATATTTTCAGGAAATCTTTTCACGGAGAAAAAAAATTTGAAGTTCTTGAATTTTTTCAAAAATTGAATCTTTTCAAGGTTCAGGTTTAAGATCCATGCCGGATCTTAAACCTACAGCTACATTTTCCTGCAGTTGCAAAAAATTGAATTTAATAATATGTCTGGTGCTGGTGGTAACTGCGTTGGTACTGCTTGCAAAATATCATTCTTCTTAATCTGGCCTCACTGCTCAGGATCAATGTCTTTTCCCAACCAGGTTTGAACTTGATAATGTTTAATGTTTATTCTGAGACATCGAAAGCAAGATAATTGCGAAATACGTGGTGTCAAAGAGGTAGGTTTGGTGGAACTAATTGCATTTTTTACTTAGTCCGTGTCGTTAGGCGTACGAAAAAAATGTATAGCACCTTTAAGGTAGAGAATTTACAGATGTACAATTTTTATAATACGTGTTGCTCCAGTTTGGGCCATAAAAACTGAGTTAATCGCGAATTCGCGGTTTTCGCGACCTTCCGATGCGGTTTTCACGAAATCCTCCAGGTGTTTCGTGGCGTGTTATTCAAGACGTCCAGATCAACATAATAAAGAAATAGTAATTTACGTTATAAGTCCGGTAGGTGACTTATTACAGTACGAGTTATTTTACGGACGAGGCGACGCAGGAGCCGAGTCCGGAATATAAACGAGTACTGTAATGAAACCTACCGGACGTGTATCGTATAATATTTTATTTCATACTGTCCAGTAAATCCTTTTTAAAATGAATAAAAAGTTATAATTATTGAAATTTGAGAAATATTAGTTCGTAATCTGACAATCGCATCACCGTAACGATGTTATAGCCATTGTTTTCCATAGCTAATTATGATTGTCTCTAGCTTGTCACTGTCAACTAAATAAAACCATAATTTTTGCATTGTTTTGTATTATGGAGATTTCGGAGGAGACTTAAAATAAATGTGTTGAAGCAACCGGAAAATTATCCAGAAAAAATCATCATATTTAGTGTAAATTAAATAATCTGTATATTGGCTCCAAATAAAATAAAGAACTTTAGAACTAGAGAGCTTTATTTAATCAAAATAAAATAAAAATTACTAATTTTAGTTAAGCAAAAAAATATTAACAATTTTGTAAGTAGAAGCCTAATTTGTAGTTATCTAACATTCTTCATTTACTAAAATTGGTAGAAAAGTATGTTTCATAGGTAGTGGTAGGGGCCAAAGTGCTTACTTCACAATAGTATCAATATGAATTAATATAAGTTCAAATAAAATAAAAATTACCAACTTTAGTTAAGCAAAATATTATAAATTTTGTAAGTAGAAGCCTAATCTATAGTAATGTAACATTCTTCATTTACTAAAGTTGGTAGAAAGTATATTTTACAGTAAAAAAAAACGCTATATAGCGGTGAATGATTTTCTTCAATAAACTACTTCTCGGGACGCATTTTTATAGTTGGCTATGACTCCATTCTTGTGTGTTTCTTTAATGGCAAAAAGGTGTACTCAGTTTTTGTAGAATTTCGTGATATTAATCGTCATCATCATTTAACGTACTTAACTGACTTACTTCGTAATTGTACTTTAGAAGCGGATGATAAAATGTTGTTCCGGAAAATTCAAGAGGCTCTTTTAGAGCCTTCTGTCAAACAAGACGAAAAATCGAATTGTCTCAAGGTTTTATATTATATGAAACATAAACATTTGATCGTCTACGATTTTCATTCCACATATTCACCATTAAGGAGAGAAATTCTGAAAGAATTTGAAAAGCATTCAAAAATAGGTTAATAAATAATTGCTAAAACTGTGTATTTAAATATTTTATTTCTTAAACTTTTAGGTGAAAAAGTCAAAAGTCAAAACTTGCTTACTAAAAACAATAATATGATAGTGTTGCTAGGTAACACATTACAGTATCAGATACCGTAATGTTCGCAAGTAACACATTACGGTATCAGATATTGTAATGTTCGATTTACCGGCCGCAAATGAGTCCGGGAAATAGTCATTTACCGGACAGTATGAAATAACAAACATTCGCAGGGCACGAATTTAGCCAGAGGTTAATTTTACAACTAAAACGCCTGGATTAATAATATATCATGAACTTCAAAGACATGTTACACGCGGCGCATCCGGCAAAACCTCGAATTATCAGTTCCATAAATTCCTTTTGTGCAATATTAAAAAATTAATTCAGAGCGGAAAATTGAACAGAATAAAACGTCAAAATATCTGTTAAGGGCTTAGAAACTAAATTAAAGCTAAAAGCTTCATAACGTTCTTCATACGCCCATGGCATTGAAATCCTTTTATGTTCCTCACATTATCTTTTCCAATTTGATAGAGCTTTGTAAAAAATATATGTTAGCTTATTGTATAGTGTATAATTAATTTAAAAAATGATGGTTAAAACAAATACTAAAGAAGTACATCTAACCTGTACCCTATATTTATCAAATCTTTTATAAAGGTTGGAGATAGGATTGACTTTTTGAAGACTCATACTGCCTGTATTTTTATACAACACAATATAGGGTGGGAGTCAACGAGGGGTCAACAATTTAAACTTTGAGATAACAAAACTGGCGCTACTGACATAACTGGAAGAGTGTACATTGCAGATAAGTCGACTAAAACAAAGTAAATAAAATCTGCATATGGCTGAAACACACAAAAGTTGCAAGACAGTTGGATGCTTGGTCAGACACGGTCCATTATCGATCCTAGCCGGAGTATCAAAATGTTATGGCCGTTTTGTGCATGAGTGGAACGTGAATGGCGAGAAGGAGACACGGGCGGCCAAGCATCAGGAAACAAATAGAAACAAACACCGCAGTTTGTTATCCGTTCGTTGATTTCCATTAGTTCGGTGGTCTTTCGTATCGGAAAAAGTTTGACGTTTTGTTAAGATCAGCGAGTCGTCTCCAATGCATTCCTAACATAAACAGTAAAGCTAACTTATCTAACGGTAGTATTGCAAAGAATTAGTTTCATTTATCTACAATAAAAAAACTATTTTTAGTACAGTAACTAGACGTTTTAATTTCGGAATATCATATGAATTAGATTTCGTTTTTTTTTCTTAATAGGGAATGTATTAAAGAAAAGTTTATATATTATGTAGGGCTTGCTATAAAAACATAATAGCTGAAAGAGAAGTCAGTTTTAAGAAGAAAAAGTTCTATGCAACGTTTCATATAAATTGATAGTCTTTAAGTGATAACGATTGAAAAATAGCATATTTGCTTGAAAAAGGAGTTATATATATCAAGACGGTTCTCATCGAATAACTCGAAAAGTATTACATTTAGCGAAAAAATTTTAGATAGAAATAAGAAAGCTTCTAAACGGATGATGAATTTTATTTTTTTTTTTATTTCTGTGGATTAATACTTTCGTAGATTTGAAAGTATAAAGATGGTATCTTAACGTTTATAAGACGAAGTAATTAGTTTAAATGTTAAATATCTCAGAAACTGTGGTACATGGTTAATCATTATATATTGACCACACTTTGTTTCTGTTATTACTGGAAATAAAAAAAAAGTTTGGTATAAAAATTGTAGGGTTGTATACATGTTCTTTTAGATATCTTTTCCCTGATTTCAAATAAATAAGGGTTGACAGGTCTAGTTGTAATATTTCTTTTGACATATCGGACATTAAATATGCTCCAAACATGCATATAGGTATTTTATGGTTATTGAAGGAAGCGCAGTAATTACTTTTACGCAGTAGGCTGTGACTGATAATACTATGAGAAAACATTGTTACTGTTTGACAATTCGTATCATTACTTGATCAAAATGACTGACGGATGGACTAATAGTACAATGAGTCGATGTAAGTAAGTTAAAGTATGCTTGCGTGACTAAATAGTATAGTATCTAGAGGTAAAAAAATATGCAAAACTTAGGAATAATGTCATACTGAACGGATTTCGTTCATTTTTGGCAGTATAATAGTAAATACTTCACAGGAAAGTTTCGATATTGTCCAGGGGCTTGCTAATTTATAGGGGGGTGGATGCCACCCCCTCTCGGGGGTGACAACTAAAAAATATATATTTATTGGAGCTGAAGTAGAATCAAATTTTAAGTAGCAAAGGTTCTATGCAATTTTTCACATAAATTTATAGTTTTTAAGATATAACGACTTCGAAATTGCGATTTTAGCTTAAAAAAAAAGTATTTCCAAACGGTTTTCGTCAAGTATCAAGTATTACTTTATCGAAAAAAAATGTTACAGACCAATTACAGAAAGTACAAACTGGGAATTAATTATATATTTTTTTATCGATGTAGGATTAATAATTTCGGAGATATTTCAGTTTACATTTGGCATCCAAGTGTTCATAAGATAATTATTTAGAATGACGCCTACGTCAAGGATAGGTTATTATAGGTTATTAATTAAGCTTTCAACTATTTGTTTCTGTAGCATAAAAACAAAGAAGTTATGACCGAAGCAATGTGCAGCTACACATTTTTTTAATGACAACGTCGCCATTTTGTTACTGTAATTAACCAGTAATTTAAAAAAAAAAAAGGAATTTCAGACACTGTTTCTCATTAATATATAGCATGACGTAGATGCTCAAATTTTTTGGTTTGTATACAGCACTTGCTTTAGAAAAAAATTCAGTTTAAACTATAAAGGTATTTTCAATAAAACGTAATTTTTTTTTCTTTTCCAAATATCTCAATAAATATTAGTTTTATTGAAAAGTGGGTAGAGACCAAAAATAAAGCTCATAAACTGATTATGAATTTCGCTTGTTTATTTATTTACATGGATTTAATAGTTTCGGAGATATGAAAGTTTACAAATGGCGTCCGAACGTTTATAAGACGAAAAATATAGTTTAAATGTTAAGTATCTCAGAAATTGTGACACCTACGTCACGAATGCTAAAAAATGAAATTGAAGACAATTAATTGCGCTTTCAAATTATTTTTTATTCATTCCTATAGTATAAGAAATAAAGAAGTTATGACGGAAAAATGTGTGTATTCATATTTTCTTATATAAAGAGGTCGCCATTTTGTTACTCTAATTAGCCAGTAATTTAAAAAAAGTTATCTCAAATACAGTTTTTCGTTAAGATGTAGCGTTACCTAGATGCTCAAATTTTTTTGCTCATTTAAAGCACTTGCTTTAGAAAAAAATGCATTTTAAACTTTAAAGGTAATTTCGAAACACTTGGATACCAAATATAAACTTAAATATTTCCGAAATTATTAATCCTATATCAATAAACAAAAAATATAATTAATTCCCAGTTTGTACTTTCTGTAATTGTTCTGTAACATTTTTTCGATAAAATAATACTTTTCGAGATTCTTGACGAAAGCCGTTTGGAAATACCTTTTATTTTAAGCTAAAATCGCAATTTTGAAGTCGTTATAACTTAAAAACTATCAATTTATGTGAAAAATTGCATAGAACCTTTTCTTCTTAAAATATGGTTCTATTTCAGCTCCAATAAATATATATATTTTTTAAGTCCACCCCCTATAAATTAGCAAGCCCCCGCATAGAAACTTTTCTGTGAAGCATTTACTATTATACGGCCAAAAATTAACGAAATCCGTTCAATATGACATTATTCCGAAGTTAAAACCTCTAGTTACTGTACTAAAAAGTAAGACTGGAAGATTTTCATATTTTATTCATTAGATTGCATCTCTTTATAAATTCCAATATCTGTTTATTTTGGTCATAGTTATTCTGTAGACATTCTTCTAGTGTATTCGGTATATTTAATGTTTGTCGATGTTGATTATAATCAGGACAATCCAGGAGTATATGCTTGACAGTTAACCTGTTGTGACATGTTGGACATCTTGGCTGTCTTTCTCCTCTTAGATAGAAATTAGTAAGGTGTGTATGCCCGATTCTTAGACCTGTTAGGTTAACTTATTCCCGTCTTGTGAGTTTATGTGGGGTTATCCACCAGTCTATCGTTGGTTTGATAGCTCTTAGCTGTGTCTCCTCATACTCCCATTCTGCCTGCCATTTATTCATGATTTGTTTATAAAATGTTACCTTCATGTCGAGATGTCTTATTGGTATATCTTCAATACCATACTGTTGGGCTGCCTGACGTGCTGCCACATCTGCTTTTTCGTTCCGTCTATTCCAATATGTCCTGGTGACCAGACAAAACACACACGTTTACCTGATTTGGTCAGCCAGTCCAACAACACAAGGATGTTTTGGACTAGTGGCTCTGTTGAGAATACGTCTTGAATTGCTTGTGTTGAACATATTGAGTCTGTACAGATGATAGTCAGATTATTTTCTCTTGTCTCCGCCGCGTATCTCATTGCCTGTCACACTGCGTATTTTTATTCTTATAATAAAAATACCCAGGGTTTTCCATTTAAAAAACAATCTTCATTGTTATATCACGTGACCTATGCAAGCAATTGTTTTTTAAATTGCATTTAAAAAAATGTATATAGAACCCTACAACTTTCAAACAAAACTTATTTTATTTCCAATAATAAAGGAAATAAAGGGGGGCCAATATATAATTAATAACCCTGTACATATATCAAAAATGCTATACCAAAAATAAAATATTATTGATTAAGCTTTCACTAATCAAATACACAGGGTGCTTTATTTAAGAATAATATAGCAATATCATATCATTGGAAAAATTGGTAGAAGCTTATTAATACTTTGTTTATTATGGTATTATATGTGCATATTTACATACTTACTAATTACCTTAGGACTGATGAGGATTAATAATTTCGAAACAGCAGTGCCGCTACCTATATCCCTGTTACGCGAATGCCTTTTTAGAATGAAGCTCTGTTTCTTTCAAAACTACACACTTTAAAATATTCACATTTGACGTTTCATTTGAATAAGTTACAAATTGAGCCGTCTCTTTGATCTCTGAAATTCAACGAACCAGACGGTATTACCCGAAATACAATAATCGTTCCAATTGCTTTGAATTCATCATCTTCTCTGTGTCAATCAACGTAAGCACCCTCATTTTTTACACGATTTGAACGAATCGCAAAACGGGGAGAAAAATGATTGGCTTAATCGATTTTGCTTTTCATCTATTACCAGCCTCGATACTTTTTTTCCAACTCGCATCGACGTTACAAAAATGCATTTAATGAGAGCTAATGTGAGCGAAGTTGAAAACTCCGCGTCGATGAAATTTTAAACGGGAGAACGATAAAAATAAAAGTTGTTCGGAATTTTAACGTCCTGTTTAGGGAAAATTGTGTAACTTTTATGTTTGAGAGCTGCAAGTCTGGACAATAGCATTATCATAATGCAACTAGATACTTACAGTGAACGTTTCCAGGAGAGATATAGCCATTGTGTAGTTGTGAGCAGATTTTTATTTTGAATTGGAATTACGTTCTCGTGTTTGGAACGGTATAGCATTGCAATATTCAGAAGGATTATAAATCAATCGACTTATATTACTAATATATAGGGTGATTCATAAGGAATAGGTAATATTTTACCTGCAGATTCTATAGTGGAAAACATTAATGTTTTGATAATAACTGGGGGTCAAATAATAATACTTACTGAGATACAGGGTGTTAAAGTTATAAATATAATTCAGTAATGTTGTTATATTTCAGTTATTTTTTACACATAAACATAAAAGTCGGTACAATTAGGTTTTTCGACTTGAGAAAATCAAATAAGCTATCATTTTTGGTGTATCACATAGAGGGCGCTACGTAAGCTATCTTGGTTTAACAGAATGCGTCATAACTATTTTTTACTTCGTTCACTTATAATCTCATTGCAAAATTTTTATTTAACAATTATTTTTAAACAAAAAATTGATACTTTTTTTAATGCACCCTTATCGAGGAGATATTTACATTTTAGAAAATCCTGCGCACCCATAATTTTTTTTTAACTTTTTTGCAGTGATGCTCTCTTTCCTCTCCAAAATGCATATTATGTAGTATTTTATTCTTCATTTTAACAAAAATAACTTTTAATACCGAATATCTGAAAACGTTAAATAATTAATAAAAAAAATTGTAATGAGATTATAAATGAACGAAGTACAAAAAAGTTATGATGGATTCTGTTAAACGAAGATAGCTTATATAACTCCCTCCATGCGATACACCAAAAATGATAATTTATTCGATTTTCTCACGTAAAAAAACCTAATTGTACCGACTTTTATGTTTATGTGTAAAAAAATAACTGAAATATAACAACATTACTGGGGGCGAGCGTAAAGGCGACTTCAATGTGAATGTCAGTCGATATTCCGTTGAAGCAACGTTGAGCGCGGTTAGTACTTGGATGGGTGACCCATATTGGGAAATACAGCATTCTCGTCCCACCTTTTAGCTGTTTGTATATCAGTGTATACGCGGAAGCTACGTAATTTCAGACGAGGATTACGTAGTGGATATACCATCCTTCGGAGGGGATGTAAAGCAGGCGGTCCCTTGTCTATTAAGTGTTAGGCAAGTAAAAGATCCCTACTCTTCTTAAGGGAAGAGGTTCGGCAAAATTTCCAGGTTGGGGGTAGCTCGTCTCCTGGCGTCGGTGATAGGCCCTGGTAGCGAAAATAGGCCGACGTTAAATAAATAGATAAAAAAAAACAACATTACTGAATTATTTTTATACCTTAACACCCTGTATCTCAGTAAGTATTAATATTTGACCCCCAGGGATTAAGCAAATATTACCCATTCCTTATGAATCACTCTGTATAAGCGTGTCTTCGCCAGGAGTATAATAGGCATGTTCACAAAATTTTAATTTTTTTAATTGAAAATGATAGATTTATCGGCATTTTATACTAATGTAACAATAAAATAATATATATGTTTTTATTTTGCCAGTTATTCGTAACAGAAATGACCCCAATGCAGCGAGGCTAAGAAACGTTCCCAGGCAGAGGCTAGAGGAATATGACGTCACTTACTTATAGGCACGCCGGCTTGTGTGTGTAATGTGGGCCCGTTGTTTTTTATTGAAAGACTAATATAATATTATCGATCAGCATGTTTTAGAACCCCCATATCCAAATTTTGAAGACATTTTGATTTATGATTTTCGAATTACGGCCCCCTAAAATTATATTTTTCAAATATTAAATAATTAATAACTTTTGTTATTGCGAATTGTTTTTCGAAAAAAAGTCATTCTTCATTTTCTTTTTACATTCACTTTTTCTACAATATCCATACTTTCAAATTTCATAAGCTAAGAATTTTCATTGAAAAATTGTCAACATTTTGAACCAGCAGCCAGTAAACTATACGAGCATTAAGGATTGCCGAATTTGAAAGCATGAATGACAGTGGGTGATAGAAAAAGCGATTTTAAACAGAAAAAGAGGAATGACTTTTTTTCGAAAAGAAATTCGTTTCCAAGTTATAAATTGTTTGATATTTTTGGTAATTTTTCAATGAAAATTCTTAGTTTATGAAAATTTGAAAGTACAGATGACGCTGGGTTGTAGAAAAAGTGAATTTAAATAGAAAATGAAGAATGACTTTTTTCGAAATACAATTCGTTTAAAAGTTATTAACTATTTAATATTTGAAAAATATGATTTTATTTGGCCGTAATTCGAAAATTATAAATCAAAATATCTTGAAAATTTGGATATGGGGGTTCTAGAGCATGCTGATTAATAATATTACATTCGTCTTTCAATAAAAAAACAACGGGCCCTCATTACACATACAGGCCTGCGTACCTGCAAGGTAAGTGACGTCATATAACTAGCCTCTGCCTGGGAATGTTTCTTAGCCTCGCTGAATTTGGGTGATTTCTATTACGAATAATTGACAAAATTAAAATATTTATTATCAAAAAAAATCTGATTTTGGTACTCGGGATTCTAATGTATGGTTTTAACTAATATCAATGAATATTATTTTTTTTGTGAACATCTTTATGTCTCCTGCGTTCAATTTTACATGTATTCTATTTTCCACAAAGGATATAATTTGTTATAAAATTATTTACATTATTGAAAAAAAATGTACAAAGTGTATGGAGTATGCGTGCAAATAATTTACATGATGATATGTTGTCCCGACACATGTAAAGAATTGTTTATTTTTTTTTAACTCGAACCTATTTTTTTTTTTTAATTAAAATGTTCAGACATATGCAATATTTTTAGGTTAGATCGTACAATTACAAACAGAAGACGAAAGGGACAAGCACTTGTCGCGTCGTTGCAAATAGCTTTACAATGTTGAAAATCGTCATTAAAAAATAATAAAACAGTTTTACTATTAGTATAGTCACTTTGTGGCAAAAAGTACCCAAACCTCGGATTAATTCTATAGCGGCTTTTTTTGCGGATTCTTAAATTTTAGGGTATCAACTTCAAATATTAAGAAATAGATGTGCTTTTACCCCCAAGAGGGTGAAAACTACCCCCCAATTTAAAAAATCAATAATTAACGAAGAACTGAGAATAAATTATTGAAACTTATATTGTTTACAAAAAATAAATACCTACTATTTCTGCTTACATCATTGCTAAAAAAATATTACTTTGGGTATTCAAAAGATAACTTTCAAAAAAAACATTCGTTTCTTTCATATACCATTGGTGCAAGTCTGACCAAAATAACAGGAGTTGCCCCTACGAAACGACTTGTCGACTTCTTTCTTAGTATATCTAACATTCAGCATGAAAAACAATATAACAACCACTCTTTCTATATGTGGTGAGCAAATTTCTGTGTGCTTTTTAATATTTTTTGGCTTTGAAATGTAATAAATGTTTGATTGTGTGTATCTTCTAGGTAGGGCTAGAGATACTAGAAAGAATTCCTCGTAAAGAAGACTTCTTATACTACATTGACATGAGTAGACTTGAATCATCAATATATAGAAAGAGTGGTTGTTTTATTGTTTTTCATGCTGAAAGTTAGATATAGTAGGAAAGAAGTCGACAAGTCGTTTCGTAGGGGGAACTCTTGTTGATTTTCTGTTTTGGTCAGACTTGCACCAATGGTACATGAAAGAAACGAATGTTTTCTTTGAAAATTTTCTGCTGAATACTCAAAATAATAATTTTTTATATTCTTTATATTTTTGAGGTCGCTGATCACGAATATGAAGTCAGAAATTAAAAATGTTATGTTGCACCCTCAATATGGCCGATATAAAAAAGGGTAAAATGGATGAATTATTTTTTGTTTATTTTGAGAAATTAGGACTTTCTTAGCATATTGTTACATTTTGAGACATAAAACTCATCCTCTAATTGCTCTTATCCCCAAGAGAGTAAAGTTAAAAATAAGTATAAAAGAAGCACTGGGAATTTATTAATGAAACTAATACTATTTATGATTTTGGGGTGGCTGATTACGAATTTGGATCGGGTTTTTGTGTTAAGGTGTAGCAAATTAATAAAACAATAATAAATAAATAATACTTTCCAATTTTATTAACTATACAGTGTGTCCCAGGATAGATGTAACAAGAGGTGTAATGGACCAAAAATTTTGGAATGGTATTTGGGGATTGAGTCCTGCTTGTTGTAAAATAGAAGTATACCAAAAATGACTTGATTTGGTGTTCTACAGGGTGTTTTATAAGCAAAGTTGTAAAAATCACCACTAATAAAGTACCTTTATTTTTCAAAATATGAAAAAATTCCACTAAGAAAAGTTATTTAAAATGCAATTTTATACCTCTCTACGAAAATTCAGGAATATAAAATTATTTTTTTGAAACTTCCCATTTTTTCAATAAATTAGTATTTTATTTTGAACCATTCAATTAAAACTGCACAGAAATTATTTTTTGCGAACTAATATTCAAAGTTATGTAGAAGCTAAAAGTAGGCTATGAGAAAAGCAGCGGATGATTAATATTTGCTCCTACACAACTTTAAATATGAATTCAACTCTTAATTCGCAAAAAATGGGAAGTTTCAAAAAAATAATTTTATATTCCTGAAATTTAGTATTGTGGTATAAAATTGCATTCTAAATAACTTTTCTTAGTGGAATTTTTTCATATTTTGAAAAATAAAAGTACTTTATTAGTGGTGATTTTTACAACTTTGCTTATAAAAAAAACCTGCAGAACACCAAATCAAGTCATTTTTGGTATACTTTAGTTTTACAACAAGCAGGACTCAATCCCCAAATACCATTCCAAAATTCCAAAATTTTTGGTCCATTACACCTCTTGTTACATCTATCCTGGGACACACTGTATATAGATTTAACATAAAGGACACCGCATGTTTTGTAGGTAAAATTCTATGAACTGATATGTTGTAATTCAACTGATTTTGAATAAGTTCCTCTGGCAAAACTTCAAATTATGAACTTTTTCTCCTATAGATGTCTCCAAAGACTGGACCTACAAAAAAGGTATTAAAATGATATCTGCTTGAAATGAATAACCAGACTAGTTACCATTATTTGGTCTTACATTGTGTCTGAACTTCCGGTTTTGCCAAAAAATGACGTCAAATTACGTTTTTCGAATGCACAACACCCGTTTACTTCAATTTAATACATTATATTATATATTAGTAGCTTTATTAAAATTCACCATCGTTGATGCTAGCTTGATACCGGGTATATCATCAACTTGGTACAAAACAAAGTTAATTTTATTTTTAAGATATAAAATGCAGCTATGTCTAGTCAATGAAGACTAAGTATTTGTGACGCCTTTAAGTAGAATAGGCAGTTTTGCTTATTTATAATACATTAAACTGTTTTATTGTTAGCAATAATACATATACAGATAAAGGCAGCCAAGTACGTACACGTAGCAGTTTGAATGCGCAGCGATACAAAGGAATTTAAATGGTGGGGGCTCGATCGAGATGGGTATCGCATGCTAAAACCCAGCCCGCTGCATGTACTTGCCTGCCACTATCTGCATATGGTTCCGACTGTCTTTCTAAGTTTCCAAGTAAGTCATTAGTATTATAAAATCTGTTGCATGTAGGAGTTATTTTCTGCATGAACGAAGACCTAATTAGATTGAAATACAGTTTTTTTGGTTTGATTTCTATTAATGAATGATTAAAGTAAGCAAATATTTAAAAAAATAAAAATAATCGCTAAAAATAATAAAGTTTAATTTATTAGAAATAAGCAAGAACCGCCTATTCTACTTAAAGAGTCTCACAAATAATTAGTTTTCAATAACTAGACGCAAGTAAAATTTTATATTTTGAAAAATAAAATCAACTTTGTTTTGCACCAAGATGTCAATCTTAGGCGTTCACACTAAAAAGGACGTTCTCCGGAATCCAGAGGCTGAGCTTCTAACCGGCAACCAGGACAGATGACGTAGTGTCGTCAGACGTGCCATACAGCAATTAGAAAAATGTTCGTGAATCAAAAAACGTTTGGTAAAACGTCGTAAATTAGAAGAACTTAACAATGCACGATTTTAAAGATGACTTTGTATCAAGCGACCGTACGATATAACATCAAGTTACAAACTAAATGCTTTAATAATTTATCTGCATGAGCTTACCTATGCATTCCCATTTCCAGGATAATAACATCCGCACCGTAACCTTATAAAGAAATAATGAATTTCCCTCGTTATAGTGATAACATAATAATCCTCCACGAAATCGTTAGTTTCTAGTCCTCAAATAAATCTGTTTACAAGTGGATGTGCTACAAAGTGGTGTTTCTCTTTGTTTTAATAGACTCTAGTTTTAGAAGTAATTAAACGGACCGACAAAGGGATAGGGAGCCCATCGGGCATCAGAAGCTTTCTAGATTTGAGGCGAGTTCGAATGAGTTCAGCCCTTGATTAAACGAGGTATCTGTATAATAGATTATATCGCTGTAGAGACAGAGAAATACTTGTTTCTTCAGAAAGCATTTGTAAAGTATTTAAATGGAAGTGGTATATTATGTAGCTAGTGCGTGTAAAGTAGTTTTCAAAAAAGTCTTTTATCTACTATCAATACGTAATGTCCAATATTACAATATTCACCTGAATGTCAAAATTACATACATTAACGCACTAGTTCGGTAAAATGTCACTTTACCGAACTAGTGCGGTAACAAGATATAAAAAAAATCTTAGCAATTTGACATTAATTCAAGTAGGAATTAAATTAGAACTCATGTACTACAATCATTAATTACCTTTTAACCGTTTATAAATTGAAAATGGAACAGAAATACAACAGATGTAAATATAATGTCAGACAAATTAGTTACAGATTGTAAATGTAGTTAATGAAATTGGACCAATTAAATAATAATAATAATAATAATAATAATAATAATACATTTATTTTCCAACTATAAACAGATGTTGTTTTACAAAAAGAAATTAAATATTTTATATATACAAATATAAATTTATGTAGCAAATAAATGGAAAAAGGGGCATAAATTCAGTTCGGCTAATAAATAGCCGTCTGTTCTTCTATTTAGCCCAAGTAAAAACGGATACAATGTGAAACAATCCCAAATATTTTCCTATGTTACCAAAATAAAGAATTTCAACATATTAAATATTTACTTGAGAATTATATAATGAAACGTTACTTGAGTTAACTTTTTTAAGATTGCCAATTGAACAGGATATTTCTAAAGGTCTTTTTGAAACTTGATATCGATAAGGTTTTTAGCTTTTCTGGAATTATTACATAATATTTTGCAATATTGTAAGCAAATGATCGTTTGTAAAAGGATGACTTATGGGAAGGGATCGTTAGTAAATTTTTTGAGCGAATATTAATACTATGTGCAGTTCGCCTAAAGCAATTTTTTTTAAATAAGTAAGGAGGAGTCTGTAGTTTTATGATTTTATGATATAAAACAGATGTGTGTAATTTACGTCTATTAGACATGTTGAGCCACTTAGCAGCTTGAAGAGTGTGTGATATTGGTTGCCTTCTACGTATACCAAAAATAAATCTAAGACACGAATTTTGCACTTTCTGTATACGAGATTTAACAGATTCCGTTATACAAGAGTCATACAAGGAGTCACAATAATTAAAACACGATAGTACTAAGGAGTCACACAGCAATATTTTCAGGTCTCTACTGAGACAATATCTATTTGCATTTAAAATTTTTAAATTACAGTAGGCTTTTTGGATACATCGTGCAATATGTTCTTCGAAACGTAAATCTCTGTCTAAAAAAACACCTAAATTCTTACATAAATTGCATTGCAATAGAACCTCATTTCCCACTTTTATTGCGAATTCTTGAGTAATTGTATCCCGTATACACTTCTTCCCAAATAACATGAAATATGACTTTGAAGAATTAATTTTAAGTGCATGTTTTTACAGAATTCCACAAGGTTCCCTAAATCTGAATTTATTAGAGTCATAGCTTCATTTGATTGATTGTGTGAAAAATTCATATAAATTTGAGTATCGTCGGCATACATGTGAAATTTACAATGAGTTAAACATGAATTAATATTACAAGTGTATATCGAAAATAGTAATGGGCCTAATATGGACCATTGTGGGACCCCTTGCTTTAAATCTATTGAATTAGATGATTTCCTTTTATAATTTACAATTTGAGATCTTTTGAAAAGGTACTTTTTTATTAAATTAATAGCTTCGATACCAAATCCAACGAATGAGAGAATTGAAAGCAAAATTTTGTGATTTATGGTATCGAAAGCCTTTGAGAAATCTAAAAGAATTAGTGGAGTTAAATTACCATCATCTGTAGCTCTAAATATGTCATCTGTCATGCCGAGAAGTGTGGTATTGCAACTATATCACAGGTAAAATATCATATTTTTTTTTAAATCTTTAATTTGCGTCGCCATCATTCTTTCTAACACCTTGGACATAGTGCACAGTATACTTATAGGGCGAAGGTCTTTTAGTTCTTGAGGATCTGCTACTTTAGGCAGTGGTGTCACTAATGCTTTATTCCATATTTCAGGAAAAACGCTATTTTTTATGCAAAAGTTTACAATATGTGTAATATAAAGTATCAAATGAGGGCAGCATAATTTTAAAAGTTTAATATTTATATTATCACATCCAGTGGCATTCGTTTTTATATTGTTTATAATATTTTCTACATCAGATTCGTTCACTTCCTTGAACGAAAATAGTTGGGTAAAATTTGCTTTTCTGTTATTAGTCTAATAGTCATGGAGTTCTGTGTCAATTAAAAAATTATTATCAATACACGAATTTAAAAAGTAATTATTTATTTTATTTACATCTTGTAAGTTATCTGGAATAGTATTATTTTTTGTTTTATTTATTATTTTTAGTTTATAAATATCCTTCCAGATTTGACCCGACTTGCTGCAAGTTGAAATTTGATAATCTAAGAACGCCTTTCTTTCTCTCTTTTGATGCTGCTTGTAACCAAATTTCTCAAAGATTTGTAATAATCCCAGTGTGCCGGAATTTTGCTTAAAATAAAAATTTACAATGACAGTTATGAAAATGAATGGACTGGCAGTGGTATATGAGAAAATATTAACATGAGAAATAAATTGTACAAGAAAGCTGTTTCAACTGGTAAAGAAGAGGACTGGGAAGAATATAAACAAAAAAGAAACTTCGTTACAAGTATGATAAGAAAAATAAAGAGGAATTTTATAAAAATGCAATTAGAAATGGAAAGAACTTTAAAAAATGTTGCCCGAAAAAAGTGAGAAAATATGAATATAATTTTTGATGATACTCTAGAAAAAGAAGAAAATGTTACTGCGGAAAAATTTAAACTGCACTTTATTGAAAATATAGACACTATAACTGTACTTTATTGAAAATATAGACACTATAATTAGATCCATTAATATGCAAAAAAATTATTATATTCTGGGCGATGCAGAAAATATAGTGAAAAATTTGACATAATAACTATGAAAAGGTTAAGAGAAATTATTTATTCACTATTTAGTCACTGAAGGAAACTACAGACCCTGAATATATGATTGGTATCAAAGTTGTCAAAGATGCATTTGAAGTAATAGGAGATCGTTTTCTAGTAAATACTTCGCTGACACGTGGTATTTTTCCTGATGCATGGAAAACTTCCTACGTTATTCCAGTACCAAAGGTTGCAAATTCATCGAAATGTGAAGACCACAGACCAATAAATACCGTGTCAATATTTGAAAAAATTGTGGAAGTGGCAGTTAAAGACCAGCTTATTAATTTTTGTGATAATAATGAAATAATCGCTCAAAATCAATCTGGGTTTCGCAAGAATTATCCCTGTGAGTCTGTTATTATAAATGTATGTGATGATTGGTTTAAATGTTTAAAAGATGATCAAGTAGTTATATTTCTTGACTTAAAAAGGGCATTTGAAACGATAAATAGAAAATTGTTAATATCCAAGTCAAGGTAATAGGGCTGAGAAAGAACGTGGTAAATTGGTTTAAAAGTTACCTAAGCAACAGATCACAAAGAGTTAAATATAAAAATTCAGTAACAAGTGAGTTACAGATAGAACATGGTGTTCCCCAGGGAACTATTCTTGGTCCTATTCTATTCACTCTTTATATAAATGATATTGTTAAGTGTGCAAATGACTGTAAAATGTCCATGTTTGCAGGTGATAAAGTGGTAATGGTCTTAACCAGATGTATATAACTGTAAATGGAGAATTAGCTGTACTAAGTAAATGGTTATCTGAAAATAGTTTAAGTCTAAATTTAAACAAAACAAAATACATGTTAATAGGAAAAAATTATAAGTTATCTAGTTTAAATGTAACAAACTTGCATGTTGAGATAAATAATTATAAGCTTGAACAAGTTAAAGAAATTAAGTACTTGGGTATTATAATAGATGAGAACTTAAAATTTAAAAAACATTGTGACTATATTTTTTTTATCCATGTTAATAACAAAATACAGAACACTTAAAAATATGATCCTATATGGGAACAGGCGTTTTCGCGCGCTTTATTTTCATTATTTATTTTGATGGAGAAGCAGTTGAAAAAAATCTAATATTTTGCACATTTACTAACTACAAGATATACTTTCGAAATATGAATTTTTAAAAATGCGTCGATAGCCGCATTTGCTGCAAATTCTATGTCAGAAGCAACACTTTCATCTGAACCTCATTTTATCGACACCACAGTGACAGCTAGAGACATAAACATGACAAATACTTCCAGTTTATTGTTTATCGTCTTAATATTGTTGTTACAAGTTATAAATCATTTTATAACATTATGAGGTCTTGATAGTAGATAATACATTGTACGATATTCGTATCGTAATTTCATATTACATTTTTTGCTAACACAAAGACTTTTATCTACAAAATTTCATTGTTGTGGGCAAAAAAATCGTATGTACGCCCTAGGTAGTGACATGTAAACAAAAATATTTATTTTTCAAGTTCATTTCAGCGTATTTTATATCTTCAAATAAAAACAGCCTCTTTATTTATTCCATATTTACATTTCCCTCGGCATTTTATTCGCGGCAGTAGTCCCTCGCATTAAACGTTCGCGTGTGCGACTTTTTTCCAAGATTCGGAGCAAATTTAAGGGGATTTATGCAAACAAACGCGTTCACATCGATAAAAACTGTTTTCTTTAATATTGCTACTTCAAACGTTCGTTTCATCTAGTTCGATAAGAAATATAATTAGGTCTCGTATAAATATGTTCATTATTTAGGACCTATCCAATTAATGTGCGAGTCAAAATAAAGTTAAAATTGAATTGAGGGTGAGATGATGGATGATGTAGATAGGAGTATGCGAAAAAAATGTGTGGCGTACAATTTTGCAACAAAGATAACATTTTATTTATTATCGAAATTTCTCCTGAGTGTTTCACAATGTAGATATATTGTGTTAATAAATTGTGCTGCGAACTACTAAACCCCTCAGTAAGCCAAGGATACAGGCGACATGTATGCCGCTGGCTTAACACACCACCATTGTGGTATATACAGGGTGGCCCAACTAAAACTTTGCATGGGGGTTTTAGGTGATAATAGCGTAGATATAAATAAACGCTGGGATAGGTCAATTCTATTTTGGAGGAGAAAAACTGGTTTTCCTAGTTTCAAGATCGTCATTTCAACCCTCGACCAGTGGGGTGAACAACCCCCAATATTTGAATAGGGAAGGAGGGGCGAGTCGTACATCATTGGAAAAGCCCTTGAATTCTCTATAACCGTATGCAGTTTTTGGAATTTACATTTTCCTTTTTCGAAAAAACAAAAGACGCACATTTTGAAGCATTTCTGAGGTGATTAGGCGACACTCGTTTGTGATTCGTGACGTAAATCTTCCAATGAAGCAGGTATGAATAAATTCTGCATTTCTAGTGATTCTGTTGTAGAATTCCCCAAAATCGTCCTAAGTTGAAGACAGAATCAAAATTCGACTTAGGCAAAAATTTCATTTAAGGACATTTTTAAGAGTCTGCAGAGGCACAGATCAGTCCATAAGAACCGTTTTGGGTTCTATAAGGCGTTAGAAATGACCAGGTGAAAATTCGAAGAAACACCGAATTTTCACTTAGGAAAATATGTTTTTGGTTCAGGATGTGAGAGCAAAAGTATATAATGACAAAGATTTATGAATAATATACTTTTTCAAAGGTACCGCAAATTGGACTTAGAAAAATAATATTTTTAAAAAGTGTCGAAATTTTTCAAAAGTACGCCGAAATTTCACTTGCAGATAATTTTTCAAAACTGCGTCGAAATGTGGCTTGAAAATTAATTGATCAAAAGTACGCCGAAATTTTCATTTGCAGATAATTTTTCAAAACTGCGTCGAAATTTGGCCTGAAAATTGATTTTCCAAAAGTACGCCAAAGTTGGACCCCAAAGCCAGTTTAAAAAGTACCACGAAAATATACTTTAAAAAATATTAAAATATTTTTCATTTTTATTCCTCCACCAAAGACTATGACCTTTGAGGTACGGTTATTGAATGTCCCGTTCTAAAGTATGAGCATGAAATTTTAGCGATGCATTGCATCTAAAAGGCAAAATAGACGATTTTGACAAAGCCGGCGTAGTGCCGATAAGCAAAAATTGATAAAAATCAATGCACATGCACAAGGCCGGTTTCTCGCATAGAAAGAGTTTGGATTAACTCAGCGGCTCGCAATTTGTTCGAGCGCGTTGAGTGGTCCCGACAAAGCGATGGTAGGAAAGCCAATAGCGGGGCTTTCCAAATGACAAAGTTATAGAGGAAAACGCCTTGTGCATAAAAAACCAAAAATTCAATTTTGCCTAAAAGTCGCTCGAAGGTGGGTTGCTGCCATATCGATAATATTGAACAACTGCATAGGGGCAAGTAAATTGTGGACTGATTGAACGCCATCAAACTTATGCAGTCATAAGTCCTCACGAATGTGTTTGAGTACGTGAACCGCCACGATACAAGAACTTTAAAGCTAAGTAGTCTCTAGCGAAACTAAATTCATTTAGTAAAACTTTTTTAAGTTAAAATCAGTCAGTCTTAACTATGAAATTACAAATAGTCTCAGACTTCTCTAAAAAGCTCGCATTTTGATTCTGAGAAGGTATGCATGAATCTTTTCTGCCTAATCGATCGTTAGCGTAAGCGCTCTCGCTTGTATGGTCTGAAAGCCATTGCCTTGATTGGGAAAGGCACGATTCTCATATTGAGAATTTTGTGTAACCATTTCTGTTAAATGAACGGAATCTTTGAACTATTGCTTCTTAATTGATATTGAGGCCTGTTGACGGTCTATAATCCCTGGAACTTTCGTATCGAAAACCGGATGTGTCGAGTTAACTCACATTAACACTTGACCTTCTGGTTGCCTTGCGGAGGTTCGATAGGGATTTTTTCATGCGTTTTTTAAGAAATCCCTAAGGTGTAGAGTCCGTTATTAACAGATAAAAACGTAGATACTACGTACAAAATTAATCCCTCCGAAGAGAAATTCTTCGGTTTTGATTTTTACAATTTCAAAAGGTACCTAAACCCCTAACGAGGGAACTCATGTCCAGAGAGAGCGTCGTTATCGATCTGTGGTAGTGCAGCCTTGGTCCATTATTCGACTATCGAAGTGCATCTTATCTCGAACCCGCCTGGGAGGTAGAAGAACGGGGTAGCACGCGATTGGCACACCCTGAGAAATAAATTGGTGTCGCGTCATTTTGACGACCGGTAGTGCGTTCTTCTACAATTCCACAGAAAGAAGTCTAATGGAGAAAGATCTGGTGATCGTGGGGGCCCTCCTATGTAACCTCTCCTCTCAATCAAGTGACCCGAAAGTGTTGATCCGAATACTGATGAACAGGCAGAGCATAGTGAGGAAGAGCACCATCTTGCTGAAATATCAACTGATCCTCCAAATTATTTTGGCCATTTTCAATAATATCGGTCGACATGAGGTCAATTGTGTCTTCCAGAAGTTCCACATTTCTCCTTCTAGGAAAAAAGGGCTAAAGATATGATCACCAAACGTTCAATTTTTGGGACGTTGAGTATGTACTAAATGTTTCTAGCTGTAAATGTCAAACAGGTCCAGTCCGGAAACAAAAGTTCAGTTTTTCAAAAACGGTACATGTAATTTCCAAAAACTGCATATCACTGTTTAGATTCGACGTTTCTTATTACTTCCACATCCAGTGGAAGTATAAACGACAAAAAAAATGTTTAAAAATTTGTATTGTTCAAATAGGCTTAAAATGTCATGAAACGTCGAGATTTTAAGTTTGAGCGAAAAAAAATTTTCTGTCTGTCGGTCTGTAACTTTTTTGTGCGCACGTTTACTCTGGAACCGTTTAAGATATTGACTTGAAATTTGGTACACATATGTATGTACTTTAACGAGATCTAGATTATATTTTCATCTTGTTCCGTCGAAGGGTTGGGGGGTAAACTGGGGAAAATTTGGTGTAAATGGGTAAATCAAGCAGGTAAGAGTCCATAAAATTGGTATTTAGTATATACAAGAGAAGCTAAGGCCTCAAAAAAATTTTTGGCATTAGCCACCCCCATTACCACCCCCACCCCATTATTAAAGGGGACGAAAAAAAATTGTGATTTAGTGTATGTACAAGAACCAGAAGCCTCAAAATATTTTTTTTTACTTCATCCACCACCACCAACACCTCCCTATCACCACCTTCACCCCACTACCGATGTGGGGTATCGTTTTATGGGTTTTTGAGGTAGAGGATTTCAAATATTATATTATTAAAGTTCTATAAACAATTATTTCCACATACAAAGTTTTTTCGATGTGAGTGACTTGGATAGAGAATCTGGATGTGGAAGTAGTGATTCCTTGGGCAGCGGTTTTTTTTATTTGAATATATTGGCAATAGTGAGTGATCTCCCAAGCAGCATCAGAAAATTACATTGACGATAGTGCACAAGTTTAGCCAAAAGAGAACATCCATTACGACATATTACGTATGGCAGAAGTTAAAGACAGTCGCATTATAAAAATATAAATGCCTTTTAATTTGTAACATTCTTCAATAAAAAACTACAGTGCATATTATTGAATTTACAGTATTTAAGCAACACCATTATATTAGGCAAGCAATTTTTAACATGATATAAATTTAGGAGTCCCTCAAAGCTCGATAATGGGATCACTTCTTTATACGCTATTTATTAATGATCTGCCAGTACACATAAGAGATGGTTTCACCATAATGTATGCCGATGATATTACAGTAACTGTATCTGCCGTATCACTTAATGAATTAGAATATAAAATAGACTCTGTAATTGATGATATGGGCATGGTGTGATCGAAATAAACTCATGTTAAATAGTACCAAGTCGGTGTTTATGAAGACCCATAACATTAAAAAATAATCCGCTGTCTGAAATTACTAAATTTCTATGTTGATAATAAGTTAACCTGGGTTGAACATGTGTGCAAACAATTAAATAAATTATATTATGTATTGTTATAAATGACAGGTGACCTCAATGAATCTGGTATATTAAATATATATTATGTAATGGTGTTTTCTCTTTCTTTCAGAATATTAGCATGGGGTAGGGCTAGACTGCGGTTGTGTGAGAAGGAACATGGCCAGCCGCTCTTCTCTCCTGAGTTCGAGTCTCAGCTGCGATAGATGTCGCAGGGAATGAGTGCTGTGATGTTGTCTATGTGTGCGTGTCCTGGTTGAGTCGTGGAATAGCTAGAACTAAACTCCACCAGGACGTTAATATAAATAAGAAAATAAATGAAAAATATCAACAAATAGAATGACGTCATCGTGAGGATCATCAGGTACCATATAAATATACAAATATGTTGACGTCAAAGTTTTATTCATATTCAACTTTTTAGCATTAACTATCCATTACGATAGTTTTTTCTTTAAAATCTCACAAATCTCCTGTATGTTTAAGGCTCTTAGTTGATTTATGCTACTAACTCTTACTATTTCAAATGTTTTCTGCTAGATTATTTCCAACAGAGCCGTATAGGTATATAGTTTCTTCCATCACTGTTCAATAATGACATAAATTCATAAAATCCTATATTGTTTTGTAGTAAATCAAACGTCAAGTTTAACAGTACACGAAATAAATGCACGTGAAAAAGCAATATTTGTAGATATTTGAACAGCTTGCATTGATGTTAGATCCGATCGTATTTTCGTAAGCAATGTCAGCCAAGAGGGAATCAATTGTTCGGAGCTTGAAGAATGGTACGTGTATTTCCAATAAAGTTATATTTGTCTTGAGATTCGTTGACAGATAGTACACCTGGAAGTCAACGTAAGTGTACATGTCTGATTTTTAAACTGCTTAGGTGGATTAATTGTAACATTATATATTCTATACTCAACAACTTGAGAACAAAATAGACTTGAAATTAAATGAGTGTATTCCTCAAAACTGACATCTTAAATAATTTGAGAAATTGTACTGAGGGAAGAGTTAATGTGTCTATTCTATAACGTGATGTTCTTTAATAAAGAAATAAATCACAGTACACCACAAGGCCCAAACCTTGGACCACTTTACTTCAAGTGGTATGTATTTTACTTCCACGTCCAGTGGAAGTATAGTAACGACAAAAAAATTTTCAAAAATTTTTATTGTTCAAATAGGCTTAGAAAGTCACGAAACATCGAGATTTTAAGTTTGAGCGAAAAAAAAATGTCTGTCTGTCGGTCTGTCTGTAACTTTTTTTGTGCGCTGCACGTTTACTCTGGAACCGTTTGAGATATTGACTTGAAATTTGGTACACATATGTACTTTAACGAGATCTAGAACTAGATTATATTTTCATCTTGTTCCGTCGAAGGGTTGGGGGGTAAATTGGGGTAAATTTGGGGAAAATAGGTAAATCACAATTGGTATTTAGTATAAACAAGAGAAGCTGAGGTCTCAAAAAAAATTTTGGCATTAGCCACCCCCATTACCACCCCCACCCCATTATTAAAGGGGATGAAAAAAATTGTGATTTAGGGTGTGTACAAGAACCAGAAACCTCAAAATGTTTTTTTACTTCATCCACCCCCACTACCACCCCCTATCACCACCCCCACCCCGCTACCGATGTGGGGTATCGTTTTATGGGTTTTTGGGGTAGAGGATATCAAATATTATATTATTAAAGTTCCATAAACAATTTTTTCCGCATACAAAATTTTTTCGTTGTGAGTGAAATCTGGCTGTGGAAGTAGTGATTCCTTGGGCAGCGGTTTTTAAATGTGTCTTGTTAATTTTATTATCGTATGTAATATCACTAGTGCTTAGAGCATTATCGGTAAACATTTTTCGAAAGCTTTGTTGTCTGGTAATATACATCAAGCAAAAAAGAAAGGTATACATATTTATCAAATGCAGTTGCAGAAATTAATTATTACAGTTTACTGATTACTGACCTTTATTTTCAATTTTATCATTTACTCCACATAAAAATGCATTTCCAAAGCGACTCATAAAAAAAAGTAGGTATAAATGATGTAATGACTATCAAGAAAAACATAATACGTTAAACCTCAGTCATAGGTATTGTAACGCATTGATTGATTTTCAGTATAAAGAGTTCCCGGTTACGCTTCGACCAATCGCATTACGAGTAAAGACAATGAGAGAACGTTACTGCATTTTACCAAATCTCTCGTTTTTACTTTCTAAGATTGCCGACATCAGATGAAATAGTACCGCCATCTAGTAACGCTATATTAGAATTAACAATTGACTATGTATACAACGAATTTTTGAAGAATTATTAAATTGTTTATTAATATATACTTATCTATTTAATACTTATTTTTATTTCAAGTTGTAATTATATTATTTATAAGACATTGAAAGCTGTGTTTAACTTTTTCCTAGCCTATATATTCGAGACAGCCTTGGCCTTGAAAATGGGAGTTGTCAACTTATGTGGTGTGTTTATGTTATGTTTATATTATTATATTACTACGTATATAATACAATACTACAATTTACAAGTTAAGTTAACAATTAGCAATAAGCTATAGAAGAAATTCATAGATAAAGTTTAAAAGCACGAGTGGTCCTATTTACGGAAAACATGACATATGTCAAAAGTCAAAATATAACCGCGATTATTTCACTCATTAACGCTATAGCCAATGAGAGCCCGTTTTTTCACAACATTGCACCAATCAAACGTCATTATTAGTGGTAATTCAAGCTAGATCTGCTGTTGACAGGACCAACATGCAAAATTTATCGCTCTAATTTTTTAGGTCGCTGCAGCGGCAAATATTGCGAAAATTTTTTGACGTTTTGTGTCGTGACATGTTTTCGGCAAATAGGACTAATCGTGCTTTTAAATGTTATCTATAAATATCTTCTCTAGCTTATTACTAATTGTTAACGTAAATTGTAAATTGTAGTACTGTATTAATAACCTAAAAAGCCAATGCTGTGTGGAACTTATATAGGTTCGGGACAAGTTTCAGCTTTCAATGGCTTAATACCTAACATAATTACAAAATAATTTTCCCAACTAAAATTAAATATGAATATCTACGAAGCAGACAAATCAGTTATTTAATGATAAATACACAAATGTAGGTACTTACTTATGGTAATTCATCAATCATTACAAAGCAGCTAACACTTATTTGGAAAATCAAAATTCTGCAGTATCACTATATACATTATAATTCGTTGTACTTAAAGTCTCTCTACTTAAACAAGTAAACCTTAACTTAACTATCAAACTTCTCAAATTAGAAACATTAAATACATAAATATATATTAATAAACACTTTAATATAATAATTCAATTCACTATTTAGGCTAGTAACTAAGTTAATCTAGCGTTACTAGATGGCGGTACTATACCATCTGAGCCGGCAGCCTTAGAACGTAAAAGGGATAGATTGGTAATATGCAATTTGTGTGATTTCACCCGTAATGTGATTGGTCGAAGCGTGCTTTGTTGTGATGACTAGTCTTATAAGTTACAGTACCTATGGTTTAACGTATATTGTTTTTCTTGATTGTCATAATTTAAACCTACTTTGTTTTTTATTAGATGAGTCGCTTTGGAAATGCATTTTTATGTGACGTAAATGATGAAATTGAAGATAAAGGTGAGTAATCTCTAAAAAGCAACAAGGAAACGTCTGAAGGCAATTAATTACTGAACATAATATTGAAGATATACTTAATGAATTATTTATTAGTGAAATATTCTCCACAAATACCACTCGTGCTTTAAATTTTATCTAAAAATTTTTTCTCAAGCTAAGTTGCCCCTAGTTAATATAACTCGTGCAAATTGGCAGTTTATTATCAAAGATTAAATCCCTCCCGCTAAAGCGGTCGGATAATAAACTGTCAATTTGCACTCTTTATATTACCAAACAACACGCTTTCGAAAAAATTTTCGATAAAATTTTAAGCACTAGTGATATTACATACGATAATATTTGTCTACGCGTCGATACAAAAAAATTAGAGCGATAAATTTTTCGTGTTGGTACTGTCAAAAGCGGATCTAGGTTAGTTTACCACTAATAAAGACATTTAATTGGTGCAATGTTGTCAAAAAGAAAGGCTTTCATTGGATATCACGTTAATGAGTAAAATAATCTAAGTAAGCTGTTAAGTTAAGGAACAGTAAAATGATCGGGTCATTTAATATTGGTCCTTCGAGCCGGATTTCATTCAGTTACCTATGAATAGAGATTTTTCATTATGAATAACAAAGACTGTCATAGCAGCGAGACATCAGAATATGTAAAAGACGATAACAAAAAACTTTTATTTGCAACATTCCCCATAATATGCCGTACCCCGTATACAAAATACATCAGCCTCCATTTATCATTTTCTTTGCAATATACCAGTCTGATGTTCTAACAATCTGTAATATACACCGCCCACCTCATAATCGAAACTAGTTGGTAGGTATGTTTTTGCGAAATTGTTCTGCCGATATTCAGAGGCACGGCCGTCCTGTATTAATGGGGAATGTTAAGAATTTACAACATTTGGCGTTATCGATTGACCTCGAACTGGACAGCTGTTATGGCCCATTCCGCTGTTGCAAAATGGGCCTGACAATAGTTGACGTCGTTTGTTGTCGCAGCTCAAGTTTCGGCTTAGATTATTATCCAATTAGTAGATTAAATTTATCGGTTATCCTTGAAGTTTCAAGAGTGATAACGTCATTAATCACTAGCTGCCCGCAGAAAATCTAAGCAAATTCATTAATTAGCAGTTTAAGACGATTACTTGAAAATTAATTTCTGTCCACAGAGAAATCATTGATACCTTATGCAAGATTTAACAAGACTATTATTTTTTACAGTAGGCCTCTTGCATGTACCGTATATTTTAAATTAATTTATATGTATTAATATAGTGTTACTAAACATTAGCAATGATCAAATCTGTTTTCAAAATTTCTAACTGGAAAGTATTTAAATCACCCACTAATATCCGGGGGAAGGGACAAATCTGAGAAAACATTCATATTGGACTTGACGTCATTAATCACTATATCTCTGCGTGTGCAATGATTCGGGCATATAATTCGTACACAGTTTGCTGTTATTTCCTAAAATTATTTAGTTGTATTCGGTCTGTGATATTAAATTATAGTGTGTATTTCAGTGTACCATATTTAAAAGGGTTTAAATTGTTTCAAACAGGACTGAAAAAGGTTACTTCAAAGGTCAATCGGATAATTTACGCCGTATGCCTGCCGGCTGTATGGCATATGCTACTGCGTCACAAAAATATTCATAAATAAAAAACTAGTCCTAGATGAATTTTTTTTTCAAAAACTTCTCCTGTATCTTGGCTTCAAACGCCTCGTTGCATGTATATGCAAATTTTCAAAAATAAAGAAGTTTATTGCTTAGTCAAAATATGAGTACATTTTTAGCGAAGTAATAGTCGAGTAATAAGTTCATTGTTGTTTAAAGAAAATAATAAACAATTATCGATAGAAACAAAAAGACCATTGGAAGCGCTAATTGTGTACTTGAATTTTAAAAAAAATTCAGATCGATAGTTCAATTAGACTTGAAGGCGGTAGTGTACATTTTAAAAAACACGACTTTTATAATGAATCAATTTCTCAATTTTTTTCGAAATAAAAAATATCTGTACCACAAAAAAATATCCTATTCATAGATAATAGAATGATAAAAAAAATTCCTATATTATAAATTTTTCTCCTTTTATATGTAAAGTATCGTTAGCGTGAATGTCCCCCATAACAGGTTTCCACCTAATGCATGACACTATTTTGCAGCTTTCGATCTTGATCTGGATAATCCAGTGATGGTCAATTGTAGAAAACACTTATTGTGACATGTTAAGAGCCAGGTTCACATTAAAATATTTAAACCAAGCTAAAAAAAAAATCATCAAATTTGTCCCTGGGTTTAAAATAAAATATTCAAAAATTCCCGCCTAACTGAAATTTAGCAGTTGGTAATATTGGCATTGGATAGTCTAAATAAATCATTTTAAAGAAGTTCTAGTTTTAGCATGGCCAGTTGATCTGTGAAGTTTGACGTGTAAAGATATTAATTAGACGATTTGTTAGCGTATGTTTATTTAGCGTAATTAGCATGTTAGTGATAATCTTTTCTTTATAAAATATATAAAAATAAATGGACTTATTTGATAACCTGTACTGAGTACATACGCCATGCATAGTTTCATTTATCTATATAAATCCATTTAATGTCAAAATAAAAGAAGGTTACTTCGTCATTAGCGTGGTTACTTTTATCATCAACCGTGGATTCTTTTGTCCACTATAATGACATAATGTCTACGCCAATGATATTTTCCAATATTTAACATTTATTTTAGAATTATGTGCCCAAGCAAGTGCTAAATTTTGAAGAAATTGACAAAATATGTTTACTGTATTGAAATTATATGTTGTCTATTTTTGTATTAGTACTTTTACTTTGAATATAAATACTTAAAACAATATCCCAAGTAACAATTTAAATCCCAACAAGTATTTATCGGGTTTTGTCACAGATTTAAGAAGGTAAATAAACCGAACTGGGTTTTATTATTTCTTTTGTGCATACCAATTTATCTGCAGATAATATGTACTTAAAAAAAGGCCTTCAAGTTATCTTTAAAGCAATTTTTTAACCCTCTTTGCTCTTTAAGACTTATTGGATTTATAGCCACTTAATTGCTGCATTATTCAAAACCACAATAAACTCATTAAGTTTTATAGTGGATTTTAAATATTTTAAGTTTTGTGGTAGACATCTATAAATCTTTGGGTTTTATGGAAGTTTTAAAATATGGTCTTTAAGTACTCCTTATGATCAAGCAATAAAACTAATACCTCTTAAGTAGTCTTACACTTAATATATTTTATCATAAATACTATTTGCTTTTAACGATAATTGGCAAAGATTTCTTAAAACCTAATAGTTTTTTGGTAGCATTATTAAGCTACGTTAAAACTTTTTGGTTTTTATAAAGCACTTATAAATCCTTTGGTTCCCCCACTCACGCCTTTAAACTTTAAGAGAGTAAAGTAAACGCCATTTTGTGACTGCTGATTCTAGTTTAAACAGTGCAGTGCGACGCAAAAAAGCATTTTAAGTACCTAGGAACTTAGTAAAATGTCAAAAATTTTAGATAAATACTTGAGGATTAAGAAAAGTGGTCATTTTAAAAAAAAGTTAAAAGATGATTATTTAAAAATAACGAGAAATTAATGATCGCACACTCAAAAACATACGACTAAATAATGTTTTTTTAGGTTATGTTATTTAAGCTAAGCACATTTGGATTAGAGGTTATCACATATAAATCTTAAGGGTTTTAAAGAAGAGTAGTAAGGCTGGGTAACGTCTTACAGGCTTTAAAATAGTAATAAAGTGGAGCAATAGGGTATTCCAATAAAAATAAACGGTTTTATTAATTTTTCAGCCATGTTTTTTTCTGTTAAATATGGCGAACATGTTTGAACAAAGTTGGGGCAACAGTGTTTAGTTATATTTTTCTTATTCTTACTATTTACATTTAGCTTGCAACTATCTAAAATGTGTTAATATGTCATATAAGCCCCTAAAAGGCCCAAAATCATACTGAGTAAGCTAAAACTAGGGTTACTATTTTTTTTATTAACTGTAAATAATAATTAATAAGCTGACAAATGAAAGGTGCGTGATTTTTTAAAAACTTTTTTGATATACTTTATCAATAAAGTGGTCTGCGTTGACAGTTTTTTGATACTAGGTTGTTTATTAATATCAAATTTTAAAACGTTAGCACATGCAGATATTTCAATCGAGGCAGACATATTTTATTACTTGGCGACATTTTCTGATTTAGTCAGTTTAAGTGCAACAAGTTTTCGACAAAGAATTATTAAAGACACAATTATTTATGATGTTCTCAAAGCAGGCTTAAAATTTGATTGCAAGTACTAACGGTTTTAAGAAGAGTTTATAAAAGGTTTTATGATAGACTTGAAAGCATCTTGCAGATTTGGGTTCTAAAGTATTGTTGGTTTTATTGGGAAGATATTTATTTATAACTTTTATAAAAGATCTTTTTTGGTTTTATGCCGGGTTTATTGTAGTTTTTTAGAGGTTATCTAGTATAAACAGTTTTACGATCAGTTTTATTATATAGACTTAATAACTTCTTGTAGATTGTGATAAAACTTAAATTGTTACTTGGGATACTTGTCAGTTAATCAGTAGCGTATCATTTTGGTAATTGGCATGGATATGAACTTTTTAAAAAACTAAAAATAAAATATTGAGCTTTACAATTCATCACATCCTACTCTACGGCCTATATGTTAAAAAATATTTTTTTTACTTCAGATTGGCCCTATTATAAAAATAACCCATAAAGTTTCATTCTTATGTGGCTGCATAAGGGGTTGAAATGGCTGTTTTCCCTTAAACTGTCTCATTTTTTCTCTCTATTTTTTGCTAATCAAAATTAATAAAGCCTGCTGGATAATCAGATCATTTACAAAATTTTCTCACGAGCCCGCGCTTCAGAAGATTCCAACCCTCTCTAGATCCCCTTTGAACTAAATATCAAGCCACCATTATTGCAAATATTTCGTATATGCAACTCACTTAGAACCAACTTACTTATCCAATTTCCAGGCGGATAGTGCACCAGTCTGTGATAATTTAACTTCTCACGAATTAATCAATTCTGATTAGGGCATTGAAAGGCTTCCGGAACCAATAACAAGTTTCCATTAATCACCATAAGATTTCGGTACACTTAATTTGAGCTTAAAAAAAACAAGTCGGCCCTAGGAAGGAGGAAAATGATTAACGACCGATGTTTACTATTTAAAAAAATTAGTACCCCGGATAAGTCTTCGTTAAATTAAACGCCGGCCGTCGCGGCGCGGGTTTGGCGTCGGGAAACGTTCACGGAGGGAGGCTATTTTTTAACGGGGATATATTTTCGAGTTTAAGCGAGTCTTAAACGCTTAGATAAATGATAATAAATCACTTTTATTTTGTCACCTCGATGCAAGTGGGCGATAAAATATAAAAACTCTGGGGTGGTTGTAAGAAGATCAATCATTACAGTAAATATACCGGGTGTTTCATAAATAGTGATACATCCTCTAGCTGGATATTTCACAGACCGAAGTACGAAGATAAGCCAAATAAGCATCAATAAAATATTTTGCTTTTGATGACTGAAATAAATTTTGTTTTATTCGAAGGGAATATAGTAAGGTTTGATTGAACTCGGATAACTAATAACTGAAACTAATAATAACTGAAATTCTTTACATTCTGTGTAGCTTAAAATACCAATAAAACTACTTCGGTATAATTCAATATTTGAATGATTGTCCTCAATGTATTTAATTATAGAAAGAAACGTTGTTATAAAATATGTATCTGTGTATTCTCCTTTCTGTATAGTATTTTAAGTTAATACATGATGTTATTTAGAAAGACTTTCAATAATATTTTATCCGACCACAACTTACAAATTATTTTATACCAAATAAAATGTTTCAAATAATATTTATAAGAGATATTTTTCAGATGAAAATGTTAACCATTTTAAATACTTCTTATCAAAAGAGACATGACTGAAGTATACACTGAAAGAAATCCGCACTTCAAATTATTTTTCAATATTTACATTTTTATTTAGTATCGCGTTTCCTTTAAAATTAGTTAAAGCAGGAAAATGTAAAGAAAGAAATACCTGGATCACCGCAGATATTATACAGAAAGGTATTCTTATTAAAGATATCAACAAATGATCCAGATTTACGTCTGAGGTATAAAATTCTTAAAAAAAAGACATGAACTTAATAAGGCTAAAACAACATATTTTGACCAATTTATAAAACCGCTGCCCAAGGAATCACTATTTCCACATCCAGATTTTATATCCAAGTCACTCACAACGAAAAATTTTGTATGTGGAAATAATTGTTTATGGAACTTTAATAATATAATATTTGAAATCCTCTACCCCAAAAACCCATAAAACGATACCCCCATATCGGTACTGAGGTGGGAGTAGTGATAAGGGGGTGGAAGTGGGGTGGATGAAGTAAAAAAAATATTTTGAGGTTTATGGTTCTTGTACACACACTAAATCACATTTTTTTTCATCCTCTTTAATAAGGAGGTGGGGGTGGTAATGGGGGTGGCTAATGCCAAAAATTTTTTTGAGACCTTAGGTTCTCTTGTATATACTAAATAACAATTTTATGGACTCTTACCTGCCTGATTTACCTATTTACCCCAAATTTAACCCAATTTACCCCCCAACCCTTCGACGGAACAAGATGAAAATATAATATAGTTCCAGATCTCGTTAAAGTACATATGTGTACCAAATTTCAAGTCAATATCTCAAACGGTTCCAGAGTAAACGTGCTCTATTTCAAGAAACATGGAATCCTTACGGTTTACTCATTATATATTTTAGAATGTGTGTGTGATGTCAGAAAAAATATTGATCAAATGCCTAAATGTAGTGACATAAACAGATACACTACGCGTGCCGCAAATGACTTATATCTTCCACCGAATATGTTGGCTCAGGTGGGCAGGGGACCATATGCAACTTCTATCAAGCTACAATCACTTACCTTAGTGTCTGAAGGATTTAAGCAGCTTCAAACAATTTAAAAACCATGTTAAAAACCTTTTAAAAATCAATGTTTTTATTCCCTATCCGAATTCTTTCAATTTCGAAATTAGCCATTAATTATTGCAGTCTAATTGGAAATAAAGTATATTATTATTATTATTATTATTATTATAATTATTATTATGTATTTAAATTAATACAATTAATATTTAGAAATGATGAATAAATTATTTCCCTTGGTCATTAATAACATTCGGATTATTTTTTGTTTAAGCAAATTATCACGTTTTGAAATGAAAATAAAAATGAGTTGCAGCTTTGTTTTCCGCGGCTTAATTTCATTCAATATTGCGCTAAGATATTTTAGTTTCACACAAAAAATGAAATACTATTATCAACAATAAAACTGGCTCACGCTAAATTCATTTGAATTCAAATTAAAACAAACTAAAATAGGTTTCCAATTAAGGTCGTTATATATTGTTGAGGCTGCTTCAAATGCGGAGCCAGTGACGTACGTTAGAGGTCTACATAGTTAGTACATAAAATAAAAGGTAATATTTACCCCTCCCGAAAATGCAGATGAAATAACTTTACAAACCTCATTCGGGTGACTTCACACTATAATGCACATCAGCTCGTTATTATTCTAGTATAAATTAGGAAATAATTCAGTATATTTTTAGTCTTGCTAATTTTCAAAGAATTATTGTTCAACTCGATCATGTCGGTTCGGGGTGAATGCTTTATAATATTTGCTTTCGTTTTGATTTATTTACGAATAGTACCGTTAAGCATATTTACACTTTTTTAGTATAGTATATAAGTTTCATATGAGAAAAACGATATCAGCAGGCGTGAACTAAACTCTCTCTTTCTCTCAACACAAACTATTTCATTAGTTTGTGTTGAGAGAAACTTGAAATTGATCATCAGGTGGTTTAAAAAATGAAATAATACGTTAGCTGGGGCATTAAAAATACCGCAAGCGGTGAGTGCCTGGACGCTGCGGTACATTTAAAAGGCCTAGGTGACAGGTTTTGACCCATGGTATTGTCAGCTGATACTTTTTAATTGTTTTTTTATATCGTAAACTATCATATAAATAAATTTCAGCTTTGCTGAAATAACGAATTTTTACGTGTTTTTCATACATATTGTCTAGGGCTGACAATCTTCGCTCCCTACCCTATACAGCTGACACATTTTTTTTTCATTTATTTTACATAAATAAATTATTTATAGTTTTGTAGCTTTGTCGGATTGACGCAAAAAACAAATTTTTTTTTACCAAATGCGCAGCCTCCCACGCTATTAATCTCCACGGTCGCGTCAGCTGACACCTATTTTAGTTGTTTTTCGAACGAAAACTAACATTTAAAAAACAAAGAAGCCGTGTTGAAATGACGCATAAAATATTGACGCCACCTCCCAGACTATATTGTTGACATCATAACAAAATTTTGGCAAAATTTTTATGTACGGAAAGAACATCGTAAGTTGCAATCTTGTAAAATTACTTAAAAATATATCATCTGCATTAATTTATATAGTCAATTGTGATAACAGTCAGTGAAACCTGGTCCAGAGTTAGTCTTGTTCTAAACGTACTCAACGCACCACCGTCCTTGTTTTTTCTGTTGAACTATTTTTTTGGTCACAACTTGGACTGATTTCTTTATGTTGTTACACTATTGCCAATCCAAGCCGAAACATCCAGCCTTCCTTCTGCGGCCCCAATTAACGCAGTAATAAATATAACTCTATACCTAATTTATTTTACTTTAAGCAACCCGAGCTCTTCCTTAGTCCCTTATATTGAGGATTATAATTTACAAAGGCTTATTTCCACGCGGAATAACGTCACACATAAAACCGAGCAGCGCATTTTTGGTGGGATCTCTACAGGAAATTTATACGGGAACATTGCTAGCGACCGATAAATTATCGAGGAGAGAAACTTTTAATGCCCAGCGAAATATACTGCAAATAGTTTCGTTGCATCTGTGCAGGAAAACCCGGACGGACGGAGTTCTGCGACGGGCTAAAGTTGAGTTGCATTATGTCGGCGTAGGTTTTGCAGTGGCGGGTGCGGGTAGTGGTTTTAAAATATAAAAGAAAAAAAATGTCAACGGAAAAAAACGTTGCTTGATTTTAAACGAATAATAATAATTTGCAATTAAAAGAAAAGCCATAGTCAGATGAGATGGGTGAATTTGCCCCCGCACGGATTGTGCCCATTTTTTTGCTTGGATTGTTATCAATACGACTATGTTAAACCGTTTTCAAGTAAAAAAAAAAAAAAATTTCGAAAATAGTTTTTATCTATTGAACGGCATAACCAATTCAAATAAAATTTTAGCTAATTACAGATACTACCAAAAGATAAATGTGGAATAAATTGGAACAGAATCTGACAACGTGATCTTTGAAAAAAAAATTCATAAATTTTTCTGGATTTTTTTTAACCCCTATGAATTTCGGCACAACTACAGCCGCAAAGGGGCCCTGACTTCGCAATTTTAGATTATTATTAAAGCGAATTGTTTACAACGAAAACTTACCTAATAAGGCGAAAATATTGGAAAAATGGATGACATGCCTGCCATTGCATCCTTTACCGTTCAAGAAGTCCGTAACAGTTATAAGGAGCTGCGACATATGGTCCATACGAAAGTTGTGAAAAGAAAGGGTTAAATCGTTAAATCCCAAAAGTGCAACCAAACATTTGACCCCGTTTTCCAATGCGGTCAATACGATGGTGATAGTCGCGCGGTCCCTACACCCATCAAACTCAAAAAAACACCCCTTCTTCCCATTTTCGTTGGCATGCGAGGATCGGTATCGGGTTTCTTTTTGAGGAAACTCAATATATCCTGTAAAATTTCACAAGCAGACATCCTAACGATTCCCGGGGGTTGAAACCACTCCCTCCCTCAAGACTATGTTGATACTAATTAGCCTCCCACCCCTAACCAACTACTCCTAAATGCATAAAACTTAGATATATATGCACATTTCCTCTTACAGAGGGGGCAATTAGGGAACGTGTAAAAGGAGTATATTTTCAAGATTCAGGTGTGGCCGTTGACTGGGGTTGGACAACGTGAAATGGCTTTTTACAAACGAAATTTTCTCCGAACAGCTAATTCCTGACTCATTTTTCAAACAATATAACTGTGATTGTAAGACCGGGTGTAACACAAAAATAAAACTAGTGTAAAATGTAGTCCATTCTGTAAACATTGTACGGGTAATGATTGTGATAATGGCGAGCGTGCTGAAAATCCAGATCTATCAAAAATGAGGATGGTACTGTTAATGATATTCAAAAGCTGATCCCGGAAATTTTAACACAGAATGATAATGTTAATGACGATGAAGCTGACGATAGTGACGATGGTGATGAATGTACCCAGATGGAAGCAAGTCTCATTGAAGAGTGTAATGTCCTTTCCGATTGGCCCGAACAATGTGATCTAATTTGTAAACGCCGAAGAATAAATTAACATTTAATACTAATCATATATGACGCATGCCTAGCATAAGAATAAAAATCATGTACATAATGTGAAAATAAATATATAATAAAAAAAATCGAGTATATCAAACTCCTCTTAAGATGCAATAAAAAAACCTGATCCAATGAGCGCTTGTGATCTCACTATAAGAGAAATCGATGGCTTTGGGCATGCAAGGGTGGTTTTTGAGGACTAAGAGAGGAAGTGATGCCACAATCGTGTTATCCGGCCTTGAAAACGGGGGTTACTTTCTTTATAACCTTCTCTTTGAGGGACACGGAATTGATGGAAGGGGTGGTTTCAACCCCCGGGGGTCGCTAGGATGCCTGGTTGCTAAATTTTACAGGACATATTGAGTTTCCTCAAAAAAAACCCGATCCAACAAGTTCTCGCATGCCTGATAACGAAAAATGGGAAAAAGGTTGGTTGGGGTTGGAGGCTAAATAATATCAGCATCATGTTCCCGTCCCTTGAAAACGTGTAGAAAACAATTTTCAGTATGTTTGGATGTTTTTTGTATGTTTCTCAGGATGGTTTCAACCCCCGGGAGTCGGTCTCTGGTTGCGAAATATTACAAGACATATTGAGTTTCCTCAAAAAAAAAACGATTCAACAACTTCTCCCATGCCTGATAACGAAAAATGGGAGATTTTGCGTTTAGGGATAGTTCGAGTGGGATAGGGACAGTGCGACTAACATCATCGTGTTGGCCGCAATCGAAAACGGGGAGATAGCCATGTTTGGTCGCTACCCTTGGACTTTTGGGGTTTTTACAACTTTGGCATGGACTAATAACAATGAATAATCTGCTGAAAGGGATGGTGGGTTAATCGAATAGTTTTTAACATTCTTGAATTAGTTTATTACTAATTTTGTTCTGTCTTCTGATTTAAAGAACGCACAGTATTAATATTGAAGTTTTAATTACAGATTTGTCCATTTTAAATCAAGTAAGAAATTGTATTCCTTTGGCAATTTTCTGTAAAATAAACAATTAAAAATGCCCCTCATAAATTCAATCAAGGGACATACTGTATAGTAGAAGAAATGGTATTTAACCCTACAAAAAGGTTGCAGAAAAATGTGCGACAGAAAATCCAAGAAAATTATGAAAATGTAATAATAATATTTAGACAATATATTTGCATTTTTGTCGGTGGGAAAAAGCTTATAAATACTTTCAATAATAAACACCTTGTACAGACATAAGATTACTATCTCAACGATATTACCTGTTCTCGATTTCAAAATGCAACGCTTAAGCCATTACCTTTACTCCAGTCGAATTAGACCTAATAAAAAAATTTGCGTACTGCGGACTTTTTTTGTGGAAGTAAGCACAGAAAACTACACCCTGCTACACTATGTGCGTCCCCTATTTTTAGGGGTTGAAACTTTGAACTTTTACTTATGTGTCCATATCTGTTTCCCTATTGCCCGTAGGGCTCTTTACCTAGTTACACTTTTTGAAGATTCATCCCTCCTCTACATAATATATATATTACACATTTGCCGTAGGACAAACGGTTTTGGCTGTACGAGGCCGGAAAGGTCGCGCTGTCCGAATTTGAGGGTCTTCTGTACAGGACAAACGGCTATTATTTCCAATCTATAATACTACACATACTAATGCCCTTAAAGAGGGATGATGATGTGCGAAAAAACTTTCATCGAATACCGCGCGGTTTTCATGATACGGAATGTTGAAATTTTGAAAACCCCTTTTTAAAAAAAAAAGTGAACCTACTTTTTTTCGCTCATTTTTCTTTTATGCATGTACGACCCTAATATAAGAAAATTTACGTTGGTTTCATTTTAATACATTCATTGGTTTAGGAGCTAGACAGCAAAATATGCCAAAAATGGCTATTTTGGTATTGTTGCATTAAAAAAAACAGAACCAGTATAATTCTGGTAAGTGTTTTTGTTTATCCTAAAAGTCCAATTCATTGCGCATAGAAAATGTGTTTTTGTATTTAAGTAGGATCAACACTTACTGTGTAATAACGATTTATGTCATGTGTTCTCCAGTCTCCTTTCTCACTTTTTTTTTGTGGCCTTATGGTTCATAGTAGGGCAGAAAGCAATGTATACCTGAACAGGGCACATATTAGGGTGTTAAAATGGATCTCTTGTTAAAATGCGATAGGACGTACCGTTTTCGAGTAAAACGCACTTGTTTGCAAAAAATTATTTCAGATTACACTTTTCATCGACTGACTAGTAAATACTCATCGCTGACTACGAAAAAATAAAACTATGTGTCGCTTCTTGCTTTTTCTGTTTATGAGGGACATTGCTAATGAAAAAAAGAAGGGACTCGGATGGTATAGGGGGTTTTTCACTCCCCTATTTGAAGGTTCACGCTTGTCTCGAATCATCATTGCAACTTATTTTGTGTCTATAACAAAATCCACAGTAAATTTACCTTCCTCGAGAAACAGCTATATATGTACATTTCATCGGAAAACGATATAAAAAACAAACTCCTAAGAAAGAACAACCAAAATGTAGAATTTATTTATCAGATCACAATTCAGAACACAATGAAAACTCAAAGCAAACATAACCAAACAAGTGCGTTTTACTCGAAAACGGTACGTCCTATCGCATTTTAACAAGAGACCCATTTTAACACCCTATTATGTGTATAATGCTTTCTGCCCTAAAAAAATGCAAAAAAAATGTGAAAGGGAGACTGGAGAACACATGACATAAATCGTTATTACACAATAAGTGTTGATCCTATTTAAATACAAAAACACATTTTCTATGCGCAATGAGTTGGACTTTTAGGATAAACAAAAACACTTACCAGAATTATACTGGTTTTTGTTTTTTTGATGCAACAATACCAAAATAGCCATTTTTGGCATATTTTGCTGTCTAGCTCCTAAACCAACGAATGTATTAAAATGAAACCAACATGCATGAAAAAGAAATGGGCAAAAAAAGTAGATTCACTTTTTTTAAAAAAAGGGGGTTTTCAAAATTTCAACATCCCGTATCATGAAAACCGCGCGGTATTCGATGAAAGTTTTTTCACAGATCATCATCCCTCCTTAAGGGCATTAGTATGTGTAGTATTGTAGATTGGAAATAATAGCCGTTTGTCCTGTACAGAAGACCCCCAAATTCGGACAGCGCGACCTTTCCGGCCTCGTACAGCCAAAACAGTTTGTCCTACGGCAAATGTGTAATATATATATATATTAGGAGGAGGGATGAATCTTCAAAAAGTGTAACTTGGTAAAGAGCCCTACGGGCAATAGGGAAACATGGACACATAAGTAAAATTTCAAAAATAGGGGACGCACATGGTGTAGCAGGGTGCTTGCTTTTTGTGCTTGCTTATTATGCCCTCTTAAACAACTTCCACAAAAAAAAGTCCGCAGTACGCAACATTTTTTATGATGTCTAATTCGACTGGACTACTTACAATTTTAACATTATTTGAACAGTAGGCTAGGACTGGCGCCTTCGGCATATCTTAGAATTTCGATATTAGATTATAAAGAGCATGATGGTCGTCGGCTTGAAAGAATACTAATCTCTTTGAGGGGTAAAGAATAATGACAGGTACTGAGAAAATTTACGTAAAAAATAATTTTCCGATTAAAAATATAAGCATGTTTTCATACCACATTATTTTGTTTTGCATTTAGCTTTTCCAACTGGAGGATAGATACCTTACGTGAAATTCCGAAAATAGAAGATTGCATAATTTAACTGTCAAGTAAGACTGCATATAAGAATTACAAATGGCAAGGTAAACTAACTTAAACTAACGTGCATAGATGTAATTTATGAAGGAAGTTGTAGCATTTATCATATAAATAAGCAGCATTGTTCAGACAACGTAATCAACATTATTTATAATTAATTTAGATGGTAAGCTCTTAAAATGAATTAGTCGCCATTAGTCAGATATATTGGCAGTAAAATGTGAAAAATTGTATTAAATTATATGTATTGAATGTATTAAAACAGTAGATTTCATAATACTCTATATACAATATTCCAGAGGATATTTAAGTCTGTATGCTAAGAACGGTTATGCTTTGAATAGTTGCTGTAAAGATAAAGCACCCGTACCGATTCGCGGAACAGTTGCCGACTGATTCTTATATTTTCAAATTACAACTTACTGATAGGATTTTGCGGAGTGGGAGGAAAATATGCATTTATTTTCGATTTATTATAAATATTTATAAAATCATAAATGGCATAATCTTTAAAATAGTTTCAAGTACTTCCCGTTGCTCTAAGGAATCCAACCATGCACAGTTTTTATCATAAATTTTGTATATAGTTAAATGCCATACTTTAATAATGAAATTAGGAACTATTTTCATTGAGAAACTACGATATTCAAGTACAACAGAAATTTACAATAAAAAAAAATATAATTGTATTCGTTAGAAAAATAGCAAGTATCTAAAACAGTTTTAAAGATTGTACTATGTTTGGTTTTTTAAATATTCGTAATAAATCGAAAATAAACGCATATTTCCCTCTCACTGCAAAATCGTATCGTTAACAGTTGTGCATATGACATAGTAGTCAATCTGTCATTTGACCCTCGAATAACACAGGTCAACATTTAGTTTGAAAAAATACACCGGATCGCTGATTCCGATGCCGAGGTCGGTTAAGCTCTATCACGTCAGGTGCAAAGTCGTTTGAAGGTCAAACTAAGAAGAGGTGGTGGAAAAAATCTGAAAAAATTTACACATAGGTTTTGGAGTCCGAATCCGGTGTTCGCTTACCCTCACAAGGCATCTGGAGGTCATTTCAAGGTTAGGTTGAGAAAAACAGGGGAAGCTGTCAAAAAATTTGAAAAAATTCAAATGCAGGTTTTTTGGGTCGCTGAGTCTGCATCCGATACCGGTTGACCTCTACCACGTCCAGTTTCAAGGTCTTTCGAAGGTCAAACTAAGAAAAGGTGGTTGAAAAAATCTGAAAAAATT
Source organism: Rutpela maculata (assembly GCA_936432065.2). Lineage (NCBI taxonomy): Eukaryota > Metazoa > Arthropoda > Insecta > Coleoptera > Cerambycidae > Rutpela > Rutpela maculata. Next base: position 7,320,061 of record OW386292.2, read on the forward strand.
CACACAGGTTTTTGGGGTCACTAAGTCCGAATCCGGTGTTCGCTTAATTTGATTATTGGCAACCAATGGGATGGCTAAAATGGTCCAGCCGCCTCACTCTGAGGTCATTTCAAGCCGGCATTCGTCCGCCACTTTTTGCTGCACATGAAGAGTCTTCGGCTATCTCAGTGCAAATATATGTAACTCAATGAATCATCTACTTATTTTTTTCTGTGAAAGTTGACCAGCTTATATTCACCACATAAATCCTGTGGAACGCAAAGACTGGCCTTTAGGTATAGTTGCAGAAGCAGAGCAAACATGCAAGTAGAGAGTACCTTGAGTATTTGATAGATGGCGCATGCCCACCGCAAGTGAGTTGGGGCAGAAGAGAGATATAAGTTCGGCGCGAATCACGGGCGTTGGCTTCACTCACTTGGAGCTCAATCATGTCAGGATCAAAAGTAATTTAATGGTTTTTTGAGTCAGACAAACTGACAAGGAGGCAGACAGACTTTCAGATAGAAACATTTAGTCATTTAGTCGGACAGGAAGATAGACCGAATTGCCGACAGGAAGGCAGGTAGAAAGGCAGGATGTCAGAGAGATGGACAGAGAGAAAATGCACGCGGACAATAAATACAGACTAACAAGCAAACAAACAGGTGCGCAGGTATAAAGGCAGATAGATAAACAGACAATAAGTAGGCAGGTGAGCATTCGTATACATTTTTTTCAATTTTTTAACCTCCTATTCTTATTTTAACCTTCAAACGACCTTGAACATGAAGTGATGGAGGTCAACCGACATCGGATTCGGACCCAGCGAAACCAAAAATCTATGTGTGAATTTTTTCAGATTTTTTTAACCACCTTTTCTTAGTTTGACCTTCAAATGACCTTTAACCTGACGTGATAGAGCTTAACCGACCTCGGCATCGCAATCAGCGACCCCAAAACCCCCTGGGTACCTAGGTAGAGTCCGCTGTATTTTTTCAAACTAAATGTTGACTTGTGTAATCATTACAAGGAATTTCTTGTTTGTATAATATATGTACAATCATTAATTATTGTTTTCCACAAAAATATCGTTACCGCTTCGACTGCCACATTGGGAAAATTATGGTCAAAATAGGTTTTCTCATTTATCTCCTTTTAAGTTGGTTCTCTCCCAAAATTAGGTATTACCAATATTACAGCAGCTCGAAAATATCACTAGTCCCTAAAGTTCGAGCTGATGTAATTTTAAAACAATTCACCGTGGAATAAATTTGTTTATACAAAAGTTTTGGTAAATTTTATGATGTACACTATTGATAATAACTAATTACTACATAGGAACAACGGCGGAGCAATTGCAAAAATATGTAGCGAAGCACAAATTCACCATTCTGACGACTGTAAATTTTAAAATATAACCAATAGAGAAAAATAGTGTAAATAAAAACTGTAGTTTTTCCATGTTCCACAATATTGATAATACCAAATGTTAGGGTAGACCTAACAGAGAATGAGATAATTGAGAAAAATCTATTTTAACCGCCATTTTTCAACATGGCAGCCGTAGCAGCAAGGACATTTTTTTGGAAAACATTAATTGACAATAATTGTGGTAACATTACAAACAAAAATTTCCTTGTAGGAATTATTCGTTTTTTGCTTTACAGACTGTATTAACATTGTTTCTTAAAATGCGATACGTGATTTTTCATTTGCAGGAGGCATTCTAAACAAAAAAATCTCTATCCTGTGCTTAATAAAACAATAGCAGTATTCATCTTGATAGTGTGCATTATCTATTATTCGAAGTGCTGTTCTTTTTAAACCACAATATGCTGAATACCAGCCTAATAAGTCTTAATAGTTTGACAAAGAGCGTATTGCGCAGTTTTTACACTAATGAGGAAACATTGAGTAACGGTGACAGCGGTGATATATGCTACTTAGCTTATTAGCTACTCTCAAACCAGACTCTCTTAGTGAAAAAAAATATGTTGCATGTAGGTTTAGATGTAAAGCACTCTAGCCCAGACGACAGAGAAAATTTTATAGTGAAATCTCCAAAAACTTGCAAAATTAATAATTTTTTTTAATGTTTGTGAACGTGTATAGAATAATATCCTGAAAAGTTTACATTCCGCTCAGATGCAGAACATCAGAGTGAAGAAAAAATTTTTTTCATCTATTTTTTCAACATTTTGAAATTAAGCCAGGGTAGGAAAAAATTAAAAATACTGGTGGATAGACCATGTATTTCTGAACAAAAAATGTCTTAATAAAATTTATCGCTAAAGCCACGGTATTCCTGAAAAAAAAAATAGTGAAGTAACTTCTTCACTCCACGCAGCCAAGCGCACGGTTAAATGCATACTATGGAACCTCTAAAAATTCTTAGCAGTTCTAACGAGTAAAATAAAGCTGTTTTCTCTTTCTGATTACATTTCTAACATTTTTCTTAGTATATAATAGCACAAATAGTGTGTATGGAGGGAAAATATATAATTATGAACGCATACACAGACACCACACGTAGCCGCAGGATCGAAGCAGATCTGCCGCGCCGTAACACGCATGAATTTTTACCTCCATTTACTGTATTGTATTTATTACAGGTACACCTATCCACATTTCAACTATATAAAATGGATACATTTGTTAATGTATTGGAAATGTTCCAGAATTTATGTTCAAAATAAGAGAGTTACAAGGATAAGATCGTGAAAATCGCTATTTCTGATCATGATGGGATTTATCGTATTTTCGAAAAAATGCATACAAGTACACGAATTTGTGTTTGAACGTATAGGTACATTTTTTTTCCAAAATAGTGATATTTTATTTTTTCCAATGGGCCAATTTCTCAAGTTACAGCCTCCAATATATATATATATATATATATATATATATATATATATATATATATATATATGTATATATATGTATATATATATATATATATATATATATATATATATATATATATATATATATACAGTGTGTCCCAGGATAGATGTAACAAGAGGTGTAATGGACCAAAAATTTTGGAATTTTGGAATGGTATTTGGGAATTGAGTCCTGCTTGTTGTAAAACTAAAGTATACCAAAAATTACTTGATTTGGTGTTCTACAGGGTGTTTTATAAGCAAAGTTGTAAAAATCACCACTAATAAAGTACCTTTATTTTTCAAAATATGAAAAAATTCCACTAAGAAAAGTTATTTAGAATGTAATTTTATACCTCTATACCAAATTTCAGGAATATAAAATTATTTTTTTGAAACTTCCCATTTTTTCAATAAATTAGTATTTTATTTTGAACCATTCAATTAAAACTGCATAGAAATTATTTTTTGAGAATTAATATTTAAAGTTATGTAGAAGCTAAAAGTAGGCTATGAGAAAAGCGGTGGATACACATTTATCATTTATTATTGACATATCTGTCAAAGGTAATCAATATTATCCTTAATTTCTGTTTCAAATTAACGAACCAAGCATAAAAAATTAAGTGAAAATGGTACTCACAGTGCGTGAAAAAATTTATATTGTGCAATGCTACGGAATTGGCGGTGAAAATTCGCTAAGAGAAGTGGTAAGCCAATTTAATTTGAAATTTCCAAACACTGCTTTGTCACGTACTCAGGCTATGAGAATAATTAAAAAGTTTCTGGCTACTGGTAGTGTCGCAGTGTTCTTAACATGAAAAGAAAAATAAAAGCATATGATGAAGACAATGCTGGGGCTATTATAGCTCATGCCTCTGTTATAGAAAATCCTAGAACGCCACTAAGAGAGAGATCAGCTCTTATTAATATTAGCAAGTCTCAACTCCAAATAATTTACAAGGCAAAGAAAATTAGGACATATAAAGCAAATTATAAACATACGCTTGAAGAGGGAGATGACGGCCGTAGGTTGAATTTTTGTTTGACCATTGGAGAAAAAATCATGGAAGAGAGATTTTTTCATTATTTCATAATTTTCTCAGATGAATCCACATTCACAACCAATGGTGTTGTTTCATCTCAGAATTGTCGGTTTTGGGCTTCTGAAAATCCAAATTTTAGAATTCATTGTAGAATACAATATTATAAAAAAGTGAATGTGTGGTGTGCCGTTTCTTATCACGTTGGAGTTATTGGATCTTATTTCATTGAGGGAAGGTTAAACCAGCACACTTATTTACAGCTTCTTGAAAGATTTTCTGAAGAACATTTAAATATTTTAAGAGATATGCCTTTAGTTCATTTTCAGCATGATGGTTGCCCTGGCCACTCCACAGAAATGGTTAATAGGTGGTTGAGTTTAAATTCTGGAGAAAATTGGATTGCCAGGAATGGACCGATCAAGTGGCCGGCGAGATCCCCAGACCTATCTTTATTGGATTTCTTTTTATGGGGTCGCCTCAAGCAGTTGGTTTACGCTGAACCACTTCCTAACGATGTAGCAGTATTGAAGTAGAGAATTACAAATGCCGCAAACTCCATACCGTTAGATCATATTCGAAACAGTTTTAAGGACTTCAGGCGAAGGATCGAAATGTGTGTGGATGTAGGTGGTAGCTACGTCGAATAATAAAAAAATTGTAAACATTGTTTTGTATTGATCAATAATTAATTTGTTTGTGAATCTGTTATATTTTTGACATTTATTACTTGTTATAATTTTTAAACCTCATTAATCTTCTGTTAGTAATTGTTTCTTGTTTTACAATTAGTTCGATTAACATTATACCTTCTTACATCTCGTATATTCAATTTTTTATTTACCAATAGCCTACTTTTTGAGATGATTAACATTTGCTCCTTCTCAACTTTAAATATGAATTCAACTCTTAATTCGCAAAAAATGGGAAGTTTCAAAGAAATAATTTTATATTCCAGAAAATTGCATTCTAAATAACTTTTCTTAGTGGAATTTTTTCATATTTTGAAAATCAAAGGTACTTTATTACTGGTGATTTTTACAACCTTGCTTATAAAATACCCTGTAGAACACCAAATCAAGTCATTTTTGGTATACTTTAGTTTTACAACAAGCAGGACTCAATCCCCAAATACCATTCCAAAATTCCAAAATTTTTGGTCCATTACACCTCTTGTTACATCTATTCTGGGACACACTGTATATACGTACATTTTTCCTGCCCATCTTTTGCTTGTATTGTTTAAAACTAAAATGTATCGGAAAGGTACAATTTCCATCCTTTAAATGAACCAACACTCAAATAGATTGAACAAATTCTGATTTAGTGACATGTAATTCAGTGCGTCGGTGTCACAGTCATGCGTATTCAAGCGCGGGCACGCATGGATCTCGCTCCGAGTTACGTTACTTGACTATTTTTTTCCGGCTTTGACGATGAATTTTGTTAGGACATTTTTTGTTTATGAATACATGATCTATCCATCTGTATTTGTTATTTTTTCCTAGGTTGACTTAATTTCAAAATTTTGAAAAAATTGATGAAACATTTTTTTTATCACTTTTTTTTATGTTCTGCATCCGAGTGAAATGTAAACTTTTCAGGATATTATTTTATATACTTTCGCGAACTCATTAAGAAAAAAATTATTCATTTTGCAAGTTTTTTGAGGTAAATATCTTCATCGACTGGGCTATGTAGGAAACTTGTTTTTTCTGCTACTCGTATAAGTATTTTAACCTCCTTAACTTAAATTCCTTAAATTATTATTTTTTGCTTTTTTGATGTCAATTGTAGGCACTACCAATAAAACTTAAAAACTAACACATTGGAAAACTGATGCATACATTTTTAAAACAACCAAGTCTCTTGGAGTTATGTACAAAACTTCGTCGAAAATTGATTTTCATTTCGACGGATGAGACTAAACAAATTTCGGTCCTTCTAAAACACTTCTCGAAGAAAGACAACTTATTATTCATATTGCTCCAATAGAAGTAATCTGTTGGATTTAATTCTGGCAAACTCGTTGGTTAACATGTAGATTCATTTGGTCCATTAGGTCCATTTGGTCCATTAAGTCCATTTGGTCTTACCAGTGAAATTGTCAGTAAATTCAAATCGCTACCAGAATTTTTAACAATGAATCTCTAAAAATGTCGGAAAATATCCTGTATTTTCTTCTCTAGTGTAATAAGTAGTTTTTTCTACTTACTTTGAATAAGTATCATTATCTCATTATAACTTCATGCTGGTGTTCCCCATGGATCTCACCTAAAGCCACTTTTGTTTTTGATTTTTATCAACGACTTATTGATAGAATTAGAATGTGAAGCACTATTATTTGTGAATGACTTAAAGATATTTATTAATAACACTGCTGTACAGGTGGAATACCCAATTACAGAATATGGGGGTATAAGTACAACATAATAATGAAAGTACTGAGAGAAAGCAGTAACAATAGTTACTATAAATCATAATAATATAACCAATTAAACAAAGAAAAGCAAAATTATTTATCATCATAAGTATATTGCCCTTATATTACTAAGGCTGCAGAAAAATATATCTTGAAATATGTTTAAATGGAATACGATGTCTCGGCACTCAATTTTATTATGAATAATTTTAGATAAAAATGTTTGTGAGTGATACTCCCGCCATCGTAAGAGACTTACCATTGAATGTTTCTCACGTAGTTAATTTTGAGATAGGTCTAAAGGAAGGTACACACCATCCGATTTAAAAGACAGCAGTTTAAGAAGTCTACGCTGAATATTTTCGAGATTATCGATGTGTACATTATAATGAGGATCAAGTTTAGATCTCACAAAACAGTTATACAGCATTTTAATGGTGCTCGCAAAATTCTTGATGTTTCGTGATATAAATCCATGGGTTTGTATGCCTCACACACTATCGTTTCGATATGCTTACCCAATGAGTTTTTTTTTTATAAAAAATTACACCAAGATCACGAATTATATTAGTATACTCCAATGTTCTGCCTTCAAGAGTATAATTTAATGCCAAAGTAGAAGTCTTTAATGCGTAAGACATCACGTGACAGTTTTGTGGATTAATAGTAAATTATTTATTAAGCACCAATTAGAAATCTTATACAAATTGTGCTGAATTCTCTCACAGTGCTCAACATTTATAACCATATCAAATATTTTTAAGTCGTCCGCATAAAGAAGACAGTTCACATCTAAATCTACGACGATGTCGTTAATGAATATGTTGAAAAGCAGGGACCAAGGACAGATCTCTGGGGAATCCCTGAAGTTGCAAGGTATTCAACAGACCTGAAACTGCTTAATAAATTTTTCATTATATTTAAGTACTACTACATACTACATACCTATTATTGCTAATCTAGGTTTAGATCGTTTTGTACTAATTATTGTAGTATTAGTATTTTTAACCTATTATGTACTTGAATACGTGAATACTTGAATACGTGTTTATACCCCTTGGTAAACACCCTGTACTGTGGGTCCGGAAATACAACACCAGTTTAACACTAAACACTAATTACTTCATTAATATAACATTGAGTATTATAATTAAATAATTAAGTCATGTTATCACTTTGCTTAATTTTCTTGATCTGTTTTGAACTCACTATCTGAACTGAACTGTACTGTCCTCCCGGCCACTCGCCCTTTATTTATATGGCTAAGTAAGGGGTTCTGGAATTCCCTAAAAATTCTACAATGTTCTATATAGATGTCTGTAATTTCCAGATGCCGACACTTCGCGCGCCATCTCTGGGGCGATTGCCGAACTAACCAATTATGCTTAGTTTTCTGTTACTCATACATGGAACTTAGAGGGAATTCTTATAGCTGTAACAATACTTACGTAAATAAATTAATTAATAAATAATACTAATCTTTGTCGCGGCTTATAAAACAGATACACACAAGAGAGGTGTAATTGGTCTCGTATATTTGATATACTGGCCATCAACTCTACTGTATTTTATTTACCAAAACACAATTATCTCCTCGGTAATATTTCTGTGTTTCAAACGAGACCTGTAATTTGTTTTTAGGATCGATATCTGGCAACAATTTGTACGCGGCCTGGAAAAATTGGTAATTTGCGACAAATGGTCAACCTGCTTGACAGCAGCGAAATATAATGGAAAACAATACAGCGTAAAATTGCAGTCGAAATTGAATGTCTAGACGTAAACTATTTATGACAACACTATTGGAAACCCGATACGAGAGTGGTAAACTGCAAACGTGTCAATAAATTTTTGTATTTACACAAGTCATATATTTTAATATGCGGGGCGTGGACTTTGTCTTGCAGATATTATTGCAGGGCTGGGCTGGACAAATTTATTTAAAAAAGGGCGAATGGTTGGCGTAAGGCATATTTAGTGTAATTAACTTGTGAGATTTTCAATAGACTTAGAGGCGTTCAGGCATGACTTATTTCATCTGATACTACTATGTAATACTGAGTCACTTTTTAACAAATTCAGACGCGCTTCGTTCACCCCCTACACACCTCGAAGAGTGAGATATTCTATTGTCTATAACTCGGTAACCCTTTGAGCTATCAGATTATTTCTAACATCAGAATTTTTCTAATTAAAAGCAGAATAAAAAAGTTCATCACAATATATGTCGAAAACTTTATAGTTGTCGTGATATTTTAAATTAAGTGAAATTTTTCTAGCGCCCTTATTAATTTTTTGAAAATAACTCATCCAAAAATTTTGGCAAAAATGTACCTTGTACAGAAAATGTTAACCATACTCATATACAATTAAAAATTATTTATAAACAGATATACTCTCTGAATGAAAATAACTTGTTACCTGAATATCTATCTGGTTTTAGAAAATTTCTTAGCACCACTTCAGCCTTATTAAATATCACGGACAGTATAATCAGAGCCTACGATGATAAGAAAATTATAGCGTTGGTATATGGTCATTTAGTGATATGGCAGTTTCCTACTTTTTCTTTCTCATTTTAAAGTATGACAAACCAATAGCCTCAGAAAAAAATTTCAGCTCAATTGAATTAATAGCCACAGAGATATTCGCATTTGAATAGAAACAGGCTCGGCTGGCCAACAGTCCGTAGAGTGACGTCACTTGGCGTGCGCCGATACCTATACTAGAGCAGCGATTTCGTAAGTCTATCGTGTCGTTTTTTTTTTGGCGTAGAACCAGGTCAAACATGTTAGGTCATTTGAGTATGTCACCGGGCATATGAAATCATATTTTACGACATTTTTTTGTGGACTCGAACTTTTTAAATCAATAAAAAGTGAAAAAAATGTATTTTTAAATAAAATTGTTTTTTTTTGTTTCCACCGCCATATCTTTAAAACTATTAAAGGTACCGACATTTGTTTTGTGTCAAATTAAAGCACACACTGTAGCACTTTTACCAATATAAACGGTTTGGGCACAATTCGCACTTTCATTTCTCTAAAAATCAGATAAATTAAAAATATATATTTTATGTATTGAAATCTTCACCAATCGATAAACTTTTTTATTTTTGAAAATATTTACATACATGCAGCGAAGAAAATAAAGCCTAATAATCACAAAAGTTTTTGAAACAATATATTTTTTCCTAAAATGTGCCGTGTGGCAACAGCGATTTTTTTTTATCAGCGCTAAATGCGACATTGGGACGCAATTAATACACCTCGCATGCAGGGTTGGTCAGATTAGTCGCGTAGAAGTGGCGGTTGTCGAAAATCATTAAGTATTCATTGTTCGGATAAAAATTGTGACAATCGAAAATGTGCTTGTTTTAAGGAAGGCCTAAAATGTTGCAATGAGTGCAAATGTCGTTCCTGTAACAACATTATTAATGATTTCGAGGCAGATATGAACGAATTAAAATGCTATTAATGTAGGGCCTACATAAACTACATACTACATATTTATCTATCCAAATAGAAAATTTATTTCAACAATAAAACTCATTTTATGCGTACGTTTTTACTTTCATTCATTTAAAAATGTCTAATAAACTTACTAATTAGGTGGGTAGTTAGTAACACTGATTGATATTTATAGATTAGGTATTTATATCTACCTACCTGTCTTTTTATTATTAAAAGGAGACTATTTTATATTTATTGTACAATTTCTTAATATTAACAACATATGATCAATACTACTGTACAAGTTTGAGTTTCCTATTATTTTTCCAACTTAAAAAAAAAATAAATCGGGTTCACGTGAGACGTTGTTCAAAGCGCTATTATGTCTACTTTAATCTAAAAAAAAAATAGCTTGATAGCACAAATATTTTCAGAGATATAGCGGTGGAGATGTTAAAAACATATTTCATTGAAAATCCATTTTTTTGAGTTTTTCCGAAATAAAAAAGTTCTCAATCACCAAAAAATGTCTTAAAAAATGATTTCGTGGGCACACGATTATCTTACTAAAGAATCTCACTAAGTCTGATTTGGTTCTACGCCGGTTTTTTTTTCTCGAAAACTAAGCGACTTTACTTCCAGATTTTATTCTACTAACTTGCATTCACAGCCGCGTTCACTGGGCGGTTCATCTGACGTCACAGCTCGACTACATGGTTATCCCGAGCGTTTTTAAGCGCGCCGACTTTAATAACTTTTTTATACATGAAGGCGGCGTCAGTAAATTCTAATTTTTGGCATACTTACTATACTCACCAAGCTTTTTCAGAATATGTAATAATAAAAAATTGTTAAATGAGCCTTTCCACATCCAGTGGAAGTATAGTAACAAGCAAATTTTTGAAAATTTTTATTTTCAAATAGGTTTAGAATGTCATAAAACGTCGAGATTTTAAATTTGAGCAAAATAAAAATTTCTGTCTGTCGGTCTGTAACTTTTTTTCGTGCGCACGTTTACTCTGGAACCGTTTAAGATATTGACTTGAAATTTGGTACACGTATTTACTTTAACGGGATCTGGAACAAGATTATATTTTCGTCTTATTTCGTTGAAGGGTTGGGGGGTAAATTGGGAGTAAATAGGTAAATCAAGCAGGTAAGAGTCTATAAAATTACTCTTTGGTATATATAAAAGAAGTCAAGGCCTCAAAAAAAATTTGGCATTAGCCACCCCCAATTACTACCCCCACCCCATTGTTAAAGGGGGTGAAAAAAATAAAACTGTAATATAGCGTGTGTACAAGAACCTAAGGCCTCAAAAATTTGTTTCTCCTTAATCCACCCCCACCTCTCTTATCCTAATCGTTGGATAGGTCGCGGACGACCTTAGTAATGGCCAGCAAGATCCCCCGATTTCAATAGTTTGGATTTCTTTTTGTGGTGTATGAAACTAGCATCAACACTTTAGAAGATATAAGAGAGCGAATAGTTGCCTCGTGTGAAACAATACGGAATACGCCGGAAATATTTGAACGAGTGAGCAATTCGATACGAAGATGGGCGGAAGCATCCTCATTTAGTAAAGGTGGCCATTTCCAACAATTTTTATAAAACAAAATTTATCGTTATCAATGTTAATAACAATTAGTTTCAATTTGAATTTAATTGTTTTAATCAAGAACTGTGCGTGCGTCTGACGAAAAAAACGCGAGAGACCGTTTTCATGTAGAATTAACCAGGTTAATCAGAAAAAATATCCACATGGAAAAATTTCAGTGGCGTACCACTTTTTTGGTAAAAAATATCAGACTGGTGGAGCGATAAAATAACTTTTCTAACTAAAATATGTGGTTTTATACCCTATGAACACATACCATAATTGAAGATAATATCTAAAGTATTAAAAATAACAATCTAAAAACAAAAAAAATTCAACACCCTGTAGCAAAAAATGTAAGCCGTTGCTGACATATGTTCATATGAACCTTTCTTCATAAAATGACATAAGGAATCACAGCCTGCAATATTAGCAAGTATTAAGGAACACCCTATATATCGATTTTCTTATCTTTAACGAAATATTTTTGAGAAGTATTCTTTCAACAGTCCCATAGAAAAAATATTTCGTATAATAACACACTTCTACTATAGAACTTTTCCTGTAAATCCTATATCGTTTTCTGTTGGGTGCGCATTGCGCGCGCACACACCTTTTTTTTTAATATACCACATTCCTAAAACTTTTGAATATCCGATCCGCAGTGAACACACGTAAGTCCTTATTTAAACTTCCCACTTCCCGTTATCCCTTGCCATGCGCCATAAGACGAGTAATCCTGCTAATCCTTTTACTACCTTTCGTCTGCGATGGGACCATTTGTCTTCTATGAAATACGTGACGCAAATTTTATTTGAAAAGTTGGGGCGAATATTAAAGGAAAAATTTCATACGCGCGGTTTTCGTATTCACAACAGGCTTTTGCATATTAAATTGACAGTTATTAAATAAACTCCTTAAATGTAAGGCGGAGGGTGTTCTTTACTAGATTCTGCGTATTTTTTACGCATCTTGCAAATGAAATTTTAGCGACGATTTCATCGTTTTATATGGATGTTTATAAGAGAGCTGTCTCGGTTTGTGGCACGCGGAGACAAGGTCGGTTTTAATTGGATTTGAGCAAATAAAGGTGGATTTTAGTGATCAAATTTATGACACTTTTATGCACTAATTTTCTTAACTCTACACGATAAATCGGGATTAGTTATCAGCCACGCATTTCGGCTCATGCCATTCAAGTTAGTGTGTCTTAATTCAACGCATCGTCTATTAAAAATGCTCACACAAATAAATTATGGATTGAGAAAATTGCAGCCTAAGGAATCACTACTTCCACAATCAGATTTCCTATCCAAGAGTCCCACTACCAACCCCACCCCATTATTAAAATGGGGGTGTGGCTTACGCTAAAAAAATTTTTGAGGCTTTTACTTCTTGTACACACACTAAATCATAATTTTATTTTTTTACCACCTTTAGTAATGGGGTAGTACTGGGGGTGACAGTGGGGGTGGATGACGCCAAAAAAAATGTGAGACTGTCTCCCCGTACAGGAGGGTTATTCATTATATATTGACTCCCCTTTATTTCTGTTATTATTAGAAATTAAAAAAAAGTTTGAGATAAAAGTTGTAGGGTTGCATATATATATATTTTTTAAATGCAATTAAAAAAACAATTGCTTGCATATAACATTGAAGTTTGTTTTTTAAATGGAAAACCCTGTATGATTTTACATATTCGTTTAGATCTTTTTCCCTGGTTTCAAATATATAAGGATTGATACGTCTAGCTGTAATATTTCTTGATATATCGGATATTATATATGCTCAAACATGCATATAGGTATTCTATGGTTATTGAAGGAAGCGCAGTAATTACTCTTACGCAGTAGACTGTGACTGATGATACTATGACAACATTGTTACTGTTTGACATTTCGTATTATTATTTGATCAAAATGGGCTACACAGAAGCAGAAAAGTTTGGTAGATTATAAGAATAAAAATAAAATCCTGAGATGAATATTTTGTAACCTGAAATAACTACGCTCATACCTTTTTATTAAATTATTTAAACAATTAGAAACAGAGCTATTATTTTCCCTGTTTAATTCGTAAATTAGTTCCCTAATTTTAGTTTTAATTATTCCAACATTCTGATTTTAAAAAATAATAATATTTGTCCTTTAAATACCTCCACAAAAATGCATCCAAAGGTGTTTGGTGGCCATAGAATTGGTCCGTCATTACCAATCCAAATGTCAAATTGACCATTTAAATGCTTATTAATTTCTGAATATCGATCGAATTACTCTTGAGAATGTTATGCACCCTAAAAAATAAATACCTTTGATACCCTTAATTTTAATTTTCGTGAAACAGTAATTTTATTTTTGAAACTTGTTCTTGGCAACTCTATGATATAAAGAAAAAAATTGCTTAATATAAAAAAAGATATTATAAATGTGCCTCAGAGCTAGTTGCAAAATAAGAAATTATTTAATTGAAATACAACTTTCTGGCTACAAAAAACTCCAATGCTAATTTAATTTTTAATTTTAACTGCGTTATGTATATTTACGTCCCGGCGAAGTCAATCTTTCACAGAATTTTT